>CM067886.1:1251835-2503670 GCA_034621355.1 Mycalesis mineus
GACGGCATACCGGGCAAGATCATTTCCCTATCTCTAGAGCTACTATGGGAACGTCTCCGCGATCTATTTAATAAGTGCCTACTTAAAAGAGAGTTTCCAAAACAATGGAAAGATGGAAAATTGTGCCTTATTCGCAAAGAGGGTCGTCCACAGTATTCCTCTACAGCGTACCGGCCAATTGTCTTACTTAGTGAGACGGGTAAACTGTTTGAGAAGATTCTCGCTACCCGACTCACTACACATTTAGAGTCAGTTGGTCCGGGCCTATCTGAAGTGCAATTTGGGTTTAGAGCAGGTCGCTCGACCTTGGATGCTTTGGAGGCACTCAGAAGCTTGTCCATGGATGCAGTGGAGTCTGGAGACGTTATGCTCGCAATTTCGCTGGACATTGCAAATGCTTTTAACAGTCTACCGTTTACAACTTTGATGGAGGCCCTTCGGTACCACAATGTGCCACTATATTTGCAAGAACTACTGAAGGCGTATCTTTACAACAGGGAAATCCTTTGGGAGGGAAGAGATGGTCAAATGCAACGTCGTCGTGTCAGCTCCGGAGTTCCGCAGGGTTCAGTGCTGGGGCCTATCTTGTGGAATGTGGGATTTGATTGGATCCTCCGGTGTCCACTACTGCCAGGAATGAGGATTTTGTGTTACGCCGATGATACCCTTGTAACTGCACGCGGAAAAACATACGAGGATGCGGCTCGTCTTGCTGTAGTCGGTACATCTTTAGTGGTAAACAGGATTCAAATGCTTGGCCTGCGAGTTTCAATCTCAAAAACTGAGGCGCTCCTTTTCCATGGCCCACGTCGGGGTCCTCCTAGGGATGCACATATTACAGTCCAGGGCACAGTTATAGAGATAAAGCCGTCCATGAAATACTTAGGACTCATCCTGGATGGACGCTGGCAGTTCAAAACTCACTTTGAGCAGCTCGGGAATAGGCTAGTGAAGGCTGCTGCTGCACTAGGGAGACTCCTCCCAAACATCGGGGGCCCTGAGTCAGCCTGCAGACGTCTCTATGCTGGAATAGTGAGAAGCATGGCACTTTACGGCGCTCCAATATGGGTGCACTCCTTAACCCCTCGTGTAAAGGCTCTGTTGAGAAAACCGCAAAGGATCATCGCGGTGCGGGTGATTCGAGGATATCGCACTATATCTTGGACAGCTGCAACATTACTGGCTGGGGACCCGCCTTGGGAACTTCAAGCCGAGGTCCTTGCGGAACTGTACCAATTTCGGTTGGGAATGAGAGCTCAAGGGGTTTCACCAAGGGCCGACGTCATGAAAAGAATGAGGGTCCTTGCACAATCAGCTTTGGTACAAAGATGGAAAGATGACCTTGAATCCCCCACTGCTGGCACACGGACAGTCGCGATTATTCGGCCGTACATTGAAAGGTGGTTAAATAGAAAACATGGGTCACTCACGTTCCGACTGGTGCAGATACTCTCAGGGCATGGTTGCTTCGGGAAGTATCTGCATCAAATAGCAAGACGGGAACCAACGCCGGTTTGCCATCAGTGTGGGGCTGCAGAAGACACCGCGCATCACACGCTGGTTGAATGCACGGCCTGGGGTCCACAAAGACACATTCTGGAGTCCATTGTAGGTGGTAGCGTCTCCTTTGCTAGCGTAGTAGACGCAATGATCAGTGACGAGGAATGCTGGACAGTCATGGTGCAATTTTGTGAGTCGGTGGTCAGCCTAAAAGAGGCTGAGGAGAGGATAAGGGAAGCAGATCCTAGCGCTGACCTTATGCGCAGAGGAAGACAGGGCAGACGAAGGCGTAGATACGCGCATCTGCTGTCGCTGTAATGTGAGGCTCGTATGCCTCTAATTCATAGGAGGAAGACTCATGAAGGCTATCGTCGAGATGTCACTGCAGAATACGAGAGTGATCCAGTGGTGTCTCACTTACAGACGCAGTCGGCTCCGCTGGGTTTTAGTGGGTATTCCAGTAATTGGCGAGTCCCACATACCCTCTGGAATCAGTGTTGATTACTGGCACCGTTTCCAGAGGGATGCGTAAATGCATTTCCCAGCGTAAAAAAAAAAAAAAAAAAAAAAAAAAAAAAAAAAAAAAAAAGGCTTTCGCCGTTGCTAGTTACCACCCTACCGACAAAGACGTATCGCCAAGCGATTTAGCGTTCCGGTTCCGATGTCGTGTAGAAACCGAAAGGGGTGTCGATTTTCGTCCCACTCCTAACAAATTAGCCCGTTTCCATCTTAGACTGCATCATCACTTAACATCAGGTGTGATAGCAGTCAAGAGCCAACTTGTAGTCTATTGAAAAAAACCCCAGTAGAGAACTGGTGATGACGATGACTTATACGTTGAATTCTTAACTCACTCAAGGATTAAGGGTCAAGCTCGAACGTACAGCGGCGTAGAATATAATCTAATACATCTACATACTCAGATCAGAGAATATATCGATATCTGTATCCTTAAAAAGACCGATGTCTAAATGCGTCCAACGAGGTAATAAATTAATGGTGCTACAAATAATATATAAAAGCAACCTGTAATTTCACCGTTTCACCAAAACCCTGAAACTAAAAGTTGCCGCTTTTGTTTCCTCTGCAATATTATGCCGATGTGCTGCCGCCTGTTTATATGCACGAATTATGTAGTTTCTGTGTATTTCACTATAGGCGTTTCTGAAAACTATCTACACAAATTAATTAAATTGAGAGGCCTGTTCGTAATTTGAAATGTACAGTTTTTCATGCATAATTAAGTGTATACTTACATCAAAAAACAAATCTTAAAATTTTTGTCTGTCTATCTTTTTGTTCTGGCTATACCCTGAAAGTGCAGAACCGATTTTGATTGGACTTTCACTCACAGATAGTTAATGTTAAAAAAGTACCTTGGGCTAATTTTATTTAAGAAATTTAATTTAATTTAAGATAATTTTATTTAAGATTTTTATTTGGATTCCATGCGGACGGAATCGTAGTATTTAATAAGTATATTATTAGTATCATTCTAGTACATTTTCTGATACGATTTCTGCCAATCAACCCAAAAATTTTATGTACCTATTTACAAATGATATACTCACGTGTGATGTAACGAAATTGTTTAAGATAGCAAAAGTTTGCTAGAAAATCCAAAATCTGAACAATTAAGGAGTTATAAATAATTAAATATTTTAATAACGACTCTTAATTCATATTAGTTGAAAAGCGACATAAAAATATCTTTGTTATGCAAATATAATATTAAGTGTAGCGAGCAAGTATGTTTAGATAGTTCCATAAGCGTCCTATCGTCAGATATACTCATCTTGTTTGTTCTTAGCGAGATTCCTTTCATTATATGTTCGTGCTCTATAAAATATGCATCTAAAATGAGAAAAATGTGTCGCAGCGTTGCTTACGCGCCCTACGTCTAAACAGTCACAACATCTTACACCGTCTACACAAATAGCAACTTTATTACATTGTCATAAAGTACTAAATAAGCAAGCTAGGACACGAGATACGTCGTTTACTGGTATTGGTGGTAAGGAATCATAATCCCTGCGTGTATTTGTAAGTTATACTTACATGTCGTCTGTTCGCATTAGTTTTAGTAATAAACAAGAAATGATTTAACTGAATGAAACTGAAGCAGTGGATATTTTTTATGCTTATTTTATGATATTATTCATATAATATCAGTCTAATATTATTCATAATATTTACTAATATAAAGCCGTTTTGTTATCATCGGCATATTATAAGTACCTATTTTCCATTCTCATACATTGAATTAAATAATTAAATAAACTAGAATAAATATAGTACAGACAAGTGGTTCTAAAATTAGGTCTAATTACATTATTACTAGCATATTCCTTTGAGCTTCACTGTAACCTTGTCTAATAGTTAGAGATGATCTGAATCTGATACAATTTTATCGTCTATTAAAAATGTTTTCATACAATACTTTCTCATCTTATTGTTGAGAATGACTCCTCAACATAGTTTCGTGTTAACTGCATCGATGTTCATAAAAGTACACTACTACGTAGATTACATTACATAGATAGAGATTTATCATAAAAAGTTATTTTGAACTTGTTCAATTATTGATCCTCCTAAGTCCTGTATAAAATTACATTGAAGGTAAAGGTCGCTTTTTTAGCGATTGTAACGCCTTTTGTCTTTTAGTCGCTCCTCTCAATTAGTACCTTCAGAAGGTCTTATCGGTGTATATTTGAACAATTATCTCGAACATTAATAATCGAACGGCGGTTCAATTAATGGTATTCTCAGACAACGGCACAAAAGCGAGCCGGAAACAAGTATACGATGCATATTATAGGGACGTATCGCAGTGTGGGACGATACTCCGCTCGGGGCCTTATCTCGCGCGTAATCACTTTGAACAACCGAGTGGCCCGCGATTAGAATCTTAAATCCCCCGTAAATTTTCTATTCCGTGGGGCCATTATAATGGAATAACCTCCGCAAGTTTGGGGGCAAAAAATGTACACGAATAATTCGATCATAGCTATATTCTCCCCCTGTTGATTGCGAAATTTCAATCAAGCTCGTAAATGGTACAACAGACTCGTATCGACACTCGAAACAACTTTTTGGGGTTGCAATGTCGGAGTATGCAGATTTATTCTACACAGTAAATTGGACGCTAAATTGCGGGGTAATAGGAAATGTATTCGATCGGAGCGCGATAGATGGGCTAGCGGAGCGCTCGGTGAATGTGCAGCAAATGACACAGATTTATTTGTACGACTCAAACGGCAATTGTAGCCTGTATGAATTTATTCAACACGATGAGTTACACTAATCACGTGGGGATGAAGAGCTTAACTCAGCTTACCCGCCATGTGGTATACTTTAGTCACCACTTTTCTTAATGTACTCACAAAAGCTTCATGTGATAAAGTCAGGAGGTCTTTCACAATTTTGTCTGTCACTAATGTCTAATGATTGATTCAAATTCTGAACCTTTTTTGCAAACATGGTCTGAACTCAATAATCGTGTATTGAACCATGGTCTGCCCAAGTTGCCTTTATAAAATCAAAGACTTTTGCTTTAGCATACCTATCATCGGTTCATAATGTACATAATGTTCTAGCCTTTAGATTCTCTCTCGCTCAGGCAATCATATACAAAAAGAGTTATTACCATCCAACTAATAGTTCCAGAGATCAGCCAAAGAAAACATACATACAGACAAACTAAACTTTTAATTTATCTTCATGTATCGTACGTACCACCTGCACTTTGTGATAATGTTAATCTAAAGTTAGAAATCAACAATTTCCATTATATTTATTTGTACAGTTTTTTCATAATAACAAAGAGCTTTAGTATCCTCAGTAATAGATACTAAAATATACAGTATACTTCATCTTTATTCTTCCTCATCATGTGCCACCGTTTGTTCAAATGGATGACCCTCGATTCAAATAGCAATTATATCCCATCTAAATTTATTCACAACGTGATGTCGCTTACTCTAATTATACAGGGACAGAAGAGCTTAAGCAAGCCGTCCATTTTGGACTTCTAACATACCTACTATTTTCGGCCCGACTTTCATTGGTTATCAAAAAATATAATTTGATTTAGGGAAATTTTATATTTTCATTGAAAATCTTGCGCTCTAAAAAAGCTCCTAACTCTACATGCACACATCTTAACTCTATCATAACATATGTATAGTGTTCTACGTGAATCCTTGTTTTAAGTTAAAAATCCTATACCTAAAACTATTTCTTGTTCATTTAAACACTAAATAAAGAGAAAAAATATATCTAAATTAATTTTGTGATACTATTATACGGATTTTTATGGAGTTTTCACGTGTAGATCAAGATTTTTAAAGCAACATTTCAGCGTAAGACCAAATTAAAAAAAACATCAGAAACAAACGAACCCCAAATTATATCAGTAAAAACAAACGCCTACGCTGGCGTTTGGTAGTACTTAAGTCTACAGTATCTTTTGAATGGTTACTTCCAAAGTACCTACTTTGATCTTTAACTTGAACAATGTTCGCTCCCAAAAATATGAACCCCTTTAATTAAATCGTTAGTTCTCGCGATCCCGCTGAGAACGTAAGGGTCTGCAGAACAATAACGCAACTTTAATTTGACTTGAAATAGTGCACCCTCCAATTTCACTATTAAAATTATCTCTACGAGGGGTCAAAGACTCAAAAACACATTGCTATCTGCATTTTAGCATCGACCTTTCGGTGAGTTACTTTTTAGGTGAGACAGTATTTGCCTAACATTGCTCTAAAAAAGCACAGCAATTATGTACTCTATATTCTCAGACATAGTTGTGTGAATTGCGAATTCGTTATCAAGGGCTTTCTTCCAATCTTTGCTATCGTTTCTTTTAATTTAATTTCCACTTTAGAGTCATGGTCTTAGAGTTGATTTTTCATTGTCAAGGTTTTGTCATATAAATCGTTTCCAGCTAATATAAGTAGAGTCACGCGTAAGCACGTGCCGCCGACTCCCCGCTGGTACGCACTCCTTGTTACAACGAGAACTGTGCCCGTGCTGTAATTACACACAAATTAGAGAAGATTTATCGAGGGGTGGAACACCTTGGCAACTATAGAAGGTACTAATAACGGTTGGCCAGTTCCAATATTGCGATTAGTTCAAAGAGATTTCATTATTGAACTAGAGCGGCTGTATGTGCGTCGTGCTCCGTAGCTTGAGAAGTGTAACATACTATGCTGCAATAGACATAGCATGCTACACTTCTATGTAGATACATAATATGTAATCTACTAATGATGTTGCTCTCTATCCTCTTAAAAAAACTACAGAATAAATACTGCAATCAGAAAAATTGATTTGCCTGTCATCATCTCTAAGATTTTTATATTTAACGGTAACTCAGGGGTAGACATGACTTCTAATTTTGTGACCTTTGTGTGTGTTTTATCCGTCATGTCTCAATTACACGGTAGCTACTGTAAACCGTTAAGAAGCTCTCTTGACTGTCCTTTGTCTTCATCACCAAACCCCTAATGGCAGTTATAGCCCATTTCAAAATAAAGTTCTCATTGAGACAAAGTATTAAAGCTCAAACACAAAATAACTGATATCACAACCGGACTATCTTCTTTCCAACAAAAAAATAAACATCAAAATCGGTTCATAAACGACGTAGCTATCCGCGAAAATACATAAAAAACATTTCCTTTCTTACTTAAGAATATGTCATCATATCGCAGTAGTTTGGAAGTATAAAAAAATGGAATAGCAGTTAGATAACTCCTATGCATTGAGCTCTTTTATCAGACGTTTTACTATATGTTTTTTTTATGTATGACCACGCATAACATTTTACAGTGTTGTCCGATTTTGATAATATCCAAGTCCCATTGTTTGGACAGTTATAGGAGGAACATACAAATAGTACGGACATACGTGGGATAAATCAAAAAAGTAAGAAATAAAATTTTTAACAGTAAAAAATAATTATGTCATTTAGTTGCTTTAATTTACTTAAGCATATCTAGGAGTCGGTGCCAGCCAAGGTTTCTACTTTCGAGGATGTTACCTAGAACCCACAAACTGCTTTACTACGTAAAATAAATGTTCCTTAAACTTGGCTGGCACCGACTTCATAGATATGCTAAGCAACTAATGACACAATTATTTTTTACTTTTTAGCTTTTTTATTACCTAAATATTGTCCTGTCTAAAGCTAATTTACCGTTTAAATATCCTTGGGGTTAGGATAATTTCTTGAACGATGTTAGACGAAGGAATCAGGCGATATTAAAATCTTTGAAGTGGCAATGCGCTGGTGTTTTCCACTTAAGGTCTTTATGAATAATCTTACTTTCTTCAAGCTTGAATGCTTTTTATTCATTGAAGTTTTAAATATTTTAATATTAAATTTAATAGCTTGTAAAAATGCATATTCGAATTTCAATTTTAAAATCTTGGCAAATTCGAATAAAAAGTTCGAGAGTGCTTCTTATTGATTTGTATTAGTTTAGCATTATTTCTTGTTATGTGTTTGATGTATTAGTACTTATTTATTACATTTTTCTGTTTATCTGTGTTTCTTATGATATATACGAAAATATATGAAAGAATGCCATTTTATTTTCGTGACTAGGTTAAAATTAGCTTGCAGCATACAGTCTTTCATTGAAATGGAAGGCTAATTGTTATGTAAAATGAGAAAAATTTTATTTAATTAAAAAAAATAAGTTCGAGACAGACATTTCTTTACACGATAGTTCTTCTAATCGATAAGCAGTCCGTATAGAGCCAAATATTTCCCACTTCGACAGATGAATCATTGCTAGTGGTCGGAACGCAGTTCTCGCGCCAAACCGCCTCCAACGGCCAATAAACACGCAATAAAAATATGAAAGGGTCGTACAAAAAGTACTAAAACGTCATTATTATTTGCTAAATGTCCACCTTTTGTTAAATGAAGACGTCAAATTTGCGAAGGCACGTTGGAGGGTTAGCCAGCCTTTCTTTACGTATGATCAACGGTATATGAAAATTACGACACTTTTCGACGATCTATGTATAGTACACATACAGTGTAGTCCATTTTTGTGCGGTATAATAAAAGAGGTTCCGTATACTAAAATCATAGCATGAGTTTATATAGAATTATATGTTTTCTATGGTATATTCCGGGGCGGATACAGGCTTAGTTGGCGGTTGGAGGTGTTAATCTACCAGTAGGTAATATGTACAGCAAAACTAATTTGCATAGCTGTACGATGTTGCTAGATTACACTTATATAAATGGTTAATAAAACGGCATGAGTTTAACGTTCAAGTAATTTAAATAATATTTTAGTGTCACATATATCTTATGATAGCTGGTAAGCGACAATTTGTAGGTAATTTACAATATATTTTGTTCCATTTGGCGGTACATTGTATATAAAAAACACTTGGCTGAGTGCGTGATGACTTCTTAACAAACTTTGTTTGTAATCCTTCTAGCATTCGACGTTCTTTTTCAACCGTATAAGCTTATTTTTGCTTAGTTCAGTGCACAATTTGTTAAGCATATTGACGGAACTTTGAAATAGACACTTGAAAACAAGTGTGCATCTTTGATGTGGACAATATCAACGTGGGCGGTCATTAAAATCGCCGTCGCCATTATTATGTGGAAATTTTATACGTCAACGGTTTTAAGCGTGTGACAGGCTAATTACAACGGTTGACTTATGACTCTCCTTTTATAGAACTCGCTGTAGTGTGCACTCGACTTAATAATAGTGGACGACAACATTATTATCTTGTGTTGTTGTGTGTAAATGACTTAGTTGTTGACTATGGTCTAAGTCCAGAGGCAGGAAGAAAAAAACTAAGTTAGATAACTCCTATATATGACGACCTCGGTGGCGCAGTGATATGCGCGGTGGATTTATAAGACGAAGGTTCTGGGTTCGATTCCCGGCGGGGCAGATTGAGATTTTTCTTAATTTGTCTTAGTCTGGCTGGTGGGAGGCTTTCGCCGAGGCAAGACGATCGCAAAAGCAATTTAGCGTTTCGGTACGGTGTAGATATTGGTCAGCAATATTTATTTTATCATCACTTAACATCAGGTGTGATAGCAGTCAAGAGCCAACTTGTAGTCAATAAAAAAAAAAAAAAAGTTCTAAGGCTTGTATACTGGTCAGCAATATTTATTTTACAATAATTAACGTATATTGCCTGACAAAATATACCTGGATATACTAGAAAATAAAAAAGAAGACTACATTTATTTCTAAATACATTTTTTTATCTTAATTGCAATTAAACAAGTTTATTTTTCATAACAAACATATACTATACACCATTCACGATGTATTTTATACCATCACCGGATATACCAGAAAAAAAAGAAAACTATATTTATTTTGCTTTAATAATTAAATGAGTGGAAGTAATTAAGATAGCCAAGAAACACAATGAGAAGACAGATCATTATCAAGCGACAAATTCGAAAAAAAGCAAAACAGTTTTGAGAAAAGCTAAATCAAGGAAATGTGAATATCAAGGAACAATGAGAGACTGATCCCTTCCTACCATTGAGAAAAATATTCCTTCTAAAGCATGAAAGAAAATGAAACATCTTAAAACAATACGGATTATGGTGTTGCCGTTTCCTACCTGCCCTCCCCCAAAGGAAATAAAAACTTATCAGCGAACTTTGTTCCCGGTTATCTCCGGGGTAAGTAAACACTTTTTATTTTACGACCGCCTCCTATTTTACTACTAGAGCGAGAGCCTGTGATTGCCAGACCTTCGTGATTTTGTCTTCGAGATCGATAAAAACTGAATATCTTATTCTACCATTGTAGACTTTAGAAGATAGCCGGTTTATGAGGTCCAGACCTTTAACCACTGTGGTAGAAACCGTAATTCTTCTATATTTTTTCTAGTGTAATATCAAAAACCATATCTCCGTTCGTCAATCACTTAGCTTAGAGACAAACCTTCGAGAATCGTTTAAAATATTTTTTTTTATTTAAGATATCACTGAATATAATAAATAATAGTTGGTGAATCATTAAGAGTTTTTAACGAAGAGTTGCCACAAAGCTAAGTGATTGTCGAACAGAGATATGGTTTGTGTGGAGTGGGGACACGATTTCTCATGACATGTCTTCAAAAATATAAAAAAAATACGTTACATAATAGGAATTGAGCTAGGGTCAGAACCCTTAAAACCTACTAGCTTAGTAATCAACCACAGTCCAAACCCTAAAGTTGCTTATCATTTGCTTTGGTACGATAAGCTGACAAACTTTCAACTTTTATAAAATGACGAAGATCTGGCGACTGCAGGCTCCTAGTCCATACCACGTCACTATACGGACTAGGCAAGGTTTTAAAACTATCTAAAAGTGCTTGTATTAAGTTTTCGTCTACTTGGCAGTCTGTGTAAGATTTTTATTAGATCCTTTAAACTTTCGGTTTATATTTTAAGTGAGTCTGCTGTGTCTGTAATTTATTCACCGAGTTTAATGGAGAAAGAGTGTCTTGTATAAAATTCAGTGGTCGCGGTTGAAAGCTCGTTATTTTATGTGACTATCCTATTATAGTGGATTTGGTTGGCGTTTCCACTAGTGTTTTAGCTTGTAAAACGTTGATCTGTAACATTCAACGCTGTAAGCGGATTATGTACCTACATGTTAGATACTAACAAACCAGACAATTGTATATTATTTTTATCTGGCACTTCAACACATAAACACTCTACACTTGTGTTGTGTTTTTATAGCAATGACGTTAGGTTACAACGAAAAGTGGCCGAACACAGACATCTTATGTTTTTAACATTACTTCCTGCGTTTTTGGTTTCATCTAATACATCCAATTCTTAGAATATTAAATATTTAATTATGAACCCTTACAAATTATATCTCTGTACCAAGTGTCATCCAGATCCGTTCAGAAAACGTCGCGCTATTAGGTAACAAATATTCATCCAAACAATATAGTACCAACCACACCAAACAATCAGACTTTATGGTGTCACTAAAAAATTAAAATCTATTTATTCACACATAATTAGAGAATATTTCTAATAGTAAAGTATAATTAAAACTTTCACATTTTTTTAAAAAAAATTAACAAAAAATAGAACCGACTAACCACATCAAACAATAAGACATTATGGTGTCACAAAAAAATGAAAATCCATTTATTCACACATAATTAGAGAATATTTCTAACAGTAAAGTATAATCAAAACTTTCACATTTATAAAAATAGATAGCATACTCTATGCACTTGTTAGATTAATTTGTTTGTCGATACAGACAGTACGATCGCTCATTGCATGATACATTCACATTTCAAAAACCCCATCCTGTTTTGAGCAAAGCAATAAAAGCCAACCCCCTTCCTACAGGAGCGTCTTATCATTTTTATATTCCTTTCACCCTGTGATTTAAGGGCGAAAACACGGCAAGTGCATCGTCCTTCCCTTCGGCCGAGGAATAAATCCTTTGCTATCGGTAATAAACTAAGATTTATATCAAAATCGCTGATACTGTTCTACTAGGGAGGTATAACCTGATTTACCATTAGGCAGTATTATCCACTTACCTCTTGCGAAGCTAGCTATATCATTTTACTGAAATCCAGTAAATGCTTCTGTCCTTGAAGTTTCGATGTCGGATTATAAGATTCTTTGTTCGGTTCCTGTTTCACTTTTCAATTCATCATATACCTGTTTGGCTAAATAATTTTGTTAATCATCTTATAACTGTATAGCTAAATACTTACATATCTATACTTTAAGAAATATTTAATTTTCGTAGTAAAGCAGTTTGTGGGTTCTAGGTATCGTCCTTGAAAGTAGAAATCTTGGCTGGCACCGACTCCTAGATATGCTTAAGTAAATTATTTTTTACTTTTTAGTGCGTTTTGATTCGGTTATATTTTTTGTTAAAAATTTTTATTTCTTTCTTTTTAGTGATTTATCGCCACGTAGCGTACTCGTACTATACTGTCATAGTATATTATATGGCACTAGTAGCCAAAAAGCTACCGATACCGAGTCAAAAACCGAAATCGCTGTAAGCGTGCCTCCAAAATTTGAAGAGTTCCTTCAATTTCCCCAGGACATTATTAGCTGATCCTAACAAGCTCATACATATTAAAAAAAATAAATTAAAAAAAAATATATATACGTGTCGAATTGAGAACCTCCTCCGTTTTTTTTCGTCGGTTAAAAATAAAAAGAACTTATTTAAGTACATAATAGCAGTATATTTTTTCTAGAATTTTTCTTACAAAACCAAAAATGAAACATTTGAAGATACCTTTTTATTCCTCCCATCCCAATATCCAGTTATAATGATGAAGTCTCCAGAGAAATTAGGGAACCCCGAAAAGGTAAGGTTATCGCGATCGATCTTCCCATTCATCAATTGGCGTAAAGAGCGCTAAATCAATTCATTAGTTGACCGCTGGCTTTGTATTCTACAATAGGGGAGCTGTAGTATCTGCTCGTACTTCATTTAAGTTAAGATCGCATCGGGGATGGAACAATCACCCCTAGGGCATGACTAAGATGTGAATGGTAAACATCCTAACATTTAAATTTATTAGATATAAACACAGTAAATTGCTTTATGAAATGGTACTTTGTTTTGCTGTCTCAGTTTTAAGATAAAGAACTTTAATACCTTACGTTAATTTTGTAATTTAACTTCAGAATACATAAAGTCCCTTTTTTATTTTTAAGTGGGTTTGACATTTTAATTTTTTTTAAGAAAAAATTAAAAAGGATAATTATAGGTACTAAGTTGTTAATTTTCTATCATTTTCGACCATTGTTCGATAACATTATTGATGTTACTCGTATAATAAATGTGAAAAATAATTAATAAAGAAAATAACGGTACTATCTAACGTAATGTACTGAGAATTAATAAAGAATTAAGTAGATCCTAGGTAACAGTCGTAATTTTTTAGGCTTAAAAATAAAATTGTTCAGCGCTTAAAATTAGCATACATATTTTCTTGAGCTACACTGCGCGTAAATATTTTAATATTCAGTAATATAACAGTTAAAGAGTAGTAACCGAATGAACTCTAAAAGTTTACCTAAGTTATTTTTATCACTTCGTTGCCAATTCTTTGATGCATGGTCCAAATACATCGAGGGACCTACATCTTTATCGGCACTCGTTCCTCGCCCTATTAAAACTCTGCTCTCTAATCTCCAGGGTTGTTGTATGTTGGTTATTTTAAATTTAACAACTGTAATTTCACATTTTGGTAAGGGTTATTAATAAAACAGAGTTCCCTATTTCTTGGGATAATAAACGAAATAGTTGTGTATAACTTGCATATAAATTTTTAATCAAAACTATGTACTTACAAATAAAACAACGGTGGAGATAAACTCGAATTCATTTTATACTAACAGGCGCTGATACAACTCTCTAACTACCATCTAAACTACCTCTACCTCTAAATCTACGTCGGTAACTGATTTACCGACAAGAGCCGCCAAGGAACTCAACAGACGCTCCTTTACTGTGCCGAATAAGATTTTTTTTCCCAATTCTCAGTCAAACTTCGGCAGATCATTCTCAGGTATCATCATACATTATCTATTATACGTGTCATTATCTTGCCTCAACATCATTCTTGATAAAACACGACAATGTCAGATAAGTAAATATTAAAAACCTATATTTACCACCTTCATAGGTATCTCTCAGCAAACTCCAATATTTCATAGGAGAAACTTCACGCGTACGCATGAGCGAGTCTCCCAATAAATTCGCCGCGTAAACCTGACAATCCGAAACTAAGTCGCAACTTAATGAATAAATCAATAATTTTGGAGCGCCACGCAGTCGGTGAATGTAAAATTTTGCACCCCCAACGTTACTGTTTGTGCTGACTCAACGACATAAGTAAGGAGACACGCGGCCATAAAGATTGGGAAATATCACTGAATATTTACGACGACCTCCGTGGCGCAGTGGTATGCGCAGTAGATTTATGAGACGGAGCTCCTGGGTTCGATTCCCGGCGGGGCAGATTGAGGTTTTTCTTAATTTGTCTTGGTCTGGCTGGTGGGAGGCTTTCGCCGTGGCTAGTTACCACCCTACCGACAAAGATCTACCGCCAAGCGATTTAGCGTTCCGGTACGATGCCGTGTAGAAACCGAAAGGGGAGTAGATTTCGTCCTACTCTTAACAGGTTAGCCCGCTTTCATCTTAGATTGCATCGTCACTTAACATCAGGTGCGATAGCAGTCAAGGGCAAACTTGTAGTCGATAAAAAAAATAAAAAAAAATATTATTTTCAATTTGGTTTGCATATTTGCGTAACAATATTTTTTGTGAGATGGACATTTTTGAAGATTTTCGTTAGCAGAAACTTGAATGATAAATGAAAGTTAAAGATCTAAATATAAACCTAATTTTTTTTACCTTTATTGCTAATCTTTCTTTACCTTAAAGTTACACTGCCAGGCATTGCAGAAATTGGCCTACATCGCTACGTAGTGATTTATCTATGGACATATACTAAGTATAATTTGGTTCCTCATTCTCATAAGTAAGCAATGATATTCAATGACATCCCCAAACCACGTCTCACCACAGGCAGCATTTGAATACTATCGTGTAGTGAAACAGTGGCTTATTCTTACTATTGATCGGTTGCCTATATCGTAGGTTGCCTATGTAACTCATAATGTTATTGGCAATGCTCATCAAAGCAGCCGGCTGTGTGTCGTATTCCATTAAGCATGGGACAGCAATAATGTACCCCTGAATACAGAAATGATAGTTGAGCCAGACCCCTTTACACAAGTAAATGGACATGAATTTGTAAAATCATTAAACAATAATGGCTGATAACATCATCATCATACCTTATTACCTACAGATACGGACTAAAAATTGTAAATACTGTCTGCAAAATCAGCTAAGATAAGGCCGCCTTTTGTACTTTTACTTCCTTCGTAATATTTTTGATGTACCTATACCTGTTATGTTTTTATTGTATTTTAGGTGATATACAAATAAAGTTTGAATAAATAATTAATTAAATAAATAAAATACAGCGTGAAAATGTCGCCACAGGTACAGTAGACATGGCAAACCGCCGAATATAAAGATTTAAAGTGATAATTTTCATGCATGTAACTTGTAACACCCATCTCTGTTATATTTTTTTTTATCGACTACAAGTTGACCCTTAACTGCTATCACACCTGATGTTAGATATGCAATCTAAAGCGAACTAACTTGTTAGGAGTAGGATGGAATCGAATAGAAATCCACACCCCTGCAATAGAACATTGTTAAATCAACACCTCTTGAGAATAGTACGGTTTTGGAATATGCCATCCGTAGAAAAATCATTCTCAATACAATTAATAAAAAAAAAACAATATTAAAGATTCGTAAAAAGAATTTGAGTGGTCAGGGTAGTGAGGAACCTCCTCATAATGCCTTCTGTTTCTGAGTCTCGAACCGTCAAGCACAAACGTGTTAACATGTAGTTAGAAGCTTTTCGCAAAAAAATTAACAGTTAATTCTTCATTTATTTACACACAAAATATTGACTCCATCTATATCTTCTGTGAAAATGAGTGCTGTTCAAATAGAATCTTTTTTCTTAGAATAGAATATCGTCAATTTAATTGATTCCAAGCATCTATTGTTTTATTGATTACAATTTAGCACTTGACTGCAATCACATCTGATAGTAAGTGATATGCAATCTAAGACAGAAGCGGGCTCTTTCTTTTCTAAAATAGAGGTCTTATAATTTCGCGTGACTTTCTCAGCATTCGACCGCAATAGTAAGTTACGAGTGGTCGTAATCTCGCAGTGCCAAGTTCACGCTGTCGCCCCGGGGGTCACGTGGGACACGGGGGGCACGGGCACTGAGTCATTGAAGTTACCACTTCGTAACTCGTCCGATCGCCCACCACACTCCTACTTGAATAACGTTAACGCAACAGTTGGTCACCGCTTGTTGTAGGATTTTAAAACCTCTCTATGGTTCGAGCACTGAATTGTGAGGGCTTATTACGTTACAGAAAAATTCGTCTCTTGTTCAACGTTTTCAAAAAATTCAAAAAATTGTAGTAAATAAAATTTCAATGAGATGCAGTTTCAGTCATCATTATACTTATTTTCGACTACCATACATGAACTTTCGAAAAATGGGGATGTGGTTAGTTCACCACGTTGCTTCAATACGGACCTGGGCTGAGGGTGATAATATTTTGTACCCATCACAGCCACGACCGTCGCTGAAGGCTAAACAGGCTCTTTTAGGCACAAATGTTTACCTTCACAAAGTTTCAAATTCTGGGCTAAAAGTTTTTAACTCTGAAAATGACCCCACCATTGGAATTGCGTGGTAGACTGAATTTATTATTAAGCTATTGTATAGCTTTTATCTTCTATATGGCCTTGAGCGTGGAGACCGAATTCAGAAATTCCGTAACGAAAAAACCTAACACCCGCTGGATATCAAAAACATTATATAAAAAGCATAATTTCGGCTCTGACGTCATTGGGAGTGTGGCCTAGCGGTAAGGCGCTCTAAGTGCCCGTACTGTCAGAACCCGCACGATGAATCCATGGAATGCTCAATATTTCTCTCACAAGAGATGCAGGTTCAAAAAGTCATTTTTTTTCAGCATATTTTAACAAGTCCATAGAGACCTTTCTTCATAAAGAACAGGGGATGAGCAGTTCACAGTTCACATCTACCACGTTGCTTCAGTATCACGCTTGGGTAATAAAAAATTACTTTTGAACCATCACGTTATGACCGTCGCGGAAGGCGAAACAGGCTCTTTTAATGGCACAAATGTTTACCTTCACAACGTTTCCAATATCGAAGGTAAACATAAGTTGTTAAAAAATGACCCAAAGCTTTACCAATGGAATTGCGTGGTAGACTGAATTTATTAATTTATCTTTTAAAGTAGAGGATTGCAGAGGGCCAGTCCTTTATATACATTTTGAAATCACTTATTGTAGATTCATTCTTAATTTTACAAAACAAGTTTAATTTATTTGTTTCGTATATTTATAAAAGTGGCAGGTGAATCTTTGTAGCAAACTTATTTTACAACACATCGTAGGAAGTCACGATCAGAGCAGGTGCATTTAATATTTTTTAATTTCATTTGATAGGTCTATGTGATAACGTTTTGTGATAATTGATTTGATTTTTTTTATATTATAGGTGTACAAGGCCGTTACCGTTACCTATACGATATTATTACCCCCTACTTGGCTTCTACGGGCTATCTTTTCAATTACTTTTAGGTGCATATTAAATAACAGCTTGATCTTTACTCCGGGGCACTGGGTGACACACAACACCAACTTCCTAACTCAGTACTGTGAATTCAAACTAAGAATTTCCAAGCCGAATGAAAAGCTAAATATTCTATTGCACGACCCAAGATTTGAACTTGACTTTCTGATCTGAAAAGCTTTCTCCAAGCCTCATTGAGAATTTCTTTTAAACACTGGGTCATCGACGCAGGTATAGAACACGAGGTAAATGTCCTATGAACTCGCACAAATACCTGCCTACTAAGAATGCTTATAATAAAGGTCGCTCCCGGCGATTGTCCTTCGCTATAATAGTAAGGAATCCTCTCTTTTATATTATTGTCTTCTTACCATTGTCTTTATGTTCGCTAGTGGTTAGTCGCTTAAAGTAATGAGGAAACTGTGAGCGCTTGTTTAGTGTTTACTGTCTGGGGTATAAATACTGGAATGCACTAACACGAATTAGTATTTATTTTAGGTAGAAGCTATAAAATTAATATATTAAAGAAATACTTTATTTATATAGGTATAATAGAAAAGAATTTCACGTAATTATTATCAAAACTTTTAAATTTAAACTAACAAATCAGCCTTAGCTTTATATTTTTAATTAGTAACCTAGGTAATTACCATTTTATTTGAATGGAATTGTTTTTATTTTAATTTTATTTTCGTCATGTCAGTTTATCAAAATTTTGAATTACATGACTTTTATTTTTATATGTGAAACAGGACAACCTCTGTGGCGCAGTGGTATGCGCGGTGGATTTATAAGACGGAGGTCCTGGGTTCGTTTCCCGGCGTGGCAGATTGAGATTTTTCTTAATTTGTCTTGGTCTGGCTGGTGGGAGGCTTTCGCCGTGGCTAGTTACCACCCTACCGACAAAGACGTATCGCCAAGCAATTTAGCGTTCCGGTACGATGTCGTGTAGAAACCGAAAGGGGGTGTGGATTTTCGTCCCACTCCTAACAAGTTAGCCCGCTTCCATCTTAGTCTGCATCATCACTTAACATCAGGTGATAGTGATAGCAGTCAAGAGCCAACTTGTAGTCAATAAAAAAAAGGAATATACGGTTATAAATAGTTTCATTTCAGCCAGTTAAAATCAATAAGTAAGATTGTCTTTTTTGATTGAGGTATTGCCCTCTAAACAACTATGGGCTACACTTGTATTCCTTGGTCAAATAAAACTAATTATAAAGCCTAAAAATAACGCTAACTAACTATCCATTAATCCCAGGAAACAGTTACGAGTACTGTAAATAAAACCTCAACTAATTAGTTAACAGGTTAACATACCTTTTACGTGGTTAAATTTGCAAAGCGGGAATAGAAACAAAGGAATTTTAAAGGAAAGACAATAGCAGCGGCCGCCATTGTGCGAGCTTCGTTCAGCGATCAGCATGTGTTCCTCGTGATAACACTTGAACCCGCGATAGCAGCGCCCTCTGATACCGATGGGATAAAGCACACAACACATTATTACACTAGTGCCCGCCAATAAAGGTAAAGGATTCTAACAGTAAACATACTCAAATTACTTTTAAAACAAAATCCCATCTTAATACAAGGAACAGACACAAATAACGGTTACCGAAAATGAGAACTAAACATGGTAGTAAAACTATACAGGTTGAGGGAGCACTACTGTATAACAGTCTACCGAAAGAAATTTTCTGTGAGAAATCGTTTGTAGCATTTAAGAAAAAACTCAAAACGCATTGTCAAAATGTTTGGTAAACACGCCAATGAAATGTAAAAACTACCTACTACTAAGATTTGTTCCATTGCTCTGTATCACACGTAATGTACCTATATACTATTATTGTGTTTTTGTTAATTTCTCATTAAGTGAATTGTTGTATTCTTTTAAGAATAAATGTCTTTAAAAAATGTCTTTAAATGTCTTTAAACCTAACAGTAATAGTTGACGGTACACTTTTTTTACGCTTTGAAATGCATTTACGTATCCCTTCCGACTAGAATGGATACATAAGATTCGCCGGTGATCCGGATTACCCACCGAATCCGACTGCGTCATTTGATGACACGTCACAGGATCGCTTTCACAGTCCGCTGTGACGTCCCGTTGTCCCGCAAACGTCCTAATCCAGCACGGTTGTACGACTCATCTTGTGGATGAAGTTTTCGACACCAAAGGAATTTTAAAGGAAAGACAATACGGCCGCTATTGTCGAGCTTTATTAAGCGATCAGCATTTGTTCCTCATGATAACATTTAAACCCGCGATAGCAGTGATCTCTGATGCCGTTGGAAAAAAGCTCCCAGAATGTCGGTATTAGTTCTCCAGTCGAGCTCACAAATAGCTCATAATCAGCTCAGCAATATACACCACTTTTCTTTCATCCTCTACGTGTCCCTTAAGCTAGATTATCAAAAATTAATATTTAACCCAATAGGATTTTGTACCAATTTTCTTGAAAATATCATGAAGCGTTGACGCTCATATCCTTTTAATTTGATCAGTACACATGCTGTTTAAAAAGAACAAAAATTTAATCTGTCATTATTTCTTCTCTTAACGTGCTCTCTATTATCCCTACTTCTTAAAAGCTTTTCATAGATACAATGTTCATTGTCACTGGACACTTCGATAAAATCACGTGAACTGTAAAAAAAAGCATTTTTGTGTATCGCTCGAAGCTGTCGCTTGTAAGACAAGGATGTACTTCGGTAACTCAGACGAAAGCCATTAGACGATCGTCCTCCCGCCCACGTACTTGTGTCCTATCTCAAAACACTGTTACATATCTCGAAAAATATTCTAAAACAACTTCATAGTCAATTTCATTTTTATTAAAAAACTAATCTGATACCACAGCACCTTCAGTCTAAACTCACATTTAAAATCAATGGCATAAGGTAGAATTTTGTATGAACATAGAATATAACGAAGGTATTGTTCGAAGTAATATTGTCATTAGTTAAACTGGACAGTTCCAAATGTTTTTATTATTCACATACGCACTGTAACATAATTATGTGACGAGATAATATTGGACTATAATTTATTATTGTATTCTGGGAATTGTGTGAGCTTGTTTCTATATTTATCTAACAAACGTATTGTACGAATCGAAATGTCAAAGTTTCGAGTTGATAATACTATTGTTATTGCGCGCATAGACAAGTAGCTTTAAAAGCATGGTGTTATTGTGAAAATTCAAAGCATTTTTAAGCTATTCACCCCCCGAGTATCAAAACATAATATCAAAAGCACAATTTCGGCAATGACGTCATCGTAAGGCGCTCTAAGTGCCTGGATTGCCAGAGAGACACGGGTTCGAATCCCGTCGGTTCTGCAATTTTTTTTTAAGCGTGATATTTCAAAAAGTCAAAGCATTTATTATTTAAAAAATGCTATGCAATAGCTTTACCGCGGCACTCTCCGAATGCCACACGTCTTTTTTCATTTTATTAGTCACTCTGGTGTAGTGTCCAACATGTTTAATAAAGTATCTACGGACATAGACCTTATCGTCTTGTGTGATTTGATACGATGCCGAATTGTATGGGATTTTAAGTAGCGAAGTCTTTTTCGCTTACACGAGACACCTCTTCGCGCGCATTTTAGGCGTTCCGATGACGTAAATAGAGGGTAGGTACTATTTATACATTTTTATTAACCTTAATAAAAACAATGCAAAATTCGCTGACTTAGTTATAAACTATATTCCCAACAAGTAACAACCATGTCTTTCCCATAATCGATTTGTGTATAATAATATCGACTGCAACTTCGATGCATCATCAATACACGACTATCGAATACATTACGACGTATATCAAATGTTAAACAATTTCATATCATATCACAAGACAATAGAGTACATTTTAGTGTGATCGAAGAAGATGCAATTTTTGATTTGCGTACTTACAAAATTTGCATTGAATGGGCAGACAATTTAATTTTTAATGCGTACTTTTTCCTTTGGTTGGACGTTGTCTGCAATTAGATGCGAGCCTCAGATACAAATTGAGCACTACGAGTATAAAAGTATGGAGATTTTCATTTATTTTTGTTTTTTTTTTCATTTAATTTGATAGCAATATTATTTATTTATTTGACAATGGCCTAAATATATGTACAGATAAAAAATATGTTATAACTAAACGGACCTTTCTAGACATTTATTTTCAGAGTATTGGATGACAGAATGGAATACTACAGAGGCACCCCCTTGTAGGAGAAAGGATATAGAGCGTAGACCCACCACGCTTCTCCAATGCAGGTCGGGGAGCTTAGGGTTAAATCTTAATTCATTAACGATAACTTACTTGATGTCGATCATAGTGTCTAAGACAGACTTAACTTGTTCTTCGTGATAGGGGTGTAACATCAGAAGCTTTTTGACTCTGTGGGCTTCGAATTTACCGATAATTTCACTATCACAACCCAATCCAGGATTTGAAGCCTGGACCTCGTGGTAGAATCTATATAGGATATCCACTAGACCAGCAAGGCAGAATCTAACGCTATATATAGATTTTACTTCGCAGAAAATTAACTCAAAATTTCTGAACGATTTTGTATGGTTTTCACAATTAGTTCATAATTGGATCATAACTAGCTGGAAAAAGGAGATGGTCCAAAAATGTATGGAGTTCAGACTCACTTTCTGTAAATAAGTTGAAAAAAACTAAATGTATTAATAATCTAGTTTTGATTAGCCATATCTCTGAATTTACTTTTATTTAGGCGAAATATAATTTATTATCTCCAAAACAATGCAACACTTTACGTATAATCATGGCGGATTTTGATAAGTTATATTATCTATGGTAAACATTCTCCAGGTGGCGGATTGATGGTGTTTTGACTTTTGCTGTCAGTGTTTATTGACGTATGGTCCAATTGATTTGATGGTATCTGATCAGATTAAAATACTGAGTTTTGTTGTTATTATACCTAAGATATCTATGTCTAAAATGTATTATAGCTAAAAACAAAGCCCAGAACACGGCAGAAAAGACTTGTCTAAAATGACATATTTTGAGTTTGACAAATCAATGTCACCGCATCTTTATCACCTACAGACTAATATTAGAAAGACGCCATCTTTTAATACCTCAAAACTAGGAATTTCATTTTTAACCAACGTTTTATATAGTTCGTTTCGTTCACTTATTTTATTTTTTATTAAAATCCTTGTATTTTATACATTTTAATCGTGTGTGCTACAAGAGTGAAGCTGAAATGGACCATCTCTTTTATAGATTTTTTTTCCTTGAGATCGGATAAAAGGAAAAACATTATAATTTTGGTAAATGTTCTTTTAGGCAGTTGGCTTAGTTGACTTCGTTAGATTTTTGGAAGTAAAATTCGTAGTATCTCAAAAACTTAGTTGTGCTTTTTCAAAATCATCATTTTAATTAAATTCATCATTAATATTAAACTTAATTAATTTAGTTATTAATAATACACGCAAATATAGACGTGTGTATATTAAGTGTCAATAATTTGTGCCAACATTTGTGCCCTTTCGTTTATTAGCACGGCTTATTATAGTTTGCACGGTCAGGTAACTACACGCGGCCGCCTGTTTGTTTAGGACTACCCCCATCTTAATAATAAAGCCCTTAAAGGCAATGTGGACTGCGGAGTAATCAGGTGTGCTATAATGACTTCTTGGTACAAAGGCTCAAATTGTTTGAGCTAAGTACAAGAAATCTTGTCAGCGGATGGTGATCTTTTATCTTCGCTTAAGAATTAATGAAATTTTTAAAAATGCTAATTATATAATTTTTAATCACTACAAGTTAGCTCTTGATGCTTGACGGTATGTCTTTGTCAATAGAGTGGTAACTAACCAAGGATTAAACCCAACCAGCCAGATCAGGACCAATTAATAAAAATCTCAATAGGCCCAGCCGGGTATCGAACCCAGAACCTTCTTATAAATCCGTCACACATACCGCTGCACCACAGAGGCCGTCAATTATTTGAAGATAAACGTTTTCGATAGAAGACGATGTCTCAGAGCTATAGTTAGGAAGTTGCTACAAAAGGCTTAAGTCTTGGAGTTAGCGTCAATTGGCTTGTGATGATGAGGAGGAATATTTATGAATAATAAAATAATTGAGTGAATCCGGTCGTCTCTTTTACATCTACTGGACTAACAATCCAAACAATTTATATAATTTGTATCTATTGTTCCAAACAACCGTAGGTATAACAACTATCGCAGATACATCACAACAACAAACAATAGCAAACTGTATACCTAAATTAAATTCCGCCCGGACTCAGCTGCGGCTCGGCCGTATTAATAAAATATACCGTCTTCTTATTATGGATGATTCTCGTGGGCCTGTGGAATAACTATTATTCAATTGGCAACCGGGATATGCCCTGGGATCTCTTTTTAGCCAACTGGGTCAGGCGCGATCGTTACGTTTTATGAAACGTGCCTTTTTTACGGTGGAATCTATTGATATAGAAAACCGGAGATACCTACTCCCCTCACAATCTCAATTTGATAAATTTCACTGATCTTGATTTAAGTGATGCATACGCAAAGCTTGATTTGTTTATGATGGTTGGGTTAAATAACAACTTCATCTATATCTATATTATGGATACCTAATAATTAAATATGCTTCAAATCAACAGTTCTATTATAAAATAAAAAATTTTAACAGAATTTTTTTAACAAAAAATAGAACCGACTCAAAACGCACTAAAAAGTAATAATTAAAGATACTAAATGACACAGTTATTTTTTACCTTTTAGTGCGTTTTGAGTCGGTTCTATTTTTTGTTAAAAATTTGTATTTCATACTTTTTAGTGATTTATCGCCACGTAACGTACTTGTACTATACTGTTATAGTAGGTATATTATACGCCACTTGTAGCCAAAAAGCTACCGATACTTACATAAAAACCGAAATCGCTGCAAGTATGCCTATAAAATTTGAAGAGTTCCTTCAATTTCCCACGATATCATCATCAGATCCTAACATGATGACAATGGAACGTATGCCCTTTCTAATAAAAAAAGAATTATCAAAATCGGACTACTCTGAAAATACTTATGCGTGGTCATACATAAAAAAAATATACGTGTCGAATTGAGAACCTCCTTCGTTTTTTTTCGTCAGAAATCATCAAAATTTTATAATCTTAAGTCCAATTTGTCAATTATTCATTCATATTTATGCCTACTTACGATAGTAGCAGTATTTTATAGATTTTATCCTAGCATAGCGGAGCATAAAAATAAATTATGACTCGTAACGAACACAATGATAGTAAACAATTGGTAAAATAACGTAACATCAATTATTAATTAAGTAATTAATCCTATTTACATTTTTAATTAAGTACCTGAAGTATTGGTTATCCAAGCTCAACTTCAATTAGTTGTAAAAATCGCGCAGAAACCGCACGAAAATCCGTTTAATAGTTCCAATGATTAGCGTTGTCAAACACACAGATAAGATAGTTTGCTGAAATTATATGATAGGTATTATACACTCAATTAAAATTGTTTTATTTAAATATACCTACATTTCTCCTTATCGTAAAAGAATAAAGTGCCTGAAAAAATTAAAGAAAAAAATTTAATGACGTAAGATAATAATGTTTTCTTACTGCAGCGGAAGAATCACCTCCTCACACAAGATAAAAGTATTTTCTTTGGTTTGGTACATCGACGGTAGGGGCTGATAAATTTTTATGCTCCTTCGAGTTCAACAAATTTACCAACTTTATGATAAAAAAGTTGAAGATAGTGGCTCCGAAAAATATTGGCATCACGTTCGGTAAATAAAGCTTTTTATAGATTAGAATGTTGGAGCTCAGCCTATGGTGTTATGGGAGTTTCCATGTTATCTCTATCTATTGTACATACATCCTCATACATACCACCATAATGATATTGGTAATATTTTGCGTATATAGTATTTTATATTATATGTTATGTTGGTAACACGTATATACGTGGTGGTTGGTAATACGTTAATGTTAGTTATGATGAAATCTATAAAGTCCACGTGAAAACTGTCTAAAATGTTGTTGTTCACTTCAGGAACATTTTTCCATGACATGTATGTTAATATTAGGCCATTGTCATTAATAATAATTTTTTTTTATTTGAAGGTATACACACCCAGTTTAAATAAATAAATAATTATATCATTACCACTAACATCTGATACTGTAGCGTAAAAGTATCAAACCTTTTCACCTTATGTCCTAACCCGCATTGGAGCAACATAAAGGGTTTAAGCTCTATGTCACTGCTTCTATAAGGATACTAGCTTAGATCTGGCCGTTAATAGGCCGACTATAATAATGACGTTTGCATGCATGCACAATACATAATATCTACGTATATATACGAGTATGGCAACATATAATTATAACATGTATGTATACTGTGTAGGTACGGGAGACTATTATATCTGTTTGTCGGTAAGTTAGTACGGCACCGATCGGGCGCATCGATTAATTTCAAACTAACTTGCCAACTACGCGATGACGGCGCTTCTTAACTACTCCACTTTGATTATAAAATCGATCCTACCAATATATGCGACGAATATACACTATTTATTACATACGCGGCAAGTTAGCGAATATACATTCGTTTATTACGTATAGGCTTTCTTAATAAGCGCTTTTGTTGGGATATTCACCACAAAGAAACTCAGCTGCTCTGTTAAAAAAAATCATTATCATTTAAAATACAAATTAACAAATGATTTTAAACTAATTTCGTGGGTTTTCAACGACGGTATTTTATTTTGTCGATATTTCGACCCAGTTACATAGACCGTGGTCAACACTGGACTGAAGGTCGCCGTTACGTACGAAGCTGAGCGTCCGCCCGTGATGTCTTCAAACTATCGTTAAAGAGTTGTCCTAATACAAAGTAGAGGGTTACTGTTATCACCCCTTGCCTATTTTTAAAAATCCACTAGATTTCAAGGCGTCTTATGTAACGGGACACCCCAAAACGAGTTACCGTTCTTATGGGTAAGCCTTAGAGTTTGAGCTTTCTTATGGAGCTTATAAGTGTCTGGCTTCTTAGACCGATTTTCAGATAATGTTTTATTATGCAAAAACCGAAGAAAAAATAAGCAAAACACCTAAACGTTGCCTAGCTTTCTGGATTCGACTTAGCACGTTGTTGGTATTATATATTTTTTTATTAGTTGGTATCTCTTTATGTGTAGGTGTCGTAGGTTCACAGATTCTTCACGCTGTATCTCCTTATCTTGACGAGATAAAATTGAAGTAAAATTTCTACTTAACACAGACTTACATCATAAGCCGACACGCCGTTGATATTTCAATTTTACTATTAGTAACAGATACGACACAAGATATTGAAAGTAATAATAAAATAGAGCCACTTAGTTAGTTTTTATTTTTATATCTGCTAACTACAATAATATTTCCGTTTTTTTTCAGACCAAATATAATTAATTCTAGACGAAGCATAGAATATAGTACTATGTGTGAAGTGTGTGCATAAATATTTCTTGTGCAATATTTCTTGGCTGACTACGATAGTACCAGACCAGACCAGACTAAAATGATATGAAGAAAGGATTCGATGACGCTCTTCAATTCAGGATATATCATTCATACGAACTTCATAACCTATCCATATCCTAGCCGATACCGAACAAAATGGAAACATATTATTATATTTTTGTGTAACTGTCTGAAGTTAGTAAGCTAGCCGGTCTATCCTTTAGATAAATCTCTTTGAACTAACTTTATCTGGACAGAATCAATCGTTAAATTACAAAAACAATGCTCGGGTCATTCGATATCCAATAGAAATTTTTCAATTAACATACATACAGGCACTAGATGTGACACAATTTGATTTTTATATAAAATATAATGATTAAATGAGGGTACATATAATAGAAATGATATAAAAATGTGGGACCTGAAAATATATACTTGTATTACAGCTTTTATATTTACCTTCTTCTTCCCGTTTGGCCATGATGTTGTGCGTGATATTTACCTATCGAAATAATTAATTACTAGACATGCACTTGTTAAAATAACAAGTGTATATATATGTAACAAAACCCCTATATAAATCGGGTCAGTAGTTTTCGAGATAATTGGAGACAAAAATGTACGTATAAACAGGATCAAAATACGACCTTTGGTTTTAAAATTGGTGAAATAATGTTACGTGCAGTCTATTATCTTCAAATCAAATGTAACTTTTACACACACTGCATGGATTCATCGTACCTATTGTTAGGATCATGATTGAATTTGCGTTAATCGTTTATTTTTTTAAGTTTTTATATCGTTTTTATTTTTTTAAGTTGGCAACACAACTCTTCGTAGAGAATAGTCAACTGTCATTTTGTGATTGGTTAACGCAAAAAGGCGGCAACCAATCAGAGTTCACTTTCCCTTCCACGTCAAAAAGACATGTTGTAAGGACTTTGGCTACGTGGCGCGCTCATTGTGTTTTCTAATTTTGAAGGAATCGTAACGTTCAAGTAGATACTGTTTGTGTAATTTCTGTAATGTAATAAAGTGAATTTATACAAGTTTGAGTATTCCTTGCTACCAACGCTCCCTGCTGCTGAAGTTATATTTCAGAAGTGCGAAGACAGCGTTACCTATCAACGCGGTAAGTACACGCCCAGTTATACTATATTCATTTGCTATTATCATCATCAAATGTGTAACCTTCATAATAGTTTCACTTGTTGTTTGACTAATATTTAGCCACGTGTTTTCCCAAGCTACATTATGGTTTATTTATGGTGAAATACGTAAGTTACATATTGATATTACGTGGGTATATAAAAAAAAAAAAGAAAAGAATGAGTGTGCGTTGGATTTGATACTGTAATTACTAATACCAATGAATAAGTATAATCACTCGCTATGATACGTTAAACTTTAATTTCAAATAAGTCGTCGGCTTAAAACAAATTCAATTATTATTCTTTTTTTATTGTTATTATAATTTGTTTATTTTTATTGTGGTTGACAAATGCCTGGTTGGTCTAGCGGTTACATGTTTGTTCGTGGATCATAAGGTACCGGGTTCGATTCTTGGGTCAGGTCAATGAATTAATTAGGTATTTGGGTCCTCTTTATTAACAAACCTATCAGCTCGGGGTCTGAATATTGGCAGTGTTTTATGGAGATCACATCAAGCAGTCTCTGTTGTTATCACTAATTTTTAAATATAATCGTCAAAGCCTGCCAACCCTTCCTCCTATGAGAGAGGAGAACAGTGCGATGATGTCTATATTTTCAACGCCCCTTAGATATACCTACAGTTTTCTCAAACTTTAACTTTGTTTTATTTTTCTTTTTTTTGGCACGGACCGACCACGGATTAATGACTTGAGACGCTCGACCACGGGGGACATCGAAACCGTACCCGAGGGAGGAAACGCAGCCGCAGCCGGCTACGTACTCGCTGTCCTGATCCCGGATCAAGTATTGGAGTCGAGCTGTGAGCAGGTGAAGAGTCTGGAGAGGAAGTTACTGCAAAGAGCGAGGGCAACTTCTACGGGTTGAGGTCTGCAATCGGTGTCGCAGCTGCTACAACGCGCCGCGTACGTCTTCGGCTGCTCTGCGGTGCCATGCGCGCGGCGAGTGACAGACATCACAGCGGCAACGCGTCCCCAGATCTGTCCCGGCGGGCAGAGGCTGCCGTCGGAGCGTCGCGGGATATAATAAAAGGTCACGTAGTCCATTTGTTTTTTAGAAATGTTTTAAAATGTCTTGAGGATAGTTTGACATCTCAACCGTCTACCCATGACACAGGATCTTTCAAAACGTCTTGTTTATTCTTACTTCCAAATTTCAACCCATCCACGAGAAATCAACGGATTGATATCTGGTTCAAGAAAGTCAATGAATGTGCTAGTGTATAGGTACGGTTGCGATGATAAAACTGTCACTCACTTTGCCATGCAGAAACTCCATGGTCTCGCTAAGATGTATTACGAAGGCCTGACTTCAGTTTGCTTACTTGGCCGGATTGGCAAGAGAAGTTAATGTTTTTCCATACGAACAAAATTATGGTCAGGTTTTGGAGATGTAGAACTTTAGTTTTATTAAGAATTAGCGTTACATAATCATTGCGTTATAATTGATAAACCAGCAGTGGATTGTGTTATTCGTAGTTATCAGTGACAGGACCTTCACATCTCGTGCTCTGGCATTACGTTCCTCTAACCCTGATCAGCTATTGCCCTTCTTGATAAGTAGTATACATTCTTCAACTTTCCGATCGAAACCAGGTTAGAAACAAAACCAATATCACTTATATCCATACCCACTATAGTTGGAATTCGAGTAAGAGATCTGGCTCTCTTATCCGGGCTGCTACAACTAAAAGGGCATAATTTCTTGTTTTGTCCTAAGCCGCTAATTAAATGCGTACTATGTAACAGAGTAGGTCACACAGAGAATTCGTGCTTCTCTAAAAGGGATAATAGACCTGCGGAAAATGTCAATGTACCTTAAAATATTTTCGTCTTGCAATGAGTCAAGAACATAATTATCTTCCGAATTCAAAATTTATGAAGGACGTAGAAATAAATGGCATGATACGATGAAGTTAGGCTGACTAAATCGTTTGACCAACATTATAACCTAAACTTCTTGAATGTTATTGCAACAAATCTAATGTTGTTAATTTAACGTTATAAATTATTAAAAACATAACATTTATTATGATCATGTTATAAAATACTATTCAGATAAACTAAATGACAGTTGTGACATCACTTTTACACGTCAATCTACTCAAATCTGATCTCCTCACTTTAGTGAGGAGGTAATAATCCAATTATGAATTAAAGTTACACATAAAATACAATATGTTATTATATTGATATATTTATTAATTTGCATTCTACTTCTTAAACTATAATATTATGTTCTCGGCGAGAATATAGTAGACCCTAACAGAAGTTAGACGACCCTGTTTTTAAAGGGATTTCGCTAGGAGAATTATCACGTTACTACGTAAGGTTATGCTAGATAATTTGTTAGAAAAGCCCATCTCTATTGGTCAGTCGTACACAGAATAGCCTCGTATCATTTTGTATAAAGATGCAACTAGGCTCCTGTGTGTTGCGACATCGGCCAAGAAATGTCACTTTTTGATTCAGGTTTATTAGTCTTCGACTAGGATTAGAACTGCAGGAGTGATGGAACTGAATGTTGCAGCATCAGTCAGGGCAAGCCGAGCAAACAGTATTTTGTTTGTCTAGGTCTCTATCGCTGAATTGAATGAAATTGGGCATATCAATATAACAGTAATCCCTTGTTCCGGTTGTTGTTGAATTACTGATTGCTCACTGCAACCTTGTGCAGGGCCAAACCAGTAGACGTTGTAAGTAGGATCAATTTTGAGCCACCTGAGATACTAGAAAGAGAAAATGATACGTGTCAGTAATCAGGTACCGGAGGGCATTAAACGGAGGTTGTTTGAGTTGCTCAAACGTCACATTGTTAAGAGTCTTCACTTAAAGATCTAGGCTACACGAATTCAGCCACGATGAATATAAATCTCAACAGCCAACGTCCTGTTGTTAATTGACCTGACAGGTTATCACACCACGGGCGTTAAAAAGTACGTGTGATAGTAAAAGGAAGTTATTGATGATGATACGGGAATAATTAGTCTTCTTTTGAGTACGCTAGTTCAATTATATTTGCGTAAAAAAGGATGAATCTCTTAGAATGTCCGTCGATTATCAGATGTTAATTCAGTTATGGTAAAAGAGCGCTATCCTATGTCCATTATTGAGGATGAAGTAGCTCGTGTTACAGGCTAAGCTTGTTTTATTCTACTCGAATTGACGTCCGGATACTATCGGGTCCCTATTTCGGAACATGTATTAGTGGTGTCGGTTGAACAGTATCAGTTAAATCGGGCGTCATTTGGATTGGCAAAGCGTACCAGTCGTTCTCCAGCGCAGGACGAACTCTACCTTAGTCTGTTAGTTCGGTAACCGCGTGTCTCGATGTTCTAATATTCGGGCGGGACTCCACAGAATGCTTAGAACGCCCTGAATAAGTGTTGCGGGTACATGAAAAGCCAATCTCACTTTAAATCTTTCAAATTGTGAATCTTTAAGAGATAAAATTGATCATGTATTAATGTTATTAGTGCGGCTGTAGTAAGAATTAGTCAGGAAAAGATCCTCATCGTCACTTCCCACGACCTGAGAACGTACTCAATATCCGGTAATTCTTTCTAGCCAGGTGTATTCGCAAATTTATTAAATTGGGTATTTGACTCTATATATTTGATTACTTTATTATAAACTAAGATGAAAATAATAACGTAATAAAAATCCAATAAACATCTGTAAAGTTACAGCCATTTAAATGTTTGGAGTAGGGGTCTTCTGTCCTTTTCTCGCAAAACGAATATTTGTACCTACTAAGCCAATATGGCGATACTGTTGTGAGACGTCGCATCTCGCATCGCGTCGCATATGGCTGTCTCTGTCTAATCAGACATATTCAATTGCTAAAACTTTTTATTTAGGTATTTTAACAATTTAATTAGTTTTATTATATTATATTTGTTGTAGAATCAAGTTACAAAAATAAAAAAAATTTAAATTCTAATATTTTGATTAGTCTCAAATAGCTAAAACTTCAAAGATGATGTGTGGACATGGAATGATGATTAAGAGGAAGCTTTTGTAAACTTGAAAGCAAGGTAGTTATAAGCCCATTCTAGCAATATAAAAATTGAGGAGGGGATGCTTAGACGGTTTGGGCATGTAGAGAAAATGGATGAAGGAAGTATGCAAGGACCGTGGCAAGTGGAGGGATGTGGTCTTTGCCTACACCTACGGGTATAAGGCGTGATGTTTTGTATGTATGTATGTAGCAAAGTAGATTAGACATTGGGGGAATATTATTACAGCGCCTCAAAGATACTTTTGCTCAGTGGCATGTTATAGCAGACAAACATCCCCTAAAGTAAAGAATTTCCTCTTGAGGTGTAATCTCTTGCGGTTATTTTGTTTTTATGGAAACCCAGGGTCAACTTGTTAGGAAGCGCATTTAAGATCATCACAGATTGTGGTGCTCTTTGCTCCACATTTTCAAAAAAAAACGAGATTTAATCTCGAGGATAATACGCTGGTGGCTCTTGCTGTTAGAATTTTAATATTCGGTGTAATATAGGGCAGGCGCGAAGATATATGACGTAGATGCATTGTCCCGTAAACACGTTGTAGACCCAGAGGGGTCTTTCGAAAACTTGTCCGCCGTTGGTTCGACTAGCCGTGAGGTGATACAAAGTTTTGTAGAGAAAAAAAAAAATATTCTAATTGATTAACTTGACATGTAAACGCTTCGAGTGTATGTTGAAGGTGAACCAATTAAGATAACCAAAATGTTCCAATAATGACGGACAGAGCAAAACAAAAAAATAAATAAATAAAAAAAAAACGTACATAGGGCCCCTGTCGCGTCACTAAGGTTTTGAAGTTAGATATCGGGTAGGACATGCATTAGCATTAGCAAATCAAAACTACCCACAACATGGTGCCGTACATGTTGCTGCTTTAGAGTTGAACGGTACAGACACCAGCAATAATTCCGGTAATGAGGATTGATTTAAACCACATGTTCTTTAAGTTTGAATGCTATTTTCCGATGTATGTTCAAGTCGTATTTTGTGTGTTTTTTGTGTAGACTTAGAGACATTAAACTACAGGAAGCCATTTTCGTTGTTACAGATTAGACACGAGAATCGATCGGATGGTGTCATGATGCAGCTGGAATCAGGCACGAGAAGAATCGATCGGATCGTGACCTGATTTAGCTAAAACCCTAGTACCCGGCACGAGAATCGATGGTTCGTGTCGTGGTACCTACGTAGATGTTGATGTTGATGTTGATGTTGCTCAATGGGCTGCCACAAGTAAATCGATCGTCTTGTAGGCATGTCTGTTGGGTTTTCCCTCGATAAATCGATCGTTCGAGGGAAATATTGATGATGAGTTATCCGATTAATCGATCGTTCGGATACAAAGTAAATGGTTAAGAGATAAGAAAACATTAATCGATCGTTGTTTTCTTATATAACCAATGTTATGAAGTAATATTAATCTGCTGAATGATGGAATAATGTATTACAAGATTACTTATGCAAAAATAATGTTGTATTTTTGGATGATGATAATAATGTTGCAATTTATGTATATATATATTATTTTTTTTTTGACATTTTATGGCGTTATTCAGTTGTTAAATAGATCTCATTTTGTCACAGTTAAACAATTAAAGTATCGCTTTCATTTCATTGTAATTTGAAGTAGCTTAACAGTATAATGAGAATAAAAGTTATTGTAAAGTGCGAACATCTAGCCAAATTCCGATTGTTAGGATGCCTCCTGGCGACGTGTGCGAGGACTCACACATTGTCAGGACGGTCGATTGTTAGGATCATGATTGAATTTGCGTTAATCGTTTATTTTTTTAAGTTTTTATATCGTTTTTATTTTTTTAAGTTGGCAACACAACTCTTCGTAGAGAATAGTCAACTGTCATTTTGTGATTGGTTAACGCAAAAAGGCGGCAACCAATCAGAGTTCACTTTCCCTTCCACGTCAAAAAGACATGTTGTAAGGACTTTGGCTACGTGGCGCGCTCATTGTGTTTTCTAATTTTGAAGGAATCGTAACGTTCAAGTAGATACTGTTTGTGTAATTTCTGTAATGTAATAAAGTGAATTTATACAAGTTTGAGTATTCCTTGCTACCAACGCTCCCTGCTGCTGAAGTTATACTATATATACCTGTGACTCCAACACCGGGTCATAAGTCCCTACTCTGGGTATGCTGATTTCCTTTCCCTGAAAGAAACAGATAATATGGAACAGTGGCCAAAAAACGGTTATTTCTTACTTGTCATATTCAGTAAGAAGTTTTATTTCTAAGATATTAATAACCATGTCGTTCCGGAGTTTATTAGTATGCGGAGCAGAATTCGATTGATGCACGAACCGTCTACACACGACGTTGCAACGCAACTATTATCACCATCAAATAAAATAAACTTTAACTCTGTAATAATACGGGTCATTTTTGCGAACGATTCCACCTTGCTCGCGTACTTTTGGCCTCTTACCGAGTTTTTATTTATGCATTGTTTATATTGAAGATCCTATGCTTTCTATTCGATTTTATCTCTTAGGATATATTCAAGTGTAGGTTTATTTATAGTTGAACAATGGATCAGTGAATTGCATGTAATTGTTTTGTTGTTTGATCATAACAAACTTACACTTTCTGATCACTTTGTTGTTTTGTGATTCTTTGTTTTAAGTTATTTATTTATAGCCTAAGAAATTTTGAATTCAAATATTGTGTATCTTACAAAATAATTCAGTAGACGAAGTCATTTAAATAGCTGATTCAGAATATAAATCAACTGGCAGTCGCCCGCGACTTCGTCCGCGTGAAAACCTCTTAGGTACCCTTTTAATTTTAAAGACAGACTTTCATATAAAGTGTGCTCATTCCCCGCTCCCCCTATAATTTTTTTTTATACTTTCCCGTGAAGCAATATCCTCCGTCCCGTCCCGTGTACTATAAAGATCTACATTTTTGTTAAACATCGTACGACGTTACAGTACATTAACATTAACAATATATATTTATGGCAAGCTGATATGTATAGCTTGATATTAAATAGTCTATAAGGCTCTTTAGTCTAGCTTTCAAAACAAACAAAAATAATTTTACAATCCGACACGCCGATCTAGAGATCAGTCTGTTTAAACAAACGAACAAACTCTTCCGCTTTATATTAATAGTATAGATATGGTCTTTTATGGCAAATAAAACAAAGATCGAATCCTTAACTCCATTACCATATTATCGTTTCTAACATGTAACACCATACTTACCAAAATGCTGACGCCTATTCAGTAGGTACTCGTACGTACGTATCGCGTGTCGCGCTTTTTAGAAATTTTGTATTATCTCCTAAATTATGTAACTAATTAACATTCTGTAAAAGGCAAATCTTATCTCTATAATATCCTTGTGATTATTAAATAATTTATTTTGATCACAATTTAAGTTTAGTTGTATAAATAATGATGAAACGTAAGCATATGAAGTAAATATTTTTAAAACACAAAAAGTTCTATGTCTGCCAAAAAAAAATAGATATATGCTGTCGCGGATTTTTTTGTAGAAATTTTTTAAGATACATAAAGTTTCCATGCATGCACCTTGCTTTCAATTATTCCCAACAGTTAAGTCAGCGCACGTGCATAAAGCCAATTTAACAGGTCCCACTCGCGCGACAAAAATTGTGATAGCTCGGTTAATATATACCATACAAATATAAAATATAGCCTATGACACTTGCCGATAACGTAGCATTATACTGGTGAAAAAACTTTTTAAATCGAATCTGTAGTTCCGAAGATTAGCCCCGACAGATCTTTATTTACAAACTTACACACTTACAAACTTTACCTCTTTATAATATTAGTATAGAAGTATAGATTGAATCTTGTTTTAAGTAAGATAACTGTGATAAAAATCCTTCTGTAGACGTAAATCATGAATATAACATGACGAGTATCTCGAACTTATTGTAGCAAGTTTTAATACATGCAAATGGTATGCCGGAAACTTTTCAATATAAACCGTTTGCAAATAAAACGCGTCGTAAATTTCACACAAATAAACAGGCTTGTGTTCCTTTTAATTAACGCACAAACTCTTCCACTAATCTCCAGATAAGTTTATCTAAAAACAATAAATTCAAGTGTAACGGCGCACATTGTTTAACCCTCAAATGCCGCACCTATTTCAGCTAGGAACAACCCCTCACAGGTCCACCAGACCCGCCCACCGCAAGCACGTTAAGATATAGGAAAACAAAGACAAACTTTATACATTGTCATTGTTTCAGTATTTTCGTTAATTGTTTTTCCGTGTATCTTTATCGGGGTCGACCTAATCTGGCTTGGCTTAATCGAATCTTCATAAGTACTGGGGTATTTTTAGTTGATAATAGAGTTGCGAGGGTTAGATGTTAGTCTGCTACTTGTCGGCGGAGATATATGGATGCAATAATAGTGTTAGGAGTAAGCTTGGAAGTTTAATGTTAATTGTTTGAGACAGCGCCCTGCTAAATGGGATTAAGTAATTTAGTTTTTGGGACACTATTCCGATGTGAAGGCAATTTTGTTTTTATATTATATGCTCCATTTAATTCACTCTCATGGAAATTTCGTTTTCTTCTAATTCTTGCTTAGGACTTAAATTGCTTTCAAGATGAGATGTACCTAACTATAGTAGTGTATCAAATGTATTAGATTTATTTAGATGATTATGAGATACGTAATAAAAATTGCAAACATTTTACTAAATACATTTTTCTAAATAAAACGAAGTTTGCATTAACAAGTAGTACTTAGGTACCTCTACTCTATTCAATGTGCAGTAAAATTTAAAAGCTATCAATTAATTTAAGCTAATAACGTTTTAACGCAAAATTAGCCATAATATTTGAATGTTAATTAGTTTAATTATAATCATAATCAATGAGTTAATAATGTAAATGTACGCAGGCATCGTATCTAAACACGTTTGACATTTATAACGGCTCCCGATATGATTCATAACAAATATCGTCGTGTAATGCACTCGGCGAACGCGAAGTGCATTGATAGGATCGCTATTATTTCCTTACGACATATTTCCAAGTTTACGACGTCGGGGCAACGCACCAAAACATGAGTCCTAGCCAACAGCCCGCCGCTGCTGCCACTTGACAACCTCGGCACTCGACACGCGTCGTCCGTATCGCCTGATTTATTTCCTCGCCGGCCCGTCTAATGCAATTATTGCAATTTATTATGAAATTAAATAAGGTCGACGCGACGCTCCTCGTCGGGGCTCGAAATTTATACCCCTTTGTGGAAAACTACCACCTCGGCAGTGTCGTAAAGACCCCACGACCGCAATCGCGCGGTTGACTTTTGAATTTCGACCACCGCAAGAAGGTTCGATTTCCTTGCGACTACTCGCCAAGACTGCTGCGTCTCTTTAAGTGGGTAGTTTGCTTATTTTTCTCGCGGCTTATGTTGTCTGTGTTTGTAGAGAGAAATAAATTATTTGCGCGCCCAACACCTTGTCGGAGGGAGGGTTTCCTAGATAGCGTCATTTTTATAAAAATGTAATGCGGTTCCCTTGTTGTGATTGTGTATACTTGACTCTTTTGCGGCGAATTCGTATTTATTTGCGTTCCTTTCCTGTTTTGGATTTTTGGAAGTTAAATCGAATTAGTTAAATTAGCCAGACTGACACAGTTTTAAGTTCATATTTTTGTATATTAATAAGGTCTCCATATGTCATATTGAGAGTTTAAAATCAATGTAAAGTTTGAACGCCGCTCATATGTACATACACATGATATAATATATATTGCAAAAAAATAAACTAAATAAACAAAATTATTTTTAGGCAAGGCATATAAGCTAGCACAGACATGATATCATAGAGCTGAATTCCATGAGTTTCCATAGAGTAGTGCAAACCGCTGCGTGGTCGGATAATAAAGTAGTCGGGTCATCGGGTGTCCATACAAACTGCCTATTGGGGACAACAACGTTCAATAATTAGGAGTAAATTAAATGATGGTGTATTTCATGGCAAAATGGCCGGCGTCAGAAGCTCTTTAAAGCCCGCTTTAAATCGTCGTGTTAACTGGAAATACACCAAATATTAACTGCGCGCTACGTCAACATAATAGACGCCAAAATATTATTAATATATAATGGCCTAATTATCTAGTGTTTTAGACAAATAAACTCAAACATTGCTCACTTGGGAAATATTATTTCTAGCTCTACTTTGACTAAATATTATATTAATTATTATTCAGTTTAACTTTTTACTCGGTTTTGGACGTATTTTTAATTGAGTTTATAAATAATTCAAATAAAATTTCCAATAGACTTTTTTTAAAAGTGCTTGTAGCTTCTTTTTATAAAAACTTCACATTTAGCCCTACCATTTCCCTAGCCAGGTCTGCAGTTCTGTATTAAGGAATTATATAATAATTTACTCCTATGACAAAATATAATACCTTCCTAAAATTATATACTAGCGGTCGAACCATAATTCAATATAGCCGAAAAAAATGAGTGTGCTGTTATTGTCATTTTCAAGTATAATTAAAAAAACACTTAGTCCCGAAAAACACCTATTAAAAATCTTTCCTAATAGGCCATTGACATATTAATACTATGGACTTCGGGTCTAATGCAAAATTTACGTCAAAAGTGTCCCAAGATATTTTATACACACTAGGATGTATTTATGTTTTTATACACAAAATAACATTGTAATGTATGTCTTATCGTATTGTTATACAGTCTAATTTGCAACGGTCTAATTGCATGCAATAAGTAATCAGCTTCGATTGACGGTTACCATGGCAGCCTTTTTTTGACATGACAGCTTCCCGTGAAAATAGGACAACATAAATGGTGTGGAGTCGGTAGCTTTCAAATATTTTTGGCATCTTATATTTATATATTATATTTACAGCAAATTTTAATTTATATTTACATATCCCTGACCTCTATATGCTGGGATAAATCTTGTACCAAATAATAATTGTTGTAATTATCTTGTATAAAATAATAATTAGTTATAATAATAATTAATTACAAACCAAATCCACTAATGTACAAAATGATATGCCACTCGACATAGTTCTTTACTTTGAAATTTTAAGTTCTCGATATTTTCCTCTTTTTCATTAAACTGAAAATATATTTTTTACTTCAATGACGTTAGATCACTTTTTTAAATAACTGTTCCTAATTTCATGTAGATAATTCTTATATTTATCAAATTAATATACCATTATGGTAAAAGTCATTTGATTAATATTCATGACATAAAAAATAAAAGTTGACATAAAAAATAAAAATTTTTGAATTGAAAATAATTAAAATATTTTCATTCAAAAATTAAGTAATTAAATAATTCAAATGTTAAACAACAAAATAACTCTATGCAGTCGTTGTTCTAAATCATTCTATTGCTCGCGGCAGATCCGAACTAAATGTGGTTAATTAGATAAACATATTGCACTCCTTCTATCCTATACGCGGGTAGCGTATGGGAAAAGGACAGATAGATACTTTTGTTCATTTTGGTTGGTTATGCAATTCGTTTCTATAGTTTATTAAAATTTTAATAAAATAGCTTGTTTCTAAGCAAAATAATACTTTAAAATCATCAGTAAATATTTACTTACTGAAAATATGGTACACCGTGTTCTATTCTCACTTTACTCGGGTAGTTCTTACAAGTTTTTTATAACACATTACGGCATTATTGACGTGTATTCTGTCAGTCAGCTAATATGAGACTGAATTGCGATTGGAACTCATTTCGCGTTTTGGCTTACTTTTGGTTCGGACACTTTTTATCGCTGACCCGAAGTCCATAGTATTAATATGTCAATGTAATAGGCATAGGAAATTTATGATTAATATTGTTGTAATTAAATTTAGTTTAATATTGTTAAATTTTCAACATATACCTATTGCAGAACTAGTTTAACTTATGATTCAAGATATTAAGAATATAATACAAATAAAATAAGTTGGTTTGGTTATTAGGATGGAATAAGTTTTGAAAGCATCGTATTGGATTCTCTAATTATTATCCTTCAAACTATCTTCTATATAACAGAATTTTCTGTAATATTTACTAAGCTCACTATTACAAATCATATAAAACAAGTATAGTAATATGACGCAGTAGATGATAGTTCTGTATTATATGACAGCTTTACAAGTCCGCAATGCACTGTCGCATCTCATTATCACAGTCAAAACACTGTTCTGTAAATATAAGCGTGCGTGCTTTAATTCCGCTATTGACAGTGGGTGCATATCAAATGAATACTAACTCTATTGAAGTTATAATTAGAGTTCATTTTAGAATGATGGTACTCGTGGTATCAGAGTTTGTTTGGTCTCCTCTTGCGTTGCCGATTGTGAAGCATTTGCCAATGTTTAAGGGATTTGGTTTGACATGCAAACAAGATTATATGTGTTTGTTGATTAGTATTTGGTGACCTGTCTAAGCTGCCGCACACAGTACGTGAGTTTTGTTGAATTTCTTTACTGTTTGTGTGAGCCTATTGGTAGGATTTCCATGATAAATAAAATGTTCTTCTTATGTGATCTTTTAGAATTTCAAATCAATCCAAAAAATTGATTAGATACGTATTCATTATCTTAAACCTCTCTGATGTAAGTAGTTGTTAATGTCCCTTTTTACAATAGTGAGGTCCTGAGGAGCTATTCTGTAAGGATGTTTTTATAACTCTACTGTGTGTATAACTTGTCATAGACAGTGAAAAAAAATCACCATCTTCTAGTCTAAAGCTTCATCTTCTTACCAACGGGCGTGGTTGTTAAAGATATAAATGATAAAAAAATAAACAAAATAATAACGTTTTCATAAATGAAGCCATCAGTCCACCGCGACCCATCTAACTCCACTTAACACTCAACCTGAATCTTGATTGCTAACAAAGTAATTATATGTAACGGTTATTGTAAAGGGTCACTAGTTCGAGGGTTCCACACCTAACGTCAGTAGACTAAAATCCCTCATACCGTTATCCACACTAAATAATTTGAAATAAATTAGTAAAGCGTAAAGTACAAATTCAAATAAAGCAGAAAATAAATGCGTAGCATAGCGACTATCCACAGATAAATACGGTCTCAGAGTAGTTAGATATTTTTCTATGGGGTAAGATAGAACGAAATCGTAATCCTCTGTTTTGTAATGTGCAAGTAAAGAGGAGATTTTATCTCAAGCTCTAAATAATATTTATTTACCGTAGTTGATGTTAGAAGAATAAAGTAATTATAAAGTTCTTGAAGGACAGAAAAAGATTATAAAATATGTTTTTAATTCCACGTACAACCCAGGAACAAATAAGAAGGTATTTAATTCTAAGATTGCTGATAAATAAAACGTATATTTCAAGTTTTGTCTACACATCACTGAATAAAATGATGATTGAAAGTAGTTAGAGATTAATATAAAAATTAATTCGCGTGCATTTATGCCATTGAGCTCTTTCATATAATACGGAATCCTATACAGATGTTTCTGTTCGTGCTTGTCAGTGTTTTTTAATGTTTTTAAACGTAGTACAAATAGACACGATAATTGTGGGCCGCGCCTGCTAGCGTAATGGGACCAATTAATATAGGTGCATGATGGCAGATTGATAGAGGGAAGCGGTTTTAATGAAAGTCTTTATTTACATTTTTTTTCGTAATTTCGTCTCTGTTGCTTCCAATTAAGAAAACTTATAATGAAATAAAATTATTTGAAAAATAAAAAGACTCTATTTAGTAAAATGTAAATTGTAAACTCAATGGAAGAGACTACTATTAACACAGTCAATTTTATTTTTCAAACCAAAACCAATTTTGTTTTCCACTTAATATCAAAGCTTACTATAAAAAAACCAGCTTGAATAATTATTTTGTCGTTTTGTTGAACCTTTATAATGCTCCAACCTACGATTACCAATATATTATAAATATATATAGCTAGATATCATATAATGACCAATATTAATAGGTTCAATAGTTATTTATCTACCCTCGCTATCAGTGGCGCCCCTACCTGCACAATTACCCGCTACCGACACGTCCGTCCGACAGTTTTGCCTAATTTGATTTGATTGTCACCCTAGTCGACATTTATTTAAATTAGCCACCGTTTAAAATAAATATTGTTAATTGTGCAGTCATTTATAATGTAGTTAAATCTGTTACCGTTCATTTTACTTTTCAAGAATGTATTTATGCTTAGTTTTTTCGATAAAATTTATATTATTGACACACTAGTTGTGCCTAGCGGGTCATGAACGTTTTCATTGTAAGCTAAATTTCGAGTCAATTGAGTATAGCTCTAGGGATCTCGTGATGAGTCAATAGGTCCTTCAGAGGTATTTCCAAACAATTTGATCCTTGTACTTCGGAAATAGTGTACCTATAGTTAGGCCATCGAAAAGAAAGAAAATAATTGAATCATTCTTTGAAAATCTGACAACGACCTTACAAGAGATAGGTACAGAGATAATACTCTCCCGTCTTCGCATACCAGTCCTTATTTTGGATTACGTTTATTCTGTCAATAAAATTGTCAAACTATACACAGTTAAAATATAGAAAGTGGAGTATTGTAAAGTGATTTTAAAAACCCTCTAACAATACAGTCAGTAGTTGTTATTTTGACCAAACGTTGCATATTAATATGATCGTAGCTATGTGCGAAAAATTAAGAAAATATATTTTATTTTTTAATTTATATACCACAGCGTGGTGTTCAAAAATCTTGCATAAGTAGCGTATCAAGAAGAGTAAGTTATATTAAAACTTGTTATCTACTCGTAAGCCATTAAATATATCAATATAAGGTTTTTTTTAATAAACTTATCACTTAGAATAAAACGTTAATATATCTTTGCCTATAATTTACGTACTCAATTTCTACCGAACGAAAACTCGGTATAATTTTAAAACCGTCCATCAACAATAATGAACCATAACCCATAGCCTATAAAGTCGCACATCGCGTCCACTGCATAAATTATATTCGTCAACAATGATTGTTTACAATTGAAAATGAACTTTATTGTTATTAGCAATGAAGTTGAAATTCGCAAGTCAAATTAACCGGACAGTCAACACTGAAAAAATTGATTTATCGATATTGAACTTTATTGTAATGCTGATAGGGTTGGATTTTCCATTGTTAGCGGGCCAGTATTATGTTCTGAACAATATGGAGGCAATGTGAAGCGGTATTAAATATTCAGAAATAATTTGTCGGTTGCGCTAATGTGACGGTATTTACACAGGGTAATACGGGATTTCGATTGACATACGTTTGTATTAACTCTACGGATATTCCGGGGCTTTCCCTGTATTTATATCGAGCATTAAAATTGCCGTGGATTTTTATAAAAACTTAATAAATTTCTTAAACTGTGCTTTCAGGACACTGCAGGACTGGAAGTGGTTTAAATAATCCTAATAGACAAAGGATATCGTAACAAAATTGTGTTGTTCTCTACCATAAGCTGTCAAAACTGTGTGCGTACGAACCCTGAGCGTGCATTCACTTCGACATTAGATGCTCAAGAGATAGTTTTAGTCGCTAAAACAATATAACTATACTACTTTATTGTAAGGACAAAAGTCAGCCTTACCGATCAAACTTTCTTCATTACCTGAGAATCATCTGGTTTGTGATACAAACATTTGTAAGTAACAACTGTGGCAATGGTAATGTTTCAAAGATGCAGGCTGAAGTGCTTTTTAATACTACAATATTATGTGCTTATCTTAGGAACTTTGATTCAGCGGTCAGCGTAAATGGCTTCGGATTACGAGGTCCTCGGTTGAAATCCTGGGTCAAACTGTGATTTAGTGGTATTTGCTTTCTTTCATTCATTAACATCTGATGGTGATCATCTTTTAAAAAAACAAATTACTACCACCCCTAGCCCGCCAATCCGAATTAGAGCAGCATGGTGGGTCTGAGTTTCATAATTTACCCTCTTTATAAGAATGGAGCCCCAGTGAAAGGATGGGCAAAATAGGCTTAAAATCGTAATTCTTCGTAATTTAGCTGTACCTAGTTTCATTATTTTACCCTTAGGTGCTATAAATCGGAAGGTAGATCGTCGTAATTCAAGTGAAAAAAATATAAACACACACAAACAGAAATTTGCATTCGCGTTCGTTGAAATTTATTATTCAATCCAAACTCCGAAATCAATTCCCACGTAGGCACTCTACGTACCGACGGAACGATGGATATTTTTTTATATTAAAATTTACCATATTACAATTTTGAAAATTATTTGTAGACACTTTATACAAAGATATTTTTGTATACCTAATCAGTAGAACTACATAGCTACATAAATATGTACTTAAGTTACCTATATATTTAACTTCTACACTGGCACAACATTTGGTTGGTGCTTAGAATCAATAGGTGCTGAGTTTAATTCCTAGAATAGACTATGAATATACCTTGCAAGAAAATCTCAATAGTAATCTAGATATGCTTTTGTAAGTGGATAATACAGCCTCGTGCCTAGAAGAGGGATTTAAGTCGAGACCGGTAAATTACGATCATAATAGCATCTAATATATTGGCATCCGTCAAACTTTATTAGGTACCCTAAAACACCATCGTACTTTGAAACAGCGTGGTTGTCTAAGGTTCACATCCCCCTCATTTATCAGTACTTATCACCAATCTGTAATGAAAAAAATACTATATTTTATAGAGAGAGATATAGTCAAATTCAAAATTTTCACCCTTGAGTTTCGTTACAAATACCGCTATAGAGCATCTGTGCTCTACCGTGAATGACTAAAAACTATTTAAACAATGAGATGATGAGGATGGTGATGGTCAAGGTGAGTATTATTATTGGTACGAGCATTTTGAATTCAGGCGGTTTTTTAACTTATACTAATTGCATCGTCAGGTGAGAACATAGTCAAACTTATCGAACAAAACGTTCGATAACATCAAAGACATTAGAAGCTTACACAATAATTAAATCACAACAAGAAACGTATCTTTAAAATCACATAAACGGAGCTGGAACAGAAAAGAAAAGAAGAATCACCGTCGAATGGTACAAAAGGTTATCGCGATGTTATCCGATCCGTCGATACGAGCTAAACAATTAGACGCTATTACTCCAACGGTACCGTTCCGTTCCGTTCCGTTCGTTAGGACGACCGGCTGTCACACCGTGACGTTACTATACTGTTGGTGGTAGTTTTAACCATGTGCTACATAAACGTGTATAAAATACAGTTGTGTATTGCAGTGTGGTCATTCTTCATTTTCATTCATTTAAAACGGAGGAAGTTCTCAATTCGACACGTATTATTTTTAATTTTTTTATATATGACCACGCATAACTTTTTACAGAGTTGTCCGATAGTCATCATGTTAGATAATTATTTTTTTTCTTCAAAGTTTATTGGCACACTTTCGGTTTTTTTGTAAGTATCGGTAGCTTTTTGGCTACTAGTGCCGTATAATACACTATGAGAGTATGGTACGACTATGTTACGTGGCGATAAATCTCTAAAAAGTAAGAAATAAAAATTAAAAAAAAATAGAACCGACTCAAAACAAATAAATCAATCTATGAAGTCGGTTGCAGCCAAGTTTAAGGAACATTTATTTAACGTAATAAAGCAGTTACTGGGTATTGGATAACCACCCTTAAGTAGAAACCTTGGCTGGCCCCCACTATATAGATATGCTTAAGTAAATTAAATCAACTAAATGACACAGTTATTTTTTACTTTTTAGTGCGTTTTAAGTCGGTTCTTTTTTTATTATGTGTTTTTATGTTGTGCAAAGTGCTCAGTAATTTTGTGGTAAATCCATTGCAAATATATAAGCGTATTTTGTGATTGGTTTATGACTGTTTCATCTTAATTAGGTTGATTGATGTTTTTAAATAAATTATTTTTGTTGTTTATACAAATGGATTTTTACTAATGGATTACTAAAGGCTTCTAAGTATACAACCACAAGTACCACTAAAATATTTTACTTGCTTTGATCTTTCTGTTGGTAGTTATAAAAGTAAGAAGTATCGTCATCGTTTACACAGAAGGTTGTAGATATGTTATCAGAGCAGATAAGAGGTATTAGTCGCTATTACTGCATCGGTACCATTCCTATCGTAAAAAAAAATCTACTAAATCTCTTTATATAATGGTGGAAACCAGATAAAAATCCGTTAATCCAACCCGATGCTTTCAATCCAATGGTTGGCAGACCCAATTATAATAACTGGGACCGATCATTTAACGTATTCTCTGAGGCCCCCAGGTGTAGCACCACCACTCTGGACTCCAAAGTTTTACAGAGAATACCTTTTAAAAACGAAAAGATCATTATATCATTATTACAATAATCCAGCACTCGAACTCAAGAGCGTGTGATAAAAAGCCTTACCAAAAACTAAACAGTGGATCAACGAGACAGTTTGTAGTGCTGGTAGGATGGTTTGTTTTATGAGTTAATTCTAACAAAAATAATACAAAAGGCTTTTGTTAATCACTTAACGGTGTAATGGACAGCTTGCTGGAAGGTTACATAGTTCAGTACTGATTGTATCTGATCATGTTATTTAAAACACCGTAAAAACAACGTAATAGGATTCACTCTCAAGGTAAGCTTTGACGGGAGTAGTAAAATGAATATATTATATGATGTGCTTTAGGTGTCTTCAAGCTAGACATCTTTTTCCCTACTAGGAGTAGGGTAGTAAGTACTACGCATACTTAGGTTTCATTTTTGCTTTCCAAATATGTATCTTGTTTTTTTTATGGACTACGAGATGGCCCTTGACTGCTATCACACCTGATGTTAAGTGATGATGCAGTGTAAGATGGAAGCGGGCTAACTTGTTAGGAGTGGCATGAAAATCCACACCCCTTTCGGTTTCTTCGCGACTTCGTACCGGAACGCTAAATCGCTTGGCGACACGTCTTTCTCGTTAGGGTGGTAACTAGTCACGGTGAAAGCCTTCCACCAGCCAGACCAAGACAAATTAAGAATAATCTCAATCTGCCCCGACGGGAATCGAACCCAGGACCTCGTCTTATAAATCCACCGCGCATACCACTGCGCCACGGAGGTCGTCGAGATCTTGTTAAAATAATCGAGAAGTCATCGAACCTAGGACTTTCCGATTGTAAATCGATAGATTCACACGCACTTGGAGAGGTCATCAAAAATAATCTTCCAGCGATAAACAATACTTTTAATGACGAGTAAAAAATGTATGACAGTAACTTAAGTTAGTTACATAAAAGAGCGCGTTAAAATAATAATCGTTAATTAAAACAACGCGGCTTGTTTCCCGTTTAATTAAAATTAATATTGTACGAGAATGGGAAGAAAGCAAAAATATTTTATACAGATTAAGGTGTTTAATTGCCGGAGTAACGCTTAAGGGGAAGACGAGCGGTGAATACGTATTACTTATTATAAAACAACTTAAATCGATACGTTAATGTGTCATAGCGACAAAATCAAAATACTCAACGAATTTTCATACAGTATTTCACTAATGAACAGATTGATTCAGGAAGACTTAACTATATTAAGATTTTAATTTAATTTTAATATTAAGAATTACCTGAAATATATTAAAAAGTTGACTTTTCATACTACGACGACGGTCACGTGATTCAGAACACAAAAAATCGATTGAAATTTTTATTTTTTTGATATATTTTCAAGTGACTGCAATGAAACATGGGTAGTTGTTTAAAATTCATTGTGTATTTAAATAAAACAGTTGAATATGAGCATAAGTTTAGACAGCCTGCGGCAAATTTTGGTAATATCCTTTTAATCGAAGCTGTCAAAACAATAAATGTTGCTCTAGGTTACCTACACTCATTCTTTTTATTGGTAGATTTAAACATTAGCGGGAACAAATAGATTAAGAAAATATTTTCGAAGAAAAAATACCGTTTTTCTTGTTTTATGGAAATGGAAAAATTGAAGATTCAACATGAAACTAAGAGATCAAAGTGAAAATACAAAATTTGACTTAAAAATAATTTATTTTAATTTATTATAGTTATTCACTTGAGAAATTTGCCTTATTAATTAACTTTTATACAGAATGGATTAGGTCACGACACGCAATATTTAACCAAATAGCAAAACAAAATTCCAAAAAACAAAAACAAAGCGCTCGCGATGCGATCTCCGCCTTAACAATCGATGCATCCCTGTGGGGTCGATCACGCCCACTCGTCGTCTACAACACGGAGCCTTAATTAACGCGCTCCTCTAGTATTATTATAAGTCGTCTCACAAGGATTCCAATTTATCGTAATATACTTTTTAATAATGGCCGTGGAAACAAAAGAATTTAAACTTTACTAAAGTCGCAGCTATTTTTTTATTATCGAACTCTCTTATCCAATTAAATTGATTTTCATCGTAATAGCCTTCCAATTACAGAGAATCCAAAATGTATAAGAACCTTTGCTTTAAAATTTGCCTATAAATTGCCAAATTTACCTGTTCGTGGTACACCCTGCAGATGGACCACCGTTGCGAATAGCTTGACCTTTTGGTGACCAATCCGCCTGCCCAGCGTGGTCACTTTTCATGGGAGACTAAATAAGTGAATAGGCACCTCTAAGCAAGCGCGTTGAATAAGCACCTCTAAGCACCTGGGACCACTGTGGCTAGTGTAAGATTTTACCGCGTCGATATCGAGAACGGTAAACGCAAATTTTATATGACACTCACCCATTTGAGATTTTTCTCGATACTGCCAGGGGCGCTATTTCAATTCCATATAAAATTTGACTTGTGCGAATGTGAAGTTTTCGATTTGTTTTGGTGAAAGCTCACACTAGGCACTCACATCTAGACTTCCCTTTAGGTGAGATCGTGGTCAAGCGCAAGCTTATTTCTTTTTAAAAAATGTCTTTTTTATATAAGAAATAGGCTATATCCACTTTGGAAATAACAAATATCCACTTTGGAAGTCATATGTCCTATGTCCAGCGATGAAAGTCCATCGGCTGTCCTTCTGTAAAGATTGAAACATATAAACCTGTGTTCACACAAAGTCAATATTCTAGAAAAGCAGAGTAGATGTAACATGTGAGGACATGACTCCACTTCCCGATGAACTAAAAGCCATTAAAATTATCGCCAAAGTTCCACTCAGTTGGGACGAAGTTTAAGAAATAACAAAGTCTCGTTGGCTAGTTTGACCCACTTGGCTTATCAGCGCTTTGTATCCCGCTCTTGGCTAGATGTAGAGATTACGTGTGGCTACGTGTGATAAAGCCATGATAGAGCAAGTGTTAGATATAGGCTTTGTCATGGCTCATTATATACATCTATATCAATATTATAAAACATTATGAGTAGTAGCAGATCTTTTTACACGCTTTTTATTAGCTTCACTTGTATGTCAGTTTGTCAGTATGTCAGTTTGTCAGTATGTAACTTGTATGTGTGTTCGCACATAACTTCGTCGTTTATGAACCGATTTTGATAATTCTTTTTTTGTTGAAAAGTAGATAGTCCGGTGGTAGTACCATGACAAGGAAACCAGGATTTGACGATCGGATCCTGGAGAAACCGAGGGGAACTTTCAAAAATTATAGGAACAACAAGTACGTTTGTTAGTTTTTCCGATAAGTATTTAAAAGCACTACAATTCGATGAAGGTCTGGAGTCGATCTGATGATGGAGCCGATCTACATATAAGAGAATTCCTTGACGATTTACTGTATTTACCTTGGTTTGGGCTCGATTAATTTGTTTTGATAAGAACTTTACATTTAGATGGTGTGACTGTCATTGAGGGTCTGGTGATGAAGACAAAGTACAGTTAGGGAGCTCCGTAACAGCTTACAGTAGCTACCTTGTGTTTGGGCTTGATTAATTTGTCTCGATGAGAAATTTACATTTAGATGGACTGTGACTGTCATTGAGGGTCTGGTGATGAAGACGAAGTACAGTTAAGGGTACTCCGTAACGGCTTACAGTAGCTACCGTGTGTTTGGGCTTGATTAATTTGTCTAGATGAGAAATTTACATTTAGATGGACTGTGACTGTCATTGAAGGTCTGCAGATGAAAACGAAGGACAGTTAAGGGAGCTCTTTAACGGTTTACATTAGCTACCTTGTATTTAGGCTCAATTAATTTGTCTCAATGAGAACTTTACATTTAGATGGGCTGTGACTGTCATCAAGGGTCTGGCGATGAAGACGAAGGACAGCTGAGGGAGCTCTTTAACGGTTTACAGTAACTACCTTGTGTTTGGGCTCGATTAATTTGTCTCAATGAGAACTTTACATCTAGATGGGCTGTGACTGTCATTGAGGGTCTGGCGATGAAGAAGAAGGACAGCTGAGGGAGCTCTTTAACGGTTTACAGTAACTACCTTGTGTTTGGGCTCGATTAATTTGTCTCAATGAGAAGTTTGAAAGATTCCAGTTGGTTTAATGTTAACTAAGTCATGATCTGATGATGAGATCTACGAAAACTCGAGGAAACTCTTCAAACTTTATTTTTACACGCTTTTTATTAGCTTCACTTGTATGTCAGTTTGTCAGTATGTCAGTATGTCAGTATGTAACTCTCCGTGGGTATTCTGCGCGCCTGCAGCCTTCCTTGGTTCTGGTAGCCGTTTCTCACGCTCCCTCTCCGAAATTGAACTCTGATTCCCCGTATTTATAATATTTATTAAATAATTTTTTTATTCTCACTAATAAATAAATTACTAGCGACTGTGTGGCCGAGCGGTTTAAGTGCTAAACTGCCCGTACAACAGTCGCTCAGGCGTGGGTTCGAGCCCTGGCAGTCGCAGTTTTTCTGCGACTTCCAAGGCTCGCTCCCGTGCCGACTGTACTCTGGCCAGGTTTCTGTGGTTTCCTTGGTCACTGTGCTAAGGGTGGGGCACAGGCAAATGCGGGTACAGATTGTAAGTAAAAATGAGAATTGTAAACACCGAATGTGAATTCGATGTCGACGCTTACTATGAAACATAGTATGAATATTTTTGATAATCAACAAATAATAGTTTAAAAAAACTAAAAAATCACGCTTTTATAAATAAACCAAACTAAAAAGTAAAAAATAAATAATAGTTTAAAAAAACTAAAAACACGCTTTTTATAGAAACCCAAACTAAAAAATAGAAAATAATTTTAATAAATTTAAATTAAGAATAGTGTTAAAATTTTCATTAACTATAAATTAATAATAGTGTAAATAAAAAAAAATTATTTTATTTTAAAAAAGCGTGGGGTGCTTTTTAAGATATTATCAAAATGATAATCACTCTACTCATATCTGTCAATAAAATATTTATAACTATATTCACACCATGCACCCCACGCTTTTTTAAAATAAAATAATTTTTTTTTATTTACACTATTATTAATTTATAGTTAATGAAAATTTTAACACTATTCTTAATTTAAATTTATTAAAATTATTTTCTATTTTTTAGTTTGGGTTTCTATAAAAAGCGTGTTTTTAGTTTTTTTTAACTATTATTTATTATAATAGATCTCGTTAGGGTAAACACTAACGCCATTTTTATATCTTTAATTTTCTATTATTTATTATACTAGCAGCATAGCTGTGTTCCAGTCTGAAAAGTTTCTGGCTGCCTCCTTGACTTAAAATAAAAATATAATTCGCCAATCAATACTGTAGAAAAAGATTAACTAATTATGTTTTTTGTTTGTTCCAGGTATCGTAATGGGAATAATCACTCTTCGTCAGTTTGCAGAAGGCTAAAGAAATGTCGAGTTTGTCGAATTAACTCTTCTACCGAAAAGAATACAAGCAAGGAAACAGGCGAATATACGAGTAGATAACATTTACTTCTTTCAGATAAAAACTGAACTTTTAGCTCTTCTCTTAATAAATTATTACTATATTATGATACCAAAAGGAAACAAGCAAGGGTAGGATAGTATAGAAACCTTTATCTATCCTATACTGTAAATAACATGTAAGTAACATACGAGTATATACTAACATAAATTTTAGTTGAAGAGGATAGGATATACTAGTCATGTCTCGGAAAAGATATCAAATAATACAAAAATAGTCAATAATACGTGTTTAGTCAAAAACGTTTCTATTGTGTACTGTGTAATAAAGTTCCAAACTTGTTTCATTCTTGTATTAAATTGTAAGATAGTTTGATGACAATTTTATTACGTTCAGTAAACTGAAGTTTAACGAGGGCAAAGTCTGGGAAAATAATTAGAAGGCGTTTTATAAGAAAAGCTCATTTAGCTATTTTCATTATTTGAAAGCTTAAGACATTCATTATAGCCTTAATTTAAGGTAACTTTGAAAGACTTCGTAAAACTAATTTTTATGTTTAATAATACTTGTTTGGGACGCGTGCCTTTTTACACGTGGATTTTGTTAGGATGGGATTTCCGTTGCAGGTACAACTAGGTTTTTAGGAAAATTCTATTTTATTAATAAATAATTTTAGTAATAATAGTAGTTTAGCTTGATCTTATTCAAATTCGTCTATTTGTATTTTTAACCGACGAAAAAAAACGAAGGAGGTTTTCAATTCGACACCTATATTTTTTTATATGTATGACGCATAACTTTTTACAGAATTGTCCGATTTTGATAATTCTTTTTTTATTAGAAAGGGCACACTTCCTAGGTGATCATGTTAGGATCTGATAATGATATCCTGGGAATATTTAAGGAACTCTTCAAATTGTATAAGCACACTTGCAGCGATTTCGGTTTTTGTGTAAGTATCGGTAGCTTTTTGACAACAAGTGCCGTATAATATACTATGACAGTAAAGTATGAGTACGTTACATGGCGATAAATCACTAGAAAGTAAGAAATAACAATTTTTAACAAAAAATAGAACCGACTCAAAACGCACTAAAAAGTAAAAAATAACTGTCATTTAGTTGCTTTAATTTACTTAAGCATATCTAGGAGTCGGTGCCAGCCAAGGTTTCTACTTTAAGGACATTACCTAGAACTCAAAAACTGCTTTACTACGTTAAATAAATGTTCCTTAATTTGCTGGCACCGACTTCATTTACACCGACACAGTTATTTTTTACTTTTTAGTGCGTTTTGAGTCGGTTCTTTTTTTTGTTAAAAAAATTTATTTGTGGCTTAGTCTATCTTTTTCTTTGAAATCGGTTAAGCGATTTTAAGAGTGAAGTATAGTAAGAAGTATTTTACTAAACAGTCGAAGATTTTTTTATTTTTATAATTAGACTTCAGCTATCAAATGTGTTTTGTCAGAAGTATCAGAATTTTAATTTTTTCATAGGAAAGATTTCATGAATAAGGACCTCAGGATGTCATCAGCAATTTTATGAGTCCTTAGACGAAGAGAGAATATTGATCATATAATAGCATGTGAGTTGGCGTGATACAGTGATACATGAATATGTGTGATTAAATCCAAATATTTTAGAGTATAACGAATGTTCTAATAACAATATATCATCGATCAGAACATAAACAAGGATAACTAACGGTTTCGAAAGAATAACATCAATAACCTACATATCGCTTAAACAATTTTATATTACAACTTCCAGAAGCTTACAACTTAAATAATTGGATCTTATTTATCGCACAGTAAAGTTGATAATAGTTTGGAGAGATAGTTTGTGGAAGGCAAACATGTTTGTAGGCATTAAGTAAAAAATCTGAGTCCATTATGTTACTATATTGGTAATATTTTAACGATAATATATTATATTTATAGTAATTTATGTTACATCTATATGTACAAATCTATAAAACTGTAACGAAGATTATTGTGTTTTAGCTATAGTGACTTTCATCTGAGAGTTATTTCAAAGTAAATATTAAAATTCGAGTATAAACTACATAATTTCTAGGAATAAATCATTGCCTTGATTTCAAAAGTTATCTTGCACTAATAAAACTGAATTTGATACTTAATTTTGGCTTGTGTGTAAAATTTGCTTCGTATTATCATTCTTCCCTATTTTCTAAAGAAGTTCATTTACGCTATTGTTGCCAAACTAACCACCAGCCAACCAACTTTGAACCAGGTTCCAAACTGAAAACCTTAAATCCGTAACTGAATAGGTTAACCACTGTACCAAGGTTTCAATTACAGCGCTTCGGCTTTTCAAACATTTTTTGGAACAATGAAACAAAAAAATTTTAATAAAAAATTAAACCGACATCAAAATCCACTGAAAAGTATAAAATAAATGCGTCATTTAGTTACTTAAATTTACTTAACCATATCTATAAACTCGGTGCCATCCAAGTTTAAGGAAAGTTTATTCAACAAAGCAGAAAAGACCTTTGTGAGAATTAGGTATCATCTTTAAAGTAGAAAGCTTACAGGTGGCAAAAAGAATCACTTAAATCGAACTTTTAGTTCCGGAGATATGCCTCCACAAACATAAATACATACATACAAACATACATACATACACTTATGAAATTTGGCACATTTCTTCAGACGCTGAAACACATATGCGAAAACTGGAAATAATAAATATAAATATTAATAATAAATATTATAGGACAATTACACACATCGCTATATAGCCCCAAAGTAAGCATACTCGTAAGTAGCTTGTGTTATGGGTACTATGATAACTGATAAATATTTTTATATATACTATACATAAATACTTATAATATATAGATAAACACCATGCTCATCACACAAACATTTTTCCAGATGTGGGAATCGAACCCACAGCCTAGACCGCAGAAGCAGGGTTACTACCCACTGCGCCACTCAGCCGTCAAATATTATATACATACGGGTCGAATTGACAACCTCCTTTTTTTGAAGTCGGTTAAAATTTTTTATAAAAATTCTGACAGTGTATAACAGAAGCAATATTTTATCTTATACGACTAAACAACGGGTACATTCTGATAAAACTTTTAACCTCCATTAGTTCAAGGACACACTTTCATATTTCAAACAGACGATAAAATGGACCACCGTTCCAAAAAAGGACTAAAACCTCGCACGCATACATACCATTAGTCTACGTTTTAAAAAGACATTACAACTAAATCTTTACAAGATAAGCGCACCGAGAATATGTGTAGTAGAGTTGGACAATTAATCAAATTGAGATATGGGTACAGGAATGGGTGCGTTCATTTATTGTGTATCGAACGGTACCGTGTGGGATGCTGCGGTCCACACACTGATGTATTACAATCTTGGTGTAGTGTTAGGCTTGGAACACATGATGCGTTTGGAGCAGCGTTTAAAACGACGTAATAGATTTGACGTATATTATGTGATAGGCTGGCCGCGCATGTATTATAATATTGTCAATATTATTGACAATGTATGGGTTATGTTGCCCCTAAATAAATAATGCTGATATAATTATTATTTCCGAGATTGATAAGACTTACGACGTTACGACTTTAATCAACTTTACATCTTGTATGTATGTGTTATTTACAGTTAAATATGTACATTGAATTAAATATTTACAATTAAATAAATAAAAAAGTAAAAGCTTAAACACTACAATATCCTAAACTATATATAATATATTAAACAATAAAAATAAAAAAACAGTAAAAAACTTACGACGTTATGACTTTAATCAACTTTACATGTTACATCTACATGATTATTGTCAGATTTCTCTATAAAAAAGCAGTACATTACATCTACATAATTATTGTCAATAACATTGACAAGTACAGAATGCGTGCGTGTACCTAACCATAGAGCCTGTCTGAAATAATTCTACGTTCATAATTATTGTGAGTCCTAGGCATTCAAAGAAATCAAACAAGAGTTGATTGGATCTATGCGAAGTAATAAGGGATCGCTAGTAAATAATGAACCGAATTCAAATATGAGTTTCAATTTAATAATGCTATCACAAGCGTTAAAGTAAATTAATGCCTCAACTATAACAATAACGGATCCAAAGTATCTAAAACTGTTCCCAAGTCTATGAACATCACATCAAACTAATTTGTAAACTTTAATTGAATTTTAACTTAAAGAACTAATTTAAGTACGAGTAAGCGAGTTTATTCCGACGTACTTACGGAGCGAGAGCCTGTGACCGCCAGACCTTCGTTTCATCATTTTATAAAAACTGTAAGTTTGTCAGTTTATGCTCCTTGTTAAATTTAGAAAACTTTGGGGATTGCCCCGTGATGGCTTTAGAAGATAATAGCCAGGTTTATGAGATCTCCATTCGCCAATCACTCAGCTTCGTGGCAAGAGTTCGGTGAGCACTGTTAAAGATAAAACTAACGAAGAGTTGCCACCAAGGTATGTGCCAGGCGAGTGGGGAAATGATTTTTCATGGCATTCCGTAAAAACATAAGAAAATGACGTTTTTTAGTTAAACAATTGATGGTCTGGTCTCTTAAAATCTACTTGCTTCAAAAGCTAACACAGTCCAAACTCCAAAACTGCATATCTATCAACTTTTCTTAAATGACGAATGCATGTAAATCGTTAGCTCTTAGTCCATAAGTGCGAGTAAGCGAGTTTATTCCGACTTGCTTAGCACAAAGTTTGTGCAATGACATTATTATACGAGTATACCCTGAATGGACTTTGAGTTCGCTGCGGTGATTCCAACTAAAAATTTCATTATGCAATATCATACGCTTTCATGGAAAACTGTAAACGAACTAACGATATTAGTCGTGTTAACTTTGGATGGAAAAATTAAATAAAATAACCTGTTGCTATAATATTCCAAAAAATTCGTTACATTGTCATACTACAATAGGTATAGGTACCTACAATAGTTCTCATGACAAGTAAGTTTGGTCTAAGATTTTATTGCGGTATAAATTAGTATTGTACTAGAATATTATACTACTTATATTAAGTTCTTGGCTAAGTTGAAGTAAGTAAAAGTGACGTGATTTTATATCAAATGGTTTAGTATTATTTAAGGGTTTATAAATAACTCTTGTTTATTGTAAACACACTGGGGCTTTATTGTGCTTTTTAATAACACTTACATCATGTTTTTATGATAATTATATTTTTAGCAACAATAGAACACTTAACCCAAATGCACACAATACGCACCTACGCACATCTGTCGTACACTAGGCGATATTGTTTTTAATTTTTCACTTTCTATTTACAACATATTATGAATACTTAGTTTGTTTATAATACAGTGTTGTGTAGTGTAATAGAGCTTTTTGTGGGGTTTTTCGTTTTTCTACAACCTAACATCCTACATGAGGCCAGTGTCATACGCATTGAATGGGGCCTCAGAAAAATTGTCACGTTGTTATTTTAATTTCATTTCATTTTGACGACTTTATTCTTTACGACCAACTGACGTATGTGTTTTATTATTATCATTTTCAAAAATTAGATCGATTTAATTGCGTCCTACAAATAGGCTGTTTGTTTTCACATCATAGTAAACCGATTTGCATGGCTAAACAATTGGTTAAAGGGCCTGGAAGGAGCATTTTTCGCTCCATTGGTTCGAGGGAATTAATTTCCTTTTCCTTAGGCCCGTCTTTAGTTAGGAGGTAATTAATGGAAGAGATTTTCTTGAGATATTGTGATAATTTACATCGTATTAGCAGTATGGGGCACGGGAACGAGCGACGTACGAGGGTATGGCGTTTGAGACACTGTGCTGTTCTCAAAAATGCTTAATTTTACACAATGGAAGTCCCATTGTGTAAAATTAAGCATTCTACGTCAGGCTAATGCCTTATTTGTATTTTTAAAATAAATATTAAAAGCCTTTTATAACTAAGAAATAGTTGATTATAAAATAAGAATTTCCAAACATTTAACTTGTTTTAAGCAGTAATTAAAATTATTATCTTTTCATTATAATTAAGCACAGTATGGAATTCTCTTCAACAATAATTTTAAAGGTAGAGTATAGAACTTTTTAGTGTCCGAAGACGGATTCCACGGAAATTCCGACTTTTAAAAAAGCAAATTATAGCTAACTTCACCAGTTCAAAAACAAGTTATGTATTTTATTATTTATACATTAACTTACATAATCAAGTGATAACTTCAAGAAAGACTTCGCTCATAACAAAATTACTATTCCGTCAGCTTTTACGAGAATATTCTAAATGGTGTATTGTTAAATACATCAGATAAGAGAGAACGGACGATATGACTCACGAACAGACAATTAGTTAGTCAGTTTGTTACATTGTTGATGCATGTCAATGTGTTAATTGTAAAGCTCATTTTTTAACCACTACATAAAATTATGGCTTATTACTTATGTTGAATGGTTTCACTGTTAATTCATTATGGCCAAATAGATATGTTCAACAAACTCGTCCTTATTTCGATAGTGTTTATTTCATAAACTTTTTTTTTTTATGGACTACAAGTTGGCCCTTGACTGCTATCACACCTGATGTTAAGTGATGATGCAATCTAAGATGGTCCAGTGTTTAGCGCATATGTCTTTAGATACGAGTTTGGGTTTGATTTCCGGCACGGGCTGTGAAATATTGAGCTTTTCTTTCTGCCTAGAATAGTAAAAATATTTCAGAGTTTGGAAATAGGTTTCGTTGTTATTCCAACCCTCGGAAAGCACGTTAGGCCGTCGGTTCTGGTCTGGTTGACACTCAAACAATGTCACCTTGGGCCTCCTTTGACAGCCGTGCCGCGCTATGGTATTTAAGTAAGCCAGCTCGCTTTTATCTTAAATTACATCATCACTTACATCAGGTGTGATTGCAGTCAAGGCTAAGTTGTAATAAATAAAAAAACCTTTGATTCACCCACTTACATTGAAGCACCGTGTTGAAGTATTTGATGTAAGTAGTGTTTTTGACGAACTCCGTGGCGCAGTGGTATGCGCGGTGGATTTATATGACGGAGGTCCTGGGTTCGATTCCCGGCGGGGCAGATTGAGATTTTTCTTAATTTGTCTTGGTCTGGCTGGTGGGAGGCTTTCGCCGTGGTTAGTTACCACCCTACCGACAAAGACGTACCGCCAAGCGATTTAGCGTTCCGGTACGATGTCGTGTAGAAACCGAAAGGGGTATGGATTTTCGTCTCACTCCTAACAAGTTAGCCCGCTTCCATCTTAGATTGCATCATCACTTAACATCAGGTGTGACAGCAGTCAAGGGCCAACTTGTAGTCGATAAAAAAATAAAAAAAGTAAATTATTTTGAATCCAGATTTATTTTTACTTTTGAGATGTCATCTTACACTATATGTAGTGACTCTACCTCTGGTTGGAAGGCAGGTTCAGACAGAAATCTAAGCTTTATATTCCATCTCCTACAGGGCCAAGCCTGTAATGCGCCTTTGATTGATTATGATAATTGAACTGAAACATTTCGTACATTACACATAGAGTTTCGTCAGTTCGTCGCGACCCAGTTCCAAACTATTAACTGAACGGGCTCTAGTAGAAAAACATTTCAAGTAATTGCATTGGAAACTCATTAGCGAGATGCGAAACGCTGATTCAAATTCCCCATTTTGTTTCTTTCACATTTAAAACGGGGCCGAAGTTAGTCTAGTTAGCGCCCCGCTAAATACTTACTCGTATACGCTAACTTTGGTCTCGTCTGATTTCAATTTACAAAACATGTGGTTGAGAATTCGTTCCATTTTTTGAGAATACATTGATGAGAAATTTTGTTTTCAATAGAGACAGTTAAGAGACTGGACTCAAATAACTGCATCGGTAATGAAGTGGACTAAAACGCAAGAGGTTTTAAGTTTGATACCCGTAGGCCTAGGTACCCTGTAGCTGGATCGTTATTTTTAACATAGTGGCTTTTGGCTTAATTAGAAAGAAAATGGAAATGATTGTGTTAAAATTCTAACTATATCGTAAAAAATGTTTTTAAGGCGAAGTATTGTATTATTGATTGTAAGGTAAGCAAATTTTAACTAGAAATTCAATAAAATTATAGACGTACTATTTGTTTGGTCCTAACTAAAGATAATGGATTATTAAAAATATGTTTACTATCTGTTAAGTTTTACGATAGATACGATAGATATCAGAAAATAATTTTCATTCTACTACATTGAAACGAATTTAATCTAAAACAAATTATGTCCAATCAAAATGCACAGAAGTTAAATGACGGCCTCCGTGGCGCAGTGGTATGCGCGGTGGATTTATAAGACGGAGGTCCTAGGTTCGATTCCCGGCGGGGCAGATTGAGCTTTCGCCGTGGCCAGTTACCACCCTACCGATAAAGACGTACCGCCAAGCGATTTAGCGTTCCGGTACGATGTCGTGTAGAAACCGAAAGGGGTGTCAATTTTCATCCTACTTTCTTAATCCGTTAGTTCTTAGATTGCATCATCACTTAACATCAGGTGTGATAGCAGTCAAGGGCCAACTTGTAGTTGATAAAAAAAAATAAATGTAGGGTACGTTACCTACGCTGCGATAGATGATGCTGATAATATAAATTAAACACATCGACCCGTAAATAGTTATATTTTGGTCAGTGTAATTACGCTAATTATTGCTAATTATGCTAAGATGGAAGCTTTGCTAATAATAATAAAAGTTACAATTATTTAAATAATTACAAACCATAGTTCAGAATCATATAAATAAATAGACATTAGGTCATTAGACAGTAAAACAGTCTTGTATACTCCGTGCACATAGCATTACATGAGCTCATATAACGGCTGGATGATCATAAATCAAAACTCAAAGAATGTTGACCGCCAGTCAGTAAACATCAATATAAATTCTGAACTCGCGCAGTTGAAAACATACATTGATCAAATTATTGGAACAAAACACAGTTCTGTGTTATATTGATCGCACATAATACCCACGAGCAGCACCAACGCTTATTCTGTACGAACTATAAAATAATGAATAACCTTAAAAACATTATTTTTCTAATAGGATATTTTCTGTAGGTTTCTTAAAGGCATCGATGTCACCGGAGGTTTGGAATGGGAGTAGACATTTAGAGTCGTGGCCATGGGGTAAAAATAATCTGGAGTGACGATAAGGCTTTGAGGGCTCCGTGGTTAAAATCCACGTCCGAATAATTAACGGGAAGTACCCATATATTCCCACTTTAAACAAAGGATAAGCAAGCCTCAACAGCTAGGTTAAAAAGTTAATTGAAATTTCCTGGAGATCAACCTATAAGACTACAATGCGTTTAGCTGTCACTCTACTAATATACTCAAAGTCAAACTCTTCTAAAACAGAATTACCATAATCTGGTAGTTCAAGTAGATCCCTACGACCTGACTATTACGCCTATCCCTGCCGTCATAACTGTCAGCCTTTTTAATTAGTATTTACATATTTAAGGTAGGATTAAGATTTATACAAAATCTAAATTTAGCCAGTAACGATTAATATAATATTGTATACTCTGTGTGTTCACGAAGATTGTAATGCGCGATCGGCATAAGCACCTACTTCGTGACCCAAAAACGAGTCGTTTAACATTGAATGGGCATTTCACGATTCGTTAGAACAAAGCGTTTGCTAAGCGGTGCGCGTGCGCATACGGGTATGAAATCGATGATATAGCGATTTATTGTGTTGTGCTTTCACCAGACTATAGACCGAGTAGATCTTTTTTACCCAACTGCGAAAAAGAGGATTATATTTTTACAAAGTATGTCTCATTCTTCAGCAAGTTCTACAACTTTTACCTCGTTTGAAAGTTTTTTTTTATCTCAAATCTAGGGTTTCAAAGAGTATATTCTTTACCGGTTTCCCTTAATGCTTATGTTGACAGATTTATTGATATTTTAATTTCATTAATTTTAATTCTTATGGTTATACTTGTTACGCCTTAGTTGTAGTTGGCTGCGTTAGCATGTGATGTCATTTTAATAATAAACGTTAGTATATTTAATTTATTTCAATTTAAAAATTCGATTAGAAAAACGATAGCTCAAGTGAAATTGGTGTTGAACATCGATGAACTCTATGCCTCGGATCGATTTGTAGTCACAACCCAGTGTTATTACTTATTACCTACGTGATATTATCCACAACAATACTATTACATTGTGCAATGGATAATCTTTTACTTGACAAGAATCATTTATGACTTCCGGGAATAAATATTTCTGGAGAAGCAGAATACTGACTTATTTCCTTGGGGCTTAACATCCATGTTGAGCAAGAGCAGCACTTGCTGATAACATAATTAACATAATAACATATTATACGTACCCATAATATAATTAATATATTATAGGTCTTTCCTCATAAAAATTGTTTCAAATTCTTACAGTCATCTTGTGGGTGCATGCACGGTGATTTTATAAGACGAAGGTCCTGGGTACAACCGGTACGTTGGCCACGTAATTTAGTGTTCCGGTACGATGTCGTGAATAAACTGAAAGATGTAGATTTCATCCTACTCGCAAGTAAACCCACTTACCATCAGCAACATCACTTACCACCAAGTATAATTGCTGACAAGAGCTAAATTGAAGAGAATAGAAAAAATCTGATACTACATTTTAGGTATATTTTCGGGAGATGGGAGATGGATTATAGATTATAGGAAGATTCTCGTAGCAAACAGTTGTTAAAAAAGGTTTTGCGTCTTTAATTTGTAGGTACGTCAAAGTCTGAAACAAACAAAAATTCTCCCAAATGCATGTTCCATTTTTAACCGACGAAAAAAAGACGGAGGAGGTTCTCAATTTGACACGTACATTTTTTTTATTTTTTATGTATGGCCACGCATAACTTTTTACAGAGTAGTGCGATTTTGATAATTCTTTTTTTATTAGAAAGGGCATACTTTCAAGGTGGTTCCATTGTCCATGTCATCATGTTAGAATCTGATCATGATATCCTGGGAAAATTGAAGGAACTCTTCAAATTGTATAGGCACACTTGCAGCGATTTCGGTTTTAGTGTAAGTATCGGTAGCTATTTGGCTACTAGTGCCGTATTATATACTAGTACAGTATAGTACGAGTACGTTACGTGGCGATAAATCACTAAAAAGTAAAAATAAAAATTTTTTACAAAACTAGAACCGACTCAAAACGCACTAAAAAGTAAAAAATAACTGTGTCATTCAGTTGCTTTAATTTACTTAAGCATATCTAGGAGTCGGTGCCAGCCAAGGTTTCTAATTTAAGGACATTACCTAGAACCTACAAACTGCTTTACTACGTTAAATAAATGTTCCTTAAACTTGCTGGCACCGACTTCATAGATATGTTTATTTTTTACTACACAGTTATTTTTTACACAGTTATTTTTTTACTTTTTAGTGCGTTTTGAGTCTGTTCTATTATTTGTTAAAAATTTTTGTTCCCTGAAAATGCCTGAGTTTTGCATACAATGTTTAGGGCACAAATACAAATTCATGCCCTTATCACATAAACTGTTCTTAACTCTAACTATAAGTATAACAGTACAAGCCTCGCTAAACATTACAAGCCTTAAGTTGGTTAAGACTTAAGGTGGTCAGCCTATACTGTTTTGGATTTTAAAATAACGGTTTAGAATCCTGAGTTATGTTATGAAATAACGAGTTATACAACAAAATTACCCTTAGTCCACCAACTCGTGGTCGGTCGTTGTACAAATCCTTCTACCAGTGAAGCCTTGCGCAGTAGATAAGCCATTTAAATAGGCTGACGATGAGGTACTTAAATTCTTTTTATCCTTCTTGTTTCTACAACAGTGTCGAATTTAGAATTCTACACAACGTTTAACAGGTAGCTTTATACCACCGCATAGATAGCAGCCGATCAGATCGCGCTGTCTGTTACATGTGGTACCATGAAGGTACACAGATTACTAAGAACGTGGAGGACGTAGAAAACTGAACTCAGAACTCAGAACGCGGAACTCTTTCGGATTGCGCGGGCTCTTAAGACAAGACCGAATAGATTTTTTCTATGCCCACTGTACGAGTTGATTAACACTCATCATAGCTCATTCAAACATGATTACAATTACGAGCAAATATATTTTGCACATTTAGGCATTATTTTATTTGCTCGACTAACAACAAAAAACGTTTAACTTTTGGATTGTACAAGCGACAAAGAATAAGTAATTTTAGCAAGTAACGCAATTCCAGCCAAAGTGAGAATACCTAAGTTTTCCATAGCGATACAAGTTTAATTTGTCCCGATTTTATTCGCGGGCTGTATTTTACTTTCGTTTTATTCAGCACCGGCAAAGTTTATATTTGTATTACGGTTGTAAATTGTTCTGTTCCCGCCCGTTCTATGTGAAAAATCCTTAAAGAAAAGAGAATATGCGGGAGTAAGGTAGAGGTTTCATCGACGAGATATAATACATGAATAAGCGGATTTCATTTACTTACTTGTACGTACAACAATTTACGAAAGAGTATAACCTGTAGGTAGGTGTATGAGCAGCATTACAGCCTTTAAATTATATAGGCAGATACTAAAAACTACCCTTATGCAAAAAAATTACAAAAACTCCGTTCAAATCGTTTTTTTGAGCAGAAAAAAAGGGGCTACGCGAATATTCATCAATATCAAACTTTTACGTCATAGTACCTATCTCTATGACTTATTATTTATTAAAGTAATAACTTCTGTTTATTCTATGAGCTTTTTCTGAGAAAACACTCCTAGATAAGTGTATATAAAAGTTTTCATACCCTCGATCGCCCCAGCAATATATCCGCAGTCTCCCTATTCGCCGCTGCAAGTCTCAACTTAGAACTTGCTCCCGTACAAGAAATATACATTTTCCTTCGAACACAAGTTTTGTGTGGCGCGGCGTGCGCTGATTTCGCCGCACTTTGTAAATAAATACTGAAATGCAGTTTGTTTTTAACTAACTCCACCAATCACCACTGTGACGTTGAATAGAAGTAGACGATGCTTTGTTGAAGTTCATTCATCAGTATCAGCGTTATTTGAATGCCCTCATACATGACTAACTAACTCGTTGACTTAATTGCCTCGTTGGTCTAGTGGTTAGCCTATGTGGCTTCGATCACGGGGTCCTGGGTTCGACTCCTGGGTCGGTTTTAGTTCTTCTATGAAATGTTCAGTACGTTCCAAGCCCGGAGTCTGGAAGTTGGTGGTGTTAAACCCGGTGCCTCGGAGAGCACGTTAAGCCGTCGGTCCCGGTCACTATCATCAACATCTGATAATGATCGTTAATAAATGAAACACCAAAAGCCCGCCAACCCGCATTGGAGCAGCGTGGTGGGTGTACGCTCCATATCCCGTCTCCTATAAGGAGGGAGGCCTGGCCCTGTATTGGGCCGTTAATAGGCTAATAATGATGATACATGACTATTGGCTTTTTACCTATAGGATAGAGAATTTATCTATAGGATAGAGAATTTATCTATAGGATAGAGAATTTATCTATAGGATAGAGAATTTATCTATAGGATAGAGAATTTATCTATAGGATAGAGGATGGACCCACTACCCCACGCTACTCCAAAACACCTAGGCGAACTTGACCTCGTAATTATTACTGTCAAAGGTTATTGATAATGACTGGCATCAACCAATTAACGTTTTTCCCCAACCACGGGGCTGCAACACCAACTGCCCAACTTCAGGCTAAGAATTTTAGTAAGATTTCATTAGCAGGCAGAAAAGCTCAATCATAAATAGCACTCGAACTCGAACTTAAAACCTCGTGGTCGGAAGCCATGACACGAGTCAGTTACATTATAACTCATATTTTCTGCCTTAAATTGCACCGATGAATAATAATTAGGTTCCCGGTAACAAAACAAACCGTTGCATAGTTCATACTTCGTTACCGCCTCATAAAAGAGTCAACGAGAGGGCCCGCTGTTTTATTGCGCTGTAAAAAAAGAGTTAGAATATACCCTACAGTGCGTTCCCATTATGCAACACGTCATAATATTATCGTATATTAACAGAGACGTAGGCTGTAACAATAATCGCAATCAGTCAATAAAGTTGACAACATTATGGACTGTGTCAATAATGAATCCAAGAAAAGTGAAGTAATGGTCTTTGAGGCTGAGGGTAAAGTACCATCTAAAGTTCCATCAGTTTTGCTGAATGGGACAACTTTAAAAAGAGTGTACCAATTTAAATATCTCGGTCACTGGTTGACTCCCGGCCTCAAAGATGACATGGATATTGAGCGGGAGCGGAGAGCATTGTCAGTAAGAGCTAACATGCTCGCTCGCAGGTTTGCACGTTGCTCAAATAAAGTGAAGGTAACCTTGTTTAAGGCATACTGTACAGTCTTTTACACGTGCAGCCTGTGGTCTTAATACACTCAAAAATCGTACAATGCTCTCCGTATCCAGTACAACAACGCTTTCAGGGTGATGTTGGGGCTGCCTCGATTTTGTAGCGCATCAGGGATGTTCGCAGAGGCAAGAGTTGATTGCTTCTATGCAACAATGCGTAAAAGGTGTGGGTCCCTGGTGTGTAGGCTGAGGAGCAGTTCCAACAACATTTTGAATAAATTTGCCAGACGACTAGACTGCTCTTACGTGAAACACTGTTGTGCCGTTTCTAGTGGGCTGACGTAGCAGTGTTTCTCGTAACATCGTAGGTTTAAGTTACTAACATAGATATAATGACCAATTGTTACTAACAAAATATTAGGTTTTAAGGGTAAAGGGACTAACATAGAGTTAAGTAAATGTTACTAACTATATTATGAGTCTATGTCACTTGAAATAAAGGTTATTATTATTATTATAAAGCCAAGTAAAAAATAATCACATATATGCAATTTTGTCCATATTATCAACAATTATTCTTGATAATCATTAGGTATCAGATACGAGTGTCATCATATGGTACAGAGCCCAACCTACCCTATAGGAGAAGGGTTGGTAAGCTTAGATTCATCACACTCCTCCAATGCTGATACTTGGCGTACTCAGGGTGATAATGTTAAAATCTTTCAGAGATCACAATCAGTAATTAAAGAATAATGATCGACGATCGATCGATTTGACGACCTCCGTGGCGCAGTGGTATGCGCGGTGGATTTATAAGGCGGAGGTCCTGGGTTCGATTCCCGGCGGAACAGATTGAGATTTTTCTTAATTTGTCTTGGTCTGGCTGGTTGGAGGCTTTCGCCGAGGCTAGTTACCACCCTACCGACAAAGACGTACCGCCAAGCAATATAGCGTTCCGGTACGATGTCGTGTAGAAACCGATAGGGGTGTGGATTTTCATCGTACATCTAACAAGTTAGCCCGTTTCCTTCTTAGATTGCATCATCACTTAACAGGTGTAACACTACCAACTTCCCAAACTGAATTTTTTTAATGAAAACTTCTAAGACTATTTGGCGACCTCCATGGTGTAGTCGTATGCGTAGTGGACTTATGAAACGGATGTCTTGATTTCGATTCCCGACTGGGCCGAATATAACATTTTCTAAATTGGTCAAAGTCTAAATAGTAGCTAGTTACCAACTTACCGACATAGACGCACAGCCAAGCGATTAAGCGTTCCGGTACGATTTCGTGTCATACCGAAAGGGGTGTGGTTTTCGTCTTACTTCTTACAGGCTTTGCTGTCAAGGTCTAATTTGTATTGAAAAAAAAAAGAAATAATTATTATGTTAGGCCGAGTAGGCCTGGGACTCAGCCAAGGAACCTGGGTTCGATTTTCTCTTTGCTACTTTTTTAAATCAAAATTACAAATATAAATAGCTCCCCCAAACGCATACATACACACATGCTCAAAATATTTTAGACTTTTTGAAGTTGGTTAAAAATATTTAGTCAAGTTTAAAATCAAAACCGGATAATTCCACTTAAAGGTTATGTCATATTAAGATAATAATTAGATAGCAATAAACAAAGCGATCGGTTACCACTTCCCAGCATGTGCTGCGATCGGCTCTGCGCCTCAGGCGGCGCGTTTGATCTGTAAGCGCGCTCAGATAAAACACTTGTAATGCGCCTCATGTTACACCGAATCGTATATCTAATTTCTATATGATATTCTTATTCTTATATGATATAATATATGATCAAACGAACTTACCAAGTGAAGTTCGATCGATATTATATGAGTACGCTTCATTCGAAGATATAAATAACGACACTGTAGTCCTTTTATTGTGCTGGCAACTTCACACATTTTAGAGAGTAAAAAGTCTTTAATTTGACTTTTACCTCCATTTTTTTTTACTACCGGCCCTTGGTAGCGCTGCTCGAGCCCGTCATTTTTTTATAGTGTGTGGCAACGACAACACGGTCTTGTAAAAGTTATTCCCATTTTTATTTAATTTATTAAAATCAAGTTACTACAAATTAAATTAAATATAATGCCGAAACGAAGTGCAAAAGAAAAAATTAGTCATTATAAAGCAAAAATAAAAAAGCTTCAAACCAAAAAAGATGGCAAAAACTCCTATATGATATTCTTATTCTTATATGATATAATTATAATATTATGATATTCCTTTCTTAAAATAAGTAAATGCTAAAGTAATTTTAAAAAGCAATGTTTCACGGATGACTTGTCGTCGTAACGGGTGAAGTAATGAGATTGATTAAATTTTTGGAAATGATATATCTTTCAGTGTTTATTAATTGTATATATTTTCACACGTTAATTAAGCTAAAACAGAATTGATCTTAAAGTACCTACACAGTATACATGTTTAATGTCGTTTTAATAGAAATTAGATGCAAGGAATCATATTTTTTTTTCTGAAAGAAAGGTCCTCTTGATAAATTCTTTTCGGCACCATTTTGTTTTAATTTATTGTTAAAACTATCCTTGTCTGTTACTACAAATTTATTTTAACCAACGTGCCAAACAAATCATGTTCAATATTTGGCACAGATGATACGCGTCGGTGTAATAGATGGTTAAAGGTTATTTTTATACAGCTTGTCAGTTGCGATGGCGCTGGAAGTGAGTAGGTATCTGCTATTAGAGCTTATTATAATTAAGATCCGAGATTATCGTTCCGGCTGTCTGTTTCTAATCAACTTTTTTTGTAACCACTATAGCGCAGGTATAACCAAACTGTACAATCGGAAGATTTTGGAGTTCGATTTCTTCAATTACAAATTCAATAACGATTTAATGTTTTCTAGATAGTGTATTTTTCTCAATATTTTTTTTATCGGCTACAATTTGGACCTTGACTGCTATCACACTAGATGTTAAGGGATGATGCAATCTAAGATGAAAGCGGGCTATTGTTAGAAGTAGGACGAAATCCACACCCCTTTCGGTTTCTATACGACATCGTACCGGAACGCTAAATCGCTTGGCGGTACGTCTTTGTCGGTAGGGTAGTAACTAGCCACGGCGAAAGCCAGACAAAGCAAATTAAGAAAAACCTCAATCTGCCCCGCCGGGAATTGAACCCAGGACCTCCACCTTATGTATCCACCGCGCATACCACTGCGCCACGGAGGTCGTCAACAAATCTAATAATATTAATACATTTTTAATAGATATCTAATAAGCTATCAAAAATAATGAGTTTCAGTTCTAGGCCTGTCCTTGTTAAGTCCTATACTATACTTATGTTAATGATTAAATAATTATTTTAGATCCACTTCGCCCAACTTTTACTATTAAAAGTAGTCTGCTTTATTCATTAAAAGATTTGAATGTAAAAGTCATCAGCGAACAGTAAACTTTAAATGCACTCATCCACATGTGCTTGTATTTATCATATTTAATTGCCCGTCTGTCTGTTTATATTGGATGTAAAACAAAACGAAAATATGTGGGACATTTACATTATCCCACCTACGGCTGATAGTATATTATGTTTTTTGAGTGATTGTATTATATATCTTACGCCGTTACTGGAGGTGCCAAGAGGGCGCACCCTAATATCATAGCGGAAAATATAGATTTGTTTTACTGCAATCTAAATGAGCTGAAAAGAGTGGCCTTGTGGACAATCTCATATTGCAAGTTAGAATAATGTTGGTAATTTAGAATAATAATATGTGTTACATAAAGGTATAAGGTATAAGTAGACTATAATATAGATATACACTGTCAAATTAGGTTAGCCTGTAAGGACAGATGTATATAATTATAATAAATAAATAAATAAAATCTTATACTATTTATTTAACCGTTATTACTAAAATTGTTTAAGGATACAAAGTACCTTCCGTTCAGTACACCTTTTGGCTTGACGGACACTGAACTATCCGTTCCGTTCGCTTTAGGAAACCAAGTATCCTACTACCCTACTACCCGATAGGTGGTATTCCTCTTTATAAAATATAGAGATTCAGCTAAACCATGTTGCTCCAAAACGGATTGGTGTCCTTGTTAACAAACAGCCAGAAAGGAATACAACTTAAAACACCAAAAGACAAATTTAATAACAATTTATTTACAAAGACATCAAATATGATCAAAATGAAACATTATTACAGTAATTACTTAATTAAACAATATGCGCACAGATTCTTACGATAGTTAAACAGCAAAACTGCACAAGACTCGGACACTAAGGTGAATAAACACAATTTTCCATAGGGGCATATTTTATAGCCTACCGCCCACCATTTTTGCTCGACGAGTACCGCACCTAGTCTATTATCTATAGTTTAAACGCGGTACCACAATACAGCAAATAAGGCCACTGTATTGTCTATAGTCTTTTCAAACAGATTATACATATACAATGCTGCCAACATCCTTAAGTTGATATTTCAATCTTGTACACTAGAATTATTCGACAAGAATGGCGCACTGTCGGAGCAGTTCCATCATTATTAAATAACATAATCGCAATAACAAACGAGGCGCCATTGTGATAGATAGCGGCACGCCCCATCCGTTATAATGACATAGCGATGTGTTGATTCCGTTGTTTCTGGACATACATAATAAATAACTATAATAGTAATTATAGCAGACAGTCCTAAAATTGGAAATTTCGGTTTAGAAAGGCTTGGGCATTCTAACTTACGACATTACCTAAACTTTTCTGTAAGCTTTTTTTCTCTAATTTTACTAGGTACCTCACCGGCATACGTGCGCCAAGCGATTTAGCGTTCCAGTTTGATGTTATGTTGAAAACGAAATGTACGATTTCATCCTACTTCTATTAAATTAGCCTGCTTCCATGTTAAATTGTATCATCACCAAAATAATACCTATATAATTATTGTAAGACGAGAAAATATACCTTTATACGAGTATTTGTACCCTGTTGGCAAAGCCATGATTTAAAACCCAGGCTTCATAATTCGAATTCGCATCGATAAACCACTTTACCGAGGGGAACGATTATATAAATGTAGATATAGATAAATTCGTACAGAATTTGAACAAACATTTGCCCCAACCTTGCACACAGCGCACCGATCGACACGCACGAGTAGAACAAACCCCGCATTAGTGCAATAAACTTGACAATAACTTAATTCCGAGCAATGAAGGGTGAATCCCGGGGGCCGCGTCAGATGACAACCTTCCAATTTAATCTGATTAGAAGAATCGATGACGTTTGAACGCTCCGACCTGACGCGTCTAAGCAAACAACTGCTCTAGTCTACAGACTTAGACTAAGTATATACTAGAGTTACTACTGGTAAAGGACTGCAACAAAGTAATCCAAGTAAAAGTGTGCATAAGAAAATGGCCATCTTGGATTATTTAACTTACCTTCTTAATTTTGGTGGTACCATAAATATAAGGTTATGTTTTCACAGGCCTAGAATACAATGCACCATGTCTGTTGCTCCAAGAAACACTTTAACATTATTAATAGCTATCGTACAACACAGTTTCACTTTACCAATTATAATTTTGCCACAATAGCAAGAGTTTCACAAAGTATTTTTGTAATAAGTACTAAAATCTTTAATCGTGCATTGTCACTATTTAAGATTTTCGTGTATCGTCAAGTCTATATAATACTTGGTCTAAGTCTACAGACTACAGTCGTAGGCTAATAGACTGTGCTGTTACATAATCAGTTAAGCAAACGTTGATTTGGTTTGTAACCTTCACCTTTGAATTTAAATTCATGAATTAAATCCATTTAATTTAGTAAATTACCTTTACAACACCGATGTAAAAAATAAATAATAATTCAAAATAAACATTAAACTTTTAACTGTTTTTTTTTTATTTAGTAATATTAGCTACATTTTTTTAAAAGGCTTTAAGGAATTACAATGGATTAGGATGGATAGATGTAAGTTTCTAGATTTTAGACAAAAGTCAACTTCCCACTTTGTTTCTCTATATTTGTCTTTACAACGAAGAGCTTTTTTGATTCAAGACAGCTATGTATTCCTTTTTTACTTTTAATATCACCTTACACTTTATTTTATTTTTCGTATGGCAATTAAATTTAAATTTTTTTAATTATTTTGCGTGACGTGCCAAACTGACGTCACATGCAATTGCCTTTTAAACTAAGAAAAATAATAAAAGTAACGTCAAATACCCTCGTTATGGCTTCACCTTGCCCATGACATTTACTTAAACTGTTTGTAAAACTGTATAGTTAGTTCATTTTATTATAAGAATAATCGTGAACAAACGACCAATATGCGAAAGCCGACGAAAGTTATCTCTGTCTTCATCTCTCGCAAGCATAAATGTTTTCATTTTTATGAATGATGCATTTTTTCTGAATGCATTGCATTGATAGAAAACTATTATAAGGTAGGCTTTATGCTAAGAAAGGATTTACCAAAACTCATCCCCTAAAGGAGTGAAAAGTGGGTTATTTTGTTATTTCACAATATAGCTAGATAGTCCTAATAAGTAAACGTTACATAAAAATATAATATTTAGAACTTTAAGGCCAACTTCCCTAAAATATGAGTTCTTAATTCGACATGAGACAATAACTAAAAACATAATGTATTATGTACATCGGCCCACATCAGGCACGCATGATGAATGGGAGCCGTTCCGCTAGATTAGTTCACAAATTGTGATAAACATCCCATAGATCTCCTCTCGGATATGACGTATTGTGTATTCAATGCCTTTCAAAGCATTCAGATTCCCAAGATTGGTGAAAAATGTTTGTCATTCTATTCTTATTCAGATATATTTTACATTTGTGTATGTTGGCGGTTTCCCTTTATAAGTTTTATTTATTTAATGTGCACACACGTACAACATTATCAACTCAAGTCCTTCAACACCCTAGAAGTACCTTTAAGTTTTTAAGCTTTATATTCCCTCCTCTAAGCAAGGAGTCTAAGCCTTATATTGAGCTCGTTAAATGAACTGAAAATGATATTGACTGAAGCCTAGGACATGTCAAGTTTAATAAGATTGAGCATAATTTTATAAAACCTAGGATTTTTAGCCGGTGAGCGTAAATTCTCCTGAAAGATCTCAAGACTGAGGTCTGAGTTAGCGCAAAGTTATGATACACTTAGCGAATACTCTTTAAGCAATTTGATACGACAACGAGACGGTTACGTCGGGATTATACGAGTTTCAAACTCGCACCAAGCTACAATCTCACGTTAATTTGCTAGCTCGGAGTTTGTAATGTTTTCTATTCTATTGTTGACTTAAAGGTAGATTGCTTTTTGGGAACTTGAGAACTAACTTCTCGGCGTAAATACCCACGTATCCTGCTTCCATTTGAGACAATTCTGAACTGATAATAAGAAAATCATCGATTTAATTGATATTTAACACGTTCACAGTCCAACGTGATCTACACTAGTTTTTCCTCGTAACTTCGTGAGACCAATGTGGGCTCATACTACTTACCGAATAACCTATTTGAATTTGTAGGACAGTCAGATAACTTTGTATTTGGGCCTATAAATGTGTTAAACTACATGTTTATTATCTATTAGGTACACTGAATTTAATTATACCACTCGATAGTAAATGGATTCAAAATATTGCGTGAAGTCCTCACTCAATATTTAATTTTAATTTAATTAATTTTATTTAATTTAAACAAACAGTCGTAACACACCTACATTTATTCAACTTTTGAAACTTTTAGTTATGGTTTGGTATACGTATTTTATATTTATTTTATTGAGAAATTAAAGCTAGAGATTTAACTTGCACGAATCAATAGTTAACCTATCTATTAATACAAATATTTGGATTCAAAATTTCATAAAACGTCACGTTTTGGTAATAGTCGCATTTGTGCAAGTGTTGCAATCTATGAACAGATTAAAAACTAAAATAAAACGTAAAATTGTGCGTCGCTGCGTTTATGAAAAAACAGATACCTACTATAGAAGTATACCAAACATTTCATAAAGTCATATAAACATTGCGTATTATTTCAGAACGACGGAACGGATTTAAAACTTGGCCTCGGAAGTGGGATATAGTATGGAGTTATATATTAAGCCCATAATTATTAATTAACCTGATATTTTAAGAGAACAGGATCCACACTAGTGAACTCGAGGGCACAGCTATTTATGCATAAAAACAATTAATTATAAAATAATGCACAGAGAACATAATTAAAGATTTTTCTTATTTAAAATTTTGTTTCTATAGGAGTAGGTACTAAGTACTTGGCCCGTTTGATTTAAGCCTTCGCTTAGCCCATAAAAATATTGGGACAATGCAAAGCGGTAGAATGATAAGCGATAGTGATGAATTTGGTTGTTAAGAGCACGTTTGTTACTACAATTAAAGTACATTAAACATTACCGTAATACTTAGAACAATACTTCGCATAAAAGCCCTTCTACTTTTTACCATAATATTCGATTAAATATTATTACAGTGGATGTATGTTTTCATTGGGCCCTTTTAGCGCTATCACAACACAAACACTATCGGATCTGGATGCTACAATAAAAGTAATATATGTGTTATTTTATTAAGCCCCTCACTATCTCAATTAAAGCAACTCCCACGTCTGGCGTTAGGATACAGAGTTACTACTTATAGAAACGCAATTCACACATTCAATCCAATCATTAAGGGTCTTTGCACATAGGATAGGTCCATTAAGTGTATCAACTGTCACGTCTACTGCTGCACTAATATACTATATGTCGAGGGTGAAAGGTTTGAATCTTTTGTCTTTTCTGACGTTTTGCGACCAATAGTAATCGACGCATCTTCCTTGAGATATACCTTAACTAGTGACCCTTAATAGTAATCATAAAACTGTAGCTTGTGAAATGAAGTATGTATATATATATGTACCATAACATGTACCTACCGGCCTCGCCAAGACATTCGCTTTGTATCCATTGTAGAAGTCAGACTGTTTGCGTTTTTATGAAAGCTTTACGCAAATGCTATTCGACATTTTAGGTGATGAGATTCCAGTTCTATAAACGATAAGTCTGTTATACAGCCATTATTTAGAAGACTTACGAGTACCTATCTGTATTTGTAAAGTTTAAGTTTGTTTAAGTTTGATACTTCTTTTTGTATAGACAGTCTTAGATTCATGATGACTCTATATGATAGGTAGCAATAGGCGACACCTACGAGTACTGTAGTTACCCTTGACATATAATAGACACACAAGCTAGATACACATCTGGCTTTTAAGTACTTGATAGATTATTCTTCTTTCTGTCCCCACATGCGTATCTATGCATGACAACTGTATGCTATGGGCACCATTAGCGATGCCTCGTCGCAGTGTTGAGAACATTACAAAGCAGTATAATCTAATAAATAAACAGTGGGGACACATTTACGCGGAGTGATTAAGGGGTTGGGTTGTCTTTCGGGTAAAGCGGAACGAAATTTGGGTATAAGTTATTGAAACTGAAGTTTTGGATGAACTAAACGTTACCGTTTAATTCTTAGTTTTACATATTGCAGTCTCTTTACTTTGGTTATTTCTAATTTCACTTTCTAGGTGTTACCCAAAACTCGAATAAAGTATTAAAAATAAGCGCGAAATAATTTATTGTTTCTAATATTATTAGTTAGGTAGAACTTTAAATAAAAAACGCATATTAGTTAAAATGTAATTGTTTCGATGATTTTCGTACTAGGCAAAACTTTAATAACTTGTTAAAAGTAATTGTAAATAAAGCTTTAGTTTCTAATATCTGAAATTGGGTCTTCTTTTCAATATAACTTGTTTTTCTTAATGTAACTCCAGATAAACTTTAGCTAAGCAAACTAAAGCTAGCCAAAACTGAAATAACTAATCAAAATAATTGTAACTAAAGATTTTGTTTCCGAAGATCAATTATCGAGTCTCCATACTTCTAATATGAATTCACCATCAAAAGCTCAACAATGCAAAGCCGATCAGAACAATGCCGTAGCATCAGATTGACGAATCAAAAATTGTACCAGCATGAAAGAAAAGGTTCTTGTTATTCATTACATGTTAGACGATGTCTTCAATCACATCTAGTGCTAAGTGGTGCAACTGCAGTCTAAGATGGATGCGGGCTTATTTGTTACAAGTAGGATGAAATCCACACCCCTTTCGGATTCTACACGACATCATCCCCTCGGAACTCTAAATGGCTTGGCGGTTCGTCTTGTTCGGCAGGGTACCTACTAACTAACTGCGACTACAGCCACCCAGTAGTGAAAACTACCAATTTAAGAAAATCTCATTCAACCCAGTCGGGAACCGAACCCAGGCCTTATAAATCCAGCGTGCGTCGCGCTGCGCTGCAATGGCCTTGCCAGAAAGGAAACCCCCTTAATGGAAGTAGGTTAAAATAAAAAAATAACTAGTTAACTACTATAAAAAAATCATAAAAAACACTCAACCCGCTCGTAAATCAAAAACGCAAGCTTTCAACAATGAGTCAAACCCATCTATCTTTGGTATTTGGTAGAACCATCGGCACAGCGCTGTAAAACTCCCCGATGACTGACAAGACGATAACACCAAAATAAATTTTTGAGAAACGCATTAGGTTTTTGTCTCCCTATCTCGGAACTTGTCCCCTTTTGTACCGATATGGACGAGTTGTCTCTTTTTAACTCTACGTGTGTAGTCTGTATTAATCATTCGGTTATAGTAGGCCTATTTTTGTCGTTACGCCCTTATCGCATTACTAAGTGAATTCTTTATTTTTTCCTGAGTATAACATATGTTTACTTGACGAATAGGTACATTCTTTGAATTGTTTTTCAAGTTCGACGTAGTGATGTAGATATATCAAAATAAATAGATATTAAATAAAAATATACTTAATTATAAAAAAATAACGCCATGATAAGGCGCTATTACTCGACTATACTAAAGCCAAAATCAACGTGGAAAGCATATCAACAAATTTAAAATGAAGGTAAAAAATGCAACACATTTTATGCCTACTAAATTTAAAATAAATGATAATGTTTTGTTTTTCATAAAATCTTATATTAAAGATGTTGAATTTATTAATTAGTTTTAAGCTAATTCGTCATTAACAAATTAATTATAAAAATTAGGTTTAAAATGACTAGTGATTTCTAACTTTATTTTTAATTTGTTTGTTCATAAGCATTCTACATCGAGTTTGGCTTTAGTATAGTTAGTTTTTGTAGGTACTTTTACTCGAAAGAGGTAATTTCTGCGTTTATTCAAAAGTTTACAAACTTATTTTATTACTCATTTTGAGATGGTATAAACATTTAAAATAAGAACTCATGTACGCACTTCACAGCATGAAACTGAACAATAAAATGTATAAGTGCTTTGAGCTTTCGATTGGTTTATTTTTGCCGTTCATTGCACAAGATCCGATCCTAACTCAAACATATAAAGTGAAGTGCAATAAAAAACGCAACAAACAACAACAAACGCGGAGTGTTCGCGTGTTATTATTAGCTGCAATACGCATAAACAAGGTTACCGAGAAACATCGCCCCGGGCATATCGATGCGTCGACGGGCCGCGCTTTTAAAAAGCTAACCCGTCCCGTAAGAAAGGGACGGCGCAGAGCACGTGGGAAGCGGATTCCGAACGCACGCATCCCTTCTCACCCCACCACCGCCCGCCGGCTGAAGCGCCGCGCGCACGCCAGTCGCGCGCCGACCGCCGCCACGGGAACACGTTCTGGCAAACCTGTGCCGGTGCCCCACGCACCCGCCCTGACGTTGTGCAGTGAACGAGATCGAACATACGCTGTGATTTGTTTTCAGTGCAGGTTGTAACCAACAGTGATTGTGTACGTGACAAATAAAAAATTGTGAATTGAGTGCACTATGCGGTTGTATACGTTATGAATGGTCTGGACCGCTGCTTCTTCGATCAACGTAAGTGTTACGGTTTGTAACGCGGATTTGCAGTAATTAGGAGGTCTCGCACTGCGGCAGATACTGCACTGAGGGTATTTTATTTTACCACCCTTACGTCGCATTTTTACAGAATTTGAATGTGAGCTTTAGTCAAAATTCTTATTAGAATCACAGAAGTGTAACCGTCTATAAGTGAAAATATTTATGAATAAATATGAGATAATAACGATGTTTTATATGAAAATAAGGATGTTTTCTATAATGTTATTATAAACGAAAATGAAATCTAAGAAACAAATTCAAAACATCTCATAAAACAGTAGCCTTCATAACCATAAAGCTGCTGTAGGTACCGGCGATAAAGTTAAGAGTTCTAAATTGAAAACACATAGATTCTCATAATTACAACATAAACAAACAAGCGCTGTTCGAAAGCAGCAGCAAACGGAAACATTTGTATCACGTTAAGATAAGCATGTTACGGCTAATGAGCAAGCACAGTGGCTACTTTATTTATTTTTCTGAGATAACTTTAAAGTTAAAACCAACAAGAATGATGGTCCGTTTAACTAAATTGATGATGATTTAGTTCAATTAAGCCGATAAAGGGCTAGACGAGTTGAGCGACACGATTTGTAAGGCGCTAAGAGCTTTAGAAAATTACCAGCGATGAAAGTAGTGACTGACGTGATTTGTTTAAGTAATTTGTGTAATTTACGAAGCTTTGGAATAGAAATTATGGATAACGAGACTGGATTTTCTTAATGAATTAAAAATTCTTGGGTCCTTTTATAAGTTTCAGCTTCGCTTATTTGTTACTGGAATCACGTTTGGCGTAATCATAACAAAGTGCTCAATGTATCTAGGTATTTGTTATGCAAATATTTTCAAACTCCATCCTACATTTTAATATATTAACGTACATAAAACTATAATAGCTTGTATTTCTTTTGACTTCTGTTGGTTGATATGGGTAATATTTAACAACTAGCAGAAGAAACACATTGGTTCGGTTTTTTAAATATTTTTTGTTCCAACATAAAACTTTAAAATGTGTTGACTACGTGTCAATAGATACAAATCAACAACACCAATTAGAAAATTAACTATTTACATGTAAACAGAAACATTAGTAAACATCAATTCCGTGGCTATAATTATTCCATTAGTCGTTAAAAAACTGATTCATCACTTGATGTTTTCCATTGTTTTAAACCTACCTACTAATTCGATTTTTCCTTCACTACACCGACCAATAATTTCTTAAAAATGATTGTTATTTATTTTATTTTATTTTATTTTATTTTAATAATCTTAACAGAAGAGAGTTCATTCACAGTTTCTCAATTTGGCTAAACAAATAAATTATCTAGATTTGCAAGGTTTCATGTCTCTTTTAGTAATTTATTTTAGTTACTAATTTTTAGGATAAAAATGTGTTTTTTTATTTCAAATTGCTATAACCTCTCCAAACTAAATAAACAACACTATTCGATGGCTAACACGATGTTTAGAAATGATTTCAAACTGTCAGCTCTTCAAAAATCACTTTCCCCAGCCAGTGCCGACTACACAAACATTTAAAATGCCGGTCCTATACAAATATTTCTGGTCATATTTCAAATCACAGCAAGAAGCAAAAAACTTCGTTTGTCCATTGAGATCGATAGCCAATAAAGAGTCAACAAATCATTCCACGTTGTTCCAACACCTTCGGACAAACATGCTTTGGTATAATGCAAATAGTAAAAAACCATATTGATACAGGCCAACCGCAAGACCACCCATGTCATAGTCGCTGTAGCTATCGGAGCACGCACGATGCTATTATGAGTTGACTATCAAGTCATTTGGTTCCGCCCTTTGGTATTCACTTTTTACATAATTTACATCTTCTATTCTTATCCGGTGATCGTTTTTTATGGTTCATTCTTAACATGTTCATTCACGGTAGTCAATGTCTTTATGGTGAACACTCATATTTTAAGAAAAAGCTAAATGATAAAGCTATTTGAAGTAGGAAACTGAAATAAATGTTAAGTTTTTCTATCTTGTTCTAAACAAGCAGTTTCATCTACAGTAAAATGTAACTAGTACTAGGTAAATGATCTAAGTCATAAATGCATACGATTTTCTTTAAAACATTCCATTCAATATTTTAGCAGCTATAAATACTTGCGCCCAAATATTTCCCTAATTAAGTGTCCATAGAATTATAAACAAAACGTCGATATTTTATTATAGGAAACTGTTTCTTCTAATTGGTCGTACTTCCACAGTCGAAGATGCAGTGTCACGGCGTTGCATTCTAGTTTAAATGAGATTCATCTTATCGATTACATTATCTGCTACCGGTAATGGAAATTTGTTTTTGTTTAAATTTACATTCCCATCTGCTTTCAATACAGCCGGATTGGATTCTAGATAATCTTGTTCAATGTTTAATATATGCACAAACTTAACTTTCGTTACTCAAGGAGTATATATGTCTGTTTTTAATTTGTATATGATGATTAAGCAAATAAATATGTTAAAATATAAAGATAGTAGTAGTTTAAAGAGAGTAGAAAAACTCTGTTTAAACTACCTAATGAGCTCCCTTTGATAATAAGAATCCTTTTGAAAGCCCCAAATTTTTGCTTATTGTGTTACGGCTCACCATCAAAAAAGGAATTATTGGGTGAGTTTTCTACGCCATAAATAGGAAAAATATTGTTTTATTTTGGTTGAACATAATAATTATAATAGAATCAGGCAAGCAAAAATTATTTTTAATTAATTGTGTCCATATTACAGTAGAATCTAGTTTGATTGAAAATATTTATTATTTTCACACACTTTTTTTTTAATTAAGTAATTAGTTTCTAAAAATATCTTTACTAACAAAAATGGATGGAACTCTACTATAACATTAAAGACTGTTACATAACAACTGCGACAACCCACTTGGAATCTTAACTATGTCCCTTAAACTTAAAGTTTCCGGTTAATTTAACGCAAGGCCGGCACATGCATCCAAACGGCACTCATACAGAACTCCCACGTGTGTTGATGAAACAAACAAATAATTCCCAGAACAGAATGTCATCATATACAAAAACAGTCCCTAATTGCCCCACACCATTACAGCAATCATATATTCTGTAATTATCGTACGTCGATTGTAAGCTTTAGTCTGTAATTTTAGGACGACAACATACAATGGATCCAAAGCAATCTGAAGGAATGATTACGGACGGCAATGTTTATTCAGATTTTGTCATTAAAAATACTAATAATATGATTGATATAGCTTGGCAAAGAAACTTTCTATAAACATCTATATTTGACATTCTCTGCGTTTGCTTTTACGTACTCGACAATTCTAACTATTATGTGCTTAGTTAAAAAGTAGGTGATATAATGAAATTTATTTTGATGCCAGTCTCATATCCTTTCTTCTGTATATCTAACAATCTACCTTCTAAGAGTATCATCTACATTTGATTTGCATGCTAAGTTTTTCTTTACTATGAAATTCACGTAAGCTTTTTAATTTCTTATTCGGTTTAAATATCTGCAAGATAAACCTGACCTAGACGGTTTCTAGCAGTGAACTTAGAAAAGATGTGACAAGATCTCTGCTTGCACTAAGTGATATAATAATAATAATAATAATAATTTTATTTGAAGGTATACACACCCAGTTTAAATAATACACAATAGTAGGTAAATAATACCATAGTAAAAATAAATAAAAATAAAAATTATAAACATAGACGTGCATGCACGGCACGGTCAGTGCTAACTACTAATACCTCTACTTTCTATTCGGCTCCTGGTGCACTGAGAGCCAATGTTTGAATATTGAGCAGCCCAGACACTCGACCAGTGTGATGAGGATCTCGTTTTTAGAGGATCGCAAACGACTCCAAAAATTTGCGATACGCGATCGTATAATCGCGAAGAAGTCCGGTACTCTGGCCCAAGCAAACATTTCTGATGCACTGCAGTACCGCGGCAGCTTCATCAGGATACGATATGCGTCATTGTATTGCACCCTGATATTGCTGATAGCGCGTCTGGTGTACTTAGTCCAAAGCTGACAAGAGTAGAAGCATAAACAGTATGCCCTAAACAATGTCACCTTGACTTCGTCACTGCACTTTGCAAAACGTCGTGCTAGCATATTGCATCTAACAGCCAGAGCCCGGCGCTCTCTCTCTATATCCTCATTATCAATAAGACCCTCAGTCACAATGTGCCCAAGATATCTGAACCGCTCAACTCTTTCGAGTACATTTCCTTCAAGGAACACCCCTGGAATCGTCTCTGGACCTTTGCCTGCACGGAACACCATCGTAACTGTCTTTTTGACGTTATATTTTAATCCATGTTCTATGGCGTAACGCTCGCAGATTCCTACCAGTTTACGAAGACCCCTGATTGAGGGACTGAGAAGCACCATATCGTCCGCGTAGCTAAAGTTATTGACGCATGTAGACCCAATATGACAACCAATTTTGGTGCTTCTCAGCTCCTCAATAAGGTCGTTCACGTACAGGCTAAAAAGGTCAGGAGAGGTCAATCCTCCTTGGCGAACACCGCATTCTAGCTTGTATTCGCTAGATGTCGCGTCGCCCCATTTTACACTATTTGTTTGGTTTCTATACCAGTATCTCAACAGATTCACCGTTTTTGCAGGGACTTTCGAGCAGTGTAGTTTCTCCCACAGTAAGTCATAATTTACGAGATCGAAAGCACGGCTCAAGTCGAGGAAACACGCGTAAACAGAAGTATGCCTATTGACATAATAGTTTACGGTTGCTTTTAAGCTGAAAATAGCTGCATCCGTTGAGAGACCAGTACGGAAACCAAACTGAGCGTCGTTCAGCTTAATATTATTTGTTAAAGTCGGATGTAACAACCTTTCCAGTATTTTCCCTAAAACAGTGCCTAAGGAAATCGGTCTGTAGTTCTTGAGACTAGAAAGGTCACCCGTTTTATTTTTTGGAATTGGAACTATCACGGTATTCATAAGCTGTTTTGGTAAATAGCCAAAATTGAAACACGCACTATACAGGGTGGCCAGAGCCTCGAATACTGCCTTACCAGCGTATATTATATGTTCAAGACTCAGTCCATCGAAACCCGGCGATTTTCCCCTCTTCATCTGGTGAACTGCAGAAGCCACGTCAGTAGCAGTAAAACATACCTTGTCAGCACTATCGGCAGCCTGTGTACCAGGCACATATACAGCACGAGCCGGCAATGGATTGGCCTTGAAGTGGTGTGAAAATAAGTCCGCTATTTTGCTTCTCTCACTAACACCTTCTACGGTAAGAGGAACACTCGATTTATGATTTAAAGATTTTGTAGCTCGCCAAAATTTTATAAAATTTTTATCGGTCCTATGCGTTGCCAATGCATCCAATTTTATTTTTTCTTCGTTATTTTGACACCACTTCAATTTATTTTTAAATATCTTGCGGCTTTCTATCATATTATTATACAGTACACCTCTACTGGGCCTACCATAACAGCTCCACCACCCATAGTAAAATTTTGCTTCATGATAACAATGCCTTACGTGATAATTCCAACCAAAAACCTTCTTAGGCTTTCTCAGAGCACCATTTGGAATAACTGCGCTATTTTTTGCCCCATTTTGTAGTAAACTTACAATATTATTATAAAAATCATCAATATAATATAAATGCTCGCTACAATTATATACTAAACAATTATTACACTGACTAGATTCATTTAAATATAAGGAACTTAATTTATCACTACAGTATTTGGTATATAGTTGAATTTGATCGTCAGTCGTATGGCCCCACCTGATTCCCTGCAAGGAGTCCGCATTTGTTAACGTAACTTTGCTTATCACTAAATCCATTTCACACGTGATCACCATTGGAAAATGATCTGACCAGTAGATGCCATAATCTACTTGTACGGATCTAACGGTATGTCGTGCAGCACTGGTCACCACGCAGTGATCTAGCCATCTCCTAGTTCCGTGCGCATCGCTTACATATGTATGAGTATCAGCAGGTAGCATTTCCCGGTCAACACATAACAAGGAGTGCTCTTCGCAAAAGGACGCAAGCTCTTCTCCGAAACTGGCACCAGGGTGGGCATTAAAATCCCCTAAAATATATACAGCCTCAGCATTACTGTCATCTATTAAGGCGGACATACTGGCCGTGGGGTAAAAGCCACGTCTCTTGCAGTGCTACAATGTCTGCTGAGCGACAAAGGAATCTCACTTGTTCTACAGATCTTTTAACACTCCTACAGTTGAACGTAACCATTTTAGTTTGCCTTTTATAAGCTCTGGCCATTATGAGTTTTATCAAAGACTGCAGGATATCTACGCTCTCGGTAACGACGGTATATTAGACCAGTGGGCCAGAATTTCGGGTCAAGAAATATTTCAACTTTACTGGACGGTATAGTAACTTTAAACGAGTTGAACGATGTTTCTTTGAACTGGTGAAGCAACTCAACCTTACTACATTGTTCCCCTCTGTCTTTTATATGGTCAATAACGTCCGATTCTGTAGAAGATTTCAATAATCTTGAGACATATATTGAACATTGAGGTTCCACCACCTGTAACTTGCTAATACTTTCCAAAGTCCCTCGCATATTACTAATCTTGCGTTTACGTTTCTTATTTCTAACTAACGTGAAATCATCATCGCATACTGCTGTCAAACTTTTACTATTTTCGTTCGGTTTTAACTTTAAACCGCTGTCAAGTTGTATACCTTCGTCAACCTTCTGATTACGTAGCACAGGGGCGATATTCGCACGACGCGAGCGCGACGCCTTGTTCACGATGTCTCTGTATGTCGGTGTAAACGTCAACTCAACCGGTTCTGACGGGCAAGTATTTTTAGCGTGTGTGACAGTCATAGGCGGTAGCGTGTTCGTGTTCGCAGGAGTCATAGGTAATGTACTAACCTCGGTTGGCTTCAACGTGTCAAATGATTTTCGCATTTCAAAAAAATCCAAACTCATTTTAGCCTGAAATTCAGACAGTTCCGTCTTCATTCGCGTCATGTCTTTCAAAAGCCTTGTTACGTCAACATAGTCGAAAGAAACAGGAGGCAACTTGCTCAAATCTTTAGCAACAAAAGTTGGTTGCGCGTCCGGATCTACTTCTTTTAGTAGTTTTAACACGTCTTTTATGTTGCGTTTTTTCTTGTCATCCCCTTTTCTATGGACATTCCGTACCTTGTCTCCACACGCCTTATAAAGTACGTTCTTCCCAACTTCGATTTCCTCGTCCGAAAAGTTGGTTGCACAAATTTGTACAATGCTCAGTTCATCCAGCACATCGATTTTATTTTGTACAAAGGTCAAAAACTCATTTATGATAACTTCACTCGCCATCTCTCGTGAAATGGGCCAGCGATGTATAACATAACGAAACGTCCGGCCTGCACTACCCGCTCTGAGAGACTGAGATATATGATAAAAATTTTTAACAAAAAATAGAACCGACTCAAAACGCACTAAAAAGTAAAAAATAACTGTGTCATTTAGTTAATTTACTTAAGCATATCTATGAAATCGGTGCCAGCCAAGTTTAAGGAACATTTATTTTACGTAGTAAAGCAGCTTGTGGGTTTTAGGTAGCGTACTTAAAGTAGAAACCTTGGCTGGCACCGACTCCTAGATATGCTTAAGTAAATTAAAGCAACTAAATGACACAGTTATTTTTTACTTTTTAGTGCGTTTTGAGTCTGTTCTATTTTTTGTTAAAAATTTTTATTTCTTACTTTTTAGTGATTTATCGCCACGTAACGTACTCGTACTATACTGTCATAGTATATTACACGGCACTAGTACCCAAAAAGCTACCGATACCGAGACAAAAACTAAAATCGCTGTAAGCGTGCCTCCAAAATTTGAAGAGTTCCTTCAATTTCCCCAGGATATCATCATCCGATCCTAACATGGTGACAATAAGACCACCTTGGAAGTATGCCCTTTCTAATAAAAAAAAAAATATCAAAATCGGACAACTCTGTAAAAAGTTATGCGTGGTCATATATATAAAAAAAAAAAAATATACGTGTCGAATTGAGTACCTCCTCCGTTTTTTTTCGTCGGTTAAAAAATATAGCTTGACAGCATTAGCCAGCAGCCGAAGAGCTCAACTAATTTAGACAAGATAAAATACTAAAGTTTTATTGAACCTAGGACCTCGGTTTTGAAAAATGCATTCCTAACCACTGCATTGAAATCGTTGTCGATGGCAATCTTTAAAAACATTTAAATTTTCAAGTTGAGACATCACAGTCTTAAATATCTAGTGTTGCGTACTAAATCTAAAGTGATTGTAACTTATGCTATTAAAACTTAATATGACATAAAACACAATATTTCCCCTTGTTTGATGGTTCCGAGTAATCGTAAAGCCGGTACAAATTGGTTTTAAAGGACCCCTGCATGTTATATTGCTTTTTGCGAGGTTTATTATCATGCTCTGAGGCAATTGATGCCTGTCAATCTTGCAAAATATTACCTTTGTTCAACTCGTGTATCAAATTTAATGGATATTTAACTACAGTATATTTCTCAATCACGTTAAAATTTTAATACTCGATATCCATTGTTTTTTTATATAAAATTGTCGCCAATTTTGAATTGGGAAATTTACCTATAGCGAAATTCCGTGTTATCATTTTTGTAGCTTTCATCAATTTGTTTTGATTGATCGTTAATATTCTAACTGTTTGAATTTATTATTATCGTTATTTTTATCAAATCTAAAAACTCAGCATTCATGAAAGAATTATTAACTTCTAATATTTAATTTAAACTGAATACATGATTTTGAGATAGTTTATATTTAATTAAATTATTCTTTATTTGTCAGAATGTGGTACATACATTAATTGCTTATATTAATTTATATTTGAAATTTGATTAAACTGAAACTGAAACTGAAAGCTTTTTATATTTAGTAGTATTATCATAAAACCTTCACTACCTTTCAACGTATACATATTACACAGATACTTTAAATAATATAGTAAAATTTTGTTCAAAAGATTTTTCTACAGATATCTTCACCCGATACACTTTCAATTGAGTCTAGAATATTTTTTATTTATACAATTTTATAGAACAACACTCTAGATCACACGGTGGTAATGAATGTTTGTCATAATTATTACAAGCGGTATCGAGTCGCACCTATGTTTGGTTGATGCAAATAAATGCATGTTAATCACTATGAAAGCTTCATAAACATCAACAAAGCCTATAACAGATTAACAAAGGACTAATTTGCCACGTACCTACTGCTAATATTCTGGTAATTATTAAGCTGATAGTGAATGCGATAGTTTGGCAGCGAGTGGTGGCCATCTGTTGGCTGAAATTGGGTTAAGCATTAATCATTCCGCGCTAATGACAACGATTCATAATATCGTGCGAGAAATCCTAAAGCTAAGTATAAGTATACGTCTTATGAACATTTTATGCCTTTATCTAAGAGATGTTTCGGTAAAGCGATATAGATGCACATATTGATATTAACTGTTACATGCTATCAAAAAAATTCTTTTAAATTTACGCTGCTCTTATAATTATCGTTTTACTTCTAAAATGAATAGGATGTTATATTGAAGTGATCAGCAAAATCAAAGGGTTTATTTTAATTCTAATTCCAGTGAATTTCTAAAAAAAGTAAGTAATTACATCTCTTTTTCTAATATTTAGGTGTAATTATGGTATTTATTTTTCCACGTTATTTAAAATTAACCTCAGTTTTTGATTGTATATTTACACTAACACGTGGGTGTAATTATGGTATCAATTTTTTCTAAAACTTGAATGTTGATAAGTGATAAACTTACTGACTAGTTAGTTTCACTTCTTACGAGTGTACGCTAGTACACGCACACATTTTTTTCAATTTAAAAATAAAACCTATTCTTATTCATGTGCAAGCTTAATTGGTACTAAATATCGGTAAACATCGTGTACCATATGTACTAAGCGTAGGTATTCAGTTAGTGAATCAAACAAAAACTGTAGGCATTCACTGTAGCTCGAGCCCCGAAATACGGAAAATCCGAACAACACCTCTCATTGTTGGGGCACATCTGCACCAATGAATAAATGAATTCTATATAAGGTGCCGGCACTATTTTTCAATTTTCCACCACAATACATACCGTATGGATAACACTCATTACCATACAGTGAGAGGCTTATGAAGCTGTGCTGGTAAGGTGGTGATTGATGAGCCAGTCTGTTTTGGATTCCGAAAGGTTTTTGTAAGATTATGTAATGGATTTTGTAGCGAACACGTATTTTCTCTTGTGGTGGTAATATCTTGGTGATAAGCATTTTTTGAGTTGTGTTTTAAGCTTCATTAGAATACGTACACGTGGACAAGATAAAGTTGAATGATGATTTATTTTTTCTTTTGTTTCTTATTCTTATTTGCCTATCTATCTTAAGTATATGGCCTTATTACGATGTCAAAATCATAATTCTGAAAACGGTAAAGTTTTAAATGGTAGTAAACTAGGTCACATAATTATTTTTACTTTAAAGTTGAATTCTCTTCATTATATGTAGCGAAATTGATCATCTATATTAATGTCATCCTACCAATTAATTAAGGAAACATTTGTCACTAAGATTGAACACTCCTATAAATTTCATATTTTTTACTATAAAAAAAGTTTCCCAACTTGTTCTCCTAAAACATTACTTTTACTAACGTTTTAACATACTGGAATGTGAAACTCCAAAAACGATAACTGTCAGTCGTTCAGTTACGAAATGAAGTCTTCAGTTCAAAGCACGGCTCCTTTGACGATTAGGTATGCTTCAGTACAAAGGCGATCAGGTAGAATGAATTACAAACGACGCGAGGAGCAATGAATGGCCGTGCCGATTGGTCACGCTGCGCTCGCGCAGATATGTCGCTTTTGGGACACGTAGCGCCATCTATTGTTGAGTAACGGAGTTATAAGGACGTTGACCTGCTCTTTTTCAGTTATACACTTATAATTAAAGTTTTGAGTTTTAGAGCAGATACCTAATGTATGTTTGTCGTTGAACTTGTAGCTATTAGATTATTTTTCCTGACTGGATATGGAAATATATTAACAGTTTAACTATATGCAGATTGGAGACCCACTATAAATTCGATTAGTATTAAATAAGCGCCATAAATTCTTTTAAGTCTTTATTCACTTTTAAATAATCGCCGTATTTTGATTAGCTTAAAAGTTAATTTCAGTTCATAAGTAATTTCATTCCTAATTTCAACTGTCCATACATACATTATGTAATGTTTTGTCTGAAAGAACAGTAATAAAAGCAAAAAACATTTTTTTTAAAGTTTATCTACACACATTTTTTCGCAAATAAACTGTCAGAAATAAGCTCATTACTTCCCCCTAAATTGCAGTCGGTTAAAGGGCGAGGATCTGATCGTAAATTGTAAAGTAACCACACTTCAAGATTGAGTGATAAACTGAGAGGCCGCAGATATCAATTCCGTGGACAGCAGCTCTGATTGATGCTCCGCTTGCTCTCTTACATTTATCTAACTCACTCCGATAAAAGGAATGATAACTTATATTTTACATTTGGAATGACATGTTTGAACTTGATTATGCTATGACCTAGTATGTATTATGAGTTTTATACTTATCTATCTTTGAGGTTGCTAACATGGTACATGACAAAAAAAATTTATATAATCATGTTCTAATTCTATATATAGGAGTATGTGTTCAGATTAGAATGAAAATTTTAGTGCATTTTGAATGTAACCTTGGTTAATTCAGATCATATTCTAGGAAGTAATTTTGTGTATCTTTTTTTTAATTTGTCCCATATTTTAAAGCAAAAGCATATGTTTGGTGGGTATGAAAGTTAAAATCAAAACCTTCAAGCTATCTATTAGCTTTATTTTTAAATGCATTAGTTAGTTACAGTCAAATAAATTGACTCAATAAATATCATAACAAATTAGTAGAAGCGGTTAGTTTGATGATGAAGCACAAGAGCCGTTTGGAAGACGTGCCGGCAATTATGGGTATATATGTAGCAATGATTGACCGAAAATTTCATTAGAGCCAATAGTCGTAATGGACTAAATTGATTCGATCTGATTTCTTGGTCTAGTTAGTGTTGTGGCCGACAGTGAGGATATTAATGAAATTAATGATGATGAATATGAACAATTTGAGCAGAGTAATAGTTTGAAAGAATGTTAACTATATCTTGAATGTAATATTCATTTGTTGATACTTTATTTCACACTCAATAAATATTTAAGATCGTACAATATGAAACAACAATGATAAGTTAAACTAAAAAAAAACAAAGTCAAGCAAAATGTGACATCCTGCTCATCATCATAGCCAGCCTGTTTTAAGCTATCATCTATTTTGATGCTAAAAGAGCTATCTTACGATCACTATCAAATGTTAATGATGGTAACCATAAGCATAAAAAACTTAAACTACGTACTAATGTAAAAAATATTAGAAATATTAATTACTCAATTAGCGCCTGCAGCTTTAATCCTTGACTACAATTATTTAAAATCGCGACTTACAATAAAACCCAAGGTATTGTTAGTTGTCACATAAGCTTACAGCCAGACCGACGACACATAATACAAGAAAACACATATATTAAGCAAAATAATAACTTTCCTAACAAACTAGAAACTTAAAGCCCAAACCAGAAGCTCGTATGATACTAAACTTACTGTTCGTAATTCCTACACAGATAAAGCGTTAGTATCACTTGAACATGAATTATAACCCGAGTCGCTAATCTATTCACAAATCCCTACCGTTTTATGAAATTATAAAGCCTCTCTCTCCGAAGTTGAGGAGTGCGTAATTTGTCATAGAATTACTCGTACGTTTTACAAACTCGCATATTTTGAGAGACAAGACAACGTTTGATAAGCCATTAGGGATTTAGGCATACATAATTTCTCCTCTTTTCAGTGATAATAAATTTTTAACAAACATCTAACAAGGAGGTTCAATCCACCTGTAATGTGATTAAGGCACCTACATGGAATAGATAAGATATAGATGTAAGTGTTTACGCGACTTTATGAAAATTAACCAAAAGTTTAATTACTCTGAGCCTGTTAATGATTTTGATCGCCATCTATAACAGACTCAAAACCAATTAAAACCAGCTGCTATTATTTTTGTTTTGTATAGACTGTTTAGTTATAAACTTCTATAACAATAAAGTACAATAAAAGCATTACTGTAGTACATTGTGCGAAGACTTCAAAACGCTTAGTTGGTTTGCAGACGAAATATCTTTTTTGGCTATAAAAACAAGCTGTTTGGCGGTAGTTTGTCAAACGGCTGACGTTACGCCATAAATCTTCTCCCTACGTAACCTGTGCTACTGCCCCAGATTTTCCCCGAAAAATTTTCTACCCCGTAAAATTTACTTTTATCGAAAATTTTTAACCGAAAGCCTGTCATTGAGATAACGGAACTGCCCAACTTAAAATTGCCTGCGGCTATGCAATGATACGTACATATAAAATACCAAATTTTATTATCCGCTTTAAAAAATGTGTCATTTATTTTGTGTAAAAATTATATTATGGTATTTTATATAAGCTGAAACGTTATCAGCCCTTGCTCATTCCATAGATTGGACGTGGTACATACAGTACTACTGTACCAATAAACATGAATCGTATTACTATCGCCGTAGCTTCGAAGCTTGGCTCTTCAAAAAACACTGTTACAGATTCAATTTTAAGGCGAATGCAGATTGTGTTTTGTTCATCACAATATCTCGCTCTAATTTGGTATATATTGTTCATATTTACATTTTATATTTTTTGGCTTTTAGTACAAATTACATAAATTGTAAGACGACAGAAAAAATATATGGTATGATTTTATTGACTAATTTTTCCCAAAAGACTTACTTATATCTTTTTCAAGACGACCAATATTTATATTTTTCTTCTAATAAAGCCGGAAAGACTAAGAATGGATACAAATATAGATAAATAGTCCTCTGGGATTTATTTGAGTCTTGCTCTTTAACTGTAGAGCTTATGTAATGTACCTACGCTTAATTTTTTTTTAATGCTGTAATTAATTAAAACCAAAATTGTTTTATTTAACTTTCAATTAAGTTGAACTAGCGTCACCAGAAATATTTGTGATTGATACCATCATTTTTGCGGGCAAAAACCAAGCGAAAATAAACCCAGTGCCGTTTTGTCAAAACAGTTGACATAATGCCATAAATCTTCGCCGTTCGTAACAAGTGGCCCAGATTTTCACCGAAAAATTTTCGACCCGTAAAATTACTGATCGAATTTTGTTTAAGGCTGCGCTGTCCGTGTTTGGTTGTACTAACATAGTCACACATATAATGTAATATTTTTTTACACAGTCATTTGTTGCTTTACTATGACTATAGCCGTACCCAACTGTATTACTTTACTTAAGAAGGGAATATCGATTATGATTAACGATATTATTCTTCGTGAAAAAGTTAAAACTTCTTAACTCGTCTATTATCAAGCGGAATTTTGATCATAATTAATCATAATGGTCTTACTATTTCAGGCTTATAAAATATACTAAGTACGTGTTTGTGTATAAATACAAATTTATTTTTGAGGAGAGTGGGTTTCGAAATAAATTTTATTTTTAACGTTGTTAACATTTAGTACACGACAAAACGTATTGCACGTGATATCGGCCAGCGCACTCTTAACATCAGAAGCTGAGATAAGTTGGCGGGCGGTCGACGTCGCCTGTAGCAATGCGGTATAACATACTTTAATGCAGACTTTTAATTCAATTAGATGTTTGATATTCTTCCGATACAGTTCGACTTGTGTAACTTGTCTACGGATATACATTATATTTCTATTTTTAATTTTTTTTCACTAAGCCGCCATCTTAACTTTCGAACTGGTTTTCTAGTCATGTGAAGTTAAACAAATTGACCAGGGTCCAGGTTTGAGAGTTCTATATTATAAGTATTTTAGTACATTATTGGGTTATCACGTCGTCTGTCATTTGTGTCATTGCTTTATTACTTTATTGGTTAGTTGGTCGCTTTGAGCGAACATTATTACTGGCTATCGGATTGGATTATTGGGTATCAAATTACTTAAGCGGTTGGGCGTTTAGGCAAGTACTAAAAATAATATTTGCTAATACGACTACATAGATCCATACTAAAGCGGCCCTAAAATTGTTCTGCTTTGTTTTTGCTTTTACTTTTTAGATACGGACACAAATCTTACAGGAACTGAATCCAAAACTATGTTTTCCAAAGCACGTATATATATATCAAAAGGAAAGTACCAATTCAACAGTTAACACATCCATGAAACGATGTGTTTAGTAATATTAAGATCTTTACAATTTTGTAAATAGAAGCTCGCTAAAGAAAAAGAAATCCGGCGCCGCTTTGTCACAACGGTTGACATATCGCCATTCGTCCAACAATTCCTCGCGCAACCCGTCCCACTGTCCCAGTTACTCGTTATTTTTTTTCAGCGAAGCATCCTCGGAAAAATTTAAAACCGGTCGAAAAATTTCAACCCGTACACTGTCGCCGAGATAACGTGGCCGTCCAACTTGAAATCGCCTGCAGCAATGCGGTACAATATACCCCACTTTTATTAAACTTGTAATTTTCGCACGATTATTCTCTATCTTTGAATGCACCTGCGACATGAGCTACGTGACGGTTAGTCTTGAATCAACGTTTTCCTATTTCACTATTTTAAAATCGGTGAAATTCGTGCGGTAAATTACCTATTAATGTATATATTTATTATCAACTACAAAATGGCCGTTGACTGCTATCACACCTGATGTTAAGTGATGATGCAATCTAAGATGGAAGGTGGCTAACTTGTTAAGAGTAGGACGAAATCCCTTTCGGTTTCTACACGACGTTGTACTGGAACGCTAAATCGCTTGGCGGTACGTCTTTGTCGGTAGGGTGGTAACTAGCCACGGCGCCACCAGCCAGACCAAAAATATTATGATATATTCTCCGTGATTTGTATACGACTATGTAAGTAGTATCTTAACTAAGCTTTTATTCAGTTGACAATGTTGTATTATATTTTGATTATTATAAAATAAAAAAATATATATATAAAAAATTGTATTATATTTTTATCTGCTCTATTAGGCCAATTAGCTCAAATTAGTGTCCAACAAAAATGTCCTGGATCGAACTATGAAGTATTGAGTTATTCTTGCTTCTAAATAATTGTAATTAGAAATTATTGGCGATATTATACCCCTGTGCCTCGGACAGGACGTAAAGCCCGTTATTAACATCTTATATCTGATCAATTCAACAAATGGAAAACATAAAAATATCACCATAAGCCCGCCAACTTGCATTGGGGCAGCGTTGTGGGTCTTAGCTGCATTGGGTCATCAAAATAAGCTGATGCTAAAATCATGTAGATATTGAATGTAAAAATGTTTCGGTTAAATTGTATTTTCTTGGTAGAATGTACTAAACTAAATATTAAACGAAAATAGTTAATCCTTTACATGTTCGAACGTGAATAAACATCATTGACGAGGTTAATACCATCACGACAGGCCAAGGGAGAGTCGACGCTTGTAAAGGTGTTTGTTCCGTCATTATTTCCAGAAGGGATTAAGAGTTTCCTCCGTCGGCTGCATCTGTCGCCTTCCGTCATTCGTTTATGTTCCTTTTGGCTGCTTACACCGAAAGCGTTTTAAGCGAAAATATTCTTAGCGCGCATCTATCTAAATGCGTTATCAGAGAGAGAGATCAAAAATTAAATCCATTATAACATATCCGTTTCGTATATATTACCAACATCATAATGATTATTTACTTCTAACGTCATAAAATGTATAAGATTAGTTTGCCTTTGCGCTAGTCTGGGGAAGAAGGATCTACGATTGCCATGCTTCTTTCTGCCGCCAAGTAAAAATAGTCTGAAGAAAACAATTGCTGGTGTAATAACAGGCACACCACTAGTTGACAGACACGAGGCAGCACTTTGTAGGACTTAATCATACCCTGCATCTGAGCCAGCTATCAGTCCGTCATTTATTATTAAAAAAAAAATAAGAAATGAAAAAATAAAAAATGAAACATCACTCATCAAGGACATTCACCTTTGTACATGCCTTTTAAGAACAAAAATATTTCTATATTTAAATAGACTATTAAGCGATGGCGTAACTAAAAAGAACAAAACAGTAAACCGTTCAAACATCAATGAGCTTAAATTTTTGGTCGTGACTCTCTTTCGAACTTTAAAACCATTATTCTTTATCAACGCCAGGACCAACAATGGATCACATTTAGTAGAGTTTTATCAAAGGAATGCCATATACGTCTTCTGTGAAACTTGGAGCTAAATAAAGCATTTGTTCATGTACAACATGACGTAACTGGGCGGTAGTTTTAAAAGTATGAAGCTTTTAATGCTACTATTGTGTAGTATTGTATTGTATTGAAACAATAGATGAGCAATTCTCGATTATTGGAGTATTTATATTGAACTAGATAACCTGGTGTATTTAGTAATACAATAACGCCATCTATTGAATGTTACCCGAAGTGGAATTTATGAATTTTTCGGATGTTCCTATAAGACTTTACTAACATAACTTTTGTATTACTCTATTTATTTGCTTTTTTAGTAGTCGTTGATTTTTCATATGACTTATACACGTAACTCGATTGCTTAATTTAAAAAATCATGTACAAATATAGTAGGTACATACCTTCTTGCAGAATAAAAAGAATATTAACTCTGGTAACAATTTTGGTTAACGAAGTTAATTTAGAAGTGAACATAAGTATAAATACTTTTTAATCCTTTTAATGATAACAAATGCCACAAAGTTGTCCATAAAAGCCTAAAACTTCCACCCGGCAATTGAATGGAGCAATTTATTTGTCAAACAACTCTTCAAGTTTAAAGCAATTTTTTGCCTTCGAAGTTTCCAAAACCTCAATCCATTTGCCATTCATTGCGGCACTAAATACGAATAATAATGAAGGGAAAAGAGTGGTTACATTTGTAACTGTCAACAGATTCGGTGCCGTTTTTGGGAGTGATGCTTTAAGACGGCACTTCACGTAATCCTTTGACGTATAAGGAGCTGCATTGAGTTCCATTAATGGGAGTATTTATTCTCATAAAAACGTTCCTGTCTCGTTTCCTTTTGTGATTGATGTATTTTCTGTGTTATGGTGTACTTAAAATTCAGTAAGTATATAGTATTTAACTTTTAATATAAAAATATTTATATACTTAATAGCATGATCACTGTAAAGGTATTTCAGTTTTTACATTAATAATTATAAGTGCACTTGTCCTAGATTAAAACTAATATTAATTGCTGTCTTGATTTATTTAAGTATATATAGCATTGATTTAAAAACCTGAAAAAAATTAAATTAATGATACGTAGGTACGTGGTATAGATGGGGGTTAAAAATTCTGTCATGAAAATGTAGGAAGAAAAATTCACGTTGGAATTTTTTAGGTGATCAATTTTTTTTGACTTTTCACAGTAACGGATTTTACGTGGAAGCTTCTGAACTTGTTGATATATATACCGAAAACAGAATTTATAATTAACATAACAAAGTCCTTCAATACAAAAGTGTTCCAATTTTAAAACTAAAGCTGCATCCGGAACTGTGTCAGTGACAAAATAATTTTCTAGAGATTTGTGTGCGAAAGCTTCTCATGTTTATTTTGACAGCTCCCAACTCCGCCATTTTGTTTCCAGCGCCGAATGCAAATCCCCCGAACCATTTCCTTGCCCTGATTGACAGGGCAGGCGTTGGTTCGGCTAATCTATAGTGTCACTGAGTGGAGATTAAGAGAGTCGCCCGCCTATTTATGCATGACCTTCCCCGCCGCCTTGTTTGTTTGAGAAATTCGATCCACAAGGGGAGCGTGTATTGTTTTTGAGGGGTCTAGGATCTGGCCGGCCGGGTACGCACAGCTGTGGCTGACGTCATTCGTGCTCGGGTTTCATTTGTGCATACTTTTAGGTATCCGTGCTGAAATGTGAATGTTATTTAAGATACTGCCAACTATTTTACGTATACGAACATTTTGAAAAAATCACTATAATATAGAAGGTTTTATCAGCCTATTTCAATTTCCCATCAACTAGGCTACTCTCCATTGCGGGACTCATTATTTACTGTCGAACAGTATACGAACGTTTTCTATGTAACCGGAGGTATAATTTTCCTAGACTCCTACACACTTAGATTTTTTTTCAGCAAAAACAAAAGCTTATAAAATTATGTTTAGTATCCTAAAGTTATCGTTCTTAAATATATACGTAAGATGAAATTTGGGGCAAAGAGCGACGTCTGTATTTATACTGAACCGTGGACACAACGCGTAATCAAAAACGAAGATTGCGATATGTAAATGTCTATTTATTCGTAAAAGCGTATGTAAACATTGTCGAGTATATTTTATTTTCCGTCGGAATTAATCTCTGAAGAAACGTCCTCCGGGAAATTGATGGTTGGAGCCGCTTTTTTTTCTTGACGCCGACAAAACGAACTCTCAAACGATCGTACGTTTCTCGCATAATTATAAAGGAAAAGTGAGAAAATTAAGGAGAAAAAGGCACAAACAACGCCGGGTAATTAATATCGACTTCGTTTTACCATTTTCTCTCCGCCATTTTATTGTGTAGTTCAACAATCCCTTGTGTTCGAACTCTGGTTTGGCTTTGGATTTTAATTTTGAAGAGCGTTCGGTTTTATTCAGTTTTTAACGTTCATTTGGAGTTGGTGTAAGCTTATTATACATAACTTGAACAATACCATTGTATTATATTATTTTATTACCTATTAGTTGCTTTTCATCTGACCTCTTTCGGGTATAAAAAGTACTTAACTAATTTACAATTTTGACAATATTTTTAGTAGCAGGTAGGGAGGGCTCTTTGAGAAAATGTCTGGAGAAATTCTACCGCGGCGTGGGTGCTTGTTTTTGTTACCAAGCATAATTACTGTATTCCAATATAAGCACATAAGGTTTAGCGCACCTATGCCTCAAAATGACAAGTGCAGAACATAACATTATCGGACGTGTTCTGAATATTTTTTGCAAATTATTATTCTGTTAGTGATCATGGGTTTAGGTCATCTCCTTGTTCTGAAAGAGAAAGTGACTTTGTCCTTTAGGAATCATGTATACCAAGTCGGTTACAGCCGCTGGATGTAGCCCGCTCTGTACCATGGTTTTTGGAAATCCCTACAAGAGGCCTTTCATGCCAATAAAATCTGTGAAACACATACATGGAGTTGAATATTATTGAAGTATTTGTAACAAAGAATTAAAATATAATCGCTAACGGTAACATTTGTTTCGTTTTAACCTTTTTGCGGGTATATTTACACAAATTACGTAATCCGAGCGTTTGTTTATGAAAATTAAAGCAACACAAATAATGTTAGGAGCGTAGAGTAAATTGTTTCCATTTTAAATCCAGCTCCAGAATGTCTCAGTGGGTTAATAACTTACTGACTAACTATTGAGTACATAATTTGTTGTTATTGTTATGTCTCTTTATAGATTTAGTTTTTTAGGTTAAGTTGTACATAATGGAGTAAGCGGATAACTTGTGGACGATATTTTTATAACCTAACAGTATGAGTTTGAATTCAACTCTATCAGCTAATATATTCTCTCTCTTTCTTTAGTGGGTATAGAAAATAGAGATGAATTCAAAACTCAGGCTGTAATGTTCTTAGAATATCAGTAGTATGGTGTTGCTTATGTTATAAGAGGAAAATCATCGCCTGAAATAGCACAACAACAGCTCCCCTCATTGACCTGATGTTTCAGTGATAAGCCTCATATTCCTTTACCATATTTTTCAAAACGAAAACCAAAAATTGCTGCTTAGCGGCAAATTTAAATTAAGTGCAAACTAGCTCTTTGTCGATTGAATTAAAGAGTAGTAATCTTTATAATAAGTAAGGCATGTCATAGGTATCAAATAATTACATACAAAACGCCACAAAGAGAATTTCATACCGCTATAAATATGTTACAACTGAATAAATAAAGTTTAAAAAATATATACAAAATAAAAACAACTGCAATATACAGTACATAAAGTGCAAAGTAATAACAACATATAGCTAATGTGGAAAAATCGTAGTATGAAATCCGAAGTCGGTTAAGGCGTAACGTAACGAAATTCCCGAAGCGCATGCATCGTAAATTTACGGCACACAGGAGGGTAAGTTGTGTACTTTAGTGCGGTGAGCTTTCACGGCTGAGGCCGAGCTGCGAGCGACTAGCGGGCACGAACTGAGAGCTTCCCATAGCCAGGTTATCGTGGTTTTATAAAAGAATAAGGTTTCTACTAAAGCCGCCCTAGTGAGTATCAGATTCATTTCTTTTTAACCGACGAAAAAAAACGGAGGAGGTACTCAATTCGACATTATACAGTTCGACATTATTTTTTTTTATGACCACGCATAACTTTATACAGAGTTGTCCGATTTTGATAATTTACTTAAGCATATCTAGGAGTCGGTGCCAGCCAAGGTTTCTACTTTAAGGACCCATAAACTGCTTTACTGCGTAAAATAAATATTCTTTAAACTAGCTGGCACTGACTTCATAGATATGCTTAAGTAAATTAAAGCAACTAAATGACATAGTTATTTTTTACTTTTTAGTGCGTTTTGAGTTGGTTCTATTTTTTGTTAAAAATTTTTATACGATACTAGACAGGCAATAGACACCAATTCGAAATTCAGACTGTCGAATTATAAAATTAACATTAAAGATGGTTTTATAAGTCGACAGTGTGTCTGTTTCTGAACATCATTAGCTGAACTTTGTTATATAATAATAGTTTTTATATAAATACTCAGAGGCGAACAAGAATATCTAATATATAAAATTTCCCTGTCACAATGTTAGTTACCGTACTCCACCGAAACGGCTTTACCGATTTTTACCAAATATTGTATGCGTTTTCAGCATTTCTGAGAATCGGCTACTATCTAATTTTCATTTAAATTTTTATTTTTTTATTTTTAATGCAAAACAACGTTTGCCGGGTCAGCTAGTAATTTATATTATTAAAAGATTTTATAGCTGATGTACCTTTAAAAAACTCCCTTTCTGTTGATATGATAGTACTTATACGAAGAAAGATGTAGAGATGAATTCGAAACTCACTCATTTCAATTAAAAAAAACTAACAGAACAGCCTTACTGAGAGGGGAAAAATATAAATCTTGGAGACATATCTATTATTTGCATTCTAGGTCTACAGATAACCAACAAAAACAACAGATTAATAAAATTAAGACAAACGCTTCCTCTTATAGAGCATGCCACAACGTTTAATGTACACCCGAGGCACGCTGCCCGCTCCACTCCCCGACCACGATACGATCGCGATGCGACCGACGTAAGCACATGCATGTTTAACTACGGCATTACTTAATTGACGCTACCTATAAATCGCAGTTAAAGTTCTTTAACCAACCAAACTCAAATTACGTTTATTTCGAATAAATAGGCTTCTTTTGTAAACTTATTACAAAAGTTAGTGAAACTTCATGTTAAACTACCTGCTACATTATTTAGAAGTAATGGTGATAATTTAAAATTAAAACTACAAGGGTTCCAAACTCGGTTGTTCCGAGAAGAGCTCACATTTGATATTTTCACGTACATCCCGGATTTTTCTTTCACCATCATCATCATTACCAGCCTGTAGACGTCCACTGTTGGACATAGGCCTTTTTTAGGGATTTCCAAACACAACGATCCCGAGCCGCCTGTTGCCAGCGGCTCCCTGCGACACGTTTAATGTCGTCAGTCCACCTGGTTGGGGGTCGACCAACGCTGCGCTTTCCGGTGCAGGGTCGCCGATCTACCACCTTGGGCCCCCAACGTCCATCAGCTGTTCGAACTACGTGCCCCGCCCATTGCCACTTCAGTTCTGCGACTCGCTGAGCTATGTCGGTTACTTTGGTTCTTCTGCGGATCTCCTCATTTCTGATTCGATCACGCAGAGATACTCCGAGCATTGCTCTTTCCATCGCCCGCTGAGTGACTCTGAGCCTTCTTATGAAGCCCGCAGTCAGCGACCAAGATTCGGATCCGTAGGTCATTACTGGCAACACGAACTGTTCGAAGAAGATTTTTCTTTACCTGGGTGTAATGACAGATAATTCGTAAGGCATCATAATTATCAGCATATTACAACGGCCCACTACAAGCTTCTCCCTTTACGAATAAGAATATAAAGTCTAGTCTACATTGCTGAAATGCAGATTAGCAGGCAAAGTTTTGCTCTAATAATAGTGTCTGATAGATATTGTTATTCAAGTAATAATAATGACCTGGACCGACGGCTCAACGTGCTTTATAGGGCAAAAGTTAAAATGTTACCACCAATTCTTAGTGGATAGGAATAGGTCAAGTCAATGGTTCTTACCCCAACAAGGAAAACCAAGAACCCCTCTCAAGGAAACCTTGTCTCATAATCCGCAGCCGCTAACAGTCGCGCTTAAGAGTTCTTAGGTTTTTGTGGCACAATATTTGATACTTTATGCCTGCTCTCAGTGCTATGCATACCTTGCAGAAAACATAGATTGTAGAACTCAGAACACAAAACTCTGTTTGCCACTGGACCAACAAGACTATTATCTAAACTAAACCAATATTATTTAGTAACTTCGCTTTGTTTCAACATAACTCACGACTCCATACTCTAAGTAGGTCGTCTCCCAGTTAATAACATAAATTCGCAAACTACAAGTTAAACATATAAACTCATTAATACATCCATCGGTGTCACACAGTATTAAGAGGCATTAGAGAGCGTTAGAGCAACTTAACTCTAATTACATTCCAAGCCGTGCGGTTGCGCCTTGTGTTTATTAGATTATGTTAGATCTTCTTCAATCATGTTTTGTTTAATCTGTGTATTCAGTTAAGGCTTTATTAGTTACAATGAATTAGTCTGCATGTATAAAAGGCAACCGTTACTGACTGATCAGTTAATATACATATCAAACTACTGAACGGATTTGTTGAAATTTGATACGCACATAGTTATTATGACGTAGGCAGTCGCTAAGGAAGAATATTCTAAATCCTTTTTTTTTTAAATAAATAAATATCATATTATTATAGGACAATTACACATATCGCTATATAGCCACAAAGTAAGCGTACTCATTAGTAGCTTGTGTTATGGATGCTATGATAACTGATGAATATTTTTATATATACTACACATAAATACTTATAATAAATAGATAAACACCCAGACACTGGAAAACATCCCTGCTCATCACACAAACATTTTTCCAGATGTGGGAATCGAACCCACAGCCTAGGACGCAGAAACAGGGTCACTTCCCACTGCGTCACTCGGCAATCCATGCTCCAAATAAACTTCTCTTTAAGAAGACAGATCGAGCCTTGTTCAATATCACCAACATTATCAGCTTATTAACCAGCCTACTACTGGACTAAATCTAATTTTATATCTATTGGCTGCCACATAGATCTAACAGTTAGACTGCGTGGCTTTGACCACGAGGTTCTGGGTTCGAATCCTGGGTTGATTTGTGAAATTTTTTATTCTATGAAATGTTTAATAAATTCTAAGCCCACTGTCGGAAAATTGGTGATGTGTCCAACCGTGCCTTGGAGACACAATTAAGGTGTCGGACCAACAATATCTGATAGTGATCGTTACTAAATTAACTGTTCAAAAAAGGAGACCTAGCCCTGTTTTAGTTAATCATTACAAAGTATAAAATAAAGTCGGTTTTTTATGTTTGTCCGGATGTATGCTTTAATCTTTAACACTACGCAACCGATTTTCATGCGGGTTTTTTATCAGATAGAGTGGTTCAACAGGAAGGTTTACGTGTATAATAGATGCACAATGTAGTATAGAAAAACTGATAACTTTAGAGCTTTCTGATGTAATGTCGTAAATTATCGCTTTTTATGCGCTGGCTAAGCCCTAGGACATATATGAAAATAATGTTCTACAGTATTACACAACTTAAAAAGATCACAAAAAAGTCCGCGATGGTATATATCTATCTCTTAGGGATAACCCAAAGTAAAAATTTTTTATCGTTAACTTTCAACCAAAAGTAATTGCTTATTTACGAACCAATTTAAAGCAACACTGTATTAATCCATGTCCAATTGAGTATCCTAAATACTTTGTGCATTCAATATAGACCACTATTGCCCTTTACAGCATGTAATTTAAGTAAATATTTTCCTAGATATGTAAGATTCAAAATGCAGGGACGTATGTTCGGCGGTCGCGCGGAGCGTGCGTGTGCTTCCGTTGGCACATACCAGCATTACACCCGTGCGAAGCTGGGGCGGGCGGTTAGTATGCTGATAAAGATGAATTATGTCCTTACCTACTGACTTCATCTTTGACTGTACTCTTTCAATATATTTTAATAGAACTTGTAAAACAATGCTTAACTCATCCATTCACAGGTCCAGTTTAAAATAAAATAAAATAAAAATTCGTTTATTTCAGTTTCTACCTCACATTAATACATGCGAGTTAGGAGCTTTCTTTTAGGAGTAGTAAAGACTCCGCTCTTCCATAACTAGGATACATAGTTAAATAAAAGAATTGTAAATTAAAAAAGAAAACTAAAATTAAAATTTCTTTCCTTTAAATAAACTAATTAGTTGTAGTGTGGGTGTATATGTGCTTGAGTGTAAGTGCGTGTGTGTTGCTGTTTGTGGGTTTAAGAGCGTGTGTGTGTGTGTATGTTTGTGTGTGTGTGTTATTAGATTATAAGGTTAAGCAAAGATTCAACTTCTTCATAATTAAGCGACGATAAATAATTAATAACTGATTGTTTGCATTCCTTAAGTTTTATTTGGTATATGTCGAGTTTTTTATTTATCTTATTATATAATGTAACAGTTTGATACTAATTTATTATTTAAATGTGCATCAGCTTATCAGCTGGCCGTTAAATCGGATTGATTGTTATATTTGCCCATAATTTAGATAGTGTCAACTTTAATCTGTCAATAAACAACGAGATAAGACTTGTCGCGGCATAAATTAACAGCCATTGATATGAACACATAAAAATACATTCTTTTAATTATCAACTGTCGTAATCAAGAATAAATTATGAACCAATTAATTGATTGATTATTTTTTATTATAAAAAATATGGCTCTATGAGTTTGCATCTTTTGTATAATGTACTGAGCAACGAATTTACTTATTGTAATTATTTATTTTAATTCAAAATTTCCCGAAATTTCCTGGTATCTGAATAACACGATTATTATGATTCTAAGTGAGTTGCCATAAGATTTGTCAGGTTTTTGCGAGAAAGAAGAAAATTAATAATGTCATTTAATATCTTATTATATATTCGCACCCTATATTCGGTACCTATTCTTGAAAAGTTTTTATTTAACACATTAATATATAGATTCCATATAAGAACCGGATTTGTGTTCGGTTCTACTAAATCCGAAATGAAGCTATAAATTCCCATGCCAATCCAATACGCGGCTCTAAAACGCTGCAGTGTTCTAAAACTAATGACGTAAAAGGAACAAAAAAAACAAGAACCCGTAATGCAGCTTTGACCTAAGTCACAAAATAATTTTCGCAAATTTAACAAAAGCCAGTGAGGATTTTCACAATGGCGGACGCCATCGCCAAATTTTTCTAACGACGCCGCGCTGTTTCCAAACGGGGTGAAACTGGAGTAAAAAGACATTTTTTCCACCGTCTGCTGGCTGAAATAATGACGTCCTTATTCTATGAAAGGCCTAGTTTCGTCCGACGGCCATATTTTAATTCGGTGTCGGTCTCCATTGCGAGTGAGTCGTGTTTTTTCCCCCGCTCCGTTTAGAAGTGCTTCGCCCGTGACCCATTTTCCGCGGGCCCGCCGAATTTCCACGCTATGTGGTATATCCGTTCATAAGTAATCTATCTGCACATAGTACTATAATAGAATTGTAAGAAATCTGAATACTTTATATAAATATGAATTATTATTTTTATTAAAATGAAGTACTTACTAAATAGGTAAATAGAATTTCTGTATTTTTGTTTATACTACAATATAAGATTGGAAGTCATGACAAAAATTATCCGATTAAAACACTCTGCGCAGACAACATTTTATAAGTACTCACTTAAATTTAAAAAAAAATTAAGTCGTTATTGCCGAGACAAGGATGACCGGTTGACGATAAGTAGAAAACTTTCCCATATAAAAAGAAAAATTCGCAAAGTATGCAAGAAACGCGTTCTAAAAAGAGTTTCAAACCCTGTGTTTATAGATCTAAGGCGTAGGTAAGCCTCGTGTGTCTACTTCTAATTATATCAGTACACGCACCCTTCGTACAGCAACCTGGCAATGCTACTTGGCGGCAGAAATAAGCATGGTGGTTGTACTTTGCTGGTCGAGATCTAACACAAAAACTGTACTACTAGGTAGCAAAACTACAATTTAATTTTGTTTATTTTTAACTAGATTAATTTGTTTATTTACTCTCTATTTATCTCTAGACCTACAGAATAACAAAAATTTTAAAAATATTTGCTTGTTGTTTTTTTTTTGTAAAGCTCTCCAGCGTCCTGTAATGTTGTGATAATGTTTTTAGAAGTCGAAATTAATAATAGAAGAAATTAATAATTAATAATAGAAGAAGAAATTACCAATTATAATTGCGTAACCATTGAGTAACAAGAATAAATTTTATTTCGTCTATAAGTTTCCCATTTTATAGGTCAATCCTGGCGTTGGCAGACGATCGCTCGTATAGCGGCGCCGATTCCTGTCATAGACATGTCTCTACCAATTGCTACTGGGAACGATTTCAAATAACTGACTATTGGATTAACTGCAAAGAATTGCTCTGTGCCAGAGCTCGCAACGGGGAGAACTTTTTTGACAGCCTCTGTGGCGCTGCGATATGCACGGACGGATTTCTAAGACGGAGGTCTCAGGTTCGATTCCTGGCGGGTTAAGATTATCTAAATTGGTCCAGGTCTGGTTGGTAGGGGGCTTTGTTAGTAGTTACCTCCCTGACAACAAAGACCACCAAGCAATATATAGCGTTCCGACAAGATGAGTAGAAACCGAAAAGGGGGGTTGATTTTATCGTACTCCTAACAAGTTAGCCCACTTCCATCTTAGATTGCAACATCTGTTAAGGTGATAAGCAATCGCCTATAACAGAGCAACACTTTGCAAGAAATGCAAGGAACATGTCTTACACCGCGCGACTTTGAAACAGGCATAGGTGATAGGCCTGTCAGATGCCTATACTTAGTTACATCGGAAACCATAAAACACAACAACTTAGTAAACTTTATAGTAATATAATATTTTTGCAAACGAGTATTGTTACTTTTAGAGCTAATACTAAAAGTCATGATGTAGTAATTTAATATCTTGACGATAGCAGTAGCAAAAATCAGTTGCAACCGAAAACTATGCTGAAACTGAAAAATCCGCGAAAAATTTACGTGTAATTTAAAGTTGGAACTGAAAATCGAACGTGATTTGACGAAATTCGAATGATAAACGCCTCCGAATTTCTCAGAATCCTGCAACCACACGTTACGTACCCCTGCTAGAGCAGAGCACGTACTCAACGGGGACCTGACCGTCAGAAATCGACGACTATCCCGAAAGCGGCATGACTTTTGCCCCCGGAATTGACGCGAGGCGCGGGTGCCAGGGCGGGGTATTGATCGCTCGGGCCACTTCGGCCGTGCTCGGAGAAGTTCGGCCGACTTCGGGCCCACTTGAGAACCGTCATACTTGCCGGTCGCAGTGTATTCGGTCAGTTGGCATGTCAACTTCGCTGGAAGGAGTTTGATCGAGTTTAATTAGGACAAGGTTATCGGTGGAAGTTTGCAATTAACTAGCCACTGATTTATTGACACGACGGGGATGCTATTTATGTGGCGTGTGACGTCAAGGAAAGTCTAGTAAAGGACGTTGCCATAATTTGCCCCAGGCTGTCCAAACGTATGCTCATATTTAACTATTTTATTTAAATATACAATGAATTTTAAACAACTACCCATGTTTCATAGCAATCACTTAAAAATGTATCAAAAATATAAGAATTTCAATCGATTTTGTTGTTCTAAATCACGTGACCATCGTCGTAGTATGAAAAGTCAACTTTTATAAACCTTTTTTAACTTTTATCAGCGACTGCTTAGCTACAAGTAACTTTATTACTATTTAAATAAAAGATCCGTACTAGTTAATGACATATATATATATATATATATATATATTATCACTGGGCATCTCTGGGACAGACTTTCATACATTTTTTACCTATGTCTTTTCCTATAAATACTTTTACAGTCCTGAACTTACGAACCAATTAGTGTTTGAATTTGTCTTCTGGTATCATTTTCGTAAAAAGTTTTAAGTTTTAACGTATAACTACTAAATAATATAAAACAAGTCCAATAAACATAAAATCCACCACTTTTGTATTTTCGATATGCTATAATGATCTTTTTAAATAAATAAATATTTGTGTTTAATTAATGTTCTACAAATTCCTCATATATACACAAACAAGTCGACTAAACTGAAGTCCAATCACTTACAAAGTATAGTTTCTCTTTTTTGAGTAATTTAATCTTTTTAAGAAGTTGCTTAATTTTTAATTAATGAATCATATAAATAACGTAAAAAAAGTTCTTCGTTCTATTCCTACTCTTTCACATTTGTTATGCTCTAATAGAAAAAAATCGCTCAAACGAAAGAAAAAGGAGGTATTATTTCGAGAAAATCAGGTCAAAGTCCCTTTGTAAAAACAAACATGCGATTTTATAATAAAAATACGAATACAACATCCCGCGACTCTATTATTTCCAAGACGGATTATTCCCGACGCCGTGTTTTCATATTTTCTAATAGGATGCTCGAAACACAATTCGGGGCGGAAAGGCAAAAAATTGTGTTGATAAGCTCAAATATAAGAAAATTGGGATGTCGACTCATGCAAATACTGCGATATACTTATATAGTCGTATTATGCTTGGAAGCTAAACAATTTGCCGACATGTCGATCTCGGAAGGTCGAACCAAATTGACGTTGGGCCGTATACCTTTTTATAGTCGATAGGAATGAGAAAACGTCGAAATAGGAATTGAATTGCCAGTTCATACCTTATTATAGAAAATAATTCTTGATAATATACAGATTACAGAGGTTTTGTTTTTGGTTCATATATCTAACCAAAAATATTATATAGAGCCCAAACATATTACGTAATACAGCCTACTAACCATCACAACACTAGTTAGGGTGGTGGGGTTCGGGTCCAAATGAACTTGCAGTAAAGACTTAACTTTGTACCAGATAGATGTTAACTATAGATATAGGCCTTATAAAGAGTTCAAATTCAAATTCAAATTCAAAATCAAATTCAAAATCATTTATTTCAAGTAGGCCAATTATAAGCACTTTTGAAACGTCAAATTTTCTATTCTACTATTTGTAGTGACTCTACCACCGGCTCGAAAGGCAGGTCCTGTTGAGAAGAGCCGGCAAGAAACTCAACAGTTGCTCTTTTAAAATTATTAATTTTTACAATATTAACTGTAAATATAAAATTATTTATTCTACTACTTGTGTGAAGTTGAAAGCTGATCCAATTGCCTCTCAACTTCTTTGTCATTTAAAAATTCATCTATAGTATAATAACCTTGACTCAGTAAGTGAGTTTTAATACATTGCTTAAACTTATGCAATAGCAGATCTAAAACTGAATTGGGCATCTTGTTGTAGAAGAGTACACCCAGTCCAACGAATGACTTTTGAACTTTTCTGAGGCGATACGCTGATAGAACTAATTTATGTCGATTCCTAAGAAGACGATCCTTTTTCTGTTTATACATATTTATATTTTGTTTGACAAAGACTAGGTTATTATATATATATATTGACAGGCTAAGGATTCCTATTTCTTTAAATTTATCACGAAGGGAGTCATCCAAACACCATCCTTCTAAGCCGCTTGCATACAAGGACTCCTTGTGACTTGCTTGAGTTAGTTAACCTAACGGAGGACCGACCGATGCGCTTGCGATGTCGTCATTTCCACATATTGGGCCCCAACATCCATCTGCACTTTGAACTTTGTGCTCCGCCCATTGCCACTCTTGAGTCGCGACTCGTTGAGCTGTTTGATTCTGTTTAAATATCTGATTCCTTCTCATAATGATAAATCTCGTACATAGAATTATACCTACGTTGTCTAAATGAGATCAGAAGTCCCTTCACCATTGTGATAGATCAATTGTTTTGTTTGCCAGAATTAGTTGATGCTACGATTTAATAATTAATTTGCTTTAAACTCGCGTATTTAACTGATAAATAACCTCGATTTGTCAAACAAACACCACTCATATAAATAATTAATAATAATTAGACAATGCTGCACTGTTTGTGTTGTTTCAATAGTAATTTATAATTTGGTAAAACTTTGAAATACATATTATTAATAGTTTGTAACAATACCAAATATATTTGTTAAATTTATTGACTCTCAATATAGATAATTTTGTTCAAATAAACTGTGGAGATACGACCGAGATTTGAAGGATATGTAAAGCCAAAATGTTCAGATCAAAACTCAAATCTTATCAATCCTAATCAAAAAAACATTTATTTCTAGCATAATATTAAAAATGAGTTGTAAATTCGTTATATAATAAATAAGTAACATAAAATAAAACTACAACGGTCTACAAACATATAAAATTACAATCTTGGACTAGATTTTAGTAATACACATATCTAGAATACTTTAAGGTAACCGAACCTATGACCAAACGGACGGATCAGCTTTTCCAAATATTCAGTCTAGTTATTTCGCACCCGTAGTTTAAACGAGTTTGTCAATAAAAGTGTATACGTATGAAAAGGAAAAATCTTTTTTGAGTTTAAAACAATTTTGACTACCAAGTGCGGGTAGTCGCTAAACGAATCAAATGAGAAACCCCCAGGGTGGGTGATGGTTTGGAGGTCGCGTTTTGTTCCCTTTATTATTCGCCGCAAACTACAATCGAAACGTTTTCATTTCGGCAACGCATCAGAGCATATTCCGGTCATCCGGATCTGGGTCGAAATAAACCCGCGTATTCGGTTTAATTGAAAAAGTTAAATCGCCCATTTTCACCGGATGCTTCCGCATTCATTTTTGCATTCCGCCTTTCTAGTACGAACTTGGTGTGTTTTAGATCACGAGCTTCGTTATCGAGCTCTATCACACGACTACATGTTACCTGAAAAAAAACTAACTTCGTGTTATAAAAATATTTTACATTTGTATCTTGCCCTAAAATAATTGATTAAACATAGTACTATACTACTTACTCAAAATCGAGTCTTTATATTAACTGTGAACTATATTATTATTTTAGGCCTTTTGTCTCCTGAAACAAGACCAAAGGTTAGTTTAGTCCTGCCATTCTATACTTACTACATCGATCTTGAAATTAGAACAGTTGAAGTTTGAACTGAAAAATATTCATCTTTTATAAGATATTCATTCCGAGCCAGGGATACAGTTACAACAATCAAAAGTCTAATATGATATTTCGAAAGTGCTTGTAGACTATGCCTACTTGAAAACGATTTTGAATTTCAAAATACGAATGAAAGTTAAATTTCTTGGAATTTCAGCGAAGTATTATTATCACCTTTTAGATTGCGTTATGAAAGATTAAATTTCCAAAATACTGTCAATGGAGGTTGTGTATTTCCTCTACGTAGCACTATGGGATAACTTTAAAAAGCCATAGCAAAAGTATAAATATCATACTCTGGAATTGTTGTGCAAAAAATGGCGTGTCTGTATCCAGAACTGTCTATCACGCGTTCTAGAATTTACATTGAAATACAATGGTTCTGCAGACGGGGACAAACGTGTTTTGGAATCTTTTCCCCGCGGAATTTCAGCATGAAGTATTATTATCTTACATCTTTTCTGTCCCTGGACTGGATGAGACATTGTGACTTATACAAGTTCGAAACATCTTCAGCGACTATAGAGTATTATATTACAATTTTTAAGAAGACAGAATCCATCGGCTTAAGATCATCTGATTCTTCCTGATAATGGGTATTGACTACTTCGTTGGTCCAATTGTTTAAAAATATATTAGTTTATTGCGATAAAAACTTAGTGCACTTTCAGTTTAAATGAATAAATATAAATAAATATTATTGGACAATTACACACATCGCTATATAGCCGCAAAGTAAACGTAGGTAGCTTGTGTTATGGGTACTATGATAACTGAGAATTTTATATATTTTATACATAAATACTTATAATATATATATATACACCCAGTTTATAGTTAGATTGTGACACCCGTTGAACCCGTAAGTTGCATACATTTCAGCTTTATTATAAATCAATTTGACGATTTGAGATTTTCACTTCCAGCCTTTCTGAAAAAGTTTGTTTGTGAAAACACATCTTCTTAATCAGTTTTAAGCTCAAACAATTCTGTATACTTATTTGGTATAATTGAAAAAGTTGAATCGGCCATTTACACGGGATCGTCTCGCGTTCTTTTTCACCGAATGCCATGCGTCTCAAGATAACTCTACTGAATTTTATAGGGCTTCAGTTTAAATTGCTTTTGAACTTTTTTATGGAGTTTCGGAGGAGTAAACAGGGAGGCCATTTAAGGCCCTTTATTTTCCTCTTTTGTTTCATTGTCTTTTTTTAAAAAACTGAACTTCGAGTTAACGGAAGTGGACTGTCTTCATTTTAATTAAATAATATTTAAAGCAATGCTGAGCCTTGCCTGCAATTTTTTTTTATTAAAGAAACAGTAACAATAATTGTTTCATGTTCAATATAATAGAAAAAGAAAGTCAGGAGGCAGACAATCCATATTACTACCCTTTTATTGAATGAAAATAAGATCTATTCCAAAAATTTAACTTTAGATAGATTCACTAATTAGATCTTTAGAAATCATATTTGATATTAAATTGAAAGCAGTAAATATAACTTCAACTCCTATTAACTTAACCTTGAAGATCTTGTGGTGAATATAAGGCCGCAAAAGCTCCGGTAGCAATTGTTTTGTAATATAACCCAATTACCGAGACCTAAGGGTACTTCGATTAATACGTACTCGAACCTTCGGTATTGTAATACCCATTACATTCACCAATTAATTAAAATTTTCCTCGATATCTAATCCTACCTTTTCAATCTAACATTCAACTGGCCGCTGTGTGCGTGTATTATTTTTACCCAAAAATAATAATTGACGTGTTACTTGGTAAAGCTTTTATGTTACAATTGTATTGCTTTCCAATGGTTACCAAGTAAAATAATTTCTAGTAGGTACATATCAGTAATAATGATGGTGGTATTTATGCAATCATTTAACTAACATATATATTTAAAATACACTCTAAAATCTATTAAGCGTGAGCATTACAAATAAATGTATCTATACTTAGGTACTGGATGCTTTATAGGTATACGTGTTAGGGAAATTATTGAACAACTTAATATAATGGATACATACATACGTATTATAATGGATAGACAAATACCAATTGCCCGTCCATTTTCTTTAAAAAATATTTGTTGGATACTTGAGTTTAGAGTCATGTAAACTCTAAACTGAAGAACCCACACTTTAAATCTAACCTGAGGTAAGGCAGGTATTTTATAATAGTGACTTCATTGAGAAAGTAATGGAAAACAAGAATTTCTTCCAAGTCCAAGAAGATCCTTTTGATATTAATAACGTAATTTCATTTCGCATTGTTTGCACTGATCTTCGAACATCGAGCAAACGGTAGGAAGTTAATAAAAATAAATAAACTGGCCATCTCTGGATGACTATTGAGTTTTTATTGCCCTGTTTACTATTCCCGGTCCATCTATCAACGAAGAGTGGGGATGTCCACACGAACTAATTTATGGCTTGTTTACTTGCCACACATGCTTACCAATAACAAACTTTGTTATGGGACCTTCCTCGGTTGGAAAAGTTTTTAATGTTGCTCTTATTGCTATGGCTATAGAGTTTATAATTTCATCTTATATTATTGTCATTAATAGAGTACCTCAACTTAGTTGTTCTAAAAGTACGTCATCACAGATCTTTAGTCTATTACCTTTTGCAATAACCTTAACGTCTGCTTTAAAATTAGTGATAACACTTTTAGTACTGGAATATATTTACGAATGAATGTCTATATATAGGTATATGTATGAATTTGGTCTTCAAAAGCTTTTATATTTGAACAGGCACTCATCTACTTTTGTATCGTTATTGAAAGTTCTGAAAGCGCTTAACACACTTTACTGAATATGACTGTAAATGAATAATTGTTCCACTGCCTGTTATCAGACTCAATAGCCACTTATCCTCTCCCAAAACAAATTGTACAACAATTGAAACTATTATGTGCAAAATATGTTTGATGAGGTTCTGATAAAAAATTGCTTCTTGTTTTTCAGTAAGTAAATAACTTAAAATCATGTGTTATTTGAATAACTTTAAGACAATAGCATAGAACGTTTTGTGTGAGTATAGTTTAACGCAAGCATATTTAGATCACAAAAAATGTTTCTTTGTACATAATGGGTTTTTTTGCCTCAATAAACAATTTTATTATTATTATTATTTATCATAGCGCATAGAACGTTTATGTGTGAGTATAGTTTAACGCAAGCATATTTAGATCACAAAAAATGTTTGAAATAAATAAAGAATATTATTCTGCGTTAGCGTGAAAATAATTCTTCCAGCCATTTATTTTATTACATTTCTAATGAGCTCATTTTATCGCATGCTTCTAAAACACAACCCGACGTTAATTCACTAAGGTACCGAAATGTCTGAAGCATTAAAGTAACAAACGACGACGATCCATAATATTTCAATTTATGTTCCATGGAACACAAATTGTAAAGCCGTACTTTATGGCATCGTAAAACAATCATGGGGTCATATCACCCCCTTGTTAATGTAACCGCCCGTTAATCTATGGTTAAGTTATAAAGATAAACAGTTATATTGTTTTTTTTATTATTAAGGTGGACTTTCGATATTACGTTCACCGCATCTACGGTGTCAGACTATGCACATAATGAACTAACGCATCAAATTTTGTCAGCGTCACTGACATGACATCACTGTTAGTATGGTTATATAAACCTTGATTTGCATGAAAAGTGTACCTCTACTTTTTCTATACCAATCTCTAAATTCAGTATCCTTTACAGTCTCTAAGTTTATTTTTACGTGCAATTAAAGTACATACTACTTAAATAAATGAATATTTAGTGCGTGATAAGCTATAAGAATTTAAAGAACATCAACATGCATGCTGCATTTCATCATACATCAAAAATGCTTCAAAAGTAATAGATTATTGCGTCTGCTATCATAGCTTTGTTAAAATATCGTCTACATGTATTAAAATTATACTCGCATCAATCGCGTCGTTTTAGCGGCGCGATTGACGCAACAAAAGCTGTTTATAAAACTTAACCTTAACCTATGCATGACGAGGTTTTTGGGCCGCAGCAAAGATAAGAGCCAGTTGAGGCAGCACTATCAGACTGTAAGATATGTCAAACATATGTTTGTCGTATACACGAGTTTTTGTTACAACTCCATCGTGTAGTGTTTTATCTCCTCTACATAAAATAGCTTGCTCTTATACACTCATGAATATTTAATTATTTACATAACATTGTGATGGAATGGGTTTTATATAAGTATTATAAATTTTATTTTTTTAAACTTCATTTCATTTATCATATATATTTTCTGTATTTCACAATATTTTATTTTGTTTATCATAGATTTTGCATTTTACTTAGATGTTCTTGTAATATTTTTTTCATGGGTCTTCATTTTTATATTCAAAAAGCGTCGGAGTGACAAACTAAGTACATTAGTTTGTTATATTTGTATTTAGATGTGGATTTATTTTCCACAATTTTTGTCTTGAATGAGACCTTACATACAATTGTAAAAAAGACGAAAAGTTTATATAACGTTATATAATTTATGTAACGACGATGACAGTTATCGTCTCCTACTAGCATTAGTTCGATTATGATTGTCTAGTATATATCAACGATAGCAATTTCACTTAAACTGACGTCCTCGAGCGGTCGTCATAAATAAACCAGTGATTGAAAGCGTTCGATTTGCGAAACAAATTTCACGGAATCCACAACCAGAAATAAACTCCCCGATTCACATTATTCAAATGGTAGTTGCTTAGACAACGAACCATCCATAAGTGGGCTTTTCGAATATTTTTTCTTGTCACTGTAGATTTTGTTAATATGAAAATCTTTGAATTTTTGTCATGAGGCGAAATCTTGTAGCTTTAAGACGTGTTTTGTTTTTATATGACATGGGAAAGTACTCGGGAGTCTTACATTTGAAATAGAAAATTAATAACTTTATTTTCGCAAATATCGATTTTCTGGTTGCAACAATGACTAAAGTTATTGATTGGTTGAAGAGGTAGCTCTAGCTATAAATCTACACTCCTGAGCAATCCGCAAATTTTTACGGCAATACTTCTTTGCTTAACTTAGCAATTTTATCAATGCATGTTAGCGTTTTCTATACAACTGAAACTGACCAGACCTAAGTCAATTTAAAAGTAATGTATTCTTGAATTGGCACATGAACAAAAGAAGCCGTTTCAGAGATTGACATAAAAGAAGAAACAGACAAGCGAATGATTTGTATACCAGTGTTATAAATTACTATCAAATGTCAGGAGATAAGTTCTATAAAATCACATAATAAATCGACATATTTAATACTAACTTATGAATTCACATCAAGAGCGAAACTCTCGGCAAATAATTTGTTAAAGCACAATAAACAAGCAGAAATCGACCTCAACAAATACAGTTGTAACCGCACAAGATGTTTTATTTAAACAGTGCACCGCTTTCTGATAAATGAACGTGCTGTTGCGGTCAGCGAGTCGGGAATTGATATTTCACTCGGACCCCGCTCTATGGGAGAGATCATCGGACGAAGTGCCCGTGGGAGGGTTAGATTGAATTGGTTGAAATTGTTAAAATTAATATTTAACGTCTTGTTCAAACGTTCTTCAAAAAATGTTTTTGCAAATATTTTTATTTGAGGTACAAATATTTTTAATTGAGGTACAACAATAAATCAGGTGTTTGACGATGATGTGAGCGTTTACAACTGCGAATGATACTTAGATGGATTTTTAAAAGCCGCATATTGTCTCTATTTTTATCTTGTTTTGTTTTCTCTAGTTGTATAGATGTATTTTTAAACAGTGCACCGCTTTCTGACAAATGAACGTGCTTTTGTGTTTTTGCGGTCAGCGAGTTGGGAATTGATATTTCACTCAAACCCCGCACTATGTGAGACATCATCCAACGTAGGAGGGTTAGATTGAATTGGGTGAAATTATTCAAATTAATATTTAACGTCTTGTTTTCAATTTCTTGGATATTCTTCCATTAATTCTAAACACAAATTGTCAAGAAATTTTATAAATATTATACCTAATTAAAATGGTGAGCGTTCACAGTGGACATTAATTCCTGTAAAAAATTTTAAGAACCCCATTTGGTTTTGTTTTGCAAACTTGAAAATATAATCTGCATACTTAACGATCTTGCACACGGACTGGTTGATTTGCTTGACAAAACATTTAAAGGTACTTGCATCAACATCTCTTAAATAATTGACCTCTATAATGTCGTACCTACTAGTGGTACTATTACAAAAAAATAAAAATACTTTAACTTAAGTATGGATCGATAATTATAATTAATATACCTTAGCTTTTATATGGCTGAAAGTAGGCCAAGAAACAAAAGTTTTCCATGGGTACAAAGTAACGTCTACAAACCAAAATTTACACATAAAACCAAAGTACACATCTCAGCAGTAAGTAAAGCATCTACTAAAATAACTGGAGGGTGAGACGCCCCGCTAATTTCCACTAAAAGGAAGCCACTAAAGGATCCGAGGGCACAATAACAAATAGTTTTTGCTGGAGAAAACACTAAGAGATAAAGACTCCGACTCGGGGGCGTATAAATCGCACACTGTCTCTTCGACTAACCTCGATATGTACACACATTGCTCTGTGCTATAAAAGATACTGAGTAGAGCATTTTCTGACAAAGCTACTACTGTCATGCTTTTTATATTATGTACTGAGGAACATAGCTGTATTCCAGTCTTGTTTAACTGACATACGCAGAGGCGAAGCGGAGTGCTGCGCCTTGATTTTTGCCTCTAGCAAATTCATCTCTATTTTTCTATTACTAAAATACTAAGTAGTATTATCAAGGGTCAAAGAGTCATTTTTTAAATTTGAATGATACTTATAGGTACAACGTTAACAGCTTAATAATTTGATATTAAAGATGAATATTATTATTTGTTTTTCACGAACTTGACGCATCGCTTCTTTTCCAATCTGAGTTGAGTGTATAGGATATGGTTGCGGGTGTAATTACTAATACAGTACAGATGCCTGAGGCGTAACACCTACGTCTCTGATGGACAGCGCAGCGCTTTGTAGGACGTGTTCCTTGCGTGCTTTGCGAAATAATTCTCTAGTCATAGGCAATGTTATACCTTACTATCAAATGTGTAACTTTTCTTTAGCATAATTTTTAAGGTATATTTTGTAGAATTAAAGCTTACATTAACTTTAGGCGTAAACTTGCCTGAGAGGTAGCGCCAAAAGTTGTACTAAGGCGGTACTTAGGAGCTTGTGCAAGTTGGGTTTAATAATTTTAGCTTAAAAGCTCGTTCCACTATCGTTTTCGCGCGGGAGGCTTAGCAAGTTCGCTCACGAGCATTTTAAGCTAATTTTTGGCAACAGCTCGGATTCGGGGCGAAGTTTAAATTCAATTAATGTGGAATCGGTACTTCATAGCTTGTTATTTTCCATTTACTTAAGTCAAATCAAAATAATTCTGTGATAAATAGTATATGTTAACGATATTCAATAAAATAGAGGGGAATTGTGTGGACATATTTATAATCATAAATACACCCTCTCTTTAATTTATTGTAGCTTCTTAACTAGGTTGCTTGGAAGAGATCGCCTGTTGGCGATAAGGCCGCCTATTGTGCAACTGTAAATTCTTGTGTCAATTGTATCTTGTTTTGTATTTTTCCTGTCTTGGTGTCTGCAATAAAGTATATTTTCATTTCATTTCATCATGATGATGTCCTCCTTGACGTATCCGCCAACGGCGACTCTTTGGCTCTAATGTCTGGAGTGTGCCCGGATGTGACTGGCGAATCCAAACTTAGTTTTGAAAATCCGGTTGCACGACTCGCAGAACAACTGGCCGCTACTGTTGTACTGATAGGCATAAGAACGCTTTGGCCTAGTCTTTCGAAGGTGCCGTTTTGCGTCAAGATCTTTTAAACGTTTAGCTTCAAAAAGCTTACAATTTTGGGTAACAACTTTACGCCATTCTGGTCTTTGTAACGCAAGCTGCTCCCAGGTGCTAGAAGGTATACTGCATGAAGATAGGTTACGTTTGACAACATCTTTGAAGCGCAAATATTGACCGCCAGACCTCCGTTTACCAGTACTAAGTTCTGAATAAAAAACTGCTTTTGGAAGTCTGGAATCATCCATGCGCACCAAGTGTCCACACCATCGAAGCTGGCCTTTTAAAATTAACGCTTCCATGCCATCCATGCCCGACTTTCTTAGGACTTCGATGTTTGAAACTCTGTCTTGCCATTTCACTCGCAAAATTGCTCTGAGACATTTGAGATGGAATGAGTCTAACTGTTTAATGTCAGCTCTATACAAACACCAAACTTCAGAAGCATATAGTAAAATTGGCAGAACAAGTGCTTTGTAAACAGCTATTTTAGTTTTAAGATGTTCGCGATGTCCAAACTCTACCATTTAACTTCCCGAAAGCGGCTGCAGCTTTGGCGATACGAGAGGGTATCTCGGAGCACAGACGGTTGTCATTTCGTAGAACGCTCCCCAAATAACGGAATGATGACACTTCACTTATAGTGGCGTCATTTAAGGAGAATTGCAGACACACCCCTCGCAGGCTGTTTGAGTAGCTGCGTTTTAGAAATACTTATCACTAGCAACTTTCTACAAGATGTATCCAGGTGGTTCAGATATTGCTGTAGATTCTCCATAGAGTCAGCCATAAGGCAAACGTCGTCAGCATAAAGGATTTCCATAATTATTTCTGCTTTGCTCTAAAACGTGACAAATCGAAAACACTCCTATCTGACCTAACTTTAAGCATAATTCGATCATTACAATTCTGAAGCGCGTCATTTAAAACTGATGCAAAATAAATAGCAAATAGAGTGGGAGCCATAACGCAACCCTGTTTTACACCGCATGTTACTGGGAAACTATCCGAAATGTTACTATCACATTGAACCCGAGCCGCCATACCAGTGTGAAATTCTTGTATTATGCGACGGAACTTTTCAGGACAACCAATTTTTTCAAGTACAATCCATAAAGATTCCCTAGGTACACGGTCAAAGGCTTTTTCTAGGTCAACGAAACACATATAGAGGTCACGGTTTTGTTCTAAACTCTTTTCTTGTAGCTGTTTTACTATGAAGATGGCATCAACTGTGCCTCTCCTGGACCGAAAACCACACTGACTTTCAGGCAGGATGTGTTCCGCCAGTGAGCTTAGGCGCCTATTAACTATGTGAGCTAGAACCTTGCCAGCTGCACACAATAGGGAAATGCCTCTGTAAGAGCTACACTCAGAAATATCACCTTTTCCCTTATACAGCTTACATATGGTTGCATCTCTCCAGTCCTGAGGTATTTCATCAGATTCCCAAGCTTTGCATATTAACTGATATAGTTTACTACTTATGTTTACACCCCGTTTTAAATATCTCCGCGGGCGAATTATCTGAGCCCGGTGCTTTACCGTTCTTCATGCACCTTAATGCATTTCGGAGAGGAATTTCATCCAGTTCTGACGCTACGGGCCTAGCTGGGATCAAATTAAGATACGAAAGTCCACCTCTTGACTACTTCTTTGGGCATCCGAGTAGACAGGAGCAGAAATCTTACACTTCGGCCCAAAAACCATTTGAAGATTTTCAAAGAAGCTACCTATTTGGTGTGTGTCTGCAAGATGTTGTAATTCTAATGATTTTTTAGTCCACCACCTATTTTTTACTTCGCGAGTCCTAACCTTTAGTCTGTGCAAAATTTCAGTGCGCTTTTTGACGTTTGTTGCACTTTTTAAAACATGCCTGGAATCCGCAATAAGTTTCCGCAACTCTACATCCGAGTCATCAAACCAATCTTGGTTCTTCTTCTGCTGTTTGCCAACTACCCGGAGAGCAGCCTCGTGCGCTGAATTAGCGAAAGAGCGCCACTGCTCATTAATTGAGTTGTCATTGGGATCAGGTGTTATAGTCTCAAATTCTGCATTAAGCTTTGTTCTTGTATCCTCACACCAAGTTAACTTTTTGTAGGCCAGCTTAGGAGATATTTTATGATCCGCTCGGTGCGGTGGTTTATATAAAAGCCTCATTTTGGACCTGATAAGTCTATGATCAGTAAATCCCTCCGCTCCTCGCATGGCTCTCGTTATCAATACATCCTTCAGATCTTTCCTACGAACAATTACGTAATCGAGTAAATGCCAATGCTTAGAACGGGGATGCATCCAAGACGTTTTATATTGGAAAAAAGTATTAGTGATGCTCAGATTGAACTCCGCGCATAGTGTGAGCAGAGCAGTTCCGTTGGAGTTACATTTTCCGATACCATTTCATCATATAATGATCTTGATCCCAAGTAAGAGCCACTACAGGTACATCCTATTCTCCACTTTCATACTTCGGTAGGACCGACCAACCTGTAGAGATAAGAGACAGGCTTTAAGTTCAAGTCAAATTACTATGAAGACTCTATAAAACAAAGACCCAAAAATTCTTTTTTTCTTAATGTCTTAGTTAGCTTGTCGAAAATTTAACTGGCCATTCTAATTTGTATGCGAACATTTAATTTCATTCAACCATTAATTAAACTGTAAAAATTGCAGCTTAACGGCAATATATTTCTAGGAGTTAGCCGGGCCAACAAAAATAAAAGCAATAAACAAACTTCCTCTATATAAAAAACCTTTTTAATATCTGATTACTCATCAAGACTGCATTTATACTCGCAAATTGCCGCTTCCTATACGCCACAGTATTTCCCCGGTTTTGTGGAATACAAAAGCCCCCGCGTTTAATAGCCAATGCGGCCCATTGAAATGGACTTCTGGGGGTCAGGACCAAAGAAATGATGCAGTAAAAATGGTTAATGACTGGGGCGAAGGAGAGAGAAATCGGGGATGTATTGCTAAAGCCAGAATTACGGTAGATGTATGTGATAGTTGAATAGCCGAAGCAGAAATATTATCATTAGAAATGTACCCATTATTAGCTGATGGGTCCGATTCAGTAGAATGTGAGGAAAAAGTAGAAATGTTTTCAATCGCGTGGGCGGTATCTGAATCAATCTGTACGTTAATCTTAGATATAGGAATCCATTAGTGAATTAAATGACTACAAAAGGACTTTCTGCTAAAGATTTGAGTCCTCGCGGTATTAATTCAATACTAACATTCTTATTTATACTTGAAGTATGAAAATGTATTAAAAGTTACTTTACGGTCTTCTTTGTCTATCCTGTCATTAATATTCTAGTTAACACCTTGTCAACATTTACAAATCTGCTGGCTTTCAATAAATCGTTATAAGGTATAATGATTTATCTCTAACTAGCAGTCGCCCGCGTTTTAGTTTTAAACCCTCTCAATTTAATTTTTTTTTTAATTTCTCAACAAATGCATTAAGTAATTTCGACCAAATTTGATTACTATAAAAGCGGTTCGAGTGAGTTAATCTTAAAAGATAGACATATACTGCCGTGGACATTTTTTTAGATAATTTCAAGAGGAATAATTCTTTCATACATATATTTTTGGTACTCGAACCGTTTTCGCAGCGCACGCAACTCTTCTGCTTTATAATATTACAAAGACGTATCGCCAAGTGATTTAGCGTTCCGGTACGATGTCGTGTAGAAACCGACAGGGGTGTGGATTTTTCGTCCCACTCCCAACAAATTAGCCCGCTTCCATCTTAGACTGCATCATCACTTAACACCAGGTGTGATAGCAGACAAGGGTCAACTTGTAGTCGATAAAAAAAAATATTAGTATAGATATATTATATCTAGATAATTTAAATGTAATATTTAGGGTACTTATTTGGCGTGCTTCTTTTCTTAAAAATGAAGATTTTTTTCTTTAATAGTATAAGTATTGGGTACCTACGTTACCATTATTAAAAACAAATGTTGATATAACTTTCGAATACTACCCTCGTTAATCCGTGCTATTTCTTCTAAATAACGTCGGGATATTTTTAATAACTTTTAATTATTGGACGTTTAAAAAAAATCTTTTCCAACTTCTACAATATTAAACCGTGGGTCGTACAGACTCACACTTAGAATGTAATTGAATGGCACCCTACGCACGAATAAATAGGTCATAAATCCGAGCCGCTAGCAAAAATGTCCACCAACGTCGCATCTCCATAAACATGTAAACGAAAACGGATATAAGGCATAAGTGTCTCCAGCCCGCGCCGGAACACCGTGTACTAAATCACAGGTCGCCTCGGCCATGTTTAATTCAGGAGGTTGAAAGTACCCGTACGGACGTAATTCGGCCAAACACCAAAGAAGATACCGTCCAACCTCCGCTGGACGGCCCGACCAATTTTACGGTCTACTGGCGTCGGGCGGCCGATTCAATTTTGGTAAAATTTTATTCGCCCGTATTCGAGCGTGCAAGTGGAATTCTATCGATGGTCGAATACACTATTCCCCGGCGGTTTCTAGTATATTCTGCTTATGTTCGGTCAAGGATATCACGAATTGGAGGTTTGGTGGAAGTGTACTCTCACGAAAACAGTAAAAAACTGCTTAATTCAATGTTTTAAATCACGAGTTTGACAAAAATACAAGAAAATCGATAAAATACGCGTAAAAAATATTATATATTTTGCACTGTTACAGTGACATAAGAAAGGGTAGAGATAAGGAATGTGTTGGTACTTTCTTTATGCAAAATATTTGATTTATTTCGAAAAAAGGTCTCCCCTCAAATCGACGTAATCAATTTATCATTAAGATGTCTCATTCAAACGTAATGTGACACTCCATTCAAATCATCAATTTTGATAAAACCCCCGCGCGATTGTTCTTTCATCAACGTCATCTATAAATCATGCTCTCGAAATCATCAACATCAATAACTTCACTCCATTGATTGACCTGACAACAAAGCGCTTTTTGCCCGAGGGAATTTTTAATGAGACAGTCTTTGATGATCAAATCACATCAAAATGTGCTTGATGACAGGACTATGAACATACCTACTCCAACTTTGACGTTGAGTTCGTTCAGATAGTTTGAACGTTTAGACCAAGTAGGTACTTAAGTGAAGTTAAAACCACGAGTAAGAACGTTTTTTATTTATTACTTGGTTGACCAACGCGTGATATCATAATAAAATAATGATGCGTATAATAAATTTTATATGATATCGTACTAAAAAATCTTAACTAGACGATTTTGGAATTTTTACCCAGGATTTCTCTGTTCTAAACAGACATTGAAAATTTGAAAGTTATAGGTTAATAGGATTTAAAACAAATATAACATGCCAATAAATTATCTGTTTTGTAGCCTGACCAGAAAAGTAAAATCTCACCATATTGTGGATTAAACAGGATTTCTCCCATTAGCATATAATGCACGGTAATAAAAAGTATTTGTGGCGCCATCAATCCAGGTATTTTATATTCCTGGTCAAACTATAGTACAAGTAAGAAATATAGGCTTTTTTATACTGGCTTGTCTATTCAATCTTCAAAACTACTAACCAGGACATTATTATCTTGTTTCACAGATATTTTTCAAAAAAGGTTTTGCTTGGAGTGATTTACCTACATAGAAAATATGTACATCTTTCTAATATTCATGTTTTGTTTAATGATTTCAACTATTACTGAATGATAAGACTACGAAATTCTATCTTTCATAATAATGGCATGTTACAAACAAGTAAACAGACTGGACTATGCAGTACAACCACTCGTATATTGTTATTATTAAAAAATATCTTCTATATTAAGCATAAAATTAAATCCCCCTACTTCTGGACCATTAATCAAACGTCATTCTCTATAGAATAGGGTGGTGATGCTCACCCAATACTTTGTCTATGCGATCTTTTGCAGTATTTCAAGAGACGCATAATAAGGGCGCAACGTAGGGTGGAATCTGTCGGCGCTCTATTGATAGCTCTATATTTCACTGGGCCCTTTTTTGTTAAAGGGAAATGATTACATTTTTCTTATTTGACTTATTATTGTGTAAAGGAAGCATGGCAATGTATGGGAGCGTGCTTTGCCGGGTACGACTAATGTCGTTTTTTAGATAACGAAGGCACGAATACGGGTGGTAACTAGCTATAATCAAAGCGTTCAATTGAAATACATCACCTAGTCTGAGGTTTTTTAGAAAAAAATATTTTTAAGCTATTGTATAGCTTTAATCGCGGGCCTTGAGCGTAGAGACCGAATACAGAAATTCCGTAACGAAAAAACCTAACACCCCCTGAGTATCAAAAACATAATATCAAAAGCACAATTTCGGTAATGATGTCATCGGGGATCGTGGCTTATAGGTAAGGCGCTCTAAGTGCCCGGATTGCCAGAGAGACACGGGTTCGAATCCCGTCGGTTCCGAAATTTTTTTATCAAGCGTGATATTTTAAAAAGTAATTTTTTTTAAATTAATGACTTTTTGCAATATCACGCTTAAAATTCGAACCCGCGTCTCTCTGGCAATCCGGGCACTTAGAACGCCTTACCGCTAGGCCACGGTCTCGATGACGTCGATAGGTAAACATGAGTTGATAAAAATGCTATGCAATAGCTTTACCGCGGCAGTCTCCGAGTGCCACACGTTTTTTTTTTAACTTAGCTGTGCTGTGAATCGAAAACTAGGATTCTACCAAAGCATTTCAAAATACTTAAGAACAGTCGTCTAATCTCCAGTTGTGATGATTCAAAGACTGTGTGGTAACTAGCCATAACCGAAGTCTTGGACAAACCAGCCATAGAGCCATACTCTGTGAATAGAGTGAGGACTCAGAAGGAGTAAGGTTTTATAAACGAAGACATTCTGAAATACATAAAAATCTTCAAATCAATGTAAAGCATTGTGCTTTTGTAAATTTGGTAACACCTAAATTCATCAGTAGAGCAATTCTCCAAATTCCAGATCAGTAAAGAAGCCGATGTTACAACTGTTGCAAAGCGGAGGTAACAGAAATTGAAATTCTCCGATGCATTTTTTTTAAAGAACTACTGTGTCTCTTCTCTCTCTGTGCCTCCTCTCTCTCACTGTTCCATAGCAATAAGCGTATAAACGATGTAGATTGCTAGTTTTGAAATAGACATTGGCCTCAACCTGATATCAAAAGTGTCTAAATTATTTTTCAATGAAAATTCAAAAGACAGTGCAGTCATATCAAAACTTAAAGTGGTGTCAGTAAACAGGCAAAGTAGGTATATAAACAAAGCGGTGGAGTCAGCGAGCCGATTTGTTAAGCAAATTAATGGCTGCCGGCACGCAACGCGTTAACTATGTCCTCTACACCAAAACTTGGACACGGTCACATGTGCGGCTTGTCGTGCGACACTGTGTAGTTAATCAAACTTTTTAGTTAGTAGTTACAGTTAGCTCTAATCAAGGCCCTTCCACCGTATGCTGCATTTTTGCCTGGCATTTTTTGATCCCTTAAATAGCGGACAAACAAGCATACAGGTCACCTGAAGTTAAGTGTTTACTGTCACCTATTGTCATACCGCCAACCCGCATTGGAGCAGCGTGGTGGGTGTACGCTCCATATCCCCGCTCCTACAACGAGGGAAGCCTGGCCCTGTAGTGGCCATTGATAGGCTGATAATGATAATGATGATTGTCATTTGCAGCCCAATACTGCACTGCTAATGCGTTGCCTGCCTTTGAGGGAATTGTTAAACTGCCCTTAAATAACTCCATCTTATTAGTGTGTACCGCAGGAAAGGAAGGAAGTTTGCTCTATAATAAACAAGTGCGTGGAAGTACCGTTTAACATTGTAATAAATATAAAAAACGTGCGTCTCTGGACGCTCGACAGATGTGATAACTTAAATAGGGCTACTGCCGCAGGTTAAAGTGAGATTCCTACTGCTGCCGTATACGTACGCGAAAAGGAAGCCACAGACTGGCGCTGTACAGTTTTACGTAACGAAGTGGCTTACCCACCCTTAAGACGTTGTCATATCAAAAATCCACAATGTATTGTCCTCAATGTATAGTCGCCTATGAATGCAATTGGCTCACCAGAACCTCGTTCCTTATAATACGACAAAATGTTTTAAAACAAAAAGTCGTGTAAACTTATTGTTATGTATGACATTACAATACCGATAGTCACTTTAAATAAAGATGATGTAACAACCCGATGTACGGGATCTGTAATAATTGGTTAAGTGTGAGTCGTACTCCTACATGAGTATTCCGTAGCTGAGTTTGTGTTGGTCGACATCATTTCTACAAGTATATTAGGACACTTATGGGTGTGTGAGTGCATGAAGTAATAGATGAATGACTGTAATTGAATTTAAGATTAATGTGAAAATATCGTGAATGAACAGCATGTGTTCATCGACATTTGTTCACTAAGATTATTACTCGCTATATTAACCGCTAGAATGACAAGTGTTATAATAAAACCAGGAAAATTAATTAGGTGTGCCGAATTTACATATGGAATTGAATTTTTGTCGGTAAAATGCCGTCAGATTGCTTGGATAGTCGTAGATATTTTGAAAACATTTTTTTTGAACTTATATGTTACTTGTGACATTGCGACCACGAGGTCCTGGGTCGCAATCCTAGGTCACGTTGTGAATTTTTCTTTAAGCTAAGAATTTTTTAGGAAATTTTAAGCCTCGAGTCTTTTAAGTTGGTGGAGTTACATTCCCATGCCTCGGAGAATTCGTTAAGCCGTCGCCCCAGTCACCTTCATCAACATTTCATCATTTCGTAGTGACGTTATAGAATTTAAATTCAAATTCAAAATCATTTATTTCAAGTAGGCCAATTATAAGCACTTTTGAAACGTCAAATTTGACTATTTGTAGTGACTCTACCACCGGCTCGGAAGGCAGGTCCTGTTGAGAAGAGCCGGCAAGAAACTCAACAGTTACTCTTTTAAAATCATTAATTTTTACAATATTAACTGTACCAATTGTTACATAAAATTATTAATTCTACTACTTGTGTGAAGTTGAAAGCTGATACAATTGCCTCTCAACCTCTTCGTCATTTAAAAATGCATCTATAGTATAATAACCTTGACTCAGTAAGTGAGTTTTAATACATTGCTTAAACTTATGCAATGGCAGATCTAAAACTGAATTGGGCATCTTGTTGTAGAAGAGTACACCCAGTTAAACATAAACAACCTTAAGCCTGCCGACCCGCTATAGACCAGCGTGGTGGGTAAACTGCAACAAGTTGGGAGGCCTAGTTCTGTAGTGGCTGATACTGATGATGTTACGATTACATTTTGCAAAACTGAACCATACAACACAGTTACGTCAAAAGATAACGTCTATTTTCTCTAGTATGTGTTTATAGGAAATTGATTCTTTCAAACGGATGCCATAAAGCGGGATGTCCCATGAGTGACATTTTCACCGCGTCCAATCTAACTGTGTCATGCATACAAATAGATGATCGCCGTTCAATTGAAATTCATTTTGTGCTCGCGACTTAATGCGATGGAATTGTACTTAAACTGTTTATGGTTTTGTTCAAACAAACAGCACTTGTGTACACTTGTTCATAGATAAGTTTGACGACCTGTATAGTGCAGTTAACACCTTATTTGACGACCTCCGTGGCGCAGTGGTATGCGCGGTGGATTTATAAGACGGAGGTCCTGGGTTCAATTCCCGGCGGGGCAGATTGGGACTTTTCTTAATTTGTCTTGGTCTGGCTGGTGGGAGGCTTTCGCCGTGGCTAGTTACCACCCTACCGACAAAGACGTACCGCCAAGCGATTTAGCGTTCCGGTAAGATGTCGTGTAGAAACCGATAGGAGTGTGGATTTCATACTACTCCTAACAAGTTAGCCCGCTTCCATCTTAGACTGCATCATCACTTAACATCAGGTGTGATAGCAGTCAAGGGCCAACTTGTAGTCGATAAAAAAAAAATTATGATCCAGTTGTTTTAGGTATGATATCAAACCCCGATGTAACGTCGATATCATAGTAGGAATTTAAGGAAGCGGTTTAATTTTTCAATTGGCTTTCCTGCGTACAATACCGACATAAAAATGCACTAAACATTAAAAAAATCATTGCGTCATTTACACCTAAATACTCAAATGCAAATCAAAGGTCAATGCCCGCAAATGTATAGAATTATAGAGGGTTAACCCACTTATGAAAAGTTAATTTACACACGTCTTCCGTAATACGTCTATGACTTAATTTGACAGATTTATATTGCAAACTGTCAAAGTAAGTCGACTCGAGACGTACTATATTCGGGCATATATTATTTAAAAATGTATAATTATGACATTGAAGCTTTCCAAGCTAGTTCTTGTAGCTAGTTTAGTTATATGGATTAAAAATATATTTATCTAACCCTTATAATTTATCATGCAATTTAGACTGCATTGTTACTCACCACCAGATGAAACCACAGTAAAATGACAACTCCAATAAATAATAGGTTGCTAATTTAGTATAGATCAAAGGCACACTTTGGCCTTAAAACAATGTAAACGTTTATAATATTAACATAAAACATAATAACGAAAATAAAACAACAAAGGAAGAACAAAACCATATTAACAAAGTGAAGTAAGCATGAGGATTACATTTTTTTTACTTTTACTTAACATCGAGTTACCTCCGAGACAATTTGTCTTACAGTAAAATTACTTTATAGATATTTACTTAAATAATACAGAGAGGCTTTCAAGGAGGCTTTACGGCAATCCAATGTTACCGCGAACGACGGATGTATTCTTAGTATATAAGACAGGTTTATATAAATGGCGTCTTCGCTTCAACGTATTCTATCGTTTATCTTTTAGAAATTTGATGAGTTTTCGAGCGAGCTTTGTAATTTACGCAATTATAAATTATGTAATTGTAAGAAGTGTCTTACTGTGTTATTTTAACTATTGTGTTTAAACTGTGTTTCTCCCAATTTTTCTTTATACATTCAATACCATGTGGTTCAAAATTATTTTCTATTAGCTCTCCTAAACCACCTAGGTCCTTGATTCTAGTGTTATTTAAACTTTAGGAATGTGGTTGTTGCACTCCGTGTTTTAAAGGGCGTTGAAATTTTTTTTTATTTCTAATAAGGATACTACTTATAGACTAAGCCCAAATCCGACAACCCGCAATAGAGCAGCGTAGTGATACATTGAAAATGATGAAATTCCGAAGAACGAAATAGCACTTCGTGAAGCGGCATCTCTTATTTCTTACACAAATTAAAGAGAGGCAAAGGCAAGTGCCTACGTTGCATAGTCACTAAAGTAAACAACCGCCAACATTAACCACCATTAACAATTTCATAGTCCCATTATACAGTTAATTATTTTCCAAGTCCAAAAATGTTCCTCCCATCTCAACCCCGGTCCGAGTTCAATCCGAGAATTTCCGAAAGGCTTACGAACAGGCTTAAGTATTCCGTAATTTTGAGAATAAACAAAATTTCTCCGACGAAACAAAGTATGAAAATTTAATTACATGGTTCCCGCTAAAATGGCGCATTGTTTAAAGATTTCCGTATTTTAATATACCCGCCCTAAGGTCATAACTCGTGCACGGGTGTGAGGGTAGGGCAGCAAGGGCCACGGGGGCAGTTATTTATAAACCAATTAAAACCTCTGCGAATTGTAGATAACGAGCGATGAAGCAAACCAACTTTTTGGCTTTTGTTCGGGGATGTGGTAAATCTCGCTGCCTCCGATAAATCCGCTGAATTATATTAAATGTACATTAATTGTCTAACAAATTGTTTTTGCGAGGAAACAACAAAATTCCTGGTAATGTAATTTAAAGCCTTATATATTCGGTTAATTTGATACAAAACGAAATTGACAAACGTAACAATCTTAAAAAACTGAATAAACATAAAAAAAATATTAATATTCAAGACAATCGTAATTTACCTACAAAGGATAGTTTATTAAACACTATCCTTTGTTCGCTTCTAAAAGTTATTTATCTCACCCTTGGGTTTTTTATAGATGAAAGTACCGTATGGATTTATGCTAACTTTATCAACCGTACGCAATGCATCATTAGAATAGTAATAAAACTAAGAAAAACTAATATAAATAAAAATATATATAAGACTGAATACGTCGAAATTGCCACTTTTGATAAATACCTACACCACCCATTACGGAGTGTAATGTCTCAGCAACGCCTAATGTGACCCAAGTCCTAAATGCTCAGACACCAAGAGTGTTTTATGCCGCCCCTCCATCACCCAGTAAGCCGCAGATCCAGTGCGTCTTGCCAAATGATCGCACATTCAGTGATTCTAACTATCCCATTTGCGAAGACATTGCCTTTTACATGACTTTTTACTACCGCAATTCTGTATTAAAGTAGCTTTTTAAAATAGTCTCTTCTACATGTAGGTTCTTTGTATGTAATAAAAGTAATATTCTACTTGCCTGCTTTTTGTCTGCTAATTTTAATTTGTCTTTTACATATATGTATAAAAGACAAGTCGAAACGTCTGTAAAAATTTCATTAACAAACCTTTATTTATTATTAAATAACTAGAAGTCAAAAAGCAATATTACAAATATTTCCAGTATTATTTTAGATTTATAACTCTAAATTTGATTTTAAATATTTATAAAAATAATTTTATGACTATAAACTTAGCTGTTAATAGCTTGCTTGACAATAATTACTGAATATTAAATTTGACATCAATATATAACGTGTAGAAGTCGAAGCATTTTTCCGTAACAGCACGGAGTTCGAAAACAATGTGTTCAACCCCCATGCCATGGGAGGCACACATAATCGCTAAGCAGCTTGGTGGGTTTAAGCGTCAGGTCCTTATCCTATAAAGAGATGTCTAGCACTTTAAAATAGCCTGATGATTTCAGTTAGTCTAAAATGAAAATCAAATACACACTACAATTTGAACTCTTAATTGCAAAACAGCGTACCGATAAACGAGTTAACGTCAATCATAGCAAAGGAACCTTTAACGTACCGCCGTGTACCGAGGGATTACAACGGCTTGTCTGTTTGTTTGTTTGTTCTCTATCCGTGTTTGCACGCCGCTTAATGACGGAACGGTGTACATGCGAAAATTTCGACACAAACGCGACTCTATATCTTCCGAAATAGGACCTACTCCATACCCTATTGAATACGACAAACTTTTGCTGCGAAAATAGACTTTATGTTATAGGTAGGATGGGTCGTGTTGTTAGTACGGTGTGGTTCAATTTGCTAAAGGATTTCCGATGTATTTTCGCAGGTTATACCATTTTGATTGGGCATCGGGTTTGAAATGAATGTCTGATTTTGTTATTAAAACAATTTAGGCGTAATGTAAGCTTTTTTAATGGAATTTAATTTGGGGTTATTCTGTGGTAGAATAAACAAATCCTCACATCAAATTCATGTATTGTTGCGAATGGTTGATAATAACTTAACATAAAACATAATCTTCTTGTTCGCTATTTAAATAAAAAAATATACTTTCTACGAGATCTTTGGTAAATATTCACGGCTTTAAGGCTTGTTGTAGGCCTAAATAATATCTTCTTATGGACATAATGCCTAAACAGTAAACTATAAATGGACATTACAAAGATCTTTGACTGTCGCTGCTCTAATAAGGTTGTACGTAAGGTTGTAGAACGTTCTTTTTAACTACCTAATGTCTGGTCTAGAACTACTAATAACACTGATTTACATAATTATAGACACGTAATATATAATTCCATATTGGAATGAGTGTCCAAAGCTGCTCTAGTAGGGTCCTTCCGAATTTGGCTGAGCAGGGAGAATAACTTGAAAAGAGGAGATGAGTGTTGACGGGCGTCACTAAGGGTAGGTACCCTTAAACCTACACCCGTGTCACAAGTCTCGGGCTCTGTTCGGAGTTTTTCTCTCAGCCACGCGATAGACCCGGCACCCGCACGGTGAATCCATGGAATGCTAAGATATTCGTCTCTCTGGTATAATAGATGACTCAGGCGAATTTTTCGAATCGAAGGCGAAGAAAGGCAAGACTTATTGCCTACAAGCAAGACTTCATCTTTATTGATACACGTTAAAGCTTTCTTTTTAAACACTCTATTTTTATTGTAATAATATTGAAGTATATATCAATGAATATTCGTCTCTCTGGTATAATAGGTGACTGAGGCGAATTTTTCGAATCGAAGGCGAAGAAAGGCAAGACTTCATCTTTATTGATACACGTTAAAGCTTTCTTTTTAAATACTCTATTTTTATTGTAATAATATTGAAGTATATATCAATGAATATTCGTCTCTCTGGTATAATAAGGCTGTATGGTGACTGAGGCGAATTTTGATCAAGACTTATTGCCTACAAGCAAGACTTCATCTTTATTGAAACACGTTAAAGCTTTCTTTTTAAACACTCTATTTTTATTGCCATAGTATTGAAGCATATATCAATGATCAATGAACCTAATGAAGTAAATGAAATGTGTAGTAAAAGTGAACTTAGAAACCAGGAATAACAACACCCTGTAAAACAGTTATTACTAGTATAGGAGTTGCTGTGACTGGAACCTGGGCCTAAATACGTATATATTTCCGTAAACTCATAACTATGTAAGCACCTACTCTAAAAACGTTTGTATATTGTTCAATATTGTGTTAGAATAGATGTTATAAGGTAAAAAATGTAAGACAAGAATTTGTTTATAAATAAATAAATAAGAGAAAGTAACATATTACAGTGTGCACGTCCACCGGTTTACATCATAGAACGTCAAATAAACTAATAAACTTGAGCGCCATTTCTCAGTTTATAGCCGTAAAGTTTGAGCGTGGCTCGGCTAATTCTAACACTCGGCTAATACGTTGGCCGGACTTTTAGATTTACAGCCATACTTGAACTGTACTGGAGTTGGATAAACTGTTTAGTGTGTACTAACCTTTGTTTGATACAGTGAAATTAACTGTCGCTTTCTGTCTTGATTTTTTTTAATCAATTTGAAGTTGATTTTGAATCTTCATTACATTTGGTGTTGATTTTTACAATATTATAAAAACTAATGGTGGTAAGTAAAGTCGCAAAGATTAAATTAAAACTAAGGAGATGAAAGCTCCAAACGTACTATAGGTAATTACGAAGAGTCCACAACAAACTCTGCCAGTGTTTTTATTAGTAGATAATAATGAGACTCATACTCGCTTTGTTACTAAGGAGATCTGGATGCAATTTAACTAGGTACAAAAAAAACTAATATTGGTTTATATTCTTGATAGGCTTCTGTGCCATTAAGCGACTAAATGTTGAAATACGGCAACGCGTAAAAAGTAATCAGTAGTCTATAACAAATATTACGTTACTATCTCAGATTGCATCATTATTCCATTTTTAACCGACAAAAAAAGGGGGGGGAGGTTCTCAATTCGATACTTATATATTTTTTTTATGTATGACCACGCATAACTTTTTACAGAATTGTCCGATTTTGATAATTCTTTTTTTATTACAAAGGGCATACTTCCAAGGTAGTCCCATTGTCATCATGTTAGGATCTGATGATAATATTCTGGGCAGATTGAAGGAACTCTTAAAATTTTGGAGGCACGCTTACAGCGATTTCGGTTTTTATCTCGGTATCGGTAGCTTTTTGGCTACTAGTGGCGTCTAATATACTATGACAATATAATACGAGTACGTTACGTGGCGATAAATCACTAAAAAGTAAGAAATAAAAATTTTTAACAAAAAATAGAACCGACTCAAAACGCACTAAAAAGTAAAAAATAACTATGCCATTTAGTTGCTTTAATTTACTTAAGCATATCTAGGAGTCGGTGCCAGACAAGGTTTCTACTTTAAGGACGTTATCTAGAACCCACAAACTGCTTTGCTACGTAAAATAAATGTTCCTTACACTTCCGTACCCTTATTTTATATGTGAGAAATCTGGAATCTGGTCTTTACAGTACCAAAATAACAACCAAAGTACAGTGTTACATAAATATTACAAGCCAAGCTACTTTCGCATTCGTTTCATTATAATCTGGATGGGAAGTTATCAACGACTAGATTTACCAGATCGTTTCCTCCACGCACATGTAAATTGTGGAACCAATTTTACGCTGAAATACTTCGTAAATGTTGTACTATGGGGTTATTTGATGGGCTGATAAACAAATCCCACTCGTTTTTTTGAATACAAGTTAGATCTTGACTGCACTTTCACCTGGTGTTAAATAATGTTGCAATCTAAGATGAGAGCGGCCTAGCTTGTTAAGGTAGAATAAAATCCACACCCTTTTCGGCTTGTACACGATATCTTAAATTGAAATTTAAAAATTATATAAATTAATAAATATTTTTTTTTAATATTATAGGACAACTACACACATCGCTATACATAGCCCCAAAGTAAGCATAGGTACCTTGTGTACTAAGATAACTGATGAATATTTTTTATATAAATTATACATAAATACTTATAATATATAGATAAACAACCAGACACTGGAAAATATTCATGCTCATTACATAAACATTTTTCCAGACGTGGGAATCGAACCCACAGCCTAGGACGCAGAAGTAGGGTCGGGTCACTCGGCCATCACAAGTAAATACAATTTTCTGTGATAAAAGTATGAGTAGGTACTGACGTCCTTATAAATATGAATTTAGCAAAACAAAACCCAACAATCCAGGAAACTCTTCATGATGCGCGGTTATCCTTACAAATGGGACACTTAATCATCAGCCGCGGGAGATGGCCATCTCTTTAGCGGCGGCTTTTTGCGCGGCCCTTACTAATCGCTTTGACGTTTGAACCGATGCGATGTTTAGCATTATGAATGTGCGCGGGGATTCCCCGAAACATGTATCAGGCTAAAAGGTTGACAATGAGATATTGTTTAACGAAATATTCTATGTCTCTGTAAATTGGTTGTTTAGCTCTAGATTGTGATCGTTTATTAGCGATACTGTTGATTGTATATTTGATTTTAATTTATTATGTTTATTTTTAAATGCTTCGTTGGGCTGTGGTTGGTGGTGTAAGGAAACCATATTTTTTTGTAGATTCATCACAGTTTGACAATCATTTAGATATGAGTTAGCTTTCTTCGTAACGTAATGTTTTGACTGCATCTCTAACATTGTCTTACAACTGTTGTCTAATATTGTAGGTATGCATTAGTAAAACTTGTGAAATCTAATATGATTGTTAGAATTATATGTGTGATGCATAAAGTATGTAAGGATGATGTAAACCGGTGTCTTGCATTGGACATTTATCTGTAAATAACGCTTAAACTGCTAGCAAGTGTGTCACCCCTAGAAAAGGCATATATATAGCCATTTATTGAAAAATATAAACTTTTTTTTTTATCAACTACAAGTTGGCCCTTGACTGCTATTACACCTGATGTTAAGTGATAATGCAGTCTAAGATGGAAGCGGGCTAACTTGTTAGGAGTGGGACGAAAATCCACAGCCCTTTCGGTTTCTACACGACATCGTACCGGAACGCTAAATCGCTTGGCGATACGTCTTTGTCGGTAGGGTGGTAACTAGCCTTGGCGAAAGCCTCCCACCAGCCAGACCAAGACAAATTAAGAAAAATCTCAATCTGCCCCGCCGGGAATCGAACCCAGGACCTCTGTCTTATAAATCCACCGTGCATACCACTGCGCCACGGAGGTCGTCAAAAACTGATGATGATAATGTTGACACTATTGTTTGGGAGTTTTCTCAAAGAAGATTTCTCAAAGGTTGTACTGCCGACTATACGGTTATTTTACCGTCGCTACAAAAATGTTTTTCAAAGGTTGGCAACACCAACTGCACGGTTGTCAAACTCCGTCGCTACGGGCTACAGTGCAGGGGCGGTCGGTAGCGGTCCGATCGTATTTATTTACGACCAATAAAACTTTTATTGCACTAATCCAAAAGAAATAATGCCGACATCGAGTGCATCCCGCTCGCGACAAATAACTGCGAGCGCGGGCCCAGGACGTTCTTTCATTAACTTTACCTTTTTTATTTTATTACCTACATCTGTGTTTATAGTTAGGTAGGTAGTTTTTAAAAAGATTGTAGATGCACTCTACTTAGAAGTACCAAAAAAAATTACCTATAACTTCTTACAATCACTTACGATGTCTTCAATTAACTTAACTAGTTTTATTCCTTTATCAGCTACAATAGTTTAAAAGAAAGTAACAAACATTTGGCGGAGTTTTTTAGAAGTAGTAAGAAGTAATTAAGTTCTAACAATCACACAGTTGAATATAATTATCTTGGAATATATCCACTTTACTACTCTACTATACTCTCTCGTTGTATATCTTGTTGCAATCCTAGCTGCCATGTCCAACTCTGTGATGCAGTAGGCCTTGGTTTACGGCGAGAGATGGGTTCGATTCCAGGGTCCAAGTGGAAGTGGCCCTTTCACCATGCAACTTTTTATAGAAGAAAACTAGCAATATTTTCATTACAAGTGTTGGTTACAGCGGGATTTTAAATAATATTCTGATGTCTTCAATGTCAAAATCGTTTTATTCTTTCATAATCTTTTATCTACCGCCGCATCGGAAAAGCAGTCCGTGACGAGAAAAGACGCGGCCAGAAAAACTCGATGCTCCTTTTAAATTGTGGTGTCGGGCGTTTAAATAATAACACAACCGATCGTGATTAAAGTATGTTTATTACTACTCTTAAGCTATTACAGTACTTCTATTTATATTACTCCACTACATCATCGGGGTAAATTTAAAAAAAAAAAAATGTCAAATACGATTTTTTTTTTTTTTAACATACATGTATCTGCATAAAATGCCGAATAAAATATTATATTACTGATAAACTTTTTTTTTTTTTTTTTTTTTTTTTATTTCCTAAAACTTATAATTAATTAGTTAACACATTCATATCATAATCATATTTTAAGGTGTAAGTATAAAGTGTTTACAAGTTAAAGGAATGACACTGTCATCGTGCCTTGATAATGAAATATAATATTGTTAACACAGGCTTGAAATACAATACCGCTAGGTAGTAGCTAGCTATAATAATGGATAGGTATCTATCGTAACTAACGCTAAACACTTAATACTAGGTTACGTATGGTTTTGTTCTGTTTTTGTGGACACTATCCACTTTTCCGTCTTTTTCAACAGTAACGTTAGGTCCATTTTCACTTATTACTTTATAGGGTCCTTTATATAGCATATCTAATTTTTTACCAGTTTCATTCTTGATTAAAATTAAATCACCTCTTTGATACTTGATCGAATTACACTTTTTATCCCATACATCTTTCCTTTTCAATTTACTTAAAACTAAGTTTTTATGCGCTTCCTTCCATGCTAACTGTAACCTATACCTAAGCTCTAGTGCATAATTATCTGGATTGTAGAGTGGCTTTACCACATTATCTCTTAAATTACTAGGCAAGTTACAACTATTGCCAAATACGAGTTCGTACGGCGTATACTTAGTCTGAGTATGGACAGTAGTGTTGAATGAAAAACACCAAAACTGAAGCCACTGACTCCATGTCTCTTGATGTCCATCACATAAAGTTCGTAAGAAGGCAGCGAGGTGTTTATGAGTATTTTCCAAGGAGCCTATCGACTCATGATGATAAGCTGTCGAGCTTACCTTTTCAATTTTAAGTAGCTTGCACACCTCTTTCATCGTTTCTGACTGAAATTCCGTTCCTCGATCTGTCGCGATAACTCTGGGAAGTCCGTACCTTAATATGAAGTTATTGACAAAAGATTTTGCCACACTTACCGTGTCTTTACGTTGTAAGGGATACGCCTCGACGTATTTACTCAGCTCGCATTGTAAACTTAAAATATAAACATTATTGTCTATGTCTTTATCTAAGGGACCTATGATATCTAAGTATATTTTTTCAAAAGCTTCCGATGCTGTCGTCGTCACGACCATCGGTTCCACTATATTTCTAGAATACTTACTAGTTTGGCACTTGGCACACTTGCTTACGTATTTCCGCACATCGGATTCCATACCAGGCCAAAAGTACTTACCTTTTATATTGTTGATCATGCGTTGTACACCCGCATGCCCACTCGTAGGTAGTAGATGATAATCATGTAGTATGCATATCTTTTCTTCATCATTGAGGACTCGTTTTATACCTTTTAATATATTTAATTGCGGTCCGGACCATTTTTCTCTACTTTTTATTTCATTTATTAGTTGCTTTAAAAATTCTACGTTTCTTTCATCTTTAATTATACATAGTCGTTCAATATTCAATTCATTACAAAATTCCTTCAATAAATTCGCAAATTCGACTCGCGTAAAATGCGACATATAATTGAGGTTTATGTAAATTGAATGAGTCGAGACCTCATACGCTAAACATTCTTTTTCATAAGTTAGAGTTTTCTTAGTTAACTGACTTCCTTGAATAAATTTCAACTCTACGTAGTCACTCGGTTTCCTTAGTATCTCTGCGATTCTCGGTTGGCCAGACCTTGATTCGGCAGGTATACAAGGATCCCTTGTGTCTGTGCTTTTATTCACCTCCTCTTTGCATAACTTAGCTTTCTGTGCTCTCGTCATAACCAAACTAACTTTACTATTTAATGATTTCAATTCTTCCGAACTTATGGTCACCCTACTTAAAGCATCTGCCACGTTATCACTGCCTTTTATGTACTCGATTTTAAAGTCGTATTCTTCCAACTGTAATCTGAACTTTAAAAGTCTCGTTGACGGATCTTTCATACTAAATAGATAAATTAAAGGTTTATGATCGGTCTTGATGACAAATTGTTTTCCGTATAGGTAGGGTCTAAAATGTTTTATGCTCCAAACTATTGCCAAAAGTTCTTTCTGAATAATTGGATAATTTAGCTCCGCTTTATTTAGAGGTCTGCTAGCATATGCTACAGGTTTTAAATTTTTATTACACAATACTGATCCGATAGCTATGCCTGACGCGTCTGTTTGGAGAACAAAGGTGTTAGTATGTGAAAAATCTGGATATTGTAAGATTGGGGGTGTAGTTAATTTGTGTTTCAAAGTTTCAAAGCTGTTTTGACATTCTTTAGTCCATAAGAATTTTACATTTTTTCGACATAATTTATTCAATGGTAAAGTGATTTCGGAAAAATGAGGTATAAACTTTCTGTAATAGTTGCAGAACGCTACAAATCGCCTAACTTCGTCCGAATTTGTTGGTACCGGATAATGTTGTAATACTCTAGTTTTCTCTGGATCGGGCAGAACTCCATTAGCTGACACCACGTGTCCTAAATATAATAACTGTCTTTTCATAAATTCGCACTTATGTGGGTTGAGTTTAAGGTTCATTGTTCGAAGACGCTCAAAGACATCCATTAAATTTTTATTATGAATCTCTATATTTCTTCCAAAAACTATTAGATCATCGCAGTAAATAAAACATTTTTCATAGGTTAGACCTGACATTGCGATGGACATAACCCTCGAGAAGGCATTAGGACTAATTTTTAAACCCATGGCTAATCGCTTCATTCTGTATTGCCCAGTACTTGTGCCAAAGCTAGTGATATTCCTACATTCGGGTTTTAAACTAACTTGATAAAATCCTTGATACAAATCCAAATGGGTGAAATAAATACTTCCGGACAGAGAGTCTAATATCTCAGTTATGTTGGGTAAGGGAAATTTATCGTCCTGTATCGAATCATTAACTTTTCTGTAATCTATTACTAAACGCCATTTTTTGTTACCTTCTGACTTTTTAGGCACTAATAGTATTGGACTATTCCATTCGCTATTAGAGGGTTCTATTATGTCGTCATCGAGCATCCGTTGCACTTGTTTATTAATTTCTTGTTTCGATGACTGTGGAAGCCGATAAGGTTTTGTATACACGGGTTTGGTATTAGGTTTCACCATAATCGACTGTTCTACGACGTTCGCTGTACCTAACCTGTCACCTTCCAAGAAAAATATGTCGGAATACTTGGCACATATTATTTGTAGTGATTTTCTATCGTTAGAATCTAAATGATTTAGTTTTAATTCTGTTAATAGTTTCTTTACACGACTAACATCTTTTTGAGACTGGCTAAATGAACATAAATCGTAGTTTTCTAAATAATCAATATCTCCCGACTGAATAATGTTAGATTTGAGAATTTTCATTGGTTTTTCGCCCGTATTCAATATCTTTACTGGTATTTTTCCCCTAATTGGCTTTACGATGCAACCTGCTAAAAATATGTTTTCATGTAACTGTTTCGGATATATAACACTATCTTTATATACATTTTTACTGATACTCAAATAATGAATTGATTCGCTACGTGATGGAACCGTTAAATATTCTTCTGATACTACATCTTTACTAGTACATTTACTTATTTGTAAGGTACATGTTTCATAATGCTCTAAATGTAATGTGAGTCGGTTCGTAGGTAAGTCTATGTTTGCATTATAAGTTCTAAGAAAGTCTAAACCGATAATACCGTCCGCTCCGCATGGAACGTGATCGAATAGGTATAACTTGTGACGAAATGTAAAACCGTTTGCTGACTGCAATGGAATATACGCGAAACATTTCGATTTTATTTTTCCACCTATACCTTTTATGATTGTATTACTGTCATATTTTATTATGTTACTTTGAATGATTTGACTGTTAATGATAGATAAAGATGCACCAGTATCTAATAAAAACTTACATTTTCGATTGCCGCAGAACAGATAGATGAAATCCAACCCTTCACATATGAATGCATAGTTAGGCTCGAAAAAACTCTGCCAAATTTAGATCTTCTTCCTTCTGCTCGGACTCTGTGACGTAGGCATTGCCTTTGCGATAATAATTATTATTTGAGTTACCTCTATAAAATCTTACGTTATTCCTCGGATATCGGGACTGATTGTAATTCCTTGTTGGTGCCGTATTACTTTGATAATTATAGCGACTTATATTGGGCTGATTGTGTCCTCTCTTAACCTGGGATATGGGTTGATACGTACCTCCTCGCGAAGGTGTATAGCCGCGGTAAAACTGTCGTCCGCGATTGTACCTGGGGTAACGATAATATGATTGATTTCTGTTACCTTGTGAGTAGGAGTATACTGCTGTTTGGGACGAAGACCCGGGGCTTGCCAGCTCCTCGTCTTCCGCTGCGCGCACAGCATCCTTCAGCGCGCTGTAGTTTCTAGCTGATATTATTGTACTCAGCCGCCGATTTCGAAGACCATCTGAAAATCTTTTTATTGCCAACTGTTCGTTTAAAGGTCTCAATATTTCGCGTGCTTTTTCATTTTCGCCAGCTTGTGTTATAGTGAGCCCTATAAAAAGTTCCTCCAACTTTTCCCCATATTTGCTAATGGACATATTATTTTGAGATAAGTTATTTATCTGTGATAGCAAGGAATTGGCTGATTTCTTAGTTAGCAAATATTTCTTTATATCTAATAATAAACTTTCAATTGTAGAATATTCGGGATTCAGCTTCAACTTAGCTGTTTTAGATAATCTTGTTTTCAAAACAAATGAAATCAACAATTTCTTGCTCTCCTCACCTTTTAAACAGTTACTATACATCTCGATGCCATCTATAATTTGCTCAATATTTTCTTGCCTACCATCCATTAAAGGAATCAACGTACTCGCGGTTTTTAAATCAAAGTTATCCATTTTTTGTACAATTTCTATAGGACCTACTTGCATATAATTAACAATTTTCTTATAAGTTTCCTCAATCGCTTCACAAGTTAATTCTATATCTGATGACTTTGTTAAGTGCAAAGTTTTTATATGTAATCTATAATCCTTATATAATGCAATAACATTTTTAAATTTTTGCTGGCCTAACTTTTCTTGTCGCCTTTTAGGTCCCAACTTTCTAATGCTCTCACTTTCACATATAAGATAATTATAAATCTCTAGTAACCTATCCATACACTATTATATTTATATAACTAATACATCAATACTAATATAACTAATACATCAATACCCATTATTTTATTTTTATTTTCACTTTCACTTTTTTCTTTTCTCACTTTTTTTTTTTTTTTTTTTTTTTCACTTCACTGTTGTACTTCTGGATTAGGTGGGTCGCGGACCGCCGGTTGATGCCCGGACCAACGCGCCCGTATCCTTCTAAAAGCTTCCTCCCGTAGCTCCTGTCTCACCAGCCCGGTGTGGCATTTTTTATATTTTTTTAAGCCAATATAAATTATGGCTAGCGCACAAACTCCCAGAATTGAGGCTATCAATATGTTGCTAGTTGTTACCTCTGTGTTGTTGCCGTCTTGTATCACTACCTCTTTGTTTTGGCATTCACACTTTGCGCATTTGTTGCCCATAATTTTTATAATTTATATTTCCTTCGCTGCACATGTACCCCTGACAATTGACTTATTAATTTTATTCATCGTAAAAGTCTAGATTCGAACACCGAGGCACACACGAATGCCCCGCGTCAGCATTATTCGCCGGACATTGGACACCTCGCTGTCACGGTCGCCATGTGGTGTCGGGCGTTTAAATAATAACACAACCGATCGTGATTAAAGTATGTTTATTACTACTCTTAAGCTATTACAGTACTTCTATTTATATTACTCCACTACAAAATGAATTACAAAACCACTCAATTACAATAATTAATATTACACTAAAAATATTCATACTTTGTAACAACCAAAAGAACAGTGCCATACACTATTCGACTATTCTAACATGTCAATTCTTGTCTTTTATTTTATGGCCTGGAATCAAATCCTTCCGAATCATTTGTCAGTCGACAGAAGATTACCTTACGTTACCATAGACAATATCATATAGTATTGTCTATGGTAACATATTCCAATATTTTAAAATGCTAACATTAGTCTAAAAGTTTTCTTCGTGTAAATCACATTACAATCGTATTTGTTATAACATAAAAATATGCGAGTATAATATATTCTTTATTGATAAACAATAACTATCTTATATATAGTGCTATTTTATGTTTTATTTGTTTGCTGCCGCAAAAATTTCGAGAAAAATCTCAATAATACAACTGCAAGTAAAGCGGTGGATTTATTGGCGTTGTAAAAGTTACAGTTCCCAAGTTTAGTAGCGGCCGTAATGTGCAGGTCCGGCTCTTTGTAGCGCGTAGTTTTCAAATTACATTGATTTACTGCCAGTTGCCACACTGGGGTTATTGTTGGATGACGTGGAATGTGCTTTGTTGGGGCGCCCCGTGGAACAGAACCTTAGATAGCCTAGTGCTCAAAAACTTTTTGGCAACTTTTTGAAAATTCGGTTTACGAGACAAGTTAAATAAAAACTTGTAGAAATTGAACTAACAGTGGAACATGTTCAGGGCGGCCCTGAGGAGCAGTCTTTTAACATCCTCATAGGTTCTACTTTAGAGAGCACAAGATTTTTTTGCCAATTTTTTAGCAATCATGGATATGAGACTAGTAAAAGCTTAATCAAGTCAAGTTTTATCTAAAACGAATGGAAAAAATATTTTTTACAACTACTACTAAACATATTTTTTTTTGTTTAAACAAATATACAAACAAACTTATTGATTTTATGTATATTCAATAATAAACAAAGATATAAAATTATCTATGGTAAACTATTTTATTTTCGTACTTAATAATAAACAGATGTTCCAGTAGAATGCGTCTACTAAGAAAGAAGCAAAAAAAATATTTTTCAAAAATAAGCCATAATGACATTCACACCCTATAAAATTAGCTATTAGAAAAACCCCTCGTGTTCCTTTGAAACGTTAAAAAGACCCTTTTCATAATAGAGATCCATTCAGGAGGTGATACTATACTGTCTCGATGACATCGTTCGTTATTTTTGTGAAGGCAAGCGTGCGTAACTTGTGTTTGCGGACTATACCTGAAAACATACATTCCATGCAAAAATCCACCTTACCTTTATTGATATAAAGCTCTACCAACCGCACAAAAAAGTTGGCTTAAAAACTGCAAGCGTGAACACTTGTGTAAATAATTTTGAACTCTATTCCTTTTGCTTTGGGTTGAAATTTGTTTTAGATTTCTCAAAGGAAGATTATGATAGTGGCATAATGATAGGGCATGTTTAGCATAAGCATAGCTAAGTATGCAATACTTTGGTATTGCTGGGCTTGAAATTAAGTGGTCTACGGTGATGTTAATATTAAAACAATGTGTGTTCGGAGGATAATAGCCAAACACCTATTTAGTTCCGTTCATATTTTGTAGCAAATCTTAGAGAGCTTAACTGAAATGGGCTCTAGTAAATGAAAATGGTGGTTTTTGTGCATGGGATTCTTTGGTGTTTTACCCGACTATGGCAAAGCCAAGATGAAGAGTTATGATTTTAGCAATCTATGTCTGTCTGTCTGTTCCTCCGTGGCGCCTAAACTATATTTTCGTTTGTTTACGTTGATTTAATATACTATGTTTCTGCCATATCCGCCTTTAACATGAATTGATATGAAAATTTATTATTGGATCACTTATTGATCTTTATCCATTCAATAAAAACTAGAAATTTATTAATTAGCCTGGAAGTTTCAGTAGGTATTAATTTTCATAAATTAACCGCAGAATTTAGAAACACTTTATTTATGGTCGGCTAAAGAAATTACAAAAAGTACACACAAAAATTTCTATTACTTTCTATCAGTACAAGATACTTACTGTTTGTGAAATTGATCACGAAGATGAACGCAAAAAGTCTGTATAGTATTTGATTGAGGAAAAAGCTTTCTTTCCGACCTTAAGTGGAAAAAATCTCATTGCGGTCTGCAACGCACGATTGCTAGCGTCTGCTTGTGCTAGTTTTTATCTTAAAAATAGATTGTTTGTTTTTTATTATCAGTTGGTGATCCAAACTTGAGAGCAACTGTTCTTCACCTCGGTTTTCTCTTATGATAGTTTTATTATTTAAATTGTTTTGGATTATCAATATTTATTTTATAAGTATTATGTTTTTTTAGCTATTCTTCAATTCGATGTTTCAAATTTTTTTTAATTTGAATGTCCTTGAAAATTTACAAAATATTTAAATCAGTTAGGAGTTTACATCTTATTTGGATTCGTTGATGGCTTCTTCTTAGACTTCGCACTCAGATTCATTTTTAAGTAATTTACTTATCTCTATCACTTAAAAATTATGCAAAAATCAACATTAAACGCATAAACGTTAAAGGATGAATCAATCAATAAAGAAATAGGTTTTATTGTGATTTAATTTCCTTTACTTTTTGCTACTCAATACCATCAAGGCATACAGTGAGTGCATTTGTAGCAGACTTTTCAAACTAACGCCCCCCATCCCCACCCTTTTGATAGTTAATTAAACGTCAGGAGGGGAAATATTCGCGTCATTAGGAAAACTCCCAGACGCCGCGGCCGGAAGTGACGTCGCCCTCTACCGCCTTCAGCTACCGCTGGTTTAGTTGGTGTCTGAATTAAAAAGGCACGTAATTTCTGCACACTCTCTTATATGGCAACCGCTTAGAAAAATTGGTTTTTGTTGTTTATTTCGAGCAATAATATGTAAACATTATTAAACTAGTGTTATGCAACAACGACACTATTGAGAGTTTTTAAATATTTTTGTTTGGTTCTTCATTCATTATTTTTGAGGATATAGTTAGTTTTCTTTTCACCACCTATAACGTCAGTATATTTATGTGAATGCGCAACCTCCTAGTGACTAGGCAAGCGCATTTCAACCACAGAATACATAGATAAAGTTCCAACGTAGATTGCATATTCACTTACTCGTACTATTAAGCTTTGATAGTAACCAAAGGATACCTTATTCTTAAAAGAGCTTTTCAAAAGTGTTATATAGAGTTATTATTTTAAAATGCAAACCTCTATTTTTTTTCAAGGTTCTATATACATGTAAATTACGAAGAAATTTGGATTCTTCAAGTACAGTAAATAATACCCGGAACTTTATCAGTATCCTGGCATTTGGCTGATATTCTGTCACAGTCTTATCACGGTCCCATTCAATAATTTGAACGGGCAAAGTTTACAATGATATAATCTATTGCCGATGCCCAAAATACTCTTCAAAGCTATTCAGTTTTATAATGATAACTCTATCGACAATTCCAGATAAAATGTTTTCATGACTATCAATAAAACTTTGTCCAATTCGATAAAAGTTTAACTTTGGGACTATTTTGAGTAGAAGTCACGTTGATAAAAAATTACTATGATATAATTAGTTCCTAAATCAAATTTAATTTGACTTAAATAAAACTGAAGCTAGCTAGCAGTTTAGGTTTTAGTGTTAAGTCTATCTTTAATTATGTATTAGCTATACTATTATTACACGAACGATGGTAGTTACACTTTTTTTTGTCTTTGACATCGCATCTTGGCACAGACTGACAAAACAATAAATTAGTGCCAGCATGGATAAGAGAGGAATTATAAAGGAAATTGGCGCAACCACCTATAACAATAATTAGAAGTTAGAAATCCTACGTTCTGATAGTTTAACATACTTTGATCACAATATTAATAAGGTATCTGAAGAAAAGGAAAAAAGTGGCCAAGGAAGTCATTACCACAGTAGCTTCAGGCACCATGTTTAATTTTATGGGACTTTGCGACCTACATTGTAATAAAATTAGTCTAGTCAATCTCGAAGAAATCGGCGGATATAATCACAAGAATGCAACTAATTAAACAGGCTGTTTGGTCACCGATCTCAGCTTGTATTGTAAGTACGAGTGCTGCGGTAATAGGGTGCCTGCCGTCTATGGAAACTAGTCAATGGACTTGATAGAATTTATACTTGTTCTTCTTTCATGTTACCAGTTACTAATCCCCACTACCATTTTTGACGGATCCTGTGTCTCTCGTGAAGACAAATAAGGTATAATGTAAACTTTCTTCATACAGAACTGGTCTTAGATTTTTTCACTACAAGCTAGGTCTTGTATCTCGTGCAATCGCAACCTGGTTAGTGAGGATGCAATTTAAGTTGGGTGGGATAACATCGTTCCGGAACGCTTAATTGGTAGGTGGTATACCTTTGTCGGTACTACTACTCTAGTAGTTCGACGCGGCCGAAGCCTCTCATGAGCTCTAGTTGATCTAATGATGGAACATAGGTTCTGAGGCAGATTTCAGGACCTCTGTTTCATAAATCCACCGCGGTTGCCACTAAGCCACGAAGACTGTCAGATTTACTAATTCATTAAACAATTTTCCAGTTTTCGCAAAAATTAATAACGTAGCTAATAAAATGACTAAATCTTAACCATAGTTAAAGGAGTAATTAAATTTGAGGATGCAAAGGATTATAATATCCTCACATTATCTTATGAGTGGTACTTGTAAATTCAATGTGCCCGTATATTTGCGCATCCCATAACCTCGATGTATTGTTTCGTTTCGTTCCCATGCTTGTATGGAATTCGAAACATCCAAAAAGTAGCGTTTTTGTATTTTTCGTTGTTTTTTTATTAGATATAGGTTGTTCTTTTCAGTAAATTCGGTCTTTTGAACCGTTAGTCTTAGTACAGCGTCCACAATAGACAGATTTACTTGACTTTTCAAAAATGTTTTCAGTAAAACTGACTAAAGTATTATCAGTCTATTTTAACGGTGCGCAACAGGACCAGCCTTCTATAGCAGTGGGGATATGGACCCATCACGCTCCACCAGTGCCAGTTGACGGGCTTGGGGTGATAGTTTTAGATTTTGTAATAATCTCTATCAGCTATTAATAATAATGACTAAGAAAGGATTTTCCAAAACTAACATAGGAGGTAAAACAAGAGTTCAAGGTTACAATACACGAATGTTCACGCAGACGAAGTACCTGGCGTCCGCTAGTGAAATTATAATCCTTGTACGTGTTTTCATTATGTTATACTCACAGTAGTGGTCATAATATTTTTTTAGTACTAACGTAAGTTGGTCCTTCGAGTGACTCCTAAGATAAATTATCACTTGTCACTTGACCTCATAAAGTTAGGGAAGGCTTTCTTTGGGCAGTTGTTATATAAATTCGAGACTTAACTTATTATTATCGTAATAAAGTTAGAAGGCAAGCGAAATACGCAAAGCGATTGAGCGTTTTGATATGATGCAGCGGTGAAATCTGTCAAAGCTTTGAGTAAAAAGCTTTTCCAAATCAACCACCTACTAATGTCGCTAATCATCTGCTTCGGATAATGAAATCGTGAATTTGATTTTCTTATTAGGCTATGAAAATGTTGAGCTTTATTAACTTCCAAAAACTTCTCAGTCTGAGTTAGGAAATTGGAGGTGTCGCACCCATGCCTCAAAAGCACGTTCAGCTGTCACTAGTGGTTATTATCATTTACATCTTTGATTGTGGCCGTTAGAGTCAAACCATATGCCCTTATGCAGAGAGAGAGAGAGAGAAATAAGCGCAGATTAGTGGGTTTCTTCACCAAATACCCGCTTCCATAAAAAGGGACGCCTGTTGTGTTGTGCGCCATCAAAATATGCTCACGATGATGAAGGAATAATATGAAATATATAACAAAGTCCCTGATGATTATAAAATAAATAAAAAAAGAAAGATTGATTACTCACCACATTTTCAAATTTTCCACCAAAAATATATATGTCGGCCGGGCACCTTTTGTGATTCGTTGAAAAAATTCACACTGTCCCAGCTCTTGCAGAATATCGTGGGTAAAAAATAAAGGCCAAAATTAAATTCCTTACAGCCCATAAAGTATAGAGTTACGTCATTACGGACGATGAGAATTTTCGGCTTTCGCTCTGCGGACTTTGCGAATTTTTTTCTCATGATTAAGGGGAAATATTTTTTGGCAAAAAGTGTCAATTTGAAAGGCCTTTGTGTAATGAGATAAGTTTATCAGATCTGCCGGTGAAAACTGGACGAATAAAATTAATTTACTCGTAACAGAAGTGTAATACTCGGATTATAATTAAAACGATCGACCGTTTAGGTATATTTTTGTATAGGTACCTTTGCGTTACTTTATCTAATTAACCGTCTAGCTTATAATTACTTTACTTATTTACTAATTTAATTTGAAATTATACATTTTAGGCTTTTAAAACCAAAACAAGAATTAGGTTCAGTGATTTTTATGAAGTACATTTATTATATCATCAAACTACGATCTAGCCTGCATGACTTATTAGCAATTTAATTTTAACTTTAACTTAAGTAAATATTTTTTTAAATTCTAAAAATAGGCTAGAGTTCGATGACTTTTGTTCTTATTATGCAAATAAAATATACTATGTAGAATTTAAGCCCAACTTTGACTACAATTAACAAAGTCTTAGGTACGGTCCACATCTATTGCACCATTATCGTTCCTGCTTTAGCACAGGGTTAAATGGAAATATATCTAAAATATATATTTCCATTTAACCCTGTTGTTGGTCATGTGCCACCCCCTAACATCAACGAGCTGTATGCTACTCCTCCACTAGTCGATTTCGTCATTGATGAGTGTCGTGATCACCTCCATCTTAGATGCTATTTGAGATGCGACGCCACTTTGCTGTCTTCTGCTATCCGGGGAGGATCGCAGACCGTGGAGTCGAGTGTGGTGCGGATCTGATCAGACCAACGCATGGGGTCTATAACTGAACGTTTATTAATTGATAATGATGACATGATTGTTGAATGATGATGATGTTGACATGATAAATATATTACTTAAATATACCTACAATCGCTTTAAATTTTAGCATAGAAGTATTTAAATATATGAAAAAGAAAAGGTTTGCAAAGGTCACCAGACACCAAATACCGAAGCTAAAATAACAATAAACACTTACTAAAAGTATGTAGATTGAGATAAAACCAGTATCGAACTTATTCTAAGAAAGTGAAGGAGATTAAGTTGGTAAGGAATGTACATTTTAAACTACATTGGAGAGATGTAGGGAAGAAGAAATTTTATTCTAACAATTCTACAGGACGGTTCTTAACGGCAATTCGTGATAGTTGTCGTATGTCTAATAGACAAAATTAAGTAATATTAAATTACACCCTAAGAGTTCTGATTAATTTATCCGGTTTGAAACTGAATGCAAAAGGTAATAAGGTTGAAATTGGACTGTACCTTTTTAATCTAAGGCGTGAAGTTAACTGCACCCCTCGGTACACGGAAGACACCATTATTCCATTTTAAAGAGTTCAAGATTCAAATCTAATGCCGCGTGACGATCGAGCGCGATACGCCGTGACGATTGCATAGGAAATTTGATGATAACCCGCCATTCCATTTTAAACCTTACGCTCCAAGGTAGAAAGTTAAAAATTCATTGTTAATACTACTACATATGTTCTCACGGCAAGTTCCTGTGACTTCACTAAGAAAAGGTCGCCGTAGAGATAGTTTTATCTCCTATTTTGAACTCTATGGCAATAGTAATAAAAGTTTATTGATGCGCGTTGATTAGTCTACGCTGGGGAAGACAAAGCTAGCCGCCACACATGTTACAAATGCTTTAATTTTTTTCTGTTGTGCTAAATAAATATCCTGCACGTTTTTATAGCTTGGCAATGACACGACCATTGTCGTGTTCTTTGCCAATAAATTTTACCTTAAGTGGCTTTCTTTACGTAATAAAAATTGCCATTAAAGTAATCTTAATTTAAATATATATAAAATAGTTATAATTAACAAAAATGTTCAAAATATTTATTTAAATCACAAGAAAAACACTTCATGGTGCAAAAAAATCACAATATTATAATAGCCAAACATTCGCCATGAATGAAAACTGAAAGTTTATATGCTCATGCTCATAAGTAGGTACGTTAGGCAAATTTAGTATTTGGACAGGAAAATAGCAGACTTCAAAAGCAAGTCTCTCAAATGTCCAAGTATAGGGCATACTTGATTAACTGAAGACAAAAATCGTGTTGACAGCCAATGCTGATGGCTCAAGTCCGTGGTATTTAAAGTCCTTAGAAGAGGCCTACGTCCAGGAATATACGTCCATAGGCTGATCTTGATGATATCGCATTTGTTGTGTAAGCTTGTTCACTATATTAATTAACTTTGTTTTCTTTTACAGGTGAGTCGCAACAGCATGGGGATGACTGCGGTTACAGTTATATAAGTGAGTGAAAGACATACAGATAATTGTTTAATGCGCCCCACCGAGAGCTTCGCACGATCGTTTCAATTTTATATCTATTTTTGTGCACTTTGCAAAATAATTTCCCAGGAATCGATTGTATTCAATTTTCCCCGACTCCACTGACACTTTGCTAACGAATTCTATTTTTACTTGTTTTTGATTCTGAAAATCTTTTTTTATAACTTTAATATTTTATTTTATAAATTTAATTTGCATTTAATTTTTTGATGCGTTCCAAAGATTTAACAAAAGTTTTATTTTTTCACTATCTATTTTTATGCACGTTCTAGAATATTGCCTTAAGGATACTGTTTAAATTCACCCGACTCCAACCTGACACTTTGCTAAAATTAAATTCATGATCTAATTAATAAAGTTTTACTTAACATTGAATACAGTGCACGTATTAAAAATAATTCCATAGGGATCGATACTAGGTTTATTCATTTTTAATTGACTCCTTCACTGATACGTTGCTACCGTTTTTTTTTCAATGGTGTTTATTTTCATTGATGGACGTAAATGAACGGATAAATGCGAGTGAAAGTGGTGGTAATGGCGAAGGTGAAGAAGGTGTGCTATCCCTGGTCCTGGTAAAGGTCCTGGTAAGGATGATGTCACTGCCTATCTCTGGGGAATGAGGCGAAAGGAAGGGAGGAATTAAAAGGCATTTTGTTTATAAATTATTTTTTGTTTTAAATCTTTAATCTAATAAAATTTAAGAGTTTTAAATAAGTATCGAAAGTAGGTACAAGTATTTATCGAAATATTTAGTGCGAAATCTATAAATATTTGTATATTCTACATTTCAAATACGACAATATACGTATTATTGTAGATAGTATAGTATACAACTAGCTTTAAGTATTATCAACTAAAATAACAACTTATTAGGAGTAATCCACTTCATTTCAAAACATAAAGTTGTTTTAATTAGGATTAACTCGTATCTCTGAAGAATCTGACCTAAATGTACTTGACACGCTAACTATGTAACCATTAAAACAGAACTGGACAAGTGTTAAAGACATTTAAAAAAAGAAAAATAAACAACCCTTGAAAACTCGCAATCTAGCGAAACATCCAATAATTATTGTCACCTGAAATAACTCTGACGAAAAAATAGAGCACGAACTCTCTGAGCAACTATAATAATCACCACTACAATTAAAAATTCCCGGATAGGATTGCTCTCGAAAACAAACTCGGCACGGATAACTTGGCCCAATAATGAGATTGCAAGTCCGAGATTCACCTTTGGAAAATATTCTAAAAGATTTTTCCTTTGACTACGCCAGTGCTGCAGCGAACTAAAATCTATCCGACTTCTCGACACTAACTCAATTATCGAAATTCGCTCTAATACAGTTTCTAATTTAATTGTGAGATAAATATTTCAAAGACATTTTGAATGCGGAGTTGATAACTATGTCGCGCTTCGACGCTGCCTCGTTGGTTCAGTGGTTTTAGCCATTGCGGCTTCGGATGATGAGATCCTGGCTCTTTATTCTTTATAGAAATTTTTAGTGATAACGACCGGCTTAAGCACGAGGGTGTATCACTTCCCTCTAGGCTAAGAATTTTTGACGTGACAACGTCTTATAATTCGATAGAGCCGGCTGCACGCACGAAAAAACATGACTCATGCGGCGTTACCTCGCTTTGAGGCGTTCCATCTAAGGCTTGAAGTGCAAGCTAGAGCGCGGAACGAGCGACAAAGAAGCACAATCGGCCTTTGCGTTCGGCAGCGTTCGACATCCGTCTATTAAATATAATTATTAAATATATTAATTTTAAATTAAAATTTAATATATTTATAAATTAATATATTTATTATAAATTTATAATATAAATTTATAAAATCAAAATCAATTATTTTATTAATTTAAATTAATATTTATAAAAATATACTTAAATTAAAAATTTTAATAACCAATTAAATGCTACCATTCCATCAGTATTTTCTTAAGTTGTCACGTTCAACTATCGTCAGTAAACCGACTTTACAGACAACCAATTTTTTTTACTGAAATCGAAGCAGGACCTTGTAATTTGAAACTTCAGGCTTCTCATCAAAGGATAATCACTGATCAAACAAGAAAGTTAATTACTAACTAATACTTATTTTAATGATACATTTTTAAAAATATACCTCAAGAATTCGACATTCCTTACTAGAACAGCGTAAAAATAAACCGACCGCCCGACACTAACTCAATTAATAAACTTCCCTCGCAGTAAACTATCGTATTGAACCGTGAAGAAAGTATCGCCGGGGCAAATAATTAAAAATTCAATTCCGAAACTTTTTAATTTGGCTCTCCTCAATTTGAATTTGTTATTTGGTTGTGTTTTTCAGTTATAGAAAAGCCTCAATCCAATTTGAACATTGTTTCCACGTTATTCAACGTTTGTATCGGACAAATGGGCTCAATTATTTCTAGTATTATAAAGTAATCGTATCAGTGTGTGCATATATTGAAATCTTCCCCGAAACAATTAATATCTTATAGTGTTTTCAGGATCTGTTCGACATACCTCTCTAACATATACGGAATACATACTCATAAATGATAACGATGGAAGCAATTACACTGTTGGGGTCTTGAGCCAATAAAACCACAGGTTTCCAGGTAAAAAACGGCTTAATACGGGAAAGTAGCTGGTGACGCTTCAGCGGTTGGCTTCGGAGTCGTTTCTTTCGAATATGTGTCAATTCAGTTTGACATCTGCCAAAGCTGTCATCAGCTACGTTGCGTTTTCGCCCTTTATTGTTTTAAAGTAAATATAAATTACAATATTTATCGTTTGCGTCGCGTAAATACACTTTCATCTTAGATATAGATAAATATTATGTGCTTATTATAACTTAGCTTGGTCTGAGTTTATTGCAGCTTTTGTCATCGTAGTAGGGATCTCATTACGACAAAGCGTGTCCCAAACAGTAGGTATATATTACCCCCATGTCTCCTTTGCCTCTACTAAGCAGCATATGGTCAGTATAAAAGGAATACCTCACAGGTTTCATTGCAGTTACATGAAGATTAACACCTATGCCTCAAGCAGGCAACAGAACATGACATACCTAGGTCAGTTTTTTATTCCGGCAATTCCATCCATCATATTATGTTTGCGAACAAATTTATCTACTAAATTATCTCCGGTGTAGACGTAGTATCGACATGAGAGCTCCAGTCGAACATAGATCCTCCTCTTTTTTTGAAGTGGGGTAAAAAGCTCTATTCTTTTGTCTTCATCCTATGTTCCGTAGAACAAATACTATCGTTGACGTATCCCAAAGAATAAGCGCTCCCATATACCCTTGCTGTGGTGCGATCGGGCCCGTTCGCACATTTGCAATTCCGTTCGCGTCTAGTTCTGTCCGCATTGCATCCGTCCCTCTTGCGCCCATGATAACCCTACCTCCGTCTTTGTCGGGTGCATTCGATTGCAGAAAGCCGATTTTGTGAATGCGACGTTCACATTTGTTTCGACTACGGCACAGAATGGTGCTGATTTTGTATCCGTTGTACGGGATTTCAATGAAAATTTACTACGAGTTTTCGAGACTCTTTTCTAAATAACACCATTTTTATGCGACGGAAAGTTACGCTCGAGTTACCTGATGGTAAATACAAATGCAATATAAATTCGTTCGTTAAGTATTATAGGGCATAGATATTGGCGATATTTTCGTTTCATGTAAAATTATTTTACTGAGTAACTTAGAGAAACTCTTCTGGTAGAGTGAATCAAAGCTACCTTATTAACAGCTAAATTTACTAATTCATATTAACAACACAATATGGGGTACTTTAGAAGAAATACATTTTGAAGAACTGAAAATCGAACTCGGGAAATTCCGCTTCTAAGATTAGCCGAGGTCGTTGACCTAACAAAATAGTAGGTATTATTCAGAGTATTTATGTTATTAGGCATTTTTTCTTTGGGAATTTGGTCGCAATTTTTCACTCCACCACATGATGGCGGCAACCGCAGGGTGCTTCCATGAGATATTATTATTACATTAATTATATGATATTCGTCACTTTTTTTCATTTTTTAAATAAGACTAAAATTCCGTTCTCTCCAATCAAATATGAATACTTGATTGAAATAGGAATACCAGGTAATCGTGTCGTGTCCTGAAATGGACATTAAACATAGCTAGTTCCCATCAGATTTCCCATCAGATCAGCCGCAGGACCGATGAGATATTGAAGCTTTCAATTAAAATTAGAGAGAGGTTTTGATAATTTTACTGAAATTTCTAGTAGTAAACAAAAATAAACTAAAAATTAATTGTATTTCATTAATGTTTTATGTTTTATTGAATAATTATTTTTTCGTTTCAGTTTCATTCCACCTATAGAAGATGATCTGACGGGTGAAGGTATTCAATAAAAATTAACTAAAATCTCACTCATCACGGCTTTTTTAAACCACATGATAATAGTGCGTGTGTTTGTATCTTTGTGTTTTGTGACGTCTCAGCAAAGCGACGCACGCTTTCAAAATAGATACATTTGTTACCAAAAACCTTAAAAAATTGAAGTTTAATGATATTTTACTAAAAAAAAAGACCTGTGGCACTCGGAGACTGCGACGGCAAAGCTATTGCATAGCATTTTTTATCAACTTATGTTTACCTACCGACGTCATTGGGAACGTGGCCTAGCGGTAAGCCGCTCTAAGTGCCCGGACTGCCAGAGATCAAAAATGACTTTTTGAAATATCACGCTTGAAAAAAAAATTGCGAAACCGACGGGATTTGAATTCGCGTCTCTCTGGCAATCCGGGTACTTAGAGCGCCTTACCGCTAGCCCACGTTCCCCGATGACGTCGTTGCCGAAATTGTGCTTTTGATATTATGTTTTTGATATTCAGGGGGTGTTAGGTTTATTCGTTACGGAATTTCTGGATTTGGTCTCCACGCTCAAGGCCCGCGATAGAAGCTATACAATAGCTTAATAACTCCACCACGCCCTTTATATCAATATGCGTTTATGGATTTTTAGGTTTTTGTGACGTCACAGAAATACTAACTGCACGCTTTTATTTGTCACCAAAGATCTTTTAATAGTGTTTTTCGAAGAGTTTTCTCGAATATATTTTTTTTGGATTGGATTTTCATATTAACATGAAGATTAAGATAAAGAAATTTGAAAAATGTTTTTTTAACTGGATTTCTTTCACAACCCTATAACGATTCATAACACCCGGAATTACTCACAAAGATAATTGCACACACCTATGAAAAATTATATGCAATAATTATACCTTTTTGGGCTCTGGAAGGTAGGGATCGCTTCCATAACGCACCGTCAAGAAATATGTTCTACGCAAAAACTGGCATAATTTACGCACCTACCCATTGATATAGAAAAGATAGATACGCACAACCAATCTACTGATTTAATTTATTGCAAAAAAAATTTAAATTAATATCTTTTTTCTTTGCAGTTTGCACTACTTTGCTTTTTGACACTGGCTCCTTTTTGCTCTTTGGGGTTGAGAAAAATAATGTTTGACTCTATAAAATCACGATTAGGTGTAATAATAACCCCTACAGACAAATCGTATATCCTATGAGATTTTTTAAGCAATAGATATTTGACAATCTTAATGAATGCCAACGTATATAACTAGGTACCTTGCTTTGAAATGAAATGAAATGAAAATGAAATGAAATGAAAATATACTTTATTGCACACACCAAGACAGGAAAGATACGAAACAGGATACAATTTACACAAGAATTTACAGTAGCACAATAGGCGGCCTTATCGCCTTAAAAGCTACAATAAATTAAATAGAGGGTGAGGGTGCACAGAACAAGGAACTTAAAAAGAAAACAAATGCTTTTACAATTAATTTGTAACTAATTGTGTATCTTGGTGCATTCATCAATGGTGTCCGGTAAAATAATAATATGTAAAAATACCCGTCTTTGGATAGCTTGTAGGGCACGTTTCGTCCAATTTCGGTCAATTTCGACCGGTTCCGACCATTAAGGGGGCCATCTTTCGCGCCGTTATCGCCCCGGAACGCATATATCAGGATATTATTTCACCCGCGAATATTATACACCAAGAGCCAGTCGCAAGTTTGGAGAGTAAGTAAATAGTAAAATAAATATTTTTTTTTCTAAATTAAACAAATTTTATACTTTTTTAAATTTTATACTTTTCCACTTTTTATTTACATAACCTTTAACTTTTATATACCTTTGTGTTTGTAACACAACCTTTTCAATTTGTCATTAACAATGTTGCGCTATGACAAAATTATAAAAAATCATAAGCCTAGTATTTAATGTCCAATGAATATCATTAGTTGTTAATTATATCGCCCAAACCTAAAAACAATACATCTTTTTTTTTACGACTACAAGTTGAATCTTGACTGCTATCACACCTGATGTTAAGTGATGATGCAGTCTAAGATGGAAGCGGGCTAACTTGTTAGGAGTGAAAATCCACACTCGTTTCGGTTTCTACACGACATCGTACCGGAACGCTTAATCGCTTGGCAGTACGTCTTCGTCGGTAGGGTGGTAACTAGCCACGGCGAAAGCCTCCCACCAGCCAGACCAAGACAAATTAAGAAAAATCTCAATCTGCCCCGCCGGGAATCGAACCCAGGACCTCCGTCTTATAAATCCACCGCGCATACCACTACGCCACGGAGGTCGTCAAAAAAAACGTGACGTTGTAATGAGAAAAAATTACATCTTGCTTTCATGCACAAGCACAATCTGTAAATGTGTAAGGAGAGAATAGTTATTAAATTAAGATGACTTAAATTATTTGAATTTCTTCTTCGGCTCATCAAGCACCTCCCCAAAATTGACTACAAGCTCTTGGCGCATTATTTTCATATCTAATCAGTGTGCCAAGAAATATGGTAACGTACATGTCGTGGGTACGCGTTATGATTTTTATCGCGAACTAGTGCTATTTATTTCGCTTGCACACGGCGGGGGTGGTCTTGCGGTGGTCGTGTGTGGGGCGCTCGCTGCCGCTTGCAGAACTTTCTGGAACTTATTATATAGTTACAACATCAATTTTGAGTTTCACATTTTCATGGCTCGCTCAGGTCAATAAGTTTGGCCTAACGTTTGGTATTCTATAACTTTAGGTTGGTTGAAAAAAGGTTTAGTTATAATTAGTAATTTTAATGCACTTTAATAGTACCGATCTACTTACATATGGTACTTTGCAGAAGTTCATTATAATAAACAACTAATTTTTTCAAGAGCATAAGGTCCTGAATTTGAGTCCTGAATACGGTTACAATAACAATAATAATGAACTTTTCCTAACTTGGTGGATTTGCTAACATGATGGTGTTACACCCGTGCCACAAAGAGCAGTCCTGGTAACTATCCGTAACATCTGATAGTGATTGACTGCTAGGAAATGAGCCTTATAATGCCTAAATAAATAGATAAGACGACCTCCGTGGCGCAGTGGTATGCGCGGTGGATTTATAAGATGAAGGTCCTGGGTTCGATTCCCGGCGGGGCAGATTGAGATTTTTCTTAATTTGTCTTGGTCTGGCTGGTGGGAGGCTTTCGCCGTGGCTAGTTACCACCCTACCGACAAATACGTATCGCTAAGCGATTTTAGCGTTCCGGTACGATGTCGTGTAGAAACCGAAAGGGGTGTGAATTTTCGTCCCACTCCTAACAAGTTAGCCCGCTTCCATCTTAGACTACATCATCACTTAACATCAGGTGTGCCGTGTGATAGCAGTCAAGGGCCAACTTGTAGTCGATAAAAAAAATAAGGCTGTTTTTATAATGGTTAAACAAAGGCAATCATCAACAGTATAAAATGCCACCTTTTCCAAGATGCCACGAGAATCCCAAACAATAGAACTCATTAAATCAAACGCAACGTGGTCTTGCTTTAATGAAACCTAAAATTTATGCGTGTTTTTTTTTATCGACTACAACTTGGCCCTTGACTGCTATCACACGTGATGTTAAGTGATGATGCAGTCTAAGATGAAAGCGGGCTAACTTGTTAGGAGTGGGACGAAAATCCACACCCCTTTCGGTTTCTACACGACATCGTACCGGAACGCTAATTCGCTTGGCGATACGTCTGTGTCGGTAGTGTGAAGACTAAAATGTAGTAGGATTAGGAAGTGTACGGAGAGTAAGGTTCAAAATAGCTCGCGAACTCGGACAGACGCGGCCTAACCGCATTGTCCACAATTGTAACGCCATACAATCGATTCGCGCCGTATAACGACTCGATAATATAAAATCGATGACGCCGGCAGTGGGTACCTACTTGCGATTCTTATGGTGAATTAAGATTCTTAATATTTTATAGTACTGAGAAACTGACGCGTTCAGTACGTAACATATTTGGCAACTCTTTAGTTTAATTTTTAAACTAGATTCGAAGCTTTAAGCCTTATAATAAAAATTTTTAACAAAGAATAGAACCGACTCAAAACGCACTAAAAAGTAAAAAATAACTGTCATTTAGTTGCTGTAATTTTCTTAAGCACATCTAGGAGTCGGTGCCACCCAAATTTAAGGAACATTTATTTTACGTAGTAAAGCAGTTTGTGGGTTCTAGGTACTTAACGTCCTTAAAGAAGAAACCTTGGCTGGCACCGACTCCTAGATATGCTTAAGTAAATTACAGCAACTAAATGACACAGTTATTTTTTACTTTTTAGTGCGTTTTGAGTCGGTTCTATTTTTTGTTAAAAACTTTTATTTCTTACTTTATAGTGATTTATCGCCACGTAACGTACTCGTACTATACTGTCATAGTATATTATATGGCACTAGAAGCCAAAAAACTACCGATACCGAGATAAAAACCGAATTCCAAGATCCAAAATTTTAAGAGTTCCTTCAATTTTTCCAAGATATCATCATCAGATCCTAACATGATGACAATGGGACCACCTTGGAAGTATGCCCTTTCTAATAAAAAAAGAATTATCAAAATTGGACAACTCTGTAAAAAGTTATGCGTGGTCATACATAAAAAAAATATATACGTGTCGAATTGAGAACCTCCTCCGTTTTTTTGGTCGGTTAAAAAAGACTCCGACTCACGCACTGGGTGAGAGAGTTGTGCTTAGAGCAGGTTTTGTATCTATTCGTAATAGATTCGCAGTAGAACCAGAATCCCGAACGTAGCTCAACGACTCACATAAGTGGTAATAAGCGGGCACATAATTCGAATAGCCGATGGTTGTGGGGGCAGCTCGATCGTTGTTACAGCTTTTTAGGACCGAAGAGCGCAGTTTTGGTCTATCCCGCTATAAGAAACTAATAACATCGACGACCTCCGTGGCGCAGTGGTATGCGCGGTGGATTTATAAGACGGAGGTCCTGGGTTCAATTCCCGGCGGGGCAGATTGAGATTTTTCTTAATTTGTCTTGGTCTGGCTGGTGGGAGGCTTTCGCCGTGGCTAGTTACCACCCTACCGACAAAGACGTATCGCCAAGCAATTTAGCGTTCCGGTACGATGTCGTGTAGAAACCGAAAGGGGTGTGGATTTTCGTCCCACTCCTAACAAGTTAGCCCGCTTCCATCTTAGACTGCATCATCACTTAACATCAGGTGTGATAGCAGTCAAGGGCCAACTTGTAGTCGATAAAAAAAATAAGGCTGTTTTTATAATGGTTAAACAAAGGCAATCATCAACAGTATAAGATGTGCCACCTTTTCAAACATGCCACGAGAAAACTCATGCCACGAGAATCCCAAACAATAGAACTCATTAAATCAAACGCAACGTGGTCTTGCTTTAATGAAACCTAAAATTCATGCGAGTGAAGACTAAAATGTAGTAGGATTAGGAAATGTAACAGAGAGTAAGGTTCAAAATAGCTCGCGAACTCGGACAGACGCGGCCTAACCGCATTGTCCACAATTGTAACGCCATACAATCGATTCGCGCCGTATAACGACTCGATAATATAAAATCGATGACGCCGGCAGTGGGTACTTGCGATTCTTATGATGAATTAAGATTCTTAATATTTTATAGTACTGAGAAACTGACGCGTTCAGTACGTAACATGTTTGACAACTCTTTAGTTTAATTTTAAACTAGATTCAAAGCTTTAAGCCTTATAATAAAAATTTTTAACAAAAAATAGAACCGACTCAAAACGCACTAAAAAGTAAAAAATAACTGTGTCATTTAATTGGTTTAATTTACTTAAACATATCTGTAAAGTCGGTGCAAAGTAAATATGTATATATAAAAAAAAATATATACGTGTCGTTTTTTTCGTCGGTTAAAAAAGACTCCGACTCACGCAGTGGGTGAGAGAGTTGTGCTTAGAGCAGGTTTTGTATCTATTCGTAATAGATTCGCAGTAGAACCAGAATCCCGAACGTAGCTCAACGACTCACATAAGTGGTAATAGGCGGGCACATAATTCGAATAGCCGATGGTTGTGGGGTCCCAGGCAGCTCGATCGTTGTTACAGCTTTTTGGGACCGGAGAGCGCAGTTTTGGTCTATCCCGCTATAAGAAACCAATAACATCGAGCAGGCTGCATGCAGGCGACTCAAAACTGTGGTGCTTAGAAATCATAACAGGACGCTTACGTCTAGAAATTGATGCTCATCGATTGATGATAATGATGAACGATAATGAGGCTTTGGTTTTAGTCATTAGTGGCTTTCACACATTTTTCAAATTCATCACTTCTAGTATCATACAGAAATCAAAAGCCAAGAAAATAAAAACAAAAATTCGCTAGAAATTGGTGACATAATGAAATCACCGCCGACGCAACCGGTCGGGTGTCGCTTGATGACGTCTTGCTATTTAAGTTTCCTTTGATTAAGCGCACAGACAGACTCTTCTGATTAAAATCTCGTGGATGTAGCGGTTTAAGTGCTCATCTACTGTTTCAATCTCTTTGAAACTTGAAAAGCATTGCTCGGGAATAGTTTGTTATTGACGTTCATTAATGAACACCTAAAGCGGCTATATAATAAAACAAAATGTTTTACTAAAACGAATAATATTTATTTTGCTTACTAATTGTTTTATTTTTTCGTGATGGTATACACGTCCGCCCGTTTGTCTCATTACACTTAAACTCAAAAATGACTTCACCGATTTGAACGTTTCTTTATTTTTCTGTTTTCAGTGGTATTACTACCACTGATATTAAATGATATTAAATGAAATTCTAAATTTCTTTCATCACAGCTCAAAAATAAAAGTTTTTTATTCGTGACCTTTATCAACTGTTTCATATTTTCCTTTCATTTGGCAGAATCTGCTATTCAAACCGGTGATAGATTCACTACGCACTGACAGACTTTACTTTTCATAATAGTTTTTTTATTCAAGTACGTCATTAGCTCACTTTTAATTAATATACCTACATAGTCTGCTATTATTCTACCTACTATCAGAATAATAAGTACCTCCCCAAGTTTCGTAGCAGCTTGAAAGCAGTTTTTCGCTCGAAAATAGCTCTTGGGTAAGCAAGACACCCACAATTACAAAGAGGGACTTTCAAAAAGTCTTCTTTACTTAGGAAAATAATAATCGGATCTTTTACTTTCAGCATTAGAAAAACTACACCCGAAGGGATGCCGTTAGGAGATACGATTACAAAGTTTTTCCATCTCGAACTTATTGTATAAATCGTTACGGTTCATGCAATGGCGACTATCAACTCTCTTAGTCTTTGTATTGACATTATTACTGAATCTACCATTCTGTAATTTTATACATCATTGTTTTCATAGTTTGAATACATAATACATAAATAGCAGATTAAGAGCCTGTTATTGGCAGACTATCGTTCATTATTATTTCCACAATTTGCAAGTATGTTAGGCATTATTTATTTTGGATCTTGGTGGTTTTGAGGAGTAGAGGCCTTCAGACCCTTATTTCTACTAGCTACTAAATTCTATACTTGCCAACTGGTAACTAGCTAACGGTATCCAATATGCAAGAGCGTGAGCTGACAAGCTTTAAGCTTTTATTAAATGACGAAGATCTAGCTACCACAGGCTGCTAGACTATTTTAAATAGCGGTTATTCATCTACTTATTGACGTGTTTAAAATCCCAGCATAGCATATCACAATACACATACCTACTTACAAATATGACAACAATGCAGAAAGATCATAACCCAGCAGTGAAACAATACGAAAGGGTACTTTACTAAATTTATAAAATAAAATATGTATATAAAACTTACAGTATCATCAGAAAGGAGAAATAAAAACCGTCGCAAGGGGGAGAATGTGGACATTTATTTTTCTGAGCCATTTATACCGTAACATATCGAGTCATTACGCGTCCGTGTTAGGACGTTCGCGTAAAACGAACGAATTTATACATTCTCGTAATTTTACCTATAATAAAAACACATTCAGCGTGCTATCTAAGACAGGTTTTGATTGTCTAAGGGTAACCAACGTTATAACAATGTAAACTGTCTTATTGGTCCATGCTTCAGCTTATGAGGCTGTAGATCACGAGGTCATTGATTGTTGAGTTGAAGTTACAACTCCGTGCAACAGATTAATTAAACTTTTTCTATTTGACCTTCAAATGTAACCCATCCATGAATAGGTACCGGATTCTTAAAAGCATTATACCCGGGTATTTATAATGAGAAACAAAACTAACGAGGAATATGACCTTGGAATAAGTACATACTGAGTTGGCATCTAAAAAGTAATAAACCAAGAATTGAGTTATATGAATCCACATAAATCTAAAAGAATAACGCTTTAATATTATATTAACTCGCCAATAAATCTTCAGGTGGAAAGGAAAGCTAAAATGGAATTCACAATAGCACAGGAAACGATACGTCTGCAGATATTTTTCGAGTAAAATATGACGATCATGATAGGTATAAAGTTTGCCATAAGACAAAAGTAAACGTCGTGAACAGTGTAATATCTTAAAGTTTAAAATCGACTTCAGACTGAGGTAATAAGGTTTCAATAAATAAAGCTCCCAAGCTTCGGGCTAGGGTCGCCATTGACAAAGTCATTAAGCGGGACAGAGTTTCAAAATTGCAGCAATAGATTTCTGAAGTAACGAGATCCAACTATCGAGCGATGCATTAACCGTGAAGGAAGTTTTTAAGTGTATTGGGACCTAAACATCATGTAATATGTATTTTTTTTTTGTTTTTTTGATACCTTAAATGTTGTAACTAAAGCATTTTCATACAAACAATATGCAGTTATTTTTTTAAACACATATATACAGTGAACTTTGATTATAGCGACAATAAAAGAAAATCATGATTATTTATCATGTACAAGGCTATTATTTATTATTTTATTTCAAACTAAATGAAAGTTTATAATGTAACACAATTTTTGCAGATACAATTTCATTATTCTTGATAGGACTGATCCGGGAAAACCTGATTTAATGGAAATCATACGTCAGAACAACCTACATAATACAAGAACAGTAGACGAGTCTCCGCGAAATGAAAATATAGGCCAAGTTGTTCAAAATTAAACTTTAAAACCGATGCCTTAAATCTCTTTTTTGCGCGTCGTGTCGGACGGCACAAAATAATCTTGTTCGGCAGTCATTTTTGACCAATTTCCCCTGGTATCGAAAAATATTTTATAGAGGCCGACGCGAGTCACAAAGTCATATCAAACCTTTGTGCGTTCCGTACAACGAGTTTTGTTGCTTTGTTTCCCAATATTCCCAATGCTGGTGTGTTTCTATCGGTTAGTTTTTTAGATATATGAGTATTCTGACTGTAATCTAACATGACAATTTTAATGGATTGTATAGAGTAGAGTACTATACTGAAGTGCTATGTTGGAGCAGTGGTTAGCCTTGTTGGTTTCACACAGTCATGGGTCGGGTTATTGATGAAGCTTTTCTTTCTTCCAAGTAAGTTAACGATATGACACCAAGGAAAGTACTAAGAAGATTAAATTAAGCCGTTAGCCCCATTCATTATCATTAACATCTGATGGTAATCGTTGTCTAAACAACAAACAGTATCACCTCCAGCTCAAAGGTCTAATAAGCTCCATATCATGTATAAGGGGCTTGGCTATGTAGTGGATTGTTAAACTAGACGAATCTCACCTAACATATTCCAGCGCATCGAATTGTCATGTCAAAGCCAAATTAATTTTTCCAAAATTAAAAATAACAACCTACTTGTTACAAATAGGTAACTCCCACCGGAAGAAGTTCTTTTAATTTTTGGAGCAAGAAAAAAGCCATCTGACAAATACGCCACTAAAAGTGTCCCGAGCTCCGATAATTTCACTCTATTGGTTTTTATTTTTCGTTTCATCGCGCCGTTTATTTACGGAAAGTAATTAAATGATTTTTACTGTTGGAGTTCTTCCGATGTTTATTTAACTTTCTCCCTCTTAAAGGCTTTGTGGAAGATAAGCAGTGTATCGGTTTTATTTGAGGGCTTCAATTATTGTTTGTAATTTATTGCAAACAGCTTTTTGACTTATTATTGTTAGATATATTTTTATTAATATTCTGCTTTAGAAAATATTAGTATTTCAAACTAACTACGTCAATTGATTAGCCGCTGGCCACAGGCGACTCAAGTTCAATGTGTCGGTAAGGAAGTCCCTAAAATAGGCCTAATTCTTCACTGATGTGATGTTGATGATGATGATGATGATGATGTATTTTAATTAAAACAACTAGAATAAAACAAAAAAGTAAATAGGTACTGCTGTTCGAAAACTGTTATTTTTGTTAACGTTGTTTGTTGCCTAACTTGTCTCCAATTACTGTCTGAAAACAGTTTTTGCCTTAAAGTACGCTGTCAAAGACAGGTTGTGAAGTAAGAAAATATACTAACATCATATACCTATACGTAACAAAGTAAATTTTCAGTTAGGATCAGCATGCAAGCGGCTGCTCTATAAAAAGGCAGTTATTAAAATGCCAGCGCAAGGTGACGCCGCTACCTTTACTAACTGCCGGCTGGGGAGCCATGTCCCATATTACACGACTTCTTATTTCCACCGCCATTAAATTACCGCCCGCCATGTTTACTATCGCGATGACGTATTTAGATCGCGCGTTTAATTATTTATATTTTTTTATTTTATTCTCTATTTTACCAACTTCAATACGTTCGATTTTATTCATCACTTCTCCAATTTTGATGTGATTTATTTATTTTGCTCTCAAAATTTGTTATAACATTAAAGTAAAAAAAATAACAGTAAACACTTATCTCTATAAAAACTACCTTGTCTCAATACATGAAACAAAGTCAATTTTATATTTTTCCCGAGAGAAATTTAATCTGGCTATGAAAATCGTATTTTTGTGTGTAGTAAGAGTTGACAAATTTTCCATTTATTTTTTAACCAACTTCAAAAAGGAGGAGGTTGATAATTTGCCGGAATTTTTTATTATGTAGTCCGAAAATGGTACTTAAGGTATCTGAAGATTTGCCGAGGTCACGTAGACGTTAAGGTTACTACAAGGTTACATCACCTCTAACTGTCGCCAAGGGAGCCGTGTTCCATATTAGCCGCACCGCTCATATTCAAAGCGCGGCGATTTTCTCCGCGCCATCTTTGTTTCTGTGATGACGAATTTAGATTGCTTTGTGGCTAATAAGATTGATTTGTCTTTAAGGTAATAGTTATAAGATGATAAGTGGTAATTCATTGCTTATAATAAAGCGACACCTGTGTAGGTATGCTACGAATACAATTCCTACAATGCGTAGCACCTGTCTGTCTTAAAGTATGTCTTATTTGTTGTTCAGAATACTGACTCTAGGTTTAAAAATAATAGCGCCCCTCGATTAAAATAATAAAGAGTTTCTTCTGACGAGCTTTGTTACAATTTACTTACCAGTCTATTTACTTGAATAAATAGGTTTTAACTTGATGACAGGTTTATAATACTTTAAATTTTAACAAGGACTTAAGTAATAATTTTAATAGAAACTAAAACTAATTTAAATATATCGAGTCGATTACGTGTTTCAGCGAAATTAACAAACAGAAATAAATTTTTATATATTTTATGTATACGAAATAATATCAAAAAATATATCTGCGTTTATATTTTTTCGGACAATCGCCATAATACTTTAGTATGCAGAACAAACTTTTCTTGTATACAAAAATTGGTTTAATCCGTTGGGCATGTTTGTAGCCTGCGGGGAATCGAAGGACACGACACGTCTAATTCAAATGAATGACGGCCGACTGATTCCAATACTGCGACAACTTTTTTTATTAACTGACCGAGATGTTCGAAACAATTTTTTACAGAATATTGGCGCAAAATTTAAAGGTACTTTTTATAATTATGGGAATCAAAGGGGTGTGGATTTCATCCTACTTCCAATAAATTAGCCCGCTTCCATCTTAGATTACATCATTACTTAACATCAGGTGTGATAGCAGTCAAGGGCCAACTTGTAGTCGATAAAAAAAAATTATATTTTGCTTCTAATTTATATAAATTAATCGATCGTAACGCTTTCTACTGGTTTCAAATATTATATTTATAGTTTATTAAAATTTATAATATATTTCCATATCATCTAAAAACCCACTTACATATATACTTTATCCAAATCGATCTAGATGTTTAAGAGGACTTAGCGGTAAAATGAACCCACAGAAAATTATCTATTTTAATATCTTAATATAGGTAAGTGATATATGTACTTACCTAATAGGTAGGTAGGCAAAGTATTTATGTCTCAGATACAACAGATGTTAACAAAAGTTCTTAAACCGTAGCTCGTATCGTAGGTCAGATCGGGACAGTATTCCTATTATGATCGTTCGTATTTTCGAGTGTATGTCTAGCTATCAATGGGTTTTTCACTAAGTACCACATATAATGAATGGGTTACGTGTAAGAGCACTTTCATACAAACCAGTCATAACCGCAGATGTTTGGTCTTGAGTTCTGGAAAAAAAAATGGGTTTTAACACATAGTCATATTCAAATTTAATTAATGGTGATTTTGGACTCCTCACAGTAAAACATTTAGTTTATATGTCTGATAAGGTTATAAATTTCACACAAATAATGAATTATATTTATTCATACAAACAATGTAAAATATATACATAAAAATATATATATACGCAGGTATATTTTTTGATATTATTTCGTATACATAAAATATATAAAAATAAATTCTGTTTGTTAATTTCGCTAAAACTCCTGATCGGCTCGATATATACAAATTAGTTTTTGGTCCTATTAAAATTATTACTTATGTCTTTGTTAAAATTCAAAGTATTATAAATTAAATTCTAATTAATATTATAATTATACATAACTACTATCAATTTAACACAAACAGGGTTTGAAATAAAATACAATTCAACTTTTAAAGCAACTTAACAGGTGCCTGAAAAAGCCTTTCTTGAATCTCAAAGCGTACTTGTAAAGATTTACTTAAAGAAACCGAGGTCCGTAATGTTATTTGACTTAAGTCTTGCTTTTTCATAATTAAATTAAAGCTTTCATTTATTTAAACTAAGAGCTAAAAACGTTTATGTTTAGGCTCGGTAAATTCCCAAATAAATTATTGTTTAAGCGAGTTTAAGTGGTCTGTATTTCTATCACGTAAATTAATGTGTACTATATGGTATTGCGTTATTTTGATAGGAAAACAAGGACTCAACAGTCCTATGTGACTTTTATACTCGTATAAATTAGTTACACTATTGTCTTAGTTCGTAAAAAGATGCATCACTTTTGGACCAGCAAAATATTCTTTTTTATTTTTTAATAAAAATAAAATTTGTTATGTGTAATAATTTTTTGTATGTAAGCAAAGAGCAATAATAATTAGTGCACTAAAAACAAGAAAATAAAAAAACAAAGAAAAGAAGTATCTTGTTTATTCACATAATGTTGTAGAATAAAATGCGACATTAATCTCTAATGAGGAATATCTTATAGAAAACCAAAAGATTTTTTTAAAAATATATCTGTATTTTTACAAAACGTTATAAATAGATAAAAAAGTGGCGTATAAACTAGCTAGTGTGTCAGAGCCCTTAGAGCAGATGTAAATTACCCGCGCTCCAGACATAATGCATTCAACTTTTGTGTGTATTGAGTGGATGTAAACATATGGCCGTCTATTTCTGGAGGAATAGAGACATAAAGATAAGTTTACTGCTCTCACACTCTCCGTATGGATGTAGAGAGATTTAGATGTAGAACAGAGGAGCTTTTCTAATGTTATTAATGTAAATGAAAGTTTGTTTGTTTGTTTGTTGCGCCTTCATACCGTAACAACTTAGCGATCATTTTGCATACACGTACAGAAAACAATATTAAGCCACACACACAAGAATAAGCCACAACGTACCTAGGACATATATGCATTTTATTAAATTTATTGATTTTATATTTGTTCTGTACTTATGTATGTATTCTTTACCAATTATTTTTGTATTTTTTACGCTGGGTATAAGGTATATGTATATAATTGGTTGTCTGTAAAGTCAAGATAGTTGAACGTGACAACATCTTAAGAAAATACTGATGGAATGGTAGCATTTAATTGGTTATTAAAATTTTTAATTTAAGTATATTTTTATAAATATTAATTTAAATTAATAAAATAATTGATTTTGATTTTATAAATTTATATTTTAAATTTATAATAAATATATTAATTTTTAATTTAAAATTAATATATTTAATATTATATTTAATAGACGGATGTTGAACGCTGCCGAACGCAAAGGCCGATTGTGCTTCTTTGTCGCTCGTTCCGCGCTCTGGCTTCCACTTCAAGCCTTACATGGAACGCCTCAAAGCGAGGTAACGCCGCATGAGTCATGTTTTTTCGTGCGTGCAGCCGGCTCTATCGAATTATAAGACGTTGTCACGTCAAAAATATTATATTAATAACATGTCCTCCAATTTTTAATGCTAAAATTAAAGCGAAAACTAGTTCATTAATATCCTATTTGACTCAAAGTAAGTTCCACTATTGTCCTTTCTGTCAGCAAGATAATGTTTGAATGATCTTTGACGGAGATACAAAGGTTTTATTGTTTCGGACGCGACAATAGTTTTTGTAGGACGCTTTTAGGCACTGCACTCGGGTCCTTGTCGTGTGGACACGTACCACTGTGAGCTCCCTAAGCTTAAGCTAAGATTTTTAGGATAGGTTAGGATAGGAGAAGGATACGTAAATATGGATATTTTAAAATTAAACACTAGACAAGTTATAATATTGTTTTTAGTATTATAAAAAATAAATAATGAAGGTCTATACTTGCAAGGAGTACTGAGGTGAGTTTACACTTAACTATACTCATCTAAGAGCGAATACACCTAAAATCTGTCGTAGATAATAATTAACAATGATGTTGATTTATGTACAAAAATTGGTAGTTTCTCATATCATCATTATTATGCCACATTACTACTACAGGATCATGGAAGGTACATTTCTTATGATAGGTAGGTGAATTTTGACATAGATGTTTATAATTTTCTTCCTAACTTTAGGCTACTACTAAAATCTACTATTTTATTTACTTATCCCTTTCAAGAAATTAAAAATGACACAAGAAATGTGAAATAAGCGTCAACTGTTAACGCTTTTTTAGCACAACACACAGTTCTTCGATTACAACTGACAAACTGTTGTCAGTATTTATTTGATCATTATGAATAGATGACGGTTTGTTTAATAATAATAATAAGTTACGTGGATAAATCACTAAAAAGTAAGAAATAAAAATTTTTAACAAAAAATAGAACCGACTCAAAACGCACTAAAAAGTAAAAAATAACTGTGTCATTTAGTTGCTTTAATTTACTTAAGCATATCTAGGAGTCGGTGCCAGGCAAGTTGTACAACAGACAAACTGAACGTAAACAAAGTTTTATAATATTATATATAGTGATATTACGTAAATACGCGAAACTCTTTAACTGCGCTTCTTATTCTGATCTATACTAATCCTGTGGCACTTCAGTTGAACTTTCAAAACCCACTTCAACCCAAACGATGGCGAACAATACTAACCTATCGTCTCGACTATCTTTAGGAAAGTGATTCCGAATTTCCTGTTCCCATAAAAAGCGATAAATAATGGCCGCCATAAAATCATGGACCGTGATGAGGATATTCCAGTGTCAATATCATAACGTACGGGGGATCCACGTTGGTGGCGCGATAATTCGATAGTAAGGAAAAATAAAAATATTGCATCGCCTTTGACAAGTTTACTCTGAGCTGTCAACTCGGGTAATGTGTGGGGCGAGTTGTTCCGAGACAGGGCTCGATTACAAATGGGCGATGTGGCTATATGTGACGCGTAGGCGGTACAAGTGGCACTTAGCGATCCTGTTCTTACTTTACTTGCTTTGTGTGGAGATACAGAGTTCAGTGTATGCTAGTGGCTTTATCTTCTTTTACTGTAAGTTCCTCGTTGGTCTAATGGTTAACGATAACATAAGGCTTCGATAACGAAGTCCTGTTTTAAATCCTAAATCACAGAAAAATTGTGCCTTTTTTATTTTTTTATGAATAGTATGAACTTTTCAGTAAATACCAAGCCCGGAGACGCAAATACATCTCCGCCAGTAAGACCTAGTAGGTGACAATGGTTCTCATGTATTCTATCCATATGTTATTATTTACCCCCAGAAGCTTAACAAATTATTGAGGCTTGGGCAATATTTAAAAATATGTAACATTGGAGCCACTATTCATTAATTATCAAGTTGTATACTCAATTGCAAAGAAAACTGTCATGGTAATTATATTAACTTCGTTATAATATAGTCTTTGTAATACCTAATACACGCAAGTACTTTTTCATTCAACGGACACAGGTTATGTTCAAATTAATTACAAAGTATACGCATGGAAGCTTCAACATTCGCAAGGAATATGAAGAGCATGATTTAATTAGTGGTCGAATCGATTCGCCCAAAACGTTCATAATAATTGAAATTAAAGACGAGCTATTGAATTGCACAGTAACAGTAAACCGGAGGTAAATAATTGAAGTAATTGTTGGGTCAGATCGGGTCAATTAATCATCGGATGCGGTCCGGGGCCGCATTACCAATTTATGTCCACCCAAAATACGATGACGCGGCTGCCGGTGTATGTTTTGTAGCGATCCGCTCGCTTAACTATTCAAACATTTTCATGAGGACCCGTCGCCGTTTATTATTAGACATTTTTGTGACAGAAGTAAAATTTTTGACCCCAAGAGACAGCAAGATAAAATAAAAAGTATGGTTGTTGATCGAACTCAGGTCTATATTTTTAAGCATCAGGTAGGTCATTAGCTTTCTAAAGCGCATTATATAACTTGATTCTAGCATGATTGAATTTAGAAATGACAGGAAGCCAAAGGGATTTGTTTAAATAGGTGACTAAACCACTTGCTACCTCAGTTATTAGGTGTCTATCTACTATGAAAGATACTAACACTCTTCTTTTCTCAACGACATCAAATCACTTCACGTGAATTAATTTCAACTCATTCAAAACATAAAAGTCGTTCTTTTAAAAAAATACTGATTAGATAGACAATTTGAAGTTTTATAGCACTCTTCGTTTAAGTGTTATACAAATTCACCGAAACTTGTCACAGTAATAGATAGATTTGGGCTTCGATAACATTTAAACTTCCATCTCTATTCGTATCGATACCATCTTAGTTTCGGAGAAAGATTTTTAAAACGACATTTAATATGTTTATTGTGTCAGCAAGTATGGCATGTCGGTATGTTTGTCGATTTCAAGTTTTGGTTGAATGTCAGAATAGTCTTCAATTTTTTTCGTTTTATGAACTAGGTGATGACCCAATTACAATGTTTAGTAAAAAGTATAAACACCGTCGTATACAACAGAGGGAACACAACGTAGGGCACATTTTCTAGTAACAAACTCTACCATTCGTTGTTTTGTATCTTTTGTATAGTTAATAGGTGTTAAGCGTCATCATCATCATCATCATAGATCCAATAACGAGTTGAGCGTCATCATCATCATCATCATAGATCCAATAACGAGTTGAGCGTCATCATCATCATCATCATAGATCCAATAACGAGTTGAGCGTCATCATCATCATCATCATAGATCCAATAACGAGTTGAGCGTCATCATCATCATCATCATAGATCCTTTTCTGTAAGAGAGGGGATAGAAAAATTAAGAGACTTAATTGGCGCGTAATTTTCATTAATTTATTTAAGTCTTTTATTATTTATTTACATATTTATGGCGAGAATACAGCATTACTGTGATTCTTTGAATGTGACAAAGACTTCTTTAAGAATCTTTCGTCATTCTTTTACAATGCTGGGCGCACATTTTTCGTGTCGTGTTATACCTATAAAGTCTTACCAAGTTAACTGATCCTCCGGAAATGTTCCTACTCGTACTAAGTGGTATGTTTCCTAAATACTCTGCACTGCAAAAATCTTGAATGAGCTTCCGTCTCCTCTTGTTTCTGCCACCCCCGACGAGGATATCCTTAGTTAATACTACCTACTTAAAGTGGAAGTTAGGAGTAAAGCATCCGGTGTACTATATTATAACTTATCGTCATTGGTCTAACTAAAGTCACTTATGAATAAGAATAAGAATCATTTTTACTTTTCTTAATAAAAAAAATATACCTACATGTTGACTTGAACCTCCTCCGTTGTTTCGTTTCGTTTCGTCCTCCGTTTAAACGCCGATATCCTTGGATTTACATATTAAGATTTTCAACTAGGTTAGGTACCTAATGCGGCTACGAACCATCTGGTTGGTCGTATCAGTTTCCAAAAAAAAGCAATTTGACCAATCTTTACGTCAGAAGCTACGATACCACAGACAGAAACATAGATGCACAGACAGAGGTCAGTAGCTTTTGGTGATAATAAACCTTAAAGCCTCACAAACTATGAGCTTTTCTCCAAAAACAGAGATATAATGAATAATTTTATTAAATTAATCGTTTTACTTGAATAAATGTTATCTGAAATCTTTATAACAGTATTAAGATGTTCAGATATAGCTAATATTCCCTTTAAGTTAACATTTAGTTTGTGTTCAATGTTTATCACTCTGTTCCGAGGCAATCACTTAATGCCCGTTTGTAAACAGTGCAGCCATTTCTGTAAATTATTGAACTACCCGCGTCTCATTAGGAATACATTATCTCGTGTTCGTATCTGTCTTGTGTGGTCTTGTTATTTAGTGATATACAGCTTTAACTTTTTAATTACACTCGTTTTATTGGTATCTTAATTATGTTTATTGTTGTAGTTATACTAGGTTTCACTTGACTTTGAAAGAGGTGAAAAGTTAACGTGTACGTACCTACTATTTTGTGTATCTGTCTACAAATATTATTACAGGTCCGAATAGGAACTGACTGATAATATCTGCATTAAATTGGACTGTTTGAAATTTCAAAAAAATTTATCCGAAATCACTTACACATCCCACATCTACTTAAGCTGCTATAGAACTGATGACTTACTGGCAAACATTCATTGAAATTCTACAAATTCTGAAAGGTACTAATTTAAAATTCGTCTATTTCAAGTACCTACTGTTTAGTTTACAAGCACTTGTGAAATATAACTCTACCATCCGTTTGTAATGACTCTACCACCGATTCGGAATACAATAAATTATATGGGCCAATAAACGAATCAGCAGCAATTAGTTCTGCATTTTTCTGTACACAGAATAGAATAATTAGCAATATTAACTGAATAAATAATATAATTTTGTTTCGCCACAAGATCGCACGTCGGTATGCAAAATTTGTCACCATCGATGTCTATAATACTTAAAACCCATTAAAAGTTGTAAAGGAGCCGGCAAGTGAGTTGATGTTTGAACGTTTCGTACGACGAGCTTATTTACAGAAAACGTTGAACAAACAGTAGCGGCGACATGGGATCGCCCCCGTTGACCCGGTTTCTACTGAATTCCCCCGAAGCGCGAACGTCATACGATCAATACCCAACGACTTAAATAAATCACGAGTTTAAGATCGCGAGCTTAACGTTTACATTGAGTGACTATTGCGCGATTTGGTATGAAAGCGCGTAATGTAGCTGCACCGCAAATCCGAAGCCTAGAGTTCGATACCTACTCCTGTATATAAAATGGTAGCACAATAAAAAGTTAAAAGTTTCGAAAATTAACATTTGTACAGACAACATTATAGTTAAAAAAATGTTTATAAGTTTTACGTCTTTGTCAGTTCAAATTACCAACCAAACCTGTACTCAGCCAAACATGAGAAACGGTCGAATTGAGAAACTCATTTTTTTGAAGTCGTTTAAAAATATGAATTTTCTATGATAGACCCAAGGAATATACCCGATTATTATAAAACAACGCTTACATTATTAGAACTATAGAGGTTTCAGTCATTAGTTTGTTATACCCGTAGCAAATAATGAAGGCATCACAGCTGCCACTATAAGTTTGAGTTCGGTGGTTTACAAGGCGTACTATCAGTTCACTTTGATCCGGGATCATTAGAAAGGTAAACAACGACTCTAATTAGCGCCATGTTAAGCAGATTACACCGCTCTTCCGTTACCAACAACATTGTTTTAGTCTTTCGTCTATATATATAACCATTTTACAGCCGCGATTTCGCAGAATTTATATCCCATGAATGTAGTTAATGTAATATATTTAGTTGCCGGTAAAATAAAGGCACGAGTGTTTAGAGCTTCATCAGTGTTATATGTTATAGGATATTAACGTAATACTACAGTACGCAAATACCCCACACCACCTCCAACGACAAAACCAGTGGTGTCTCCAGCATGGTAACTATAAGTTTTAACTAAATACAGACCTAATAACAAATACAATTTGCAGATTGTTTCGTATAGTTACTTTAAAAGAAACATATCAATAGTACGAGAAGCTCATGCATTTCCCATAATAATATTGTTTCTGCGCGGCAATAATATGGCCTATTTTAAAATAAATCATTGTTATTAACATAAATCACTGGGCTGTACTTGAGTCAACCAAAATCTCCACAATCCCATCTCTCTAAATGTTCAAAGTCCAAGTTGCCCTGACGTACTGTCTCGAGTAGAGGCCAATCTGATTCCCTCGAGTGGCATGCCGTCACTCGCCGTAGTCTGTTTGACGCCATATGCGACAGTCTTACTCACCAAACGGCGTTAATCCGCTGAAAATGCAACAAAATATAAATCCTATGCACTTAGCTGCAAGGTGCAAACTTGAAAAGAGTCCAAGGATATAGGGGCTGTAGCGGTATGGGGTGAATTCCCAAAGGCGACGTGCAGCCCGGTGCTCATCATTTCCCCATTGTCTCGTTAGACAAAAATCAAAAACAAACAGCACGGATTTTTGATACTAAGTCCGAATGATTCGCCGTGATTGTGTTGATCGTCTCTGTTTGTTTGGCTTGTTGTGGCCGATTGTACCTCGGGGATTGGTAGAGTATGTCGATGAAAGTCATTATCTTCCAGCAAAACAACTGTCGGGTTGAGATTGATGCCTTCCGTTTATTGTAGATTACATCGTCTAATATATTTGTGTTGGCAAATTCCTCAGAGTATAACATTTAATGAGTTTAGGTCACTTGATATTAATAATTATAAACACATTCTAAGAATATCTTCATTCAGATAAGCGCTGATGCAAACTAGAGCTAACTATATTATTTAATATCCAAGATGCCGGTCCTTAGTAGATTCTGCCTACCAAACTCGTAGTAGAACCACGTCGACAAGAAAGGCTTGACTTTTCAAAAGTACATACTTGAGCTTAAGACAGACTACATTTTATCTTTCTAAATGTGTGCCTGTTTCCTCTAATTGTCGGAACTCAGCTTTTTCTTGAGAAAAAAGCCAAATTCATCCCAAAGTAAGACGCTTATATTTTCAAATATAAATTTGAAATTTTAAAGAAATTTTGCAAAACATTAACAGATTAAAATCTATTAAGCGAAACAATTTCGAGTCTTAATAGAATTCTCCCTTGTCTCTTCCAATAAACTGATCTAATTTATAACTTTGATAGTTCTGACAACGTCTATTAAAATGTGTTCATTTTATCGTAACCAAGTTTGACAATGTTTTATTAGATAGGTACTAATTGATATCTGGGCTCGGTGCTTTTTTTTAAACCTTTACTAGTATTATAAATGTGAAAGTAACGCAGTCTGTTTGTTACTCAATCACGCTTAAACTTAAAAACCTATTTAAATGAAATACAGTATAGAGAAAGTCTGGAGCCTGAAAAAGGAAATATAAATATACGTTTTTGACGGACGAAGTCGCGGGTGTCCGCTAGCTGTAAATAATTGTAGAAAAATATACCGCCATTTCGTATTTATTTTATATACATATACAGGAATCTCTAAGAGAACGAAAATTTATAAAAATGTTTTTACTTGTATTGCTTTTACAACTAAACCTATGAACAGATTTTGGACATAGCTACTTTAAGAAATGAAGGCATTTGGCATCTTTTAAGAAATGAACACATGGTAATTATTATTAGTAATTATTATAATATTAGTATAGCAAATACGAGTATATATTTTGAAGAGGCTGAAATAAAGAATAAAATTTTGCCTGAAAAATCCACATTTTCTCAAGAGTTTTAGATTAAACCGTAGTTTTTAACTGGAATTTCCTGTAGGCGAAGTCACGAGCAAATAGTTTCTAGAGAATAAAATGAAAACAAAAAATAAATGGCAACTAGAACAAAGCAACAATAAATGTTTATTTTCTTCCTTCCTCTACTGTCTATAATTTACTTATGTTTCATCGTACCCATGCATCGAATTACCAGTGATTTCCCCATTCTTTGTATAAATGTAATTCTTTCCAAGATTGCGTCTCCACCATGTCTGGCATTTCTTCTACGTGATCACAATATTGAGGGACATTGTTGTCTTCAGCTCTTTTATGTCTATCATTTATTCCTCCGATACGTTAGCGTCAGCATTTGACAACTACAGTTCATGCCGAATAAATTGTCGGTGAAATTGTGCGACTAAGATTGAATTATTGCTATGGACGGTTTGCTTGTTTTACTTAGATCCAATTTTATTTACGTTTTATATTTACTTGGGTACATAGAGATAAATTTTAACAAAAAAATATGTGAATTTAATCGTAAGTCGATTCGTGCAACTAATTGAAAAATTTACATCGCTTCATTTAAAAACTACGTACTTTTAAAGTTCTTCTGATGAATAAGACTTATATATCTTTCAATTTGCTAATTTTTTACGATATAGCAAAATAAGATGGCTGCAGATTGACAAAAGTAGCTACGATGTCTGCTTTTTTGCTTAGACTCCTTACAATTTGTCTTGGGCCTGGTCAGGAGTAATGCCGTTTTTAAGTTAACTTTCTTGGTTCGTATTAAACCTCAAAAAATATTTAACTTAATTAATTAATTATAAAAGAATAAAATTATTTATATCTATATTATAGTTTTACAACCTTGTAAGTCGTTTGAAACTCCCTTTACAGCGAAAAACTTAAAAATATCTAACCTGATGCTCGAGAAGCAATAAGCTGGGTGATAATAAAAATGTTCAGTTCATCCTGTGTGCACGCAATTTTCAACCCAAGTGACTTTTATTAATGTGACGATAGAACGTTTTAATTTTAATAAAACTGAACATCGGCACGCCCAACCTATTTGTCAACCTTCTTTACTTTGGCTGGCACGAAATCATGCAGTCACACTCCTGGCTGCTACAACTCAGTTGATCACGTGCGCAATCGAAAACGATCTTTTTGATAACACTGCTAAGATATAAATTCAGATGATAATCCCGGTCCACTGTCATGTGAAATGTGAATTCCCCGAAGATGGCCGCACGGAATTTAAACATCTCCCGTTAAAGTAATAAAGGTGCGTTTTATTCGTACGGCAACGGATTATATTTGGGATTTGGATGGCGAAACACGTAGGTGAACCATCGCTCATGTGACAAATTTCTACGTTTGCCTTAACGCGGGGCGCCGTGTTTAGAATATTATATCTGATGTTGGTACTGCGGGAATACATATTGATTTACATACAGAAGAAACTTTTTGTCTATAAAAAATGAATAGAAACAGGTAGCGTGAAAGTTTATAATGAATAGGCATATATAATAGACAAATTTTACTATAATTTGCAAAAGCCATGCAGAGTTGGGTTCGAAAAGAAACGTACGCAAAAAACGGATCCAGGTATCGTTGTTGCTTTGATTTATTTGTGAAGAATAGCAAAAATCAATGATATTCCTACTTATAAAAATATTTTATCAAAGGATAACTGACCTCAATAAGTTAATCGTGAATGGCATCGAACGATATTTTCATTTTATGTACGAGTATCCTTTACAGCACGCTTCCATACTTAGTTGATTTTGTGTTTTTTTTTTAAATTTACCTAGTAACAGACTCTGGCTTATTTGTTTCATATATTATTTAAAATACAAAGTAGCTCTCTATTAATTTGCTTGTAAAACAATAACAAGAATATATAATCTCAATTTTTTTCCTGAATGTATTTATCTCTCTGTTCAGGTAAATTTAATGAAAAATAATAGAAGATAAATAAATACTTTTTAGTTTTCTACTTTTTACATCAAGTTACTTATAACCTAGTTTTAGTTTTAGGATTCCATTTTTGATTTTAAGGATAAAAATATTCTTTGTCTATCTCTAGGATGCAAATGAGAGAGAGTTGGTGATGCTACAACCCCGTGTCTTGGAAATCACGCTAAGTCCTCAGTCTTATTTGTTGTTATTAAAATCTATTAGTAATCGTTACATAGTCAATCATTAAGCCTATCAATCGTCAGTCATGGTACACCTTTTTCCATATTCCCTCTCTTTTAAGGAGCAGGGTCAGGCTTTGTAGTAGGCCGCTAAAATAGGTTAATAAAATAGTGATGATAAAATACCGACTCAACATTTGTTTTCATTTCCTGAATTCTTTTCTACCAACACGCTCGGTTGTTTTGGATTTTTTCTATATGAGGAATAGCGAATTTTGACAGGTTATTCCCCTCTGGGATTCCAGGTTTACCGGTTCGTTTATTCGACTTTGTACGATTTAAATTGTAGTTCCTTTCCAGGGCCAGTAACGAAGTGCGGTATACGTGCGGAAAGTGAAGTTTTGCGTTCTATCGCTTGTGTGTGTTTTCGCGAACTCTTTTTGGGGAGAGGGTTACTCCTTATTCATGTAGACGTGATTTTGTTGCGAAAGCAACACGACAATTGTATATTTATGAGTTCACTATTTTGCCGGATTGAATTTTGTTGTAATTCAATTTTTGTGTACGCAAACTTGATTGTATCGGGGGACATGTGGCGAATCAAGGTTAACTTAATAAAATTCGTTTGTTAGATAACTGGGTGACCCTAGTAAATTGGATTAAAGCTTTGAACCGTGGATTTTTCACGAGAAAATAAGACATTTTTTAAACTTTTCTATTTGGTTTTTATCACGAAATTTACAGTTTTAGTTTTTGTTATCCAACATGTAGTCTTAAATTAAGCCTGAAATTATCCGAAGAAACCTTTTCATCGAGGCACCGAGTTTCTTAATAAAGGCTTATATTTATACTCGCAATTATTATGAAGAAACTTCTTTCATTAGAATTGTGGAGATTTTTCGTGGGTAGGTACCCGACTTTGAAATAAAAACAACAGATTATTAGTTAATAAATTAAATACATACAAACAAATCACGACTCGTTCTCGTAAGGGTAGACAAAGACGACTTCCTTTCAATTGCTATTGAATTCTGGTATTTTTCTGTCTTTCTTACATATTTTCATCACTCTTCAAAGAGTATACTAATCCGACTTACTTGTATGGTAACAAGTTAGACCCTGCCTTCATTTAGAATGTCCTGGATTTAGTCCAGGAACATTCGCCTTAGCCTTGCTTCTTTTGGTATTCTCTTTTCATTCATTCAATTTCAGCAAATTCATTGCTTATTATATGCCTATACGTATAGGCATATTCTCAATTTTAGTCTTCTATTATTAATATTTATTATAGTTACTATTATTTTTAAGATATTAAATACTTCATTTTTTCTATACACATATAGAAATGTGGCAATGGCAAGATGTAACTCACTAAATTGCTCTATTGCCGTTTCGTTTCTGTTTCACAAGTACGTAGTATGTCTGGCAATATTCATCAGGAACTCACAACAAAGCTCGACGCAAGTTCTTTACGAATTCAAAACAGGTCTTCATACTGTGCTACGCTTTACTCAGCGGCATGCATTAAATATTAATTTAGCACAGAGATTTGGACACAATATTGCAATATATAAAAAAGAACTAAATGTCTGTATATTTGTCTTAATTCCCTAAATGATTGAAACTGAAAATGGTTTGGATGAAAGTTTTCTGAGACGACTGAACAACCAGCACACTATAAACGACGTGTATGCTCTGCCTCATCCATTGGAACTACAGCTTCGGTACTAATTACGTTTATCCTGCATCATTTCTGATTCCATCATGTAAATATACTTAATGGATTGCTCTCTCTACGACCCGCTGACTGCCTCAATGGTATGATGGTAGACTACAAGTATGCGACTTTCACAAGGTCCGGAGTTTGAATCCTGCATGTCGATTATATAACGAAATTCGACAGTGCAAATATTTAAGTCGTCTCTATCTCTCTCTATCTTACACGATACTATAAATATTAGACAATTATTAATACAAATAGAAATATAAGAGATGAAGTCGAAACTCGCACTGTCGAATTTCTTTACAGTATTAACGTGCTGGGTCGATTAAACCTGAGCTGTTCTTTCTTGTAAGATATTTTCAGTAACTTCCAAGTCTAAATTTTTTGATGTTACATCCCTGTATGCTTGGCCATTGTCATTGTCATTAAAAAATAAACACATCATCACCCTTAGCCCGTCAATCTACATATCAGCGTCTTGTTGGATCTAAGCTCCAAATCCTCTTTCTTGCCTGCTGAGTTAACTCTAGGGAGTGTTATGAGGCCCATTGTTAGTGACCATGTCTTTACCCTCCCCGACCCCTCTCGCGTCCGTCTTTAGGCACTGAGTCAGAGTACTACGAGTACTACAAAGAGTATTATAATTATTACAATAGTTGGCAAAAACGACTAAATTTATTAAAATTGACTTGACCGGTCATCAGCTATCTCTGCGGACATCCTGCTCCATGTATTATTATCAAGCTCCTTATCTGCTCGAGAGGAAACAGGCAATGTTTTTATTTATGTTAGTCCCCTTACGCCCACAGATGATGTAGTCGTACGTTCTGGTATATCCATTTTTAGGTCGCGAATATTTTGCATTGGATTTCCGAAACCATTGCGGCTTTCGCATGCTCAGTAGTTTTGGTGTGTGTCCGTTTTTAAAAACCAGTTTGTGTTATAAGTGTTTTGTGTGTTCGTGTTATTTATTGTGCAATCTTTTAAAGTGCTATTAATTTGAATCTGAATACTTTTTATACTATAAACAGTCTGCTTTATGAACTGAGGTTTGTTTACCATCCATTTTTGTCAAATTCAAATTCAAGTACGCTTATTACAAGCACTTTTGAAACGTCAAATTGGACTATTTGTAGTGACTCTACCACCGGCTGGCAGGCCCAGTTGAGAAGAGCCGGCAAGAAACTCAACAGTTGCTCTTTTTATAATATTATCAATTTTACAATATTAAGTGTGTTGTTACATAAAGTTATTTATTTTACTTCCTGTGTGAAGTTGAAAGCCGATCCAATTGCCTTTGAACGTCTTTGTCATTTAAAAATTCATGAATTTTAATACATTGTTTAAACTTATGCAATGGCAGATCTAAAACTGAATTGGGCATCTTGTTGTAGAAGAGTACACCCAATCCTACGAAAGATTTTTGTACTTTTCGGAGGCGAAAAAAACAAAAATCTTTCGTAGGATTGGATCTTTTAACGTAATCCGTTATTTTTTTAACACATACAGAAACATGCGCAGATGTGCAAATACACACATACATACACATTTTGAATCAAATTTTTCAGATTATATTGAATCCAAGGTCGTATTTTATTTATTTTTATGTAACTTTATTTTTAATTAAGCAATTATTAAAAAAACACTGTTAACTCTTTATTCAAAACTTAGCTTGTTTTAAATAAAGAGCCAACTTTAAAAATGTATACAGTAATAATAAAATAGAAACCAGAACTGCTTAAAATGTATTAAAATAATTGCATCATTAAATATACCGAGAGAATTTTCAAGAGTACGGCTTAGCATACAAACAAACGTCTATTTAAGACCGCCCTTCTGTAATTGGATGAAAAATCTACTCACATACAATTTGCATATTCAATTACTGAGTCCAGTAATGAGGTACGGCCCAAACTAATTTTATTTTCTTCGAGTTCTTTGATAGGAGCCTCTCGCGATGTTTGCCTTATTTCGCCTTAAATTAAAAAGTTTTCACTCTCCCGGAGTGAGGCTCACTCAGTCCTGGATACTTTAACTTAATGGTCTCATACGATTACACTTTACTGGATTAAAAGTTTTTACCTGAGATATGCCAATTATACTCGTACCTACACTACGAATCTATCTATCTAATATAATTTAATGACTTCGGGTCAGCGCTAAAAAGTGTCCGAACCAAAAGAGAGCTAAAACACGAAAAAGATTTCTAATCGCATTCAGTCTCATATTAGCTTACAGAGAGAATACACGTCAATAATGTTTTAGAACAACGACTGCATAGAGTTATTTTTTTTAATTCCTACATTTTTTAATTAAAAATAATTTAAATTGATAAACTTTTATTTTTCATGTCATGAATATTAATCAAAGAACTTTTACCATAATGGTAAAATGGAACCCATCCGTCCGTCCGTCCGTCGGTTGGTATAAGAATTATGTAGATGAAATTTGGAATAGTTATTTAAAACAGTGACCTAACGTCATTGTAGTAAAAAAATATATTAAATACATTGTTGGTACTAGATTTATCCCAGCAAATAGAGGTCACTGATACATTTAAAGTTTGCTGTGAATATATAGGTTAAAGATGCCAAAAAAAAATCAAAACTACCTACTCCACACCATTCAAGTTGACCTATTTTCACGAGAAGCTGCCATGCCAAAAATAGGCTGCCATGGCAACCGTCAGTCAAAGCTGATTACTTATTGCAAGCAATTAGACCGTTGCAAATTAGACTGTATAACAATAAAATAAGACATACATTACAATGTTTTACTTTGTTTATAAAAATACAAATTAATTCTAGTATATTTAAGATATCTCGGGACACTGTTGTCGTGAATTTTGCCTTACACCCGAAATCCAGTACTAACTATTAATATGTCAATGAACGTACTGTATACATTTTTGTGATAGTGTTTTCATTGTATTTTTTATGTTTTCCAAAACTGAAACAGAAGCTTACGCAAACGAACTCGCCAAAATTTGCTAGTATAACCTATGTACGTTACTAATACTACGGTTATATTTTTTAGGGTTCCGTAGTGAAACGACACGCATACTTTCACCAAGTCCCAGTACTGTTATATTGTGTTTGGGAATGTTATTAAATTAATTGCATATGTGTGAAAACGATTATATTTATAAATTACTTTTTATATTTTGTTCCGTCTCATTAGGTACCTTTTTCCATATTACATTCTATTCTAAAAATCTTTCGAGAAAACTCATCTCCAATTTTGCACATTACTAGGGGAACATTATGAACATTTCTGTGAACTTGGAATATACTTGTAAAATATTAAACTTCAAGAGCAGCAATTTGTTACTGTTTTGTAGCTCTACTTATTTTGTGAATACAAAAAAATATTTACGATATTGCCTAACGTAAATATTTTTTATCTACATGTTAACAATTCAAATAAAATACTATCACGTCAATATTTTACAACTACTAATCATAATTATGTAAAATATTGCACTTGTGATATATATTAAAAGCTTCTGTTACAACACTGACGGAACCCACAATGTTGTTACAAACACGCACTTAGCCGGTTTTTTTAATCAACCTAATGGATGGGGTTTTCAATTGGATCCGATGGAGTTTCGATGGTATTGAGTATACCTCTAGACATAGGTATATTTCGTCACGCATGATTTTTATTGATTCAACCGATTTGGACGATTCATTTTTACCTTTATTAATTTTTTACAAAACTGTGTACTATTAAGTTACCTATGTCTTTATGAAACTTTTTGTTTTTTTATTGTTAAGTGGAAAACCGTCGTCTATAACAAAGTGACACTTCACAGAAAACGTTCTACTGGAGTTACTCTACCTGTCAACCTGAGGTTTTTTTTTTATCGACTACAAGTTGGCCCTTGACTACTATCACACCTGATGTTAAGTGAAGAAGATGCGGTCTAAGATGCAGTGAAGATGCGGGCTAAATTTTTGGAGTAGGATGAAAATCCACACCCCTTTCGGTTTCTACACGACATCGTACCAGAACGCTACATCGCTTGGCGGTACTTTTTTGTCGGTAGGGTGGTAACTAGCCACAGCAAAAGCGTCCCACTAGCCAGACCAAGACAAATTAACAAATTAAGAAAAATCTCAATCTGCCCCGACGGGAAACGAACCTAGGACCTCCGTCATATAAATCTACCGCGCATACCACTGCGCCATGGAGGCCGAGGTATTTAAGTGTTATCATACCCTTTAAATTAAAACACAGCAAAAATAAGACTACAGTTATACATCCACATACGAATCCTGCCAGAAAGCTTCATTTCTAATGCAAACACTGTTCTAGTCCGTCAGTCTACCTGATGCCTATAGTATTCAAAGATCACTAAATATTTAAATGTCTTTTGCTAACCAAACGAGATATTATAAAGATCACTAAAGAACTATGCTGCCAGTGGAAAACTGGCTTTACCTATATTCAGCTTTGATAAGCTTTTATAAAGTTCCTAATGAGATATTTTTAAAAGGCGAGGGTACTTGTAACAAATCCGAATGGTATTAAGTCCGGGCTGCTTTATGTTGATGGTTTAATCGTAATTCTATAAATCTCCATTCAAAGTGCGGATTGACCTGATTCCTCAATCCTATATGTCAGTAAATACAACACTGAAAAATACGTTATTATTTTCTGAACCGAGATTTTTTATAATACAACATCTAACTATTATTATCTATTATTCTACACTGAAAAAACTTGTTATTTAATTCGAGACTTTTTAATACTAGAGCTCAAAAACGTCATTGTCGCTAAATATGCGACTTGAAATATTTACGAATTATCAAATATCAGATTAATTTAGCGGCCCCCGACAGGGTTGGAAATCAACACACAAGCCGTTTGTGTGTTGATTTAAAACCCAAAATGTCCGAAAGCGTATACTAACCAGATCAGAGAGAACACTTTCTGAGAATACTACGCTTTAGGACTTTAAGAGACATAGAAAATAATTATTGAGGCTTGGAAACCTTATCGTTTAGAAGCTAAATTAATGAATTGTTCATTTTTCATAATGAACATGAACAGTTCTATTCAATTATATACTCGTATGTGCCTAAACACGTTAAAAATCAGAATACAAATAAATGTGTTAAATAGACAATATTACAATCATCCCCTTGTGGCCCGCAGTACAATATTGAATAGGCTTCCCGTGTTTACGTTAGAATCAACGGAACTCTTGTATTGTGCTCTTTGTCACACGCCGAAGCCTTATGATTCTTAATTACGCTTATGCTTTCAATATTTACATTTTTTTTTTCTGCGGCTTCTTTTTGCTTTATTGGTATTGTCATATTTTTGTGTTAAATACACGTTTTTTGTTTCATCAATTTTTAATACGTGTTCCATGCAAATTTTCGAGTATATACGAGTAGAATCACATTGTTTAGTTCATAGCCTTTGTATTTTGAACCGACGAATAAAACGGTTCTCAATTTAACACGTAAATATTTTTTTTATGTATGACCACGCATAACTTTTTACAGAGTTGTCCGATTTTAATAATTCTTTTTTTATTAGAAAGGGCACATTTCCAACATGGTCCCATTGTTATCATGTTAGGATCTGATGATGAGATCCTGGGAAAATTGGATGAACTCTTCAAATTTTATAGGCACACATCGGTAGCTTTTTGGCTAGTAGTACCGTATAATATACTATGAGAGTATAGTACGAGTAGGTTACCTGTTGATAAGTCACTAAAAAGTAAGAAAAAAGTAAATGAAAGCAACTAAATGACTCAGTTATTTTTACTTTTTAGTGCGATTTGAGTCGGTTCTATTTTAATTAGCGTTAATACGTTAATATGTTAAGTGTTAATACGTTAGCTATAGGTACCTATCTGCATTATGGTCGAAGCCTACTACGAGATTTGACCTCCTCAAAGAGGTCAAATATTAAATTCTCTTGATTCACTAGTAGGAGTATTTACCCCTACATACTAATATCAAAAACACAAAAGTGAGATTGTTTGTTTGCTACGCTTTCACATTCAGAATACTCAAGCGATTGTTATAAAACTTTACATAATTAGATATTAATACATAGATATATAAAAAATTGTTAGGAAATTATAGCAATGAAACGAAAGGTATTCCCTATACCTCCAGAATACCAACCCGAAGAACAAAAAAACAAATACATATATAAAAATAGCTAGTATGTTATATGTCTATCAAGATATACATGTAACGTTAAAAGGAAAACAGAATTATTAAATGGGACCACGACAAAATGGGTTTTAAGTATGTAGCTGAAAAACGTTCCTTTTGTTCGGTTTATTGTTATCTCCTTACCGTGTGTCGCTTGTTTTCCGTTTGATGTTTTTGTTTTGTATTAAGACGCACTGTCTTTGCCGGTTGTATTTGTTCCGATGTTACATAAAATGTCGTCGTGTTTTCCTAACGTACGAGTACATGATTGTGTTTGATGGTGAAACTAAAAATACTGAGGCTTAAGTGTTGTCTTGCTTTTGAATAATATATATATATATTGCAATTCATTAACCTACCTGTGATACGAGTACAATGATGTCAATCTCAATCGAATTAGCCTACCTTGCCTTATGCCCAAATACTGACACGTCACTCAAACCCAACACTTACTACAAGCCGTCCTAAGTTTCAGTACGCTCAAATTTAATAGATGAATCATGATCGAGTATATGAATTTAGAATTGGTTCGAAATGGTTAGTAAAATTTGAGTGACGTTTCTTATTTGGGTCTTAAGCAAACTAAATTTCCATCAATAATAATTGTCCAATTATTTTGAAATCAGTTAAGCACTTTGTCCTATCTTTAATCTAATCCACCTTAATAATCTTTGTATTTATGCTCGCTTGATATGGTGATATTTACACCTATATGCTGTAACGTGCTCCTCACAGAGACTCTGCTTACCTGTAGTTCTCACTAAATGAGCCTGTGTCTCGCAGGCCTGGGCCGCCTGCACCCGTACGGCTCGGGCAGCGGCTCCAGCAGCGGCAGCGGGCGCCGGCGCACGCGCCGTGGCCTGTCCGACTCGCCCACTGCGCCAACCACGCCCACCTCCGCGTCGGACAACGCGTCCGACGCCACGCTCACCGACTCCGAGCTGCCGCTCGCGCGGGACTCGACTCTTCTGGTGCAAAACGGTGAGTCTCACCTGTCCGACTCGCAAACCGCACCCACCACGCCCACCTCAGCATCCGACGCTACGCTCACTGACTCCAAGCTGCCGCCCGCACTTGACTCTCTTTTCTTCTTAGTAAAGGCAAATATGAGAGATGTAATTTAATCAGCTTTCATCGTTAAAAACAATAATTATGCATATTATAAATAGCTGAATTTAATTTCGACTCTTTACAATATGTAGATCGATATTTAGAATCAGTATTAAAATCTCTACACGAGTTTGAGTAATACACAAGGTTTTCTCTGAAAACACAGCTCCATTGGGCTTTTTTATACAAATATCAGGTTATTAATATAAAAAACAGCAATAACACATTTTGTACGTTATGCAAATACACATTTCGTAGCGTTCGTAGCATCTTCTACGAAATAAAATTCTACTAAATATCCAGAGAGTTCGCTTCGGTTCTTCTTCGCCTTCTAAAACCAGTAACTCACATTCAAATAAGAAAATCACAGGGACTGATCGCGTAGCAAGTATTTTTACACCTTAAAAAAATTGCTAAGCGATAAGGTTACATGGCTTAAATTATCCTGTTCTCCTACAAATAAGAAACTGTGCAAATATGGGTTGACAAATATTAATTACAGGGCGGCCTAACGTGCCACTTAGTCAAATTAACCCACACGACGGGTACCGGCCGTGGATGTATAGCCAGAGAGCTGGTGCGTAATATATCACTTGTGCTAAGTCAGAAGATAAGTTCCTGATTAAAAGTATGATTTTAAACAGTGTTTGATAAATTTAACTTTCAAACATGTTAAATTTATTACAAAACAATAATACTAGAAGAAGAGCTATCCTAAATTATTTAATCTTACATTTCTCTCACACACAGGTATCAGTTGAAATTTTTTTTACGTTTACATGTAAATTATGAATGCAGTGTGTGTTACAAGTATGCATATTCGATTAACAAGAGATCGAAAAACATCTCTTGTTAACCGAAATCGTGCGAAATAAGATTAGAGTTATTCGTAAAAAACAATTGTTTATCTATGAGTAAACATTGTTAATTGTTGCGATATTTTGCTTACAAACTAAGAATAGAATAAACTATAATGACCTTAAATCAGCCACCATCTCGTGGGCTAGCAGGCTGTCCCGAATTAAAGATTAAACACCACTTCCATTATTCCGCCGACAAATTATCCTCCGGAACTCTACGAGAAGCAAAACATTGTCCAAGCGAAATTCTGCCCAAACAAAGGTTTAGGACAGACCACGGCGAGACAAACGTCGCACTAAACGACAAATAAAAGCTACGATAGTTTAAATTGGGCCATCGATATACCAAACGGGCAAAATACAAACTTCTTCTTTATTTGGGCCTTTTTCTACCTTTATGAAAAAATCCGCGGGCAAATCGCTTCAGATAACCGAGGACCTTCTGAAATGTTAGTAGGCCACGTAGGTCGCTGATTGCCTCATTGAATACTATTTAGGAGCTTATTGAAAAGGCGAGTCTACAATGTACTTCACGTTAATCCAAACTGTTCTCAATGTAACCCTGCCGCAAAAGTAAGTAATTTTTTTTAATTAGGTCGACTCTAAACTATTGCAATCTACGCAAACTCTCTATATCCCTCATTCCTACAATCAACATAAAATACGTAACGTTTACTCGGAGTCAAGTGAGCCAACTTTTTTTGTAAGGCACCAACGTTTTACGTATCTTTGGTTTGATGTATCAACAAACGATAGTTTAAATTGGAGCCTCCAAAAACTGTATGTAAACAAACACGGGGTCTCGGGTTTCGAGAAAGTTTTCGGGACCACCGGGAAAACATCGAAAACATTCGGGATCCGAAATGTTCGTACGGAATATTTGCGGAACTAGTAACAACAATTGGGCTAAGAGCGAGTGGGAAATATTGTTAGTATCTTCAGGTATTTTAGCTAATTACTAAAAAGTATTAACTTTGACGGCCGAGTGGCGCAGTGGATAGTGACCCTGCTTCTGCGTTCTAGGCTGTGGGTTCGATTCCCATCTGGAAAATGTTTGTGTGATGAGCATAGATGTTTTCCAGTGTCTGGGTGTTTATCTATATATTATAAGTATTTATGTATAATATATATAAAATATTCATCAGTTATCATACTACCCATAACACAAGCTACTTACGCTTACTTTGGGACTATATAGCGATGTGTGTAATTATCCTATAATATTTAATATTTACTAACGTAGATTCAGGCTGCATGCTTGTAAGGAGCCCAAAGTCAAAACTCGGACGTCGGTGTAGACTCCTGTGTCCTGTAAATGGTACTTATTGGTACCTACAGGGGGGGTTTCATTATTGTTAGATTGGTGTTTATGGATATGCGTTCTTAAGACATTTTTGAACTTTAGAACAGCACTCCGGTTAGGAGGAGCTAGAAATGAGGTTAATACGCAAAACGAAATAACTCAAGAAATAAACTTATTTAAACATGTTACTTGTTGTTGTTAAGAAAATGTGAAAGGGCCTTTAAAACTTTTTATGTAGTCATCGATCTCGGTGTACATAATTTTTACCCAAATATTACGATAACGGTATTATCAAGCACTACTTAAAAAACCCTCGCAACCTCCCGATCTATATCATTTGCCTTCTGCTACTAGGTGAATGGTCGGTCCAATTTCCAAGGTCGTTCCTGTTTCTAGTTCCCGTGTAAAATGTAACTTTGTGACTTTATACAAATTTATGGTCGGTACACTTTCGTTCCGGCTAATTAGCACTTACGCTGAGCATCGTATCGGCGAGCTATTTAGCTATAGATTTTGCCAGAATGTTCTTAATGCATAAAAATAGAACCGACTTAAAACGCACTAAAAAGTAAAAAATAACTGTGTCATTTAGTTGCTTTCATTTACTTAAGCATATCTATGAAGTCGGTGCCAGCAAATTTAAGGAACATTTATTTAACGTAGCAATGCAGTTTGTGGGTTCTAGGTAATGTTCTTAAAGTAGGAACTTTGGCTGGCACCGACTCCTAGATATGATTAAGTAAATTAAAGCAACTAAATGACACAGTTGTTTTTTACTTTATAGTGCGTTTTGAGTCGGCTCTATTTTTTTTTTAAAAAAAATTATTTATCAATTTTTAGTGATTTATCGTCACGTAACGTACTCGTACTATACTGTCATAGTATATTATACGGCACTTGTAGCCAAAAAGCTACCGATACTTACACTAAAACCGAAATCGCTGCAAGTGTGCCTATAAAATTTGAAGAGTTCCTACAATTTTCCCAAGATACCATCATCAGATCTTAACATGATGACAATGGGACCACCTCGGAAGTGTGCCCTTTGTAATAAAAAAAGAATAATCAAAATTTTTATTACGACTAGCAAAATAAGAACATTCCGCGTGTGAAACCGCAGGGCACAACTAATAAACCTATGAAGTTAAAATGAAATTCTTTCATGATATAAAGAAAATGCTGGTATCTTCTGATTGATTAATATGATCTTCATCGTACATGGTTAAAATCCTTCGATCCCGGCTTCGATTATTGATAGGGATTTTAAAATTATTCTGAACCTGGCTGAAGGAAGACTTCGGCTAGGGTGGTAGTTGCCGGCAAAGACGTACCGCCAAGCGATTCAGCGTTCCAGAACGATATCACGAAGAAACCGAAGGGGTGTGGGTCTTATCCTATTTCTAACAAGCTACCCTGCTTCCATCTTACTCGTAGATTACATTATCATTTACCATCACATAGGATTGCAGTCAAGAGTTTTTGTGTTCTAACGAGACTAACGAACAACAATTGATTTATAGATTACAAGTATAATGGGCGTAGATTACAAATGGTTTTACATTGATCCACTAATTCCAGTCTACTCTCGATCCACTGCAGCCGAGAGCGCAATGAATTCCAATTTAATTGCATTCAATGAAATCTCGGTCGATTATGGAGGCAAATTAAAACCGGTCCTCCGTTGGATTGAAGTGCCGCACGATAAAAATCCATTAAGGAACAGTGAAATACTAGATAGGCTGTGACTAGGGGCGTGACTAAATCGTAATCCCTATACTACAATTTCACAGAGTCATCATTGTCAGCCCAATTTTACAACCCTTACTGGACCTGGCCTCTCTCCTCGTAGGAGAGTTCAAACGGAGCGTTGACCCACGCTGCTCTATTGCGGATTAGCGAGCTTGGAATAATAATGGTTAATTTAAATAACGATAACAATAAACAATTGTTATCAGATGTTGATGATAGTGACCGAGACTGGCGTCTTAACATTTTAACATAACGTTAATAACAAATTATATGTCTAGGCAATGATTCAAAGATGATACAGACACACAAGTTGAGTATGGTAGCCCTTTGTGAGTATCGTACGTTTGACACCTGAAACCGTATCGTAATTGATACAGTATTGTATGTTGGGTCAATTTGCTCTGTATGTGGCACACAAACTGTATGTGGTGTGATTCCTTTCAATATTATGTAGGTACGTAATATTTTGTTCTTATTCTAAAATTGTAGTCACAAGATTTTTAACCAGCGCAATAATTGAAGTAATTAGTCCTTATTTTCCATTATTTTTTTTAGGTTTCCTTATCCACCGGTTAAAAGACAACCGTATTACTAACACTCCACTGTCTGTCTATCACCAAACCGGTGTAGGTATTTTATGAACCGTAATGGCTAGAATGTTTAAATTTTTACAACTGATAATGTATTTTATTGTCATTATACAGGCAACAAAAATATGACATTGAATGTCATTAGACAAGTACTACTCGTATAACAAAATAAAATAATTATTTTTTAAGGTATTTTTGTGAGAGTTCGACTCGGTCTTGGCCATTTAATTGATAATGTTAAGGTTTAAACTTAAAAATAAACTTCTTTAACACATAGCCGGCAATTTGATATACATTCTTTCCACTCTCTAAGCTGTCAAAATTATTTCACTGCACTTTACTTCTCTCGACAAAGCTTTCATAAAAACTAACTAAATATCGATTAGGACCGTATCAACACCATAGTACTAGCACTTGAGCTCCAAACGGGCTTGAGCCCACCACGCTGCTCCTCTCTCTAATTTTAATGATCATGACTTAAAACAATAACCGTCAAAATTAACGTCCAAAAATACACACTAGAGTAATGGGTTCTCAATGTCAAAGAGAAACAGTCTTTCCTAAACGGTAGGACATGTTACGAAACTTGATACCCATACGCCTTGACGTTTTTACACCCGTGATATTTTCGTGGAGAGACAAGTGTGCCCCTTAATTACCCCCATTAAACGCCCGATGGACCGACGAGAGACAGATGAACACCCATTCCGAATACATCTATCCCCTTTACACGGAAATGCGTTTTTTAAATCAAGGACAGAGACGAATAGTGTTTTCTCAACTCTTAAGTGTATGCCGGAAGTACGTTAATATGGCGACGCTCAGTTAAATTTTTATGTGTGTCCGCTTAATGAATGGATGTTCTTTTAAATTTCCATATGCGTATAACCGTTTAGTTCGTTCTGCTGTTATAATTGGATATGAGAATAAAACGAAATGGAGTTTCGTGTATTGAGAGAACAAAGCTAGTTTTTTATTGAAACTTATCCCAATTTAAAGATCAGTATCGTAGCCAAAACTTATAAGGAAACTCAACCTTAAAATAATTCGTGAAGAATTTTGATTTGTACTATCTAAACATTTATGTACATTATAAATAAAACTATGCATGTAAAAGAAACACAATCCCGTAAATGTAGTTAAAAGATTAGTACGTGCTACTTTGCCTTTATATAAGTGGTGAAAAATCGAGTTAGCAAGGAAAAGATTATGTAATTCCACTTTATTTAAAATGAAACTTGCCCCAGCGCGAGCAAAATGAAGTGAAACATTCCCGCGGAAAAAGTATTTCTTTAAGAAACATAACAAAATGAAGCCCAGCTTAGCTTGACGCTATCTTGCCGAGTTAGAAATACTTTTTTTGCCACAATAAAACGAGAAGTTATCGTTGCAACTATCTCGGCAGTGTTATAGCTTTACAAATGAGGTGGACTTTTTTCACTTCATGCTATTAAGCTTCCGTACCAGAGGGTTATGAAGGAAATGTGACGTCATTACTGTCGTGAGCTACCAACTGGGATAGTTTTTTTTTAAATACGTGTCGACGAAAATACTTCCGTAGAAGAATAACTCGGAATGTCCTTGAATATGCTTGTAGGCTATATACATTATATTTATATATTTTATTATTAGTTCATTAGATATATTCATATTTATTTATTTACCACATTCATTCACACTTACATAAACACTTACATTACATACCAACATAATTCCACACTCACAAATTATTATATTTACATTTCGCACAACAAACATAATTCACGCGCAAACTCGGGTGCAATCTGTAGTATGCCGCGCCGACCAAGTTTACCGGCGCGCGCGCCTGATTACGTCACACGCTCACTACAGCCGACAGTCGTTCTCTTGTACTCGACGCGCTCAGCTAGCGGTACCTACTTTATTCTTTGCATACCGCCCTCTCGAAATTTGTTAACCAAAATTCTATTATATCGTAATTAAAACTTTGAATCAGTTACTCGGTGTTTAATACTAATCTCCACTATTCATTAACTTTATAATAGTGCCCATAAGGCCTATACTGGTGACCCCGTAAAAAGAAAATGAGTAGTGAGAGTGACACAGCCGGATCAGTGAACACACGCCCGCGCCCAAAAATGAAGAAAGAGTCGCCTGGCGCTGAATACACGATGACCTCGCCCGTCAGACAAATACAGGTCCCACCGTTTTGGCCGGAGAAACCCGCGATTTGGTTTCGCCAGGTCGAGGCGCAATTTAGAATATTCGGCATCACGGATGAGGAAATAAAATTTTACCAAGTACTCTCCTGCCTGGATCGACAGTACGCATCCGAGGTGGAGGATATCATAACTGGCCCGGCGGATTACGAGAGGCTGAAAAGCGTGCTCATAAAGAGATTATCGGTGTCGAAGGAAAATAAAATCAAACAACTGCTGACGCATGAAACCATGGGCGACCGCATACCGTCACAGTTCCTTCGGCACCTTCAACATCTAGCAGGCGCCGACGTCCCGGAGGATTTCCTAAAAACCATTTGGTCCAGCCGCCTACCTACGGAGATCCAGCCAATAGTAGCATCACAAACAGCGTCACTGGACGCCTTGGCAGAGCTCGCTGACAGGGTTTACGACATCGCAGCACCAGCCAGGCAGACCGCTGCCGTGACGTCATCGTCGGCGTTCGACGCGTTAGCCCAGCAAGTCGCCCAGCTAACGAAGCAGGTCAGCGCGCTCGTGGCTCGCGACCAGCAGCGAGGATCGTCAACCGAGCGCGGCCGAACCCGCGGTAGGAGTCGCAGCCGTTCCAGGTCCAGAAGATCGGACTCAAGCCACCGCCGCTTCGCGTACTGCTGGTATCATCATAAATTCGGTGCTAGTGCAAATAAGTGTGTGCCACCATGTACTTTTAAATCGACATCGGGAAACGACCGCGACAATCACTGATGGCGACCGACGATTGTCGTAACGCAGGTCGCTTATTTGTGACGGACCGTGACACAAAAATAAACTATTTAGTAGATACCGGAAGTGACATTTGTGTTTACCCCGTTAGTGCACTCCGCGAACGTCGCAATAAGACTTCTTTTTCATTGTGTGCGGCAAACGGTACAGCTATTGATACCTACGGTTGCATTCAATTAACATTAAATATAGGTTTACGCCGCAACTTTCCGTGGCGCTTCGTAATCGCTGACGTCACTAAACCTATAATAGGTGTAGACTTTCTGTCTTTTTATAATTTAATAGTAGACATCAGCAACCGTAGGCTTATCGATAGCCTTACTAATATTAGTACCATCGCTAATATTTCTTCACCGAAATCGCTTGTGACGAGTGTAAAGGTATCGACTGGTGGCGACAGCAGGTATCATAAAATATTATCTGAATTTCCAGATATCACCCGCCCCGCCGGTAAACCAGGTACAGTCAAACACAAAACACTACACCATATACGAACTACACCAGGTCCTCCAGTCACTTCCCAACCCAGACGCCTCGCTCCTGATAAGCTTAAAATAGCCAAACAGGAATTCGAGACGATGCTTGCAAACGGCACCGCGAGACCGTCGGACAGCCCATGGTCGTCTCCTCTCCACCTAGCTCCAAAAAAGGATAACAGTTGGCGACCCTGCGGAGACTACCGACGATTGAACGCCCGGACAATCCCTGATAAGTATCCTATCCGTCATATCCACGATTTTGCGCACAGTATAGCTGGCTGCCGAATATTTAGCACCATAGACCTCGTGAAGGCATACAACCAGATCCCAGTTGCTGAGGAGGACATCCCGAAGGCGGCGATAACATGCCCCTTTGGCTTATTTGAATTCCCCTTCATGAATTTCGGTCTGAAAAATGCTGGTCAGACGTTTCAGAGATTCGTCGATGAGCTAACACGTGGACTAGACTTCTGCTATCCTTACCTCGACGATTTTTTGATATACTCCAGGACTCAGGAAGAACACGAAGGTCACTTACGTCAGCTGTTCTCCCGCATGCAAGAATACGGCGTGCTGGTTAATACAGCAAAATGTGTCTTCGGTGCATCTGAAGTTACCTTCCTAGGTTACCAGATATCAGAAAAAGGTACTAAACCACTGGATAGCAAGGTCAAGGCCATCGCGGACATCACCATCCCGAAGACAGTCAGAGAGCTCAGGCGATTCTTGGGCATGATTAACTTTTACAGGCGATTTCTGCCCAACGCTGCCCAAATCCAAGCTCCTCTGAACGCCTTACTGACCGGATCCGTCAAGGCTTCCCACCCAGTCGTCATAAAAGGAGAAGCACTGCAAGCTTTTGAGGACTGCAAGAAGAGCCTATGTGATGCTACCCTACTAGCGCATCCAGTGTCACACGCTAAATTAGGACTCGTCACCGATGCCTCCGATAAAGTCATCGCAGCAGCTCTACAGCAGAACGTGGATGGAGCTTGGCAACCTCTAGCATTTTTCTCGCGCAAGTTGAGCCCTTCGCAGATCAAATACTCACCGTACGATCGCGAGCTCCTTGCAATATACGAAAGTATTAAATATTTTCGCTACATGCTAGAGGCCAACAATTTCACCATATATACTGATCACAAGCCGCTCTGTTACGCTTTCCATGATCGGAAACATAACTGCTCGCCACGTCAGTATAGACACTTGGACTTCATCTCTCAATTCACAACTGACATCCAACATATCGCGGGCAAAGATAATGTCGTTGCCGACACGCTTTCCCGAGTATTTGAATTGCAGGAGCCAGTCGATCTCGAAGTCCTTGCCAAGTTTCAAGCTACGGATGCCGAGCTTGTCCAGTGCCTCAACGGCGAAACATCGCTACAGCTAACAAAGAGGACAATACCTGGCACTCGTACTGAACTGTACTGCGACGTCAGTACCCCGACTGCCAGACCTTTTGTCCCCGAGAGTTGTCGTAGGCAAATTTTTAACAGCCTCCACTCTCTTAGTCATCCTGGTCCCAATGCTACAGCTAAGCTCGTTGCACAGCGTTTTGTTTGGCCTCTTATGCGCAAAAACTGCCGCGAATGGGCTAAGGCATGTTTGACTTGCCAACGCGCGAAGGTAACGCGACACGTATCGTCACCTTTAGGTACGCTTGCCTTACCTTCTGCGCGATTCAAATATGTCCATTTAGACCTGGTCGGGCCAATGCCACATTCCAACGGTTATCGCTACTGTTTGACAGCCGTCGATCGCTTCACGCGATGGCCAGAAGCTGTCCCTATCACAGATATAACCGCTGAAACAGTAGCCAAAACGTTTATTGCTTGTTGGGTGTCGCGTTATGGAATTCCAACCGATCTGGTAACAGATCGGGGTGCGCAGTTCCAATCAGCGCTTTTCCAGCAGTTGGCCAAATCCATTGGATTCGAACACCGCAGGACAACTGCCTATCATCCACAGTGCAACGGCTTAGTTGAGCGCTTTCACAGACAACTGAAGGCAGCTATAACTTGTCATGCCGACTCAAATTGGACCGAACTTCTACCGCTGATACTTCTCGGTATAAGGAGCGCTGTAAAAGAAGACTTTAAAGCCTCATCGGCCGAATTGGTGTACGGTGAGCCACTCCGGCTGCCCGGTGATTTTTTTGACCACACCAATCCTGGTTACACCACTGACATCGCTGACTTCTCAGCCCGAATGAGATCCTTTACCGAGAAACTTCGACCAGTCCCAACTCAGCATCACTCCAATTCTCGCAAAACCTTCGTTTTCAAACAACTCGACACGTGTAGTCATGTTTTTCTTAGGGAAGACGCTGCACGTGGCTCCTTACAACCAGCCTATACAGGGCCTTACGAAGTTTTGCAGAGAGGTGCTAAGTCTTTTAAAATAAGTGTCAAGGACAAAATCGTCACAGTATCCATAGACCGACTAAAACCAGCCTATATACTGTCTGACGATACACTCCAACCAAAACCCCCGGATATTCCACCATCCAAGCCTCCAGAAGCATCTCCCAAGCTTCCAGATCCCCCATCCACCCAGCAACAAGCTGGAGATACCACAGAACGCTTCTCACGGTCAGGGAGAAGAGTACGGTTCCCGGACTTTTATCGTCCGTAGACACGGCCTCTGGAGGGGAGTGATGTAGGCTATATACATTATATTTATATATTTTATTATTAGTTCATTAGATATATTCATATTTATTTATTTACCACATTCATTCACACTTACATAAACACTTACATTACATACCAACATAATTCCACACTCACAAATTATTATATTTACATTTCGCACAACAAACATAATTCACGCGCAAACTCGGGTGCAATCTGTAGTATGCCGCGCCGACCAAGTTTACCGGCGCGCGCGCCTGATTACGTCACACGCTCACTACAGCCGACAGTCGTTCTCTTGTACTCGACGCGCTCAGCTAGCGGTACCTACTTTATTCTTTGCATACCGCCCTCTCGAAATTTGTTAACCAAAATTCTATTATATCGTAATTAAAACTTTGAATCAGTTACTCGGTGTTTAATACTAATCTCCACTATTCATTAACTTTATAATAGTGCCCATAAGGCCTATAATGCTGAAACTTGTTATTTTTTTATAGCTCCAAAAAATGGCAAATGGCAGAGGTACTCAATTCGGCTTGTAATTTTTTAATGTTTGTTATTTGAGATCTCCATCATTTATTAACGGATTGTGAAAAGCTTTGATGACACCGACTCCAAAAATTTTTTAGGCAAAAGCAAATAATGCAATTATTTTTATTTTTTAATATGTTTGACATAATACCTATTTAATCTATTATGTAAAATGCAAATGGGCAATGTTCCCCTTTCCCTTCGTACTGAGCAAAAAGCTTTAGGCTAGGACCGTAAAATCATAGCCAAGCTCGGAGGTAAAACAAGGTCTCCACCTCACGAATCTTTTAATTATTCTGCTATTTAGGCTTAAAAATATTCATTAATTAAAGATTTTAAAAAATTAGTTAGTTTAAAAAAAATAATGTAAAAGCAATCTTAAATTAATACCAAAGTACATTTTCGTTTAGTTTAAGAGCTACTTAAGAAACATTTAAGTGGCTCCCAGACGAAACTCCTCTATAGCCTCTACTCTTTTGCAATTTGCACGCGGCAATTGCGGATTTGAAGCATTCACCCGTCAAGGGAGTTCTGTGAAATTCGTTCACTCAAAGAGCCTTAATCCTCAAGACGAATATCTCGAAGTTAACGAACGGCCCGGAATAATCGCAGGGATGCTGAGCTGGGGAGATGTGGATTTTTTTTTTCTAAATCTTTGGTTTACTATGGATTAACGGAAAACTAGTTTGGGCTGTTAGGATTATGAGTTTAACTTCGTGTTGTGTTCATTGGTTAGTGTATATGGCATCGGATCGATAGTCCTGGGTTGGCTATGATAAATTGAACGTTTTTTCTTTCAAGAAGTTCTCAGTAGCAGCTGTACATCGATAAGTCCTCTGTGAAAATAATTGGAAGAGTGTCTAATTTTATCTATAGCCTACGCCAGTCAGCAAGCATCAGCAGCATGCTAGATCTAAGCTCCAAATTCTCTCTCCTCTGAATGGGGCTTGGCCTTGCAGGGGGCATTCAATCGCCGAAGCGCCCCACAACCTTCCATACAATTTTCCCGTCCGTAGGGGACATGGAGGTCGTAAGCTACTTATTAGGCAAGGCACAAGCTGAGATGAACCTTACTAGAAAAGTGTAAAGGAGACACCGGTATATATTTCTCACAAGAGCCCGGGGTCTCTAAGAATACTCTGAGGTTATAAAAATACATAAAAATACTCTGAATATACCGAGGGGGTTTTAGTGGGTAAAAAATCCCACATAACCTGACCTCTCCCTCAAAAGGTTGGGTATCTCTAGGAGATTTCCCCCCCGTCAACAAAAAAAAGGGTGCATTCAAAGAAGATACGAGCTTTGGCAGAAAAATAGCAAATTCCTGTAGGTACTACAAAACTTATGAACTATAGTCGCAAAAGCTAACCACTGGACCAAAAAGGCAGCTATGTAAGCGATATAATGCGTATGTACACAATTATAATAACATTATCCAATACGAGTATATTGATTCGGAGATCCCTTTTCGGAACCGTCTCACCGCAACACATGAACACAGCCTCCACATACACACGTTTCTCCTCGTTATTCGTACCCAATACCTTCGTACGACAAACTCAAGACACAAAGCCGAAACCTGCTTAGTTTGCTCGAAAGCACAAAGGGGCCTCCACCGGTACTCAGCAAACCCGAAAAAGTCCGAGCCCTTTGAGGATCCAATCCTTTAATACTAATTGAATCATAATTTCGACGACGGAAAGTTTCTTTTTATGTAAATCTTTTCGCGAACCCAAAGGCATGAGAAATACGGGGGAAATAATCTAAAATTTTGTAAAGTCCGCCGAACGAAAGAGGTCCATGTAATCGGGATTAAAATTTATTACGTTTTCTACGTCTTCGTGTTGCTCTTTGCTAAATTATTTCGATGTTTCCTTCGGTTTTCCTTATGATATTTCTTTTTTATTTTTTTGCCTTTCCTTACGTTTTCAGTTCTACAGTTGTAAGTTGTAACAACCGAGATGCATCACTTGTAAAGTTGATGTTACTTGTGATTTTTTAGTCACTGCGTTACATTTTATCAAGCGATATATTTGCAAAACTTGGTTTCTTTTATTTCACACTCACAAAATCATCTTCATCCACTTTTTTACCATTTGCTAGTTAAGTATACATATATTATACAATTCAATGACAATATTTTTTATTTTGGACACTTTTATTTTTACTCTCGATTGGTCAGCAGTGTTGCCATTTATTTTTTCAATAATCTTAATATCATTCTTATCACGGCAAAACCTGTGTTATACATAAATCTTTAGCTCAAAACATGGGCATAATTTGATACACTTAGTTATAAATTAGTTTCCCTGGTACTGTGTTTGACCACAGAATAGAAATCATTTGTAGGACCGAGTATTTCGACAATTTCATGACCTTGTTCCAAAGGAAGTCTTAGACTTGCCTTTACAATTGGGTTAAAAATCGTTTATTAAGTAAAAGTTACTATAAAATTTATGACTTTATTAACGTCAAAAATTCTTGAAAGCAATCAGCTTTACTTTCTGGACACAAGACACGATAACCAAAATCGTAAATAATATAATACAAATTGTAACATTGATTTGTATAAGTGTAACTGCTATGTTTCTAGCCGGCCTTTCTCCGCAGGACCTATTTTCTGAACCGGTGGTAGAGTCACTATATACTGACAGACTTGACGTTTCAACAGTGCTTGTAGAACAGCCTACTTGAAATAAACGATTTTGAATTTTGTTTTTTTATTTAACTTAGCTAAAACTACAAGAAGCAAACGGCTACCTGATTGGTCTGATAATCCTCTACAGTAAAATCATTTAGCTGAAGTGACATGAAATTTGGAAAAGGGTCCAAAGAATTCTTGTAACGTGACTGTAAATAAAAAGCCTCCCTATTTTTTAGTTTCAAAACAACCTTCAAAGCACACTTACACCACCGCAATAACACCTTGGCCCCGGTGTCGCGAAATCAAAAAACAATTTCATCCGCGGCACGGCTAGGCGATAAATCCCGGGGACAATTTCCGAAATTTTTCCATCGCCAAGATTTACGCCGCGCATCTCGCGACTAGATCGCATCTCCAATTCACTTATCGATCCCTATTTCGGTACAATTTGCTACGGGGGCAAAGTGAAACAGAAAATGGGAATTCGGAAACTTAAATAATGGGGTTTTTGAATAACGAAACCTAGTTCATGGAAATGTATGGAGTAGGTTGCAAGTTCTTATCTCACAGCAGTATTCCTACCACATGCGTTCAAATACTATGCCACACATCACCATTCGTTTTAGTATGCTTCAAAATACACTGTTATTTTTAGCATCACCTAATGGGCTCAATTTAGCATTCATCATCATTATCATTATCAACCTATTAGAGGCCCACTACAGGGCCAGGCCTCCCTCCTTACAGGAGAAGGTATATGGAGCGTACACCCACCACGCTGCTCGAATGCGGATTGGCGGGCTTAGGGTGATAATGTTTCATTTATTAACGATCACTATCAGATGTCGATGACAGTGACTGGGACCGACGGCTTAACGTGCTCTCCGAGGCACGGGGGTGTATCACCACCAACTTCCCGACTCCGGGCTTGGAATTTACTGAGAATTTCATAGAAGAATGAAAAACTCAGAATGATTCCGTGACCCGACCCTGGATTCGAATCCTGGATCGAAGCCGAATAGGCTCACTAATAGACTTTAAGAATTTAGCATTAATGCTACATAATCTTCTAAAGAGCATGCAGTGTTTACTTTCAGATTTCTAGTTGCTGCCCTGAACTTGGACAGAATCAACCTTAAGCTATAACTAGATTAATGATATCTTAACTCTAGTATTATTATAAAAAAAAACATTATATTGCCTCATTTATATATAACGTTACATTGCTGTTCCTTCATCGAATACTTATTTCAATACAATTTACGCGAACAAGCGCCGGCAATTTGAAACTTAAATGAAAATAACCGTCGAGTTTTCGCTTTCGCTGCCGTCTTCGCATCTTGTCGATAGTTCGCCTTCACTCCCAGGGTGCTGCCGACCGCGGCCTTTGTCCCGGGATTTTTGTTTTCCAGCGGTTTGCTTCGATAAATTTTACAAACAACGCAGACTTTAGATAGGACGATAACTTAACCAATTTTAATACTTAATGGCAATTATTTGGTATATTGAGTATATTCGATCACAAGATAATAATTATCAAATGCCTACGACAATAATGTTGTTTCTATTGATCCTATAATTTGTCTTATATCTCTCGAATTGCTTTTTCTTCAAATTGCACTACATAGAGTAAGAAAGTAGAGACTGATCCTACTACACTAGTGTGTAGTTACTATAGCGTATATATATATTATTTAACTAGCAGTCGCCCGCAACTTCCCGCAAGGTACCCTTTTAATTTCAAAGACAGAGTTTCATAGTGCTCTTTCCCCGCTACCCTCTCAATTTAATTTTTTAATATATTATGTCAGCATAGCAGTGCCATCTACGAAAAGATCGACATCTGTTAGAATCTTTTGGAGTTAACAGATTGGAGTGAACAGATTGTGACTGTCAATTAATTATAGACAAATAGGTAATTTGCAATAAAATAAAATTGCGACTATAATTGAAGATCTAAGCTATCTTATCTCTCAAGTTGGACCAAACTGCTTATTGCGCGCAAATTTGAACGAAATCTGTTAAGCGGTTTAGAAGTCCATCGCGGACAAACATCGTGACAGGAGATTCATATATATTATTCAACTAGTATAGAAATCCTTTGTAGTCCTAGTCCTAAGGGAAAAAAATGTTATTTTAATAGTTATAATTCGTGGTCAAATAGCTCTAGTGACAATGTTCTTACCGATATTCCTTATACACTATATTTAAAAAGATCTTCTTCTTCATCTCTGAGTGCCTCTCCGACTAACGAAGGTTAACAGTCAGTTTCGCAAAATCCTCGCTATATTTCGCGAGGCGTAATAATTGTGCGGCACTCGCGATTCCGGTCCACTCTCTGATATTTCTCAGCCAAGACTTCTTTCTGCGACCAGAAAATATTAGTATTTAAATAGATTCTCTCTTTATATTTTTAATTTTAATTTGGAACTAAGTTATTGGATTTATATACTTACTACTTTGGCGTCGATTAATCTGATCCAGCTTTGAATATGTCCTTTAAACAATATAAATTCCTCTACGTCCCTCTTAAACGACAACAGCCTGTGTGTGCTATATATACTAAAATTATCTAACGAGCAAGGAGCGAACACAAGCCCTCTGGCCCCTAAGACCGGCCTCTTAAACGCAGGACTACTGAGTATAAACAATTGACCGAAAAAGTCTTCAGTTTGCGAGAACCTTTAGTCTGAGATTTGGCTTTGTTCTGGGTTGTGTACAATTTTCGTTTTGCAAGTTTTAACGAATCTAATTGGAAGCAGCGCTGGGAAATCAGTTTTAGCTGCGCTGTATTGCAGAATTCTGGAATTTATCGTTTAGTGAAAATGTTTTTATCGAACGACAAAATGGTGGAACAACTCTAACTCTAACTACTAACTTTAGTGCCGTCAAGTTGAGAAACTTTGCTTTTTAGTGCAACTTTGGAAAAATCTTTTTTGGTTGAACCGGTGATATTTTTTATTGTTTTAAAAGTTACATTAGTTAATCTCGATGTATGTGTATGTATTATTGCGTAATATTGAAAACTATTGTACTTCATGTATAATCTCTACTCCAATTAAACGAATCCTATGACAATAACTTAATGGTTGTGAATCCAACCTTAGACCTGTACCTCTCCTCCGAGCCGGCGGTAGAGTCACTACAAATTGTCTAACAAGATGTTCGCTTCTTAACTAAGGTAATATGCACTTTCTAATATGCACAGCAAGTGTGGAAGGCCCTTCTAGCGTCACCACCTACAATCTGAACATCTTCAAGGCAAGAGTGAATGAAACTTAATACTTTCAATTGCGAGATCTTTTTTCAAGACGTTTTTAAAGTTATTCCGAGCAGAGATAATAGGCACCGTTATCTTTGGGCTCGCTTACTGAACCTCCATCTCATACCATTAAGAACCTATTCGAGCATTCAAGCAACAAACATTGTGTACACATCAAACATGTCCAACTTAAAACACCTCCGTGGCGCAGTGGTATGCGCGGTGGATTTATATGACGGAGGTCCTGGGTTCGATTCCCGGCGTGGCAGATTGAGATTTTTCTTAATTTGTCTCGGTCTGGCTGGTAGCTTTCGCCGGGGCTAGTTACCACCCTACCGACAAAGACGTACCGCCAAGCGATTTAGCGTTCCGGTACGATGTCTTGTAGAAACCGATAGGGGTGTGGATTTTCATCCTACTCCTAACAAGTCAATCTTAAATCATCTTTAATTTACGAGATAAAAGTAAGGACTTATGGTGTAAAAAAAAACTAACACGACTTTGTTTTATGTACACTTAATGTAGATTGCATATAACAAGCAGCGAATGTTTTCTTCCTGTAACGTGCCATACAATACAGAATGTTCAATAACAATGTAATATTTAACACGACCGTGAGCAAGCCGCCGATCGGCACAAAGACGCGCTCCCAGCTCTCTAACGCGCTGTTTACATCGTTAGCTTTCCATTTTGCACCCATTTTGTATCCATTTTGCACCCATTTCGCACCCATTTCGCACCCATTTCGCACCCATTTTGCACCTAAAATGGCTGGAAACGTGGACGGCTTCTACTCGTGCTCCTGTCCTACGTTTATATTGAACAAGGAATATTTTTTATTGCATACAATACTATGGTGAGACCCTTGTAGTAGTGACAATAAGGGTGTCAATATGGGTTTTACCATAACATTGAGTGTCTAAAATCTTTCTCCGAAGGTAATCGTCAACGACCCACTGTTTTCATATATATATTTAGTGAACTTAGAATTTGTAAAAAACCATAAATCTCACAAGTTTTACTAATTTTTGTCCGGACCCTTTTCAAAACATCCAAAATGACTCGAGATCCTAATGACGCAGTTCCCGCTATCTTGGCTTGTCTATTTTGACAGTGTATGTCATTGTCAAAATAGTCAATCACATACTGACATTGACGTTCCGTATTACTTAGAGTAAATAACGCAAATTTGGTTAGAAAGATTCTTATTATATATATACTGATTTCGTATTAATTTTTGTAATTGTTATAACCTATTTAACAGTGTGGTGTAAAAGAAGATGTAGTGACTAAAATTGAGAAAGGGATGCTTAGATGGTTTGGGCATGTAGAGAGAATGGATAAAAGAAGATTCACAAAAGAGAAATTTAGGTAATTATCAGAAATTAGGTAAAGCAAGACGGCATTATTTTCTTACGCAGCAAGCTCTCTCTTAAGTTCTAACTCACTGCAAAATTAATTTCCTCTATTTGTAAACCTTATTCAAAGCCACTGTAATGTATCTACCTCATATAATAACAATAATGTCAGTAATTCGCATTTATTTTTCTATTAATTAAAACCTCATTGTATATTTCCTAAAGTATCTCTCGAATATCAGTTATTTTATAGACCATTAGTCTAGTAAGTACAATGAAAACAAAAAGTCACATTCGGCGTACATCCACCGAATTACACACCGAACTAACAAACTAGAACTGATATTGACACATCCGTTTCGTCGGCAATAAATAATAGAAAATAAAATACAAATCCGAAACGCTGTGTCGCGACAAAAGGAAAAGAAGAGATTGAGGGAAGAGGCAATTTTAGTACGGAGCGAGTAACATCTCCGTACACATTTGCACACGCTACGATCTCTATTCCCTCAGCAGTAAGTGGCATTTTTGTTTAAATCGTGTGTAAAAATAGATTTGCAACGTTAATACAAATACTGTGTTCGCATTTTTCCCTAGTCGGAGGGGGCTTCTAGTAAAGTTTTTGAAAGTTGTATATCGTTTAAGATGGAAGAAACTTGTGATGGAAATTAGTTACACGACACTATTTGACGCCCTCGCTGGCTTAGTGGGAAACGCCTCCTAACTAACTATAAGGTACTTAGGTTCGATTTTGTTAGTAATAGCTGATCTTTTTGTAACGGTATTACGGTATATACGGATTACTGGCTTAACTATGCCGCCACGCAGCACTTCTGTTCCGGTCAGAAAGGCATGGCTTAACACCTAGGTTCCTCCCAAAGTCATCACGGGGCATCTACATAATTATTTACCGTACATTTAGTGATTATAAAATCACGAAAATCTGCCATCACACGTTCTCAATCTATATATGATATTACGAGTGATACCTGAGTCGATCAATTGCTAGTGTTTAAGTTGCAACGTTATTTTATCATCCACACACATTTTACACCAAGTATACATTCTATTTGTATTTCAAAAAGTAGTTACCTCCATTTGTACACAGACATTATCAAACAAAACAATCATTCCATTTAACTCGGGATTATAAGAAAACCTTTCAATTTCTTCTATTAACGAAGAAAAAAACACGTTAAACTTGTCCCAGAGCATTCGCAAGCTGGTATATAAGCCGATAACAAGAAAATCAAAGTGCTCCCGCAACAACGTACCGCTGGTGAAAATTTCTGAAAAGAACTTGTTAACAAAAATACGCCGCGCCCGCTCGCCTGCGGGCCCAAGATAAGAAGAGAATCCGTACTAAACGCCCGCCTCGAGAATCGCTTGAGCAACGCATAAGCGGACAGCGATTTAGCTATGCAGGTTACTAGAAGTAGAGCTTATAGTGACATCAATGTAATTAGTAGCTCTTTCTGCGATATTTCGATTTACAGATGTAAATGCTTGCCTTAAGAAACGTTGAGCTTGAGAGGAATACATAAACGGACAGAGATTTGCTACGCTGCATTAATTATAAGAGCTCTTTTTGATACAGTTCGATCGGAAAAGATTTTAGTAATAGAACAGACGTTGGGCTCCTGCAATTTATTTTTACCACCAACTTACATTGTTGTATTAAAAAAACGCATAATTTTTCGAAAACCACGCATGAGCGGACAACAATTAGTTAACCTGGAGATAGTAGAAGTGGAGCTTTTAATGACAGAACTATGGTTAGTAGTTGTTATAGAACTGATTTTACAATATTTATTTTGTTTTGATACATATACGACTGCCTCCAGAAACGCTTAAGAGCAATGCATAATGTGCAACTAGTAGATTAAGTGTAGAAAAATTACCTCCGCTCTTTGAGATACATTCGGACCGGAGACGCTTTTAGTGACAACTGGTCGGCAATAGGGTTCTGTCATACTTCTTTCTATCGCCAAGCGGTAACGGCCCGTCAAAAGATACGCTCCAGAGCTTCACATGCGCGGAAAGCGATTTAGCTATTTAAATTTTGATTAGTAGTAATAGAACTTTTATTTAATGGCCTACCTACCTAAGTGATTATGTACACTATACGTACTTGACTTGAAATTAGCAAATTGCTTATACGAAAAACTCTGTATCTTGTAACTTGCACCACCATTTACAAGATATTCACAAGATATCACCAAAATACTTAAACACCTTGCAGATCGTGAGGCTGGATGCTGCTTTAATGTAAAGCGTATTGATAGATTTAATTAATCCGCAGTTACATAACCTTACAGGTGCCTATTCATTTTTATGTTCTCGATATATTGAAAATTAATAATTCTTAAAAAATATCGCTAATTGCAATCTCAATTTTTGAAAAATTTTTGTGTAGTTGAGGACATTAAAATAAATATATTACATGAGAGAGACGAATATCTTAGCATTCACCGTGCGGGTGCTGGGTCCAACACATGGCTGAGATAAAAACTCTGAACAGAGCCCGAGACTTGTGACACGGGTGTAGGTTTAAAAGAGATCTCTTAGTGACGCGCGTCAACACTCACCTCCTCTGTTCAAGTTATTCTCCCTGCCCAACCAAATTCGGAAGGACCCTATTAGAGCAACTTTGGACACTCGTTCCAATATGGAGTACTCAACAAGTACTATACGTTTGATTACTACGGTTTTGAGGTATTAGTGGAATACCAACCCCACTACCTCGAATGTATAAAACATACTTATGTTATTTCAAAAATATTTAAGTTTAACCCAGTTCGAAAGTAAGAAAAGAATAATTTTCCCGCAAGTACCATGGGCAAAATAGTTCGGTGACACTTCTTTGTGATCAGATCCAGTCAGAAGCCGATATAGAATTTTGAAGTCCAACCTTATTAAAATGTCTACTGTTGCTCTCACACAACGTCTCAGAGAGGTTTTACCGTGAAACAAGAAATATTATATTGTACTTATTGCAGTTTTCAATCTTAAGCTCGCGTGGTTCAGTGCACAATTCAGCAAGTAAAGCTACTAATTCCCGCTTCCAAAAGAGTAGCGAACTCTTCCATCCACAAAGAACTCCCTCCCCCCTTGCCATTGTCAGGTGCATCGCTATAATGCATCATAAGGCATGGTGATGTGAAATGTTTTGAAAATTACATATCGATACGATTAACAATTAAGTATCGGTAATTGTTATCTTTGGTCTATTTTTATAAATTTTTGCTCATCGCCACTATTGCTATTGTAAAACATCCTACATGAAATATATGAATTGAAAATTTAACATTATTACGTATTTTATCGCAACTTAATCAATCAATCAATCAATCAATCATTTATTTATTTGCCAAAAACATAAGTATGTACATATGTTTAGTCGCATGACATGCAAATACATCATATAAATAAAAAAACAAAATAAATTACAATTATTATAAAAATTAAAATTACAAATTAGGCACTTGAAATATGTCGTATATAAATTTAAAAACTTAATAATATTAAGACTACAATTGCCCACACTACAATTTAATGTTGAAGAACTCCCTTACAGAGTAAAAGCATTTGTCAATCAACCAGTCGTATAATTTTAATTTAAAACGCCGAAAAGGGAGATCCTTTATAACATTTGGAATTTTATTATAAATTTTAATCATCATAAAATAACAGCTGTTACTGCCGAGAGCTGTTTTACACACTGGATAGTGCAACCTTTCCAGGTGTCGGCTATTAAATGATGCTATATTTTTATAAGTTGTAAAGAAATCGGCCTTGTATCTTTTTACAAAGCAAGCCACTTCGTATATATAAATACCCGTCATTGTTAATAATTTTAAATTCGTAAACATTGGCTTGCATGATTGCATGGGGTTCATATTGCACATAGCCCTAATACACTTTTTTTGTATGAGGAACACTCTGTTTGCCTCTGTAACGTTACCCCAGAGAATAATACCGTAGCGTATATTAGACACAACATATCCATGATACGCAGATAAGGCAGTATTTCGGTCAGTCATTTTAGAAAGCCTTCTTAGAACAAAGACAAACTTATTTATTTTTTTGCATAAGTGAGTAATATGAGGACCCCAAGTGCAAAACTCATCTAAATGAATTCCTAAAAAGGATATACTAGGTACTTGTTCTATATTTTCATTGGCACATGTCACAATATTGTTTTTGCAAGTCATTTTCCGATTTTTAAATGTCACAATTTTAGTTTTTTTTAAATTTAGGCACAAATTATTCATAATTAACCAATCATTCACATTACTTAAAGCATTCATTATTTCCGGAGAGTTGTCAGCATTTTTTAAACATGGGACTGTGATGGAAACGTCATCTGCATACATAATACACTTATGGTTAATGCTATCGGGAAGGTCATTGATATATATTAAGAATAGTAATGGCCCGAGAACACTACCTTGTGGAACTCCAAATGAATTTACTTCTAGCTTAGATCTAAAATTTGTCCTTAATTTTTGTTCGTTTAATCTGGCTATTTCTACTAATTGCTTTCTTTCTTTTAAATAACTATGCAACCATGAAAGACAAGGTCCACGTAAGCCATAATATTCGCATTTTGTCAATAATAAGTCATGTGAAACATAGTCAAAAGCCTTAGTCATATCACAGAAAATAGTACATGCAGGATTCCCATTGTCAATAATTGAAATTATATTTTTCATCAGCATGAAAACAGCCATAGTTGTAGATTTTTCTTTTTGAAATCCATTTTGTTCCCGTAATATAAGTTGGTGTTTAATCAGAAAATTATTAATACGCTTGTGTATTGCTTTTTCAAATAATTTTGAAATCACTGATACAAGTGAAATTGGGCGATAATTGTTAATATTAGTGTAGCAACTTCTTTTGTGCAGAGGTTTAACTATTGTTGTCTTAAGACTTGAAGGGAAAATGCCATTGACGAAAGACAAATTTATAAAATGACATAATATTGGAGATATTTCATTGACTGTTGCTTTTAAAACCTTCGTATTTATACCATCCATACCTACAGAATTTGTGTTTTTTAGGGATTTTATAATCGATATTATTTCTTGTGTACTGCAAGGTTCAAGAAAAATGCTTTCTCTAAGTTGATATCCTTTAAGTGTAACTTTATTAAAATTTAACAATTTAGATTTATTTTCATAGTCTATAAATGCTTTATTAAATAACTGTGAAATTTTATTAGGACTTTTGATACTTACATTATCGCATACTATTTCTTCAAGACCGTGAAGTTGTTTATAAAATTTATTTTCACAGCCCTTAATTACTGACCATGATGCTTTGCATTTATTTCTTGATGACCTAATAAATATTTTATTTGAATTCCTTTGTGCCTGATTAATGCACTTCCTGAATATGTTATTAAATGCTAAGTACTGTTTCTTATCTTCTATTCTTTTATATTTGTAACTTCTGTATCTTAATAACCTTTTTGTTTTAGATGATATCTTTAGTCCACGAGTTAACCATAAAGCCTTTCTAGGTCGATTATTAATTTTAATTCTAATTTCTGGAAAACATAGTCTATAGAATAAAATGAATTCATTTAAGAAAGAATTAAAAATTTCATCAAAACGAAGTTCCGCGTTTGCATCGTCAAAGAGATGGTTCCATGTAAGTGCTTGCAAGCACTCTCTGAATTTTCTAATATTATCCTGACTATAGTCTCTTATAGTAATAAAGTAATAAGTTAATTCTATGGGTTTCTTTTTAACACTAAAACTTAATTAACTTATTACATTTGGCTCATTTCCTTATTTAATAAATTTTACCTTATTATTCATGGTTTGTATGAATATGAAAAGTAAATCATTGGTTGATGTTCATTACAATCTGTTAAATTATCAAAAAACAAAATCGCCAAATTAAAGATTTCGTACATTAATAAAGTCGGGCGAGCATTTTAAAAGTATTATTCTATGTCCCGACAAGCGTACCTTTTTTAAATGTATACCTACCCTATGTCCTAATCTGCTGATTTGATAAAGATATTGATAATTTTCTAATAAATTATAGTCGAGTAGTTAAAATTAACCTAAACCTAAACAAGAAATTCTTATATAATATGTTTTATCTAAATTTTCACAAAATTTTGTATGCAGGAGGTTTCAGGGATAATTAATCGATCTAGCTCGGTTTCATTTTTAGAAAACGTGAAATTTCCAAAAAATACCGATCAGAGCTAGGATTTTCTGGTCATTGATTAAAAATCAAAATAAAAATAATTCGAACCGTGTCCGATCTATTGTTTTACTTAGTCTTAGGACCAGAAAAAGATATTTTCAAAAATACAGTTAATGTTTATAATATGTACACCCACTCTTTGGATTAGAAAATATTAGTTCATTTTTAATGACATAAAAAAAAATAATCGACAAAGCAGCTGCACAGCGAGAGGCGTCCCTACGGCGTGCCCTCATGTCGCCAGCAGCCGCGTGCGTGTGACATCACTTCGCGCGAATTGTGAATTGAATTCAATTTGGCAATATGGCCGACGATTTTATTTTGCCAGCTGTCAAATGTAGCGCGCGATTTTGATATTGGAATTTATTAGCAAACTTTATTACAACAAAAATATTGCTTTTTTAACTGTAAAAAACATCTTATTTATGTCGTCGGGATGAAAATATTACTTTACGGTTGTTTTCATGTAATATAACTTTAACATACTTTAAAATTACTGATTTAGGTCCTTATAGATGATAGACTTTTTATCGGCCGATAATTTCTGTTTCGCAAACTTTAGCGATTCTTTCTTAATACCAATTAAAGAACCAGACCAAACGGACCGGAAAATAGAAATCTAGTCTGAGTGGCACCTCTTAATATTTTAACTTGTATGTTGGACATTAATTTAAAAATATCACCACATTTGTCTAACGCACAAACCAATTATTGAAAAAGTAAATACTAGGAGACTTATGTGAATTATATGAGTTTCTGCTTAAAAAACTGTTTTAGAAAAAGTACACTCGTCCTGATATTGTACATACATACTTGTTGGTACTCTGACAACGATCTTAGCCACTTAATCATCATTACTATAAAAATAAATAAGACAAAAATGATAGTTCCTGAAGCACAAGTTGAATACATAAAGAGTGCGCGCAAATAAATAAGAGTCGTAAAGAATAACGCCTGAAGGGAGAGAGTGGAGTCGTAAAATGTCGCTTGGCGGCAATCTGCTGAGCTGACGGAATAAAAGAGGGTTTTGTGTTTCAACCGGCTCACGTATTCCGCAAGGCTTTCTACTTGAGTCATAGCGAAATGTAAATAAAAACACTCGTAAATATATCGCGTAGTAAACTTTGTAGACGCAATGGCTGTGTATTGATCTCTGAAGTTAGTGCGTTGGGCTTTTCTGCTGTATCTGTTTGTTCCGTTTTCACGTTAAAGTAGAATAATTTAGATGAATTAAAACATTCCGAGGGTCTTCGTGGTGCAGCGGTTTGCGCGGTGGATTTATAAAACGGAGTTCTTACGTTTAATTCTGAATGAGAAGCTTCGGCAAAGATTAGACACAACTCTGCTGAAAAAAAAATGTACCACATGGAGCATGTGGTACATTTTTGCCTAAAAAGTCCTATCCTCTTTAACCTGGTGATCAGTGATGATGGAAACGCATCATCACTTACCACCAGGTGTGATTGAAATAAAGGAATAAATTGTATTGACTGAAACATTTTGAAAAGACTAATGTCAACAACGTAGTTTTGAGATTAACTACCTTAATCTTGAGGTTAAGTTAAGATTAAGTAACGAAGTAGATAGGACAAAATAAACTTAATATTGGTATAATTAATAATTTTCTGGAAAGTATTGCAAAGGTATCTATATGAGAAGCACAAAGGGAAAGTGAAATAGACTTCAGCATTGGTGGCTAACAGGGAGGCATAAACACCAACGTTTCATACACGAGAATTAACTTTAACTACTTATAAGGGCTTCGACATTTAATCTAAATTTGTAGTAATGTAAAAGTTATCCAAATAAAACATAATTCCACGCAGTGGCGGGCGGTCTCAATAGAATATTCTAATCCACAGTATATTTACATAACTATCACATGCCAATAGAAACATCAGATCAAAGTAAGCCAGTTGTAAAGGCACTAAACTATCCCACCATGATACACAAATAAATTCCCCATATATTTACATGCACTAAATAAACTGGAGGAATTTTCCAGGACACTTTAACATGTGATATTTAGATGAAAAATATTCTCGATCGCGTCGGTGAGTATTTAGATTCCCGCCAACTGAACTGCATTACTGCTCATAAATATATTGGAAATACTTGAATATTTTGTATTATGCATTCACAGAGGCGAGTGGCATTCGCTCTTTATGCTATGCTCTTGTTTATTTCCTCTACTAAAGTGCTATGATGTAATCTACGATATTATTGTATTTTTAGCAACATCAGCAGAAGGGGTCAAAAGGAACAAGCAGCAAAAGAACATTAATCAAAATATCAACACATTTTTATTACAAAACTTCTTTAAATCAAATCAAAATGAAATAATAGTTACAATACCAGTAATTAGGCCGAAACACTGCCTATGCTAGAACTGTAATGGATAATATCCGCAATTTAATAAAACCGTCCTTTATATATATATATTTTTTTTTTAATTTATTTAACGGCCTGGAATCAATTCCTTTATGGCCTCGTCCTTATGTAAGCCAAAAATGCCGCAGAGCACATTCTTTTTTTTTATGATTTTCGTCTCTAGACTCTAGCCTTTTGAAGCGCAGTTTTCAATGTTGCTAACAGTAGAGTATCACTACATATTATAAAACAAGTTGTCAGCCGCGTTTGTCTGTGTGTTCGTGATAATTTCAAAGACTACTAAACAGATTTTCATGCGGTTCACCAATAGAATGACTTTGGACTGTTTTGACATACCTACAGAGTGTCCTATAAATAATGGATCAAAAGTAAATAAGTCACCTAATTATTTAAAACTAATTTAACTAGTTTTCGAGTTGGACTGGCAGTCGAACTGAAGGTGGGATGATCGACGAGTTTGCACATCATGGTAGGTGATGATGCAATCCAGGATGGAAGCAGGCTAACTTTTTAGAAGAACGATGAAATCCACACCGCATTCAACATCTATACGACATCGTATCGGAACTACGTAAATCGTACGGTATTTCATCATTGTCAATACGGTGGTAACTAGCCACGGCCAAAGCCTCGCATCTACTATACTTGGAACAATTAAAATCTCAATCGTCCCTGACGGGAATTAAACCCTGGAACCTGGAATCCACTACCATTGAATTAAACCGCACTGTACCTACCTAATTAAACCGGGAACCATACTCCAAAAACCAGAATAGAGTAGAGATGCTCTAGATGGCAGAAAAAGGTATGGCGGCAGTGCTTCCTTAACGCGCTTCCTTTTTATTATTTAATTCGATCAACGTAACGATAAATCGATCATAGCTCTTTAAATCGCAAGTTAAATGACTCCTAGCTTACTTATAAAATACTTACTCGTATCTAGCCACCACAACGCATATCCATAAGTCATAGCAGACAACAGACACTATTCGATAGGTTCTTACACTTACCAATACCTATTTTAAATAGTCATTTATTCGTCGACTATTTCCACGGATGAACGAATAATCCATTTCGCTGTGCCGACAGCTTCGGATTTGAATAAAACATTTTACAGGACACAATCAGGCTACGAAAATTACGTCGACCGACGATTACGTTGCTATGAAAACAAAAATATACCGGCACATCTTACCGCATACAAAAATAGGCTCTATTGCTTTTAAAATAGAATTTATTTCACTTCAAAGAAATCGGCTGTATTTCGTCCACAGGTGAACCAACCATCTGTTAGGTTATGTTGTGGAAATATAAGTTTCTGTCGTCGACATAATAAACCGTAGATATACATTTTTATACAAATAACACTATTCAAAACAATGTTCCCTTTTTGTATCTACCTAATAATCTAATTATAACAAAATACATATGTAATCAAAAGATATCAGCGTTATTTATCTCAAATAGCTTTAGTCTAGTTGATATCGAATTCAACTCTATTTCACTGCTCATTTAGTAGTAACTGCTTCGCTTGACCAATCAATAAGTAATTGCTCAGCATTGGCTCGCAAGATAACAAAATTGTTAGGATTTTATTTCTCGGTCCTTTCTAGTAGCATTCTGGCGCTGTAAAGTTATAACAGAGACGCAATGGACTATTGATTTATCTGTGTGAATAAGTTTGATATGTTTGTCACCCCGACTAACAAAAAGAAGATTCTATGTTAACCATTCAAACATTATGAAATTAAGAAGCATCTGATCTTTTTTGAAATTGCTGCAAATGTATTTTGTACTCGTATATACAATGAAAATCTACGTAAGCATTAATATTAAAGTCAATGTATGAATCTGAAAATAATATTAGGAAAAAAATTAAAAGCTTTCTCTCAGAACATTTTTTATTTCGCGAGTAGTGTGATCTAAAAAAGTTTTATTCCTAGTATAAGTATATCAACGGTATCGGCCAATAAATAATGCAACGTGGTACGTTGTCGTGAAAATCCTCACTCGCTAACATAATAAGAATGAGGTGAACCTCCGAGACACTATGAAATGTTTGTATTCCATCCCATAAACACGGTACGCCGTGTACCGTATACCTTCGGTACGGTACGGCTTTGAGAGCCGCTTTTCTTCATCCTTTAGCATCGTACCATAGTAGGATGTTATAGAGATTTGGAAAACTATACGTTGTCGAGTTTATGATAAGTACGTATGATACAAAATCTGTGAGACAGTTTATACTAAAGCCAAACTCGATTGAGAATGCTTGTCAACAAACAAATTTAAAATGAAGGTAGAAAATGCCACACATTTTATGCCTAATACATTTAAAATTATATATTTTTATTTAAAAAAATCTTATTTAAAAGATACTGAATATATTAATTAGTTTTAAGTTTACTAATCTAATTTATTGTCATTAATTTGTCATTAACTAGTTAATCAAAAGAAATAGGTGTAAAATGACTAGTGATTTCTATCTTCATTTTTAATTTGTTTGTTGACAACATTGACATATTAATACTATGGACTTCGGGTCAGCGATAAAAAGTGTCCGAACCAAAAGTAAGCCAAAACGCGAAATGTGTTCCAATCGCAATTCAGTCTCATATTAGCTGACTGACAGAATACACGTCAATAATGCCGTAATGTGTTATAAAAAAACTTGTAAGAACTACCCGAGTAAGGTGAGAAAAGAAGACGGTGTACCATATTTTCAGTAAGTAAATATTTACTGATGATTTTAAAGTATTATTTTGCTTAGAAACAAGCTATTTTATTAAAATTTTAATAAACTATAGAAACGAATAGCATAACCAACCAAAATGAACAAAAGTATCTATCTTCCATACGCTACCCGCGTATAGGATAGAAGGAGTGCAATATGTTTATCTAATTAACCACATTTAGTTCGGATCTGCCGTGAGCAATAGAATGTTTTAGAACAACGACTGCATAGAGTTATTTTGTTGTTTAACATTTGAATTATTTAATTACTTAATTTTTGAATGAAAATAATTTGATTATTTTCAATTCAAAATTTTTTATTTTTTATGTCAACTTTTATTTTTTATGTCATGAATATTGATCAAATGACTTTTACCATAATGGTATATTAATTTGATAACTATAAGAATTATCTACATGAAATTAGGAACAGTTATTTAAAAAAGTGATCTAACGTCATTGAAGTAAAAAAATATATTTTCAGTTTAATTAAAAAGAGGAAAATATCGAGAACTTAAACTTTCAAAGTAAAGAACTATGTCGAGTGGCATATCATTTTGTACATTAGTGGATTTGGTTTGTAATTAATTATTATTGTAACTAATTATTATTTTATACAAGATAATTACAACAATTATTATTTGGTACAAGATTTATCCCAGCATATAGAGGTCAGGGATATGTAAATATAAATTAAAATTTGCTGTAAATATAATATATAAATATAAGATGCCAAAAAAATTTGAAAGCTACCGACTCCACACCATTTATGTTGTCCTATTTTCACGGGAAGCTGTCATGTCAAAAAGAGGCTGCCATGGTAACCGTCAATCGAAGCTGATTACTTATTGCATGCAATTAGACCGTTGCAAATTAGACTGTATAACAATACGATAAGACATACATTAATATGTTATTTTGTGTATAAAAACATAAATACATCCTAGTATGTATAAAACATCTTGGGACACTTTTGACGTAAATTTTGCATTAGACCCGAAGTCCATAGTATTAATATGTCAATGGTTGACAAGCATTCTCAATCGAGTTTGACTTTAGTATAGATACTTGTACTTCCTTGAAAATTATGGCTAAGAAGAAAGTAGTGTATTTACAATAATAATTGTCAAAAATAACCTACCGATTTTAGGTTATAAACCCTCAACCTTCCATAAACATATGCATTATAAAGTAGAAATCCTATGCAATTGAATCGGTAGTTTTTTTATTAAATCGCAGACACACTAACATTAACATGAAACTTTTATCAAATAAGAATTTTCGTTCCTGAGGATTTATTTTGACGACCTCCGTAGCGTAGTGGTATGCGCGGTAAATTTATAAGGCGGAGGTCCTGGGTTCGATTCCCGGCGGGGCAGTTTGAGATTTTTCTTAATTTGTCTTGGTCTGGCTGGTGGTAACTAGCCACGGCGAAAGCCTCCCTTTCGCCGTGGCTAGTTACCACCATACATAGTTACCGACAATGACGTACCGCCAAGCGATTTAGCGTTCCGGTACGATGTCGTGTAGAAACCGATAGGGGTGTGGATTTTCATCCTACTCCTAACAAGTTAGCCCGCTTCCATCTTAGACTGCAGCATCACTTAACATCAGGTGTGATAGCATAGCAGTCAAGGGCTAACTTGTAGGCATAAAAAAAATCATCTTTTTTCAAATCGGTTAAATAACATAACTCTTTCCCGTAGAGTTTTTACCACTTTTCCGTATCAGTTACGCAGTTTTTCAGCTAAAAGCCAGGTCACGAGTCGTGTGTGCTCAGCGTAACAGGATTGCTGCAGTGCACTAATTTATTCAGACCAGACTGTCCTACTTACATTACTTGTCCAGTTTGGAACGTAAACATTTCACGTTTCGCATGCACTCGTACTAGCTACTACGTCAGATATACGCTTTTTACCCGACTTCAAAAAACGGGTATGTATGTATACATACAGCAATTTTTTGAAACTTGGCCAGCTCTTCTGAGCATACGACTGAGTTCTAACCGGGTAATAGAGTTAATACAAACAGATGAACTTGTCGTTTTGAAAAATGCTTGTAAACTAAGCTTAGAATAAACGTAATAATTTTGATTTTGATTTAAATAAACACTATTGATACAATGGGAATATAGTTTTCGTTCCAAGATCTTAATACAGATTAGAATGCAGTTTTCTAAGTATTATTAATTTTTGAAAAAAGAATAATATTTCAAAATTTAAAAACTAGTGGTCAGTTTCGGAACTAAAAACAAATGAAAAATACTAAAATTCAGACGGCGTGCTGAAAGTTTTTATACTTACTTAAGTTTTACAACAGTTTATTTTTGGCTAATCGTTTCGACCGTAAAAAGGAGTTTTTACGACCTCTTAGGGCGTTAGTGGAGTTTTATTAAGTCAACAAAAGCGTCTTTTATCTTAAAACTACAAAAATACGTGTACAGACAAGATGAAAAACTGACAGCTAACAGAAAATATACATATATCATAAATGAATTTTAGGAAAGGAACATATCTTTTAGATAGGTTATCGATAAACAATTTTATTTTGACGACATACTGTTTATAGTTTGTTGTTGTTAATGTGTGTTTAACCCTAGCTTAAATTTTCAGTATGGAACACTTTGGTCCGTACTGAAATGTAAATTTATGTTTTCATTATTTATAATAAATAATGAAAACATAAATTTACATTTCAGTAATTTCCATTCGATGTCTATTTCCACATATTAGTTACTATATATAAATAAATAAATGAATAAATAAAAACCAGTCTAAAATGTGAGTCTATGTAATCCGTGATCTTTCCAACGCTCTGTTCTTCAATATATTTACAGAGCATTTTTCATCTATATGTGATTTTACTATTTCACATTTTTGACAATAATTTTTTTAATATTATTGTAAACAATAAGATAATAAATTGAATTGTTATAATGAGTTATGAAATTTAATTCTGCTATTATATTTTGTTCCAGGTATGTCCATGAATCATCGATATTGAAAACATGACACCTATTGGAATTCACTAGAGAAAATTGTTGAGTACTTTATTCTTTCATATACTTTTTCTACTGGGCATAGAAAAGTGATCATAGTTCATTTTCTGAATCTTTTTTGTAAACTTTAGATTGCATTCATCGGAAAAACGAAGTTAAATGAGAGTAAAATTAAACTAAATGAATGAAAAGTTAAAAGTTCTGTCACAAAAGATTACATAATAATCTTTTGTGACAGAACTTTTAACTGCTTACTAAAAACAGAAGAGATGCTCATTACAGTACTTAACTTTTTTATGTAAGAACATAAATTTCTCTGATAATACTCGACCGATTTTTAGTTTTAGTTTTATGCTTTATCCGAAGTAAAGGAGGAAGATGTGTAAAACGTTGATAAACAGACTGACTTTGGGTACCTTTAATGTATCAAAACCTAGGTATTTTGACCAATCGGAACAAAAATGCATTGGGATTTATTTCGTCAGAAATATTAAACAATTATAGAAGTGACATTTATAAAAATTTTCATTTGGTGACGTTTCGACACTCTCCACGAGGTAATTTTTACCTTATCCTTTACCAGTTTTTGTGAATTATTAAGTTAATGGAGAATTTGGGAAAAAAATCGATACTTTTCAGCATCAACACAATATAACGTCGATATTTTACTGAGACTATGTAAAGTTATGACTAAGTATATTTGTTTTAATGCAAAGCTGGGCGAGAGAACTGGTTCAGAGTTGAGAGTGGGGCAATTTGGATATGGGCAACGGAACCTCAGGGGCCAAATGTTGGCTGACTTCATGGAGAAGGAGGGCCTCTTTATGATGAACTCCTTCTTCAAGAAGCCACCACACAGGAAATGGACCTGGTTAAGCCCCGATGGTTCCACGAGAAATGAGATTGACTTCATCTTGTCGACCAGACGGCATATATTCAACGATGTCTCTGTGATCAATAGGGTCAAAACCGGCAGTGATCACCGACTGGTAAGAGGCACGTTGAATATCAATGTTCAGCTTGAACGGTACCGACTGGCGAAGTCAACGCTCCGACCTACTCGTGCTCACATCCAAAACCCCGAAAGCTTTCAACTGGAACTTCAGAACCGTTTCGATTGCCTAGCAAATTGTGTTGACGTGGACGATCTGAATAACAGGCTAGTGGAAACTGTCCATTCGGTTGGGTCTAAGTTCTATAAGACCCACCGCGCAAAAACCAACAAGAAATTCTCTGACCAAACACTCAAGCTTATGGAAGAAAGACAAGGAATGCGATTACAGTCTTCAGGGGACGCTCTGAACTACCAGCGTATCAATAGACAGATCTCTAAGTCGCAGAAATGTGACTTGCGCCGTTACAACACCGAGCGTATCATTGATACAATAAAACACAACCGTGGCTCGAAAGTGTTCGCGAAAGAACTGTCTATTGGACGCAGTCAGTTGACGCGTTTAAAGACCGATGACGGTAATCTCATTTCTTCTAAGCCCGAGATCTTGGGTGAGGTCGAGAAGTTCTATGGACAGTTATACACTTCAACTCAAAAGCCTGTTGACAATTTGGCCAAAGACCCCAGAGCCAAATTGACCCGACACTATACCGAAGATATCCCGGACGTCAGCCTAGACGAGATTAGTATGGCTCTCGAACACCTAAAGAACAACAAGGCGCCAGGTGATGACGGAATCACAGCAGAACTCCTGAAAGCGGGTGGTAAACCGATACTTAAAGTCCTTCAGCGATTGTTCAATTCCGTCATCCACGAGGGCAAGACGCCTGAGGCGTGGCACAGGAGCGTGGTTGTTCTGTTCTTCAAAAAGGGTGACAATACCTTGCTGAAGAATTACAGACCAATCTCGCTGCTGAGTCATGTCTACAAGTTGTTCTCCAGAGTCATCACGAATCGTCTCGCTCGTAGGTTTGACGACTTCCAGCCTCCCGAACAAGCCGGTTTCCGACAAGGCTTTAGTACCATAGACCACATCCATACGCTGCGGCAGGTTATACAAAAGACCGAAGAGTATAACCGGCCACTTTGCTTGGCGTTTGTGGACTATGAGAAAGCCTTTGATTCGGTGGAAACCTGGGCTTAAGGTCATTGCAGAGGTGCCGAATCGACTACCGGTACATCCAAGCGTTGCAGTACCTGTACGAAAACGCCACCATGTCAGTCCGTATACAGGATGAGACTACGAGGCCAATCCAATTGCAGCGAGGAGTGCGACAGGGAGATGTTATCTCCCCGAAGCTATTTACCGCCGCTTTGGAAGACGTCTTTAAGCTCTTGGACTGGAACGGACTTGGCATCAACATCAATGGCGAGTACCTCACTCAACTGCGGTTTGCCGACGATGTAGTGATAATGGCAGAATCTCTAGATGACCTTAATAATATGCTCAATGACCTCAGCAGAGTTTCTCAACAGGTGGGCCTTAAAATGAACATGAGCAAGACAAAGATCATGTGTAATGCTCATGTTTCGCTCCACCCAGTTATTGTTGAAAATTCTGCACTCGAAATTGTAGACGAGTATATATACCTAGGGCATATGGTCCAGTTAGGTAGGTCCAATTTCGAGAAAGAGGTGAACCGCCGAATCCAACTCGGTTGGGCAGCGTTCGGGAAACTGCGTGACATCTTTTCGTCCAAAATTCCTCAGTGCCTGAAGACGAAGGTCTTTGAACAGTGCGTGTTGCCAGTGATGACATACGGATCCGAGACTTGGTCGCTAACTGCGGGCTTCATAAGAAGGCTCAGAGTCACTCAGCGGGCGATGGAAAGAGCAATGCTCGGAGTATCTCTGCGTGATCGAATCAGAAATGAGGAGATAGCTCAGCGAGTCGCAGAACTGAAGTGGCAATGGGCGGGGCACGTGGTTCGAACAGCTGATGGACGTTGGGGGCCGAAGGTGCTAGAATGGCGACCCCGCACCGGAAAGCGCAGTGTTGGTCGACCCCCCACCAGGTGGACTGATGACATCAAACGGGTCGCAGGGAGCCGCTGGGCACATGCGGCTCAGGATCGTTGTGTTTGGAAGTCCCTAAAAAAGGCCTATGTTCAACAGTGGACGTCCATTGGCTGATAATGATGATGATGATGATATTATGTCCAATAAAATTAGTACAGCCAAAATATCATTAATTTATGTAATAAAATAATAGATAGATTAGACCTATTATTACTTGTTTTACATTTAAATTGCTTCAAAATATGGATACTAGTTCAAAAAATCGATATACAAAATGTGTCACTAGCCTGCCCATCCCTAATTCGGTCGTATATTTTTTCGAATTCTACCCTCGGCTCACGTGAAAGTCGGAATTAAAGACCTCTGTGTTGAAACCTAACATGTGCAATTACAAATCAAATCCCGCCTAGATACTCGAGATGAGAGCAAGTGAACCCGTATGCTTTTCCTTTTGTATCTCTCGCCTTATAGGAAAAGGAATATAGAGTTTATACGTACCATGCTGTTTCAGTGCGTGTTGGCGGGCATTAGTTTCCGTTTCTACTTAGTAACTTAATAAGTAAGTAAAATCAAATAATTATTATGAATGCTTTTCACGTAATATTGATTTAGTGACATTCATTCATTTAGTGATAAACAAATACATATTTCAACTATTTAAGCCTCAAAAACTTAACCGTTTAAGGAATTCAATTAAATCAAATTTATTTATTTATTTATTCATTATTTAAAGTATACATCAATCATCTTCTTATATGTATTAGCATTAGAAACCACTTAGGTTTGAGAAATATGCTAACAAATAGTAGTATCTAGGCATTCTACAAGGGCAGTTGTCAGCAGAAAAATTCAATTAACTAAATAATAATTAATAGTAACTTTTTAAATAAGAAAACAAAAGATTTAAAAAAGGCTGTGGCTACCTATACCTATGTGAAATTATACGTGTTTAGCTACCATAATTTGTAAAATATTTTAAGTATTGTTGGTTGTCCAAATAAATAAATAATATAAAATATAGATTGTATATTACGTTAATAAAAATCAATTGCCTAATGTTATGTTCGCGGATAGCTTTAAAAATGCTGAATCGATCTTAATAATATTTTATATCTCGAATTAATTTCGGTGTGTAGTTTTATATTTCAGATTAGATAGCGTTTTTACTACTAAACTTTTTATTTAGAATATTATAACACATATAAGAACTCCAAAATGGCACCTTAGTGTTGACCACCATACGATATTCGAAAATTAATAACTCAAAACTCCATGAATAATTATAATATTTATGGTTTTGGTAACCTTCGGAATAAACAAAGTCAGAAGTGTCAGCTCATTCTTTTCATAAAAATATATGAAATATCAGTACATAGAGTTGATAGAATTCGTTCGCCGTCTCTCTCGCTAAGTAATTTTGTACGTTTTCATACGTCCCTTTATTACGATCATTACCGGGTTCGAAGCCGGAGAAAATGTCGGAGAGTTGGAAACGGAATGAGAACTCTCCCCGGAGAGCGCTCAGACGCTCGAAACAATTCCAACGGACAATTTGTAAAAATATGGATTCCATGGAAAACTATAAAATTATCACATTGTACTGTCTGGAGTCTGAGCGAAGGTTTTAAGACGGATAAACGTTGTCTTCGCTAGACTACACTATATGAGTTTTATTATATTGCACAGCTCTCTGAGATTGGATAATTGTGTGCATTTTATTGGAAGGGAAAAAAATGTAAGCTGTATTATTTTATGTACCGACAAAGACGTATCACCAAGCGATTTAGCGTTCCGGTATAATGTCGCGTAGAAACCGAAAGGGGTGTAGATTTTCGTTCCACTCCTAATAAGTTAGCCCGCTTCCATCTTGGACTGCATCATCACTTAACATCAGGTGTGATAGCAGTCAAGGGTCAACTTGTAGTCGATAAAAATAAAAAAAAATAAGTGTGTGTTTTTAAATTTTAATTTCAATTTTGAGTAGTAGAGATCTTAGTGATAGCGTCTGTGTGACGCAGTAGATTGTCTGGTAGTGTTCCTATGGCCACATCAGATCAGCTCCATATCATCATAATATCATATGTAATCATCACACTACATACAAATAATTGTGAATAGGCATTTTCTAAGCAAGCGCGCCCCACCTTAGACCGCATCTACACTTACCATCAGGTGAGATCGTGGTCAAGCGCGAGCTTATTGCAGATAAAAAAAAAAATACAAGTGTACACAAAAAATATATATAAAAAAAAAAAAAATTTCATCTCCATTGGAAACTGAGCAGCGGGTAACTTGCAAGTTTTCATTACTCAGAAGAGGTGAAACTAAATAAGAACTCGAAAAAATGTTAATACATAGTTACATACGAGTATACACCGATGTGCTATACATAGTTCACCGTAACACCTGCACTATGCAGTTCGATTTTGATGAATGAGTCGTCAATTAAAGTTCTTAATTAAAGACCATATATTTGATTTTGTTCTATAAAATGTCATTTACAATAACGAAAATTTTGTGGCTTATGTTACGTTGAACAATGAGGTTCTTAACTTTTATACAAACTACCTCGAAGCTTACAAATAATAATTATTTAAACAGTCTCTATATGAATTCATACGCGTATTCTATAACTCAGCATAAAGCATCACTCTTTGTTATTTAGCATGGATATCGGTTTAATAGTTAAGTTTCAGTTAAATGAGTTTACAAAATCGTTGTAACGGTTACAATAAAAGAATTTACTTAATTATTTTGAAGTTGAAGTTAATTTTTTTTAAATATGTATATTCAATGTTAATCCTGTTTTACTCTGTTGTTTTTTAAAAACATGCATTGTTTTTTCATTCATTACTATAGCTACTTATGTACAAAATCGGCGCCAATATTAAGTCCCATCTAAGTACAAGGAAATACACATGAGGCGCGCAAACTCGTGCTATAGGCACTCGACCTCATTCTATGACCGAATATATTCCGTTAAATCATCCTCGCATTGAATCGCTCACTCATTCACTCGTTCAATGGTCGTGTCACGAACGATATCAAATGTTAATTTAATAAAGCATTGTGCCGAAAATGAGATAATCCAGCTCTGTTTGCATTGTTGGCGACCGATTACATTTACAATGACATCCGAAATACATTTTTAGTATATTATATACTTAACTATAGAAATACAGATATATAATATTTTACCTACGATCCTCAGACAAAAATCTCAAAAATTATAATCATTTAATAATGATTGAAAAGATAAAATTTTACATGTTTTAAATTTGATGACCACACTTTGGTAATTTTATTAAAAATGAATGTAGAGAGTTCCGGCTGCTTAATACAATTGAAAGTAGTTAGCTACTAAGATAACTGGCTGAATACAATAATTTCTCCGACATTTCACTGACTTTTGTACCTCCATACTTGCCCTTACTTACCATGCAGCATGACGTAGGAGCATAACGAGTCTACCTCCGATCATATTGGGCAGGCAGGTTTATCAAGAAGTTCAAAAATATCATTGTTTTTTGCATATTTTTAAGTTACGTTCTTTTAATACTTATCATACAACAGTTGGAAACAAAATCGTTAAAACTTGACCTATTGCCAAACTGAAACAAATTTCAAAGCAAATTACACAAATTTAATTCTACTTAATAGGTATTTATTAAACAAATACGCAGGGGCGAAAGTACGTTTTGCGTTAATTAGTGAAACTTTGAAATATTGACTTGCCGTTAGGTAGGACTTCGCGAGAGTGATTAGGCCCCTTAGGAGGTAATAGCCGAGTTAATTAAGAAGTTTGGCTAACTAATCTTATATTAATAATAAAAATTATGTTGGCCTGATCGGAAGTTTTGATATGTCTCGAATTATGGAATATTTTGGGAAATAGAGAATATCTAACAAAATTTGGAAGGATCTACCTTGTTGGTCCAGTAGACAAGTGGCTTCGTATCATGAGTACTTGATCTCTTTATGAAATGCTGAACTCTTTTTTGGCACTTCTCTGGAAAATATCCACGAATAGGTAATAGAAAAACAGAAACTGGCATCATCATCATCATCATCACAAACAGCCGATGGACTGCCACTGCTAGACATAGACTTCTTTATCTACGAACTATCAGCCCTTTTTGATGCTAGCCTACTATAGGGTCAGACCCCATCTTTTTAGGAGAGGGGGGGGCTTAGTCCTACCACGCTGCTTCTATGTGGATTAGCTCACCACTACAAGTGTACACAAAAATTATATATAAATAAATAAATAAATATTATAGGACAATTACACACATCGCTATATAGCCCCAAAGTAAGATTAGGTAGCTTGTGTTATGGGTACCACATCCATGCTCATCACACAAATATTATATATAGGTAGTTACACAGCAGACAAACCATTGTCAAACCTTACAAAATAATCAAACACAAGCAAACAATATTTTCTTAAAAGAAAAATATGCAACAAAATGTCTCAATTGTTACCAAAGACAATGTCAGGACGAGCCGTAGCCAGGCGACGACTACGCGGCAAAACCTAACAAGGGCCTAGAGAAATCCCATTTTAGTTTTAATTACCGCGGCGGCCGACAGCCATCGCCAGACGGATTGACCGGGCCTTTTTAATTTTACCCTCGGTAATTAGATTTTTTCTTGGGAACGTCAGCGGCTGAAAGCGTCGATAGCGCCGCGTGAGGCGAAGCTACTTTGAGGGGTAATTATCGCGCCATCTTGTAAATTATGATCTAAAACATAATACGCTCGCTTCGGTCAGGTGGTTGAAGAAATATTTAATCTATGTATCTAATTGTCTATGCATAACGTAATAAAATATATATATTTGCTGTTACTCGTAGGATACCTTGATAAGTTAGGAGTATTTCTTATTAAATTTATTGAAGTTTCAATTTCATACCCACAATGGTACATCTCACAGATAAAGAGATGTACTTTTTTTTCGTTGCTTTCAAAATAGAAAAATTATGTAGACCTAATGTTCTCCTTTATTCAAGTTCCCATTTCATTATTATTACTATTTCCGGAGATAATCCTCGAGATCTATAACCACCGCGCTCCTCCAAAGTGGGTTGGCGAGCTTAAAACACGGGGTTTCACCCCTACCAATTTACACACTCCAGACTGCATCTGCGAATTTCTTGGAGACAAAAATCCCATTATTTTTATAAACAGGCCTAACATTTCACGATCATAGACAAACCACTGGCAATGAGGCAATTATTAATATGAAACAGCAAAAAATAAATATTTTCGGATAAACGATGTACCAGGCTAGCAGCGGATAAAAGAGGTGGCCTCGTTTACATTTTCAATAGCGTCTCGGCTCGCAGTGGCCGGCGGTTACGCATTACCATAATTGCAGCGCTATATTGATTGGTCGCTGCGGGCACTGCGCGGGTCGCGCTACCGGCACAGGGCTGCTGGAGACTGCTTTCAAATTTTAAAGCCTTTTAGTTTCGTGCATTTTGCTTTTTTAGTAAATGCCGATGTAGGGTTATGTTTTACGAACATGTACATAACATGCTCCGTGTAAGTCATTTTATATAACTGTTGGTGACCGTCATGCAACATTCCTGTATTACGGTCTGAAGGGCATGGTTGCCGATGTAGTTACATGGATATGAGGCTTAAGCATTGCGCTTAATGTTGATGGATTCATGGGAGCTGTTTGTAGATTTCATAGATTGTCCTACATTTTATTTTTAACCGACGAAAAAAAACGGAGGAGGTTCTCAATTCGACACGCATAACTTTTTACAGGGTTGTCCGATTTTGATAATTCTTTTTTTATTAGAAAGGACATACTTCCAAGGTAGTCCCATTGTCTGTTAGGATCTGATGATCATATCCTGGGGAAATTGAATGAACTCTTCAAATTTTGGAGGCACGCTTACAGCGATTTCGGCTTTTGTCTCGGTATCGGTAGCTTTTTGGCTACTAGTGGCATGTAATATACTATGACAGTATAGTACGAGTACGATACGTGGCGATAAATCACTAAAAAGTAAGAAATAAAAATTTTTAAATAAAAATAGAACCGACTTAAAATGCACTAAAAAGTAAAAAATAACCGTGTCATTTAGTTGCTTTAATTTACTTAAGCATATCTAGGAGTCGGTGCCAGCTCAGGTTTCTACTTTAAGGACGTTACCTAAAACCCACAAAATGCTTTACTACGTAAAAAAAGGTTCCTTAAACTTGGCTGGCACCGACTTCATATTCATACATTTTATTTTTATTTATTTAGAAAATCTCAGCTCCCCTAATTTAAATTTTAATTAAATAATCAAATCGTCGAACCAATTTTCAAAATCACGAAATAACTTAAATATATTCTTCGGTTAATAAGTTAAACACGCCAATGAAATGTAAAAACTACCTACTTCTAAGATTTTTCCATTGCTCTGTATCACACGTAATGTAACTATATACTCTTATTGTGTTTTTGTTAATTTCTCATTAAGTGAATTATTGTATTCTTTTGAGAATAAATGTCTTTAAACCTAACCTAACTTACACCAATGAACATATTTTTTTAATAAGATTTCGATAAGAAGTCTAGATAACAAAGTGACTCCACGGTGTCTGTGGGACACATCGCGTTATGTGGTAGGCGTACTAGTCAGTAGCCGACGGTGGTACAGATACTATCACAGTGCGGGGGCCGTGCAAATTGCTATAATAGTTTATTATACACTTGCTTTGTAAGACCGTAGTTGAAATATACGCGGCTTGCTACAGTTTCAACTATCGTGTCTGACATTAATTACAATAAAATAAATAACCACTAGATTAACTACCTCATTGTATAATACAATGGCCTCAAGACCTTTTGGAAAGAAAATATTTTTTTCTTTCAAAAAATTGCCAGTAACAGCCGGAATTAAATAATCAATGACGCTATCTATACCCCCGTACTTCAAATTCAAATTCAAATTCAAAATCATTTATTTCAAGTAGGCCAATTATAAGCACTTTTGAAACGTCAAATTAGACTATTTGTAGTGACTCTATCATCGGCTCAGAAGGTCCTGTTGAGAAGAGCCGGCAAGAAACTCAACAGTTGCTCTTTTAAAATTATTAATTTTTACAATATTAACTGTATTGTTACATACAATTATTTATTCTACTACTTGTGTGAAGTTGAAAGCTGATCCAATTGCCTCTCAACCTCTTTGTCATTTAAAAATTCATCTATAGTATAATAACCTTGACTCAGTAAGTGAGTTTTAATACATTGCTTAAACTTATGCAATGGCAGATCTAAAACTGAATTGGGCATCTTGTTGTAGAAGAGTACACCCAGTCCAACGAATGACTTTTGAACTTTTCGGAGGCGATACGCTGATAAAACTAATTTATGTCGATTCCTAAGAAGACAATCGTTTAAATCCTTTTTCTGTTTATACATATTTATATTTTGTTTGACAAAGACTAGGTTATTATATATATATTGACAGGCTACTGTAAGGATTCCTATTTCTTTAAATTTATCACGAAGGGACTCACGGGGTTTTAGTTTATATATCGACCGAATTGCTCGTTTCTGAAGTATAAATACAGAATTTATGTCAGCAGCCTTGCCCCACAATAAAATGCCATAAGACATCACACTGTAGAAGTACGCAAAATAGACTAGTCTAGCAGTTTCCACATCGGTAAACTGTCTTATTTTTCTTACTGCAAATGCTGCTGAGTTAAGTTTACTTTAGCTTCTTGAAGCTATCAATCCTTTTCGAGTTCATGTTAAACAAAACACTATTATAAGCTAGTTCAATCGTATAGGTTCCGCAATCTGCTCTATTGTCGGAGCCAGCCAGATTGCAATAGATTAATTATTGAAAGTGGTCTGGTGATGATAAACTAGGCATATTGCCGCCACTAGCCGACGGTCATCACATTGCGGAAGGAAATTGCTGTAACGGTTTAATATGATTTAAATTTGCTTTGCTTTAAAGATAGTTGAAATGATATATTTATTTTTATATTTATCGCGATTTATTACAGTTTGGGCTATCGTGCTTGACATTAATTACAATAAAATAAATAACCACTGAAACAACTCGTCCCGTTGCTTTAGGAAATAAAAAAGCACTTGGTTGGCTACAGATGAGGTCGTAAGTTCGACTCCAATTCATGGGTAGAACTATGGAACAAAGATTTTTCAGTATTACAAAAAGTCTCAGTAGCAGTCGTTAGTTAACAAGTCGATGGTGTTAAACCAGAAGCATCATGAAACTGTCACATTAGAACAATTGGGGCATAGTTACAGAGTCAAGCCGGTCAAGCTGTGTTATCTGAGCTCAAAATCGTCTCTTAGAGTAGCTTTACCCCCTATGGACTCCTAACATGGACTGATGATAAAATATCTAGATAGAGCTCATCAAGGCATGGGAGGTACAACACCACCAAATTTTCAACAAAAAGATACAAAAGGTTAGTATGTTTTCATAACCCAACCAAGATCCAAAAGCTAACCACAGAACCAACCAAACGTTTCTTATCAAGGGGTGAAAACGTTCGAAAATCTCACTCAAGGCCGGGCGATATTTTAAAATTGCCCTCGCGACAAACATCTCAACAAATTGTACCAGCCACTCCGTAAGTCACTCAATCTCGCCAACATTTACCTTAAACCCGCGAAATGAATCGCCTCCCCTTCTGTAAAGATGAAACAAATTTGTCATTCAAAGATGCCGTAAGATCCCACTCTCCCCTCAGCACACGAGGAGAATGCTATATTTTAAAATGTTGTCATTTCAGAGTCTTTATTTTTGTTTTTCGTATACAGATAAATTAAATGACAAGTAAATCAAGTCTTAACGTTAAATGTCACAGACGTGGTTTGTTTTTAGTTTTTTAATTACTCACAAGTAGGTATATAAGTACGTATTAAGCCTATGTGGTAACAGATTATAAAGTCCTGGGTTCGAGTCCTAAGTCGTAGGAAATATATTCATATTTCAAGATAATAATAATTTTGTAAAAATAAAACTTCTTTTAATTATTTCTTAAAATATAAAAATCAGTTACTATTTAAAACTTTATTACGGAGACAGTAGATAAGGTTAACTACAAAACAAATAAAACATTCGGGAAAAGCTACCTTACGATAAAACTAAATAAATATGTGACATCGATATCAATTTTAAATTTTCTGTTTTATTCATAAAGTAATATTTGAAACAAACAAAAACCGTACTGAAAATTTATTAGCTGTTGTATGGAATTCCTACACCTATCATCAAAGGATTTATTTATCATATTTTTTTACATTTCCTGTATCAAAGGAATTTCAACTAACTATCAAAGGGTATAAAACATCAATAAATGCATTATAATTCATTGCAGAGAAAAAAAGGTAAACATTCGTGCCCTCAGAATTAACAATACTCTCCCCTATTCGATTAAAGGAAGGAAATATAAAAAAGCATAAAAAAACCAAGTTTCCTCCCCATCTCTATTTCATAATTTGCATCGCAAATGCAAATAAATTTAAAATATTGCCATAGCCTTCAGAACCTTTGCACAGTACGACATTTTGATGCGCGTTTTAATGCTAAAAGTAATGTAATGAATTTGAGGCTAGATTTATTTAAAAATTATTTAGTTGTCATGCGTTTTATAACAATTAATATGTCAAATAGTTAAAAATTTAGTTATGTATAGAATAAGCATATCAATAACAAAGTTAAAAATATTTTAAGAATAAAGAACTGTTGATAACAATTCAATGTATCTTAATAAACTGATCATAATATCACATATTTATGAATTATAACTTAATTGTAAGCTTTAGTAAATATTAAATAAATTCGTTACTGACTGACTGTATCGTATCTGATATATCCTCCGCGTTTTCTTTGTCTAACAAATGTCGTGGCGTGCAAAGGCTCCTAATTCACCCCTCTATGACGTTTGAATCAATCTTGGGAAGTTTTCGCCGCCGAAATCCAAAGGAATGTGGGGGTATTTTCAGGGAATTAATGTACTGTATATGATTTGGGACTTCCGCAATAAATATACCTACTTGAGTATTTATATTAAACGAAAGCGATGATTTTATATATGGTGGTTATCCTGCGTTACAGCTATATAATAAATGCTAGACCAAGGTTCGATTCCAAGTTGCGTTAGATTTGAGAATATAAACTGCAATCTAGCAAATCGTAAAGATAACTTTTTAGGATATTATGAATATTTCAAAATGTGTGCTCCGGACTATTCGACGTTGTACCTTTCTGCTTCTCACAGGATAACCACCTTTTAGGAGCTTTTACCCTTGGTTAAAGCTGTCTTCCTATACAGAAAGTAAAAAAAGAATTTAATACGATAATAGGGAGAATTCCAAAATCAAATAGCTCTTTATTTACATTCTATCGCTACGAAAAAATTCTCTCACGTGCCCTTTTTTAAAACGAAAATATTTCTATGAATTTTTATATACAGCGTGTTCTTGAAAGGCGTTCTTATTACGTAAATGTCACCTCTTACATTTCACGGCCGAACGACTCTTAAGATGTCATGCATTGCATGGGGACGTGCTATTTTTAACCCCTTTTATTTTGTATGCAGCAGTGTAAATAACAATATCGTGTAAGTATGACACATTTCGCTGGGTTAATATTTCAATGGAAGCCAAATGTGAACGGATCAAAAGGAATATTTGAGAATATTCTGAAAATAACTGACAAGTAGAAAGATCTAGGTTTGTACAATATGATACATCAACAATACATTTTAAGCACGCATTCAATTAGGATTAACCTTGTCAAACTTACCAACTGTTCTACCAGTTTGTGGTTTTTTATTCGTTTAATATTATTTAAGTTATAATTCTTGCATAGATAGCTGAAGGTATGAAAACGTATGTTCCGAATTATGTTTAAAAACAACATGTGAGAAGTAACTAATAACAACGATGTAGCAACTTATTATGTTGACTTGTTAGTGCTACGTATTACTCAGTTCATATATTCCCAATAATAAGCGCGGGGAACAAAAAGCAATCTAACTCGAACAGTCGTAAAGATATCGCGGGGTCCCGTGGGTTCGCCCAATATTTAGCTTTACAACTCCGCTGGAGATGGCCCACTGGTACGGGTAAGGGCTGTGCCAATCAAAATAAATATATTTATATTATAAAAATACAGGACATCCTGTATGTATTTTATTTTAACCAAAGTATATAAACGAAGCTTTTCTTGATTTTCGATTTTTGTATGTGTCTGTCTGTGGCATCGTAACTCCCAAACGGATGATCCGATTTCAATGCGGTTTTTTTTTGTTTGAAAGGTATAATCGGTCAGGTCTTCAAGGTCATCAGGTCGTTTGTTAGGTGTGATAGAAATGTTACACGCTCAGTTTGCTTGAAAACATGTATGTGATCTGACATTTGAAACACTAATGTCTTCTGGAACCACTGAGCTGGTCTGATGATAAGGCTCGAAGGTAGCAGACTAACTAACCCTGGTCTACCTTTTTAGTAAACCCATCGAGTTTGGGCTCGTTGAATTTGTCTTGACTGGTTCTTTTCATGTTTCTAATTGACGAGGACCTGATGCTGGAAATGGGATGTGGCATAATAAACCCTGGAATGCCGGAATGAAACGGATAAACCGATTTATGTTTTTGCTGAAGAATGACCAAAGTTTAATCTTTATAGCTAGATAGCACCTTGAACTATAATAATTCCTCTGTTTTAACAGATGACATTGACAGACTTTCTCTATTTATGCGGTTTTTCTTTTAATTTCTTTTTTTTAATTAATTCTTTTTTAAATCTAATCGATAACTTTGTTGCAAAATGTGTATCTTGTTTTAATGTAAATATCTCTTTACGTCGCAAAAGAGCTTGAATAGTAGAATACTACACTAAGTTTAAAATCCAAGTTGTGGTAAATTTGATTTTAGTCGGGGGTTTTTAAATTTACGATTTAATAGTTATAGAAATAGTCATTTTATAACTTAAGTATATTTGTATGGCAACAAAAAATAAATATACTCAAATCGGTTGAGCAGTCTTTGTGTGTTACTAACAAACAGCATCTTTTTAAAGAAGAATAAAAATTAAAAGTCTAGAACAATAAAAATGTAGACGTAGTTAGAAACCTGAACGGAATTATAAAATATTTTTTTATTATGTTATCCATTTAAATAACGAAGATCCCTTTTATAATCGTAAAAATATTAAAAAAAAAATAAATGCTCGTATAAAATACATAGATAAGAAATGAATGAAACGATTTGTACCATTATCCTGTAAATCGTTTAATAAACAGCTATTTACTATTTAGCTAGGTGCGATTTGAGAACCGATCTCTCCACTTTCCTCGCATCACGTGGAGACGTTTAACTGATGCTGCGTCGCGTAATGCGCTCAAATTGCGCCGACTGCACGACGCTACGTCACGACGCGACTCGCGCCACCACTGCACTGACGGACATGGGACAAACTTATTGAATTTCTGCAGAATGCTTTAAATGTTACCTTAACTTAACTAAATCCCAAAGGACTTGGCCGATCCCCGATATAATGACATATCCTTACAGCAGAAATGCAGGAGTATGAATGGCTGGAAGTCGTTCTCCGACTCGAGCTTATTTTTTCCTAATGTATATGAGCAAGTCTTCTGAAATGGCTTTTCTATAAATATTACAAGAAATTGCTTGTTTCCGTTTTTTGAGATTACTTTTTACAACATTTTTTTAATTATGTTTTAACTATTGGAAAAAATATGCATAGCTGAATTTAATATAATAAATTAACAATGCAGTTTTATATCTAAATACAGGAATTCAAGAGTAGATTTATAAATTATACTTTTATTTTTAACCGACGATAAAAATCGTAGGAGGTTCTCAATTCGACACGTATATTTTTTTGTATGTAAGTAAATTAAAGCAACTAATTGACACAGTTATTTTTTACTTTTTAGTGCGTTATGAGTCGATTCTATTTTTTGCAATACAATACATACAAAGTTAGTTGCTAAGTTAAATAACACTAACTGGTTGACCGAGCTTTGAATTTATTTTCGTCGTCAAATGTAGTGTGAATAAATACAAGGATATTAGCCGGACTGGAGGTAGTTAGGCGTTACTAAGAGCTACTGCCAACACTAGTTTCCATAATCAATTATTATCAGACTGAAATTGTTGTTTTTTGTAAAAAAAAACATTTTTCATTTTTATATTTTGTACTACTAAAATGTGTACATAATTATACTTTTCTTTTTAACATATTCATCACAAAAAATATGATTAGTGCTTACCTCCTCATAAAACAGAATAAGAAAAGGCAGCATTTTTCTGAAAGTAATAATGGCGTAATCTTTCGACTAAACCCCTCCACGTGAATGCAAATGCGATAGAATTGAATTGATTTCCATCATCAGATGAAGTGCTCTCACTACAAGGATATTAGCCCGGCTGGAGGGCGCGGGCTGCGAGTGGTTTGGAGTGCACTGCTAATATACGGTTAAAAGAAAGCCCTTCATTTGGTCACTATGCAAAGATAGAGTACTGGAGCGCTTTGATCGGGTTTTTAGTTTACTGTTCTATCTTAATTATATATTGGTGCAAGAGTTTTTGATTGCCAGACCATTTGCACACTGATTGATTTATTTTGTTGATTTCTGCGAAAAATGGAAATCCCAATGACAACTAGTAGATTTGATACTCACTATAAAATCGTAGAGTCGTCAGTAGACACTAAAATGTTCAATGTTTGAAGCCTCAATAGCCTCACGGTTTAGAGGTCAGACTTAACATCGAGAGGTTCAAAGGACTTGTTGGATTATCTATTGTCTTACTCCTACTTAGTCAGTCTTTACGGTTAATTTTAGGAGAAAGGTAATATCAATAACGTTGTAAATAAAAGATATGACAAATGTTCAAACTCAATAATTGATGGACCCAGTAACCTAATCCATGATGTCATGATGATGATGGTTTGAAGCCGAATAGGTAAGTAAGGTAATAATCAGTAAGCACAATCTAATAATTATAAGTATAGCATACTTGCAGATTACATTACATGATGATCATAATTAAGGTCCACTGAAATGGTTGTTATTATTAAAAAAATATTATTTGTTTTTTAGTGCTTCACTCTATACAGTATGTGGTCATGCTCGTACAAGCACGAACATAAGATCTGCACGGTGATTGCCAGGTTACAAGTTCATCTATTCGATTCTAAGTAACTATTGTCTTTGCCGTTTCCATAGAAAGCACTAAGTTAAGTCAAATTACACTAACGTTCACGTTTAAAAGGTTTGTTACACAAATAACAGTGTTACAATTTAAACTAACGACTTCGAATAGTAGCATTACTATAGGGCGTGTATTGTGGACTATTAATAATACCTAATAAGAAATGACGGCCGCCGTGGCGCAGTGGTATGCGCGGTGGATTTATATAAGACGGAGGTCTTGGGTTCGATTCTCGGCGAGGCAAAATGAGATTTTTTCTTAATTGGTCTTGGTCTGGCTGGTGGGAGGCTATCGCCGTGGCTACCACCCTACCGACAAAGATGTAAAGCGATTTAGCGTTCCGGTACGATGTCGTGTAGAAACCGAAAGGAGTGTGGTTTTTATTCTACTCCTAACAAGTTAGCCCGCTTCCATCTTAGATTGCATCATCACTTAATACCAAAATTACACCTAAGTATTAGAAAAAGAGATGTTATTACTTACTTTTTTTAGGATAAGAATCACCTAAAACCTCGTTATATATTTGGACATTGTAGAGTCAATATTTTTGCAGGATGCTACGGGTTTTGTGTGTGTTGTGTTTAAATCACCAGTTTTGCATCACATAAATATTTTTTTAATATCAACGAAAGTTTAATAGTTTCATTTAACCGAATTTAACTTAAATTTACATTTACATTTATGTGGAAAAATCTAATCCTACGAGGACGAAGTCACGGGCGTCCAAAATTGAAAAATAAACCCCAATAATTAATAAGTTATTTGTAAGAACAGATTGCCCGGACAGTCCTTGTTACCGCTCTTTTCTCGTGATATATAGTTATACCGACAACCGGAAGTGGGTAATTTAAATTCGTAATAAAACAAATGAGGACTACGTGATCGGCACCCATAATTTACTATTTAATTCTACTAATCCTACAGCTGTATTAAAAAAAACGCCTTAAACATTTTTTGATAAACGATCTACGCCCATAAATATGCCGAATTTCCATATAAATACCGTACAATTAGCCCCCCCACGTCTCCCCTAAGCGTTGTACACAAATTGTGCGTCTATCTGCCCCCTTCTCCTGCTGAATAACAAATGACTTCATATTCTCACCTGCGTTAGAATTTCGCTGAAAACTTTTCACGTAACAATAAAGGCTTAATGTAAGGGCGCAAAGAAATAAAATGATTGCCTCATCCCCTATAGCAGCTACGCAAATAGGCTGTGTTAAGAATTTGCTAAGTAATGCTTCGAGTATGACTAAGTGTTTGTTACACTTTGGAAAAAATGTTGAATGAAATCAGCCGTTTTGTGAAGTTCGTGTTATCAAAGAAGAATGTGTTTATTTTACATATAACTGATGCCCGCGACTTTGTCTGGTCAATTAGAATTTTTACTATTTCGTCCAACTTAATCTATTAATTGCAATCTATGTTATCAAAGAATTTCATTAACCCCAACCAACAACAGAAAACTTGAAGAAGATAAATTAGAATATTTTTTTATCGCTATTAAAGCGGGCAAACGAGCATGCGGGTCACCTGATGTCGAGTGATCACCGCCGCTCATATACATTTGCAACACCATAGGCACTGTTAATGTGTTGCCGGCCTTTGAGGAATTGGTTTATTCGCCCCTTAAATACACCCATGTTAAAATTAGCAGGAAATACCGCAGCAGGAAGTTTTACACGAATTACACAAGAACATTTTACAAAAATTACACAAGGATCTTCAAAACTTAAAAAACTGTAGAAAAGAGAAAAAAAAATGGAATACTTCTTGCATTATAATCTGTTTATCCAATTTTTTCGGGATTAATCATCGATTTATAGTCTACTTATAAATCAATGGCTTTGAAAGTACATACACAACTTAGTTATCATCCGAGTAATATTAGCAACAACTCAAATTCCACCCAATTGAAAAATGCTGAGGTTTAAAAAAGAAAATCGATTTCACTAATGAGTTTTCTCTACAGTGACAAAAAAATTCTTGAATATAATTTTGAACATTCCAACTAGGAGGGTTTTTGCGTGATGAATTGTGACGGATAGCTCAAGGCGCCAAAAGCCTGGCAACACTAATTAATAACCGCGCAAACATTCGTGTCTCGGCGTTCACGAGATAAAAATAACGCCTTAATTAACGTTTTTAACATAAAAACGCTTAAACGTACCGCTATTATGAAATAGCTCGGTCGAGTGTATTACAGAACACGCATAATTCAAATTTTTCATTTTAGTCTACAAAATAAGTTTATTGTTACTTAATTCCTCTATAACTTAAATTTTTTGAAGTTGTTTTTTTTTATTTTTTATGTAGGTGCTTGGTATTCTAGATAGAGCTAAATACAAATCTGAAATTTGGTTCTTGATAAAGTAAGCCTTGAAGTTTTTAAGTTTAAACGGACTATTATAAACTGTTGAAGGCACTTATACAACTGCGTAAATCTACCAATATAGGTTAAAATACATAATATATTCATCAAAGTATTATAAGCTAACAAATGACATCCATTATTAAGTTAAAAAGTACACCTGTGTAGTATTTTAGTTTGGATGGAAGAGAAATATTTTATTAGGTGTGCCGGCAGCACGTGGGTATTGAGCTATATACCTTTTCTTTTTCAATAGCAGGCTATGACCACTGAAAGGTCACATACTTAGACACTAACAGACTACTTCCTAATTACTCGATCTAGAAATTAACGGTCCAAAGTTGGTCTACCAAACGTTGTGTAAACCCGGTTGGAAATTTGCATCATAATTCCACGGCACCCAAATCTTGTAAGCAAGGAATCTTAGTTGAACTCCAACAAATTACACAAACAACGTAATCCGAGCGACAACGCCGCCATGTTTGTCCGCCATGTTTGACGCGCAGTAATTAGATAATTGCATAACACGGGGTTCCGATGCGCTGTTTACATGTCTGGCTCTAACTTGTGACTGCGCGCTTTGGATATTTCTATTATAACGGGGTTGAAATCGGTACGAATGTCCGAAGTTGCAATCCACTAAAGGCAAATTGCTTTTAGCAATCTGACTGCCTCGTTGGTCTAGGGGTTGGCCTGGTGTTACAGTCGGTTCCTATCATTGCTATCATCAACATCCATTAGGAGGGAAGTCAGACCGCTAACAAGCTGATAGTGATGAAAGGCAAGTTATCCGTACTTTATTGATGCTACTTCCAATTAACTTCCTATTAGCATCATTATATACAAGTAATATACATCTTTACCGAATTGCTAAAAGAGACTTAAGTGTTAAGGATTTGTCGTTTGTATTTAAGTATGTTTCTTACGTTGACTTCCTCAACCGTTTAGATTAAATTAAAGATTATAACGTTTCCTCAAACACGATAATTTTTGATTTTTTTTTTCGTCTGTTTTTCTGTGATTCGACAATCTGTCTTGGGACATTGGGCCGTTTGTCTGTAGGTTTAGTTTCGTTTGTTTTTAGCAGAAGTATGTCCAGTGACAAAATCTCCTTTTTTTGCTGAGTCTAGCTTCAATTTTTTGCTAGGTTTACTATGCTATTTCGCTTTAATCTGCGAAATAGCAGGCTGCCATCTCCTGCCTTTGATTTTATTGTTTAATTAAATTATATATTTTTTTTGTTTCAGGTAAGTGATGACACTTGGCCTATCTCATGCTACGAGTACGTGAATTGAATGATTTTCACCACTAGCTGAATTCAGGAAAATTTAAAGAAATTACGTTATGTAAGTCTAAGAATACCTGAATATAGTACTCGTAGGTATATCAACTTGTTTTTAATTCAAAGTTAAAATTTAACAATTTGTTATGAGAGTAGATTAAAAAATACATTATCTTATATTCCTTCGAGGAATTTAAAATTACTTGCAGACGAAATCGCGCGCTGTTATATAAAAGTATATTCCTATACTCGAATAAAACAGTATGTTTGTGCATACGCAAGTTTGTTTCGTATAAACTCCGGCATCAAGAATCGATTTCGCAAATTCCGCCACGGTTAAAGTTTACAGTTTTTAGTTTCATATAGGAAAAGTTTTCGTGCGTTCCCACCGAGTTGGAAAACTGAACGCCGCGGTGCTGTATTTAATATAATTTGTTTGGAAAATGAAACGGAAGGTAACTTCTTCAAGGTAAAGTGCTTTGCTTATAACCGATATCTGTACCTGTGAACAGGATTTGGAATAATTATGAGTTTATCTATCTTCTAAGAAATTTTCGGAGTCAGGAATTTGGTGATGTTACACCCCCGTTGGAAAGCAAGTACTGCTGTCAGTTCCGGTCTATATTGTCAACATTTGATAGTAATCGATAATGAGTTAAACATTGCCATCCTAAGCCCGCCAACCCGAATGGAAGCAACGTGGTGAGTCTACTCTCTATCTCCTACAAGGAAGGAAGGCCTCTCCTTCTAGAGGCTCCTTAATAATAATGATTATATGAAGCAACTTATATTTAACGTAACAAGCAAGTTTTTCAGTCGCATGATAACGCAAGGCCTTAGGTTAACGTGCTTGAAGCACAGCATTGTACGGCATGTTGCTAGTTATAGGAGTTGTCTATTATAGGTGACGGTTTTCTCTTAGCACCATCAACTAATGAAAAAAAAACATTATTACTCATTGTCTATCTTAACCTGTTTAAATATGAAGTCCTTTTACCGAAAATGAATGTAATAAAACATGGGATTTTCCCAAAAACTCCTAAATCCCGAAAATAAAAATGTATATCTGTAAAACCGTGTTGGAAAAATCTTTACAACATTTTTATATAACGAGCAATTATTGTAGAGCTACACTTTAACCTAAAAGCTGGTATAGGTAAGTTTCCTTATGTATTTGGTGATAAGGTTCAAAATCGCGGTCGATTTTAACGGTTTAAGGCTTTTCCCCCATTTTGAAAGGTGTTCCGGAAACGTCTCGTCAGTTAGGTGATATTTATAACCTGCGGGTTGGAGTCGGGGTGTAAATTGTTTAATGCAAGGGTTAGACTGGCGCAAACTACCTATCCCGTAGTGAGGGTTAAGTTTGATTCGATCGTCCTACTTTAGGGAGTCAACCAACCCAAATGAGGCAAAGATTTATTGACCAGCAAATCTAAATTGAGACATATATTATAGAGCTTTTGGGATTAAAACGAAATTTCCAGGTAACACAAAAAGTCATCGACAATGACACCCTATTATAATTGCCCACTCGAGGGCCAGGCCTTACTTCTTTCATCTCTTCCCAAAAATAAATTTGATTTGATGCGACAGTTAAAAAAGTAAAATTAACTAAAAAATGTTACATCATGACGATTATATGAAAGCGTTTTTTCACCTATGAAAATATATTTTTCTATGCCAAGAGTTTCTAGTCACGGAAATGAGATGCTGACTGTTTTATCTCCATGTCTCAAAAACACAATAAACTATCGGTCTCGGCCATTTTCATTAACATCAGATGGAATTAAATAATTCTACTCTACAGATTTCTATTGCAAACTGTCAAAGTAATTCGATTTTGAGTTGAGACATACTTAAATTTAATTTGCGTTTGAGTACAAACAAGCCGTATTAGAACAGCATGGTAAGCCTAAGCATGAAACCCTCTTCACTATAAGGAGGGAGCTTTGTCCTTCAGTAAGTTAAATACGTTGATTGATAGGTACCTCCCGGAGGTATGCGTAAATGCATTTCAAAGCGATAAAAAGAAAAGGTTGATAATGATTAATAAAATAATATCATTATCTAAACTTGAGTTCTTAAAATATAAAGTAGAGGTAGTCAATAATCCGTCTGAACAAAGTCGTACAGAAAGTCTAGTACATAATAAAGTCTCGGATCAATAAGCTGTAGTGACGGAAGTCGCCTGGGCGCTGACAGGAAGGGCATTGTAGGGGAGGTTTTGAGACTGGCTATAATGGGGATAAGAGACAAAGTTACCCTTTATGCCTTTATGCTACTACAGTATGCCAGTCTTGCGTTTTGTGCGGATGAGATAGACAAGAGAACTGTATCGATTTGTTTTAACTTTGCACGTTGATTTGCGTTACTTTATTAGAATACTATTTATGGAAACATTTTAACTTTAATAATTAACCCTTTAATAACTCAAAACTGTATAAACATACCTACCTATTGAAGGAGAAGGTGGGACCAAGCCTCTATCAATAGGACATCTGGAGCTTAGGCCTTCTAGTCTAATACAGTTTAGCGTACTTACGTTGACAATGTTTGATTTTTGTTTATACTCACTATCAGTCATAGGCTAACCAGTGATTCAACAAGAAGGCGATCAACTGTTAGGACCACTTTGAGAAACCCGTGAGGTATCATAATGAACAGCCGGTGAACGTTCCAAACAGAATGATCCAGCGGCTCTCTGCGGCACGTTTGATGTCGTTAGTCCACTTGGTGGGATTCGGCCAACACTGCGCTTTCCGATGCGGTGTCGCCAATCTAGAAGCTTGGGCCTCCAACGTCCATAAGCTGTTTAAAGCACGTGCCCCGCCTATTGCCACTCCAGTTCTGCGACTCGCTAAGCTATGTCGGTTACTTTGGTTCTTTCGTGAATTTTAAACTATCGGAATTCACCAAAGACAGTCCGAGTACTGACGTTGTCCATATCTCTTCTCTATCTAACACGATACTATAGATATGTTTTTACGCAGCGACACTATACAGAAACTCGCACTTCGTACTCTGTTATAAATAATGATAAAAATAAAAATAATAACTTAATGACTTCTACTTCTAAAGCCAACAAGTATAGAAACATAAAAGCTTAATTGCTTTGTTATTATGGTCAAAAAGTTAAAGTAAAGCTAAAATAATTATGAACGTTGGCACTGCAACACTCGACTTCACCTCGGAAGCCGTCCTGTGCTCGGTATTTTTAAGTGTTCTAATTACTCGAGAAAAGAAAGAATTCTCTTTGCCGCTGTATATTTAAGTGTTAAGCCTTCTTTGATAGTTGTTGCAAACTCGAGGTGTGGTGATCTTACGTACTGCTTCACACTATTCATTTCTCTCAATAAGTTTTTATTTATTTTATTTAGTTTTTTATTGTCTCTATCAAATCGTTCAAATGTAATTTGTGTTTTAAAATATTCAAAGAAAACTACCTACTTTAACAGCCCAATTCAGGCTTCCCTAGTAGGAGAAGGGATTTGTAACTTAAACCCACACTTATGGGGGTAGGTGGGTTAAGGGCTGGTATTTTTACTATTTATTTTTGTTTTATTGTCACATTTTTACACATATAATTGTAAACTATTTAAGAAATAGTACTTTACAAATAACCCATCTTTAGAAGTACAAAATACTATATATTTGTAATGCTATCTCGTATAATTATAAAGAACCGGCAAGCTAAACTTATCGCAACAATTTTTTGAAAAATTTTTGGTGATTTTTTAATTTTCTTAAAGCTTATATGGAAAACAAAATATCTTAGAGAGTTTGCACCAAATGTACATATCTAATTATGTATTTAATAAAAAAATACAATTCTACCAAAAAGAACAAAAAGCCAAGCTCAGTCCGAGATATTATTTACTATCGTACTATATCCACCCGTGGCTTGCTATTATGTATTCTGTTGTAGTTTCTGACATTTAACGTATTTTTCATGGCGATTACACAATAAAATGAAATTAATTTAATATTAGCCCACACAAAACATAATGTCCGGCGCAAACTAATTAAAATTGTACAATTTCGGCCGCAAAATGTTTTTATTAGATTAAATTACGGTGATGGAATAATGACCAACAATTGTTTAACTGATAACCGTGGCTGTGACATTAATGAAATGGTGTCACATTTAGTGTTTTCACTTGATTTGTATTGTTTGTATTATTTACAATTTAAGAAACACCTATTTTTTTTTAAATAAATACGTCAATTTGTCTTAAATGTATGACTTTGGCAAAGTATATACCGCATACACAAACTACCTCTAATAAAAATTCAGAATTGTCTTTCTCTTCGGTACACGGTAAGCTTTAAAGATGCATCACAAAACGTTCAAAAGCTAACATCAGTTCTTTTTCGTTGGCCAATCCATCCAATAACCAAGGAAGTAATCGATCCAAAGTAATAAGGGCACGTTGGCTTGTTTGTCCTGTATCCGAGGCAGAGTAAAGCAGAGGTCCGCTCCTCAATTTATGTACAAAACACGCTGTTTGCACGCCAACGTACCATCCGATTTTCCCTAATCTGAGATATTGTGTTTGTTGGACGGTAGAGCAGATTTCTAATAATAAAATGACGAGAGGTAGTGGATTAGTATTAGCTGCTGCTTAAAATTGTAACTGTCATTGTGTACTTTAAGGATTATTTGAATTTAAAATTATTTGGTTCATCTATAGAATATAAATATCTAGAACTAAAAATTAAAATATCAATTATTATTTTCGACTTGCCATATAAATGTATGAGAAAAGATTTACTAGTAGAATTCATAGGATAGGTTAATTTTAGGATGTTTTAGATAGAGATTTTCAAAGGGAAGAATACACCAATCAACTGTTTGGACTAAAATAAACTAATTCATAAAGATCTACGAGGAAATACTTTCAACGGAGATCTATAAAGTTATTTTGGCATAGTTTAAAAATGTATTATTTTTAGTTTGAAACTTCAGGTTTTATTAGGTTAAGCTTTGGTAAAAATTAAATATCACAGTACTCGATATTAAAAAAAGCAGTCTATAATATAATTTGAATCAATCATAATAAAACTACCTGATATCGGTCTAAAAGCCTAATTAATCAAATTTTTACTTGTTCAAATACCACTGCACAATTATCCGCTAGCTCTCGGGCAACAAAGTTCCAAGCTCCCAAGACCTTGTTGATTCAACATCCGATTCCTTCCCGAGTCCCCTATGTCGTTTATTCGTACTGGATTTATAATGGAAATCCTTTTGCTCAATAGGTGACGTCTGTCTTAAGTATATTGGATGGAGAACGCGAAAGACTCTATTATTATTTTTATTAAGAAATCGAGTATGTACTTTAATGTATCTGAGTTAGCTATGATTGCGTGCTTTTGAGATATTTATTTATTTAGTAATATAATCATGGAAGGGGGTTCTTTAGGTTTTTTTAAACATTGATATTTTACTCAAAAGTTAAACTTATTATATAAAGTAGAGTATCGTTATTTTTATTAGGCTGTTTTTAACTACCGATGGCACTAAAGCCTCTCACCTCAAATCCAGACAGGCTAACCAGTGGTCTAATGAGGCAGTACAACAAGTATACTTAGTTAAAAATTTTAAATCCAAGCTACTCGTATATTACTGTTAAGTTTCATCAACATACGTGCAGTATGAGCAGTTTCTGCTTGAAACAAACTTTCCGTTTATAATATACGTGGGATAAACTTAGGCCATCCGCGCGGAGCGGCATAAAACGAAGATTGCACCTTGAATCCGGAAAGGACCACTATACTACACATCGTAATTTTAACAAAGGCATGGGCTGCGTTCGACAGGCTTGAGGGGTCAACGGGGGTAAGATCCCCTGGGAACTGGCGGTAGGGGGTCGGGTGGGGTCGGGGGACACGTGGTGTCCGACACACGGGCCCGGCTCATTCGTCTAACGAGACACTGACTTCCGGAAAACTGCTTTAAAATTCCCGTCGCGTGATTTATTTTTGGTGGGACTCCATTTTTAAAGCGAATGCGATAGTTTCGTTTTACAAGTCATAATAGCTTTACTGTTGAGTAGTGAAATGCGAAAGGCATAGGGTTCGATCCTTAAACGTCTGACTGTTGGTACAGAAAAGCTATATGAATAGGAAAATGGAATATATGTTATAAAGAATTTTAAATATTCTATTTATTGTATTATTTTACTTTAGGAATATACAAGCCTTGACTTTTTATGACAGATAATATGACTACAATAATACCTGAAAACAGTAATGTTGGGGATGGTTAGTTTGGAAATTTTAAAATCTTGTGAATTGTGATAGTTGCCTGAACATCGACCACGCGAGGGTGTTATCATTAGCAGCATCAATGCTATTCTTTGACAGCCTTTCAAGGGATGAACAAAACTTTTAGCGTTTTGTTCATCCCTTTAGTATTCAGATACAATATTAAAGACACAGAAGAAGAAGAAGAAGAAGAAATACTTTATTGCACATAAAAATAGATATAACATAAACATGAAAAAAAAAGATTAAAATAAACACGCAAAGGCGGCCTTATTGCTAGAAGCAATCTCTTACAGGCAACCTATTGAAAAAATATTTGAGTATCGTAAGCGGGGTGGTGCAATAAGAAAAATTTATTATTTAAGAAAAAAATTACTTAAACACACACACACACACACAGTTTAAGCGACGGAAACTAACGAGATAGTAAAGCAGTAAAGTTCGAACCTACGACCGTTCAGATTTCCGCTGAGAGTTTTGAAGTTTATTATGCTTCGCGAAGTTCTCAGTCACGGGGCAAAAACATCTCGAATTTATAACGTTGATGTTAAACTTTTCCCAGTCTCGAGTCGCGAGGAGACCCATTTGTTCCCGATAACAGAGACAACTACAAAAAGTATTCTAATTAATTCAAAAGATAACATTTCAAAGTGACCGTTTGAATATTATCTCGCGGGGCAAGTTTTTTTATTCTTTTACATTAAAGGAATGTTAAAAAACAAAAAAAATAAACAATACAAAGTTTACCACTGAATAGGAATAACGAAATCAGCGCGCTTAATTCGTTTTCAAAAGTGAATTGTAACCGCGGTGTTATTTAGTATCAGCGATAGCAAATATCGTATCGTGTCGAGTTATCGTATTGTTTAAATAATCTTGCCATAGTAAAAATTTTTTTAACAAAAATAGAACCGACTCAAAACGCACTAAAAAGTAAAAAATAACTGTGTCATTTAGTTGCTTTAATTTACTTGCCTCCAAAAATTGAAGAGCTCCCTAAATTTCCCCAGGATATCATCATAAGATCCTAACATGATGACAATGAGACCACCTTGGAAGTACGCCCTTTTTAATATAAAAAGAATTGTCAAAATCGGACAACTCTGTAAAAAGTGGTCATACATAAAAAAATATATATACATGTCGAATTGAGAACCTCCTCCGTTTTTGTTCGTCAGTTAAAAATAATTTAATTGGATTATAGCTAACAATATAAATTGATATTTCGGTTTTCCGGATAGTTAAATATTGAATATTTGTTCTGGCTGTGCTAATTAATATCTGTGATACCTGTGATTGATGTAATTAAACGTGTTGATTTATTGTAAAACTTATTTGAGTTTGTAATATTTGAAAAGTAATAGTGATAGTTTACATCCGCGGAAAGATAACGAAATTCTGCAACAAAAAAATTAACCTAGTTTTTGATTAAGTACATATAACGATAAGAAAGTGTACTGTAACGTTTTAGTACAATTTAGTAGTAAATTAGTTCAAACTTCATTTGCTAGTTAATTGTAATACCTACACCTAAAACAATACAAAAGTACAGGTTTCATGATTCTAAGTTCCTAAAAGTAAATATCATATTGGAAAACAGAATTATTTGAATTAAAAAAAAACACCCATCCTATTTTAGATTAGAGTGATGTAAATCGAGTGATTTTTCTGCTTTACTCGTTCCCATTTGCCAAGTTTTTTTTCTACTTGCTTCTAGATTTGTTCGACGTCTAAGAGAGTTTTTGACGAATAGCACAACTAACACGTAAAAGGGACTCCTTTGTTAAACTTCAAATATAACAGAACTCCGAAACAGCCCGCGCCAACTTAAAAAACTGTTTCAATAACGATAAACCCGCGACAATCGCACCGTATAAAAGCCGTGAAATAAAACCGGGCCGAAATAAAATTAAAGATAAAAAAGTTGGGATAAAGAAAAAAGTTTCCCAGGCAACAATGGCGCGCGACAAAATACATTGCCAGGATTAAAGGAGATGGAGAAAGTTTTCTCTCCTTTCACGAGCCACGGAGAGACGGAGAAATGTAGACGGAGAGATGAGCGGAATGTCTTAAACGGTTAGACTTCATCCATGACAATCGGCGGATGCGGGGAATGTTACGTCGTATTTAAGTTTGACTGTTAGAACGTTTTGAATAGAAGCCTCAGTTTGCGTACAACTTGTAAATTCTTGTAGTCTGCTGGCAATTATTTTTTATTCTTTTAGATTGTAGCTAAAATGGTTATTTTTCTTAAGTTCATCTTACTATGTACAGTCCATTTCATAAAGCGTATTGTTGCTGTTGTTTCATTTTCTGGACTTAGATCCAAACTTTATTTGTATTAAAGATCACAGTCTTAGCCAAGAAATAATTTATTTTAATTCTACGTGCTTGTCTTTAATTGATCACTGTAGTATCTGTCTAACTATCGCTATAGGCCCTGTCCACGCTCCTTAGTCATATTTTAAGTAAAATAAACCTTTTACTTTAGTAGTTGGCTTGGCATTGCTTTAACTAGTAATTATTTACTTGTTTTTGGATTATTCACGGTAGTTCAGAGGCAAAACAAAAGATTTTGCGCCGAAGAAATCCAAGGAATCTTAACACACGAACCAATAAAACCAATAAGAGACCGAACTGAAAGAATTGTTTAGCTACTGTAACCAATTTGATCCGTTTGTCCTTTTTTAATGGGGAATTCTTTTACCTCGGCGTCACAAACTTTGGCAAAATGTTCAAAGGGACAACAAATTCCGAATGTCTTACGGAATGTGACTGACATACAGGCTTAGGTATACTTCAACATTGGTCCAGTGCTTAGATCAGTCTTCTGGAGATTAGATTACTTTTAATAACAAAATATACAGACCTCGCAAAGAGAATAAATTGAATTTGACTCATGACTAAGGGCCCCGTGGGTTCCAAACTAGTAGGGCATACACCGACAATAGTAACGAAGTGTTGCTACCATTATTATTTTAATGAAATTGAGTTTGTTCAAAACATTTTGTTCCGATACAAATAAAGAAAGTCATTCGTGTCATTCATTAAGAGTTCTTTTACTTTTTCGAGTTTTAATTTTCGTAGCTAAGTAACGGCGTATGGAGCGAACAGTTTGACAGTTCGACTTTTTGAAATTGCGCGGAAAATGGAGTAAAGTTTTCAGTACAATATGACGGCTATCTTAAACCAATTGTTATTAATACTTATTAAAGGTATTATAACTAACTTTTAAAGGATTTTTGTTATATTCTAGAAATTTATATAATGGATTATTATTTATTTTATAAATAGCTCAATAAAATAGGTAATATAGAGCTATTTAAAATACAAAAATCTTGAGTTATAACCCCAGCTAATGTCGTATTATTGAATTACTAATTCCTAGCATTCTGAGTCTCTCTCTCAGGTATGATCAGGTCTCTCTTCAGAGTTATCTAGTAGTTACTTAGTAGCAAAAAGTCAAAGTTAAATAATGGTAGTACTTTGCATGTAGAGTAGGAACCCTAAGCTAGCTAAGCTAAGCTAAGGATAGCGAAGGTGGAAAGATTAGGCGTCTTAATTATTTGCAACTTACTTAGTGCATCCATAGCGTCAAAAATGCAAAATTGATAATTCGTTTACTTTGGGTAGGGTTAATTACAAGCTCTTTTGAAACGTCATGCAGCAACATCTTCTGATCATAATATATTAGCCAACAGACGTCAACTGCTGGACATAGGCCTCGTGCAAAGACTTCCAGACACAACGATCCTGCGCTGCTTGTGGCCCGAAGCTCCTTGCGACAAGTTTAATATCGTCAGGCCACCTAGTGGAGACGTAGACCAACAAACACTGCGCTTTCCGGTACGGAGTCGCCATTCCAGCACCTTGACTTAGATCTTATTATTATTATACTTATAGCCATTAATGGGATCTAGATCTCATGTACGCAAATGGATCAGTTCTATCTAATTTAGCTGGGGCAGGTTTCCCAGCTCCTTGAGGTTGTGAACTTGTCCCAGGGGATTGAGAGTTATTACGTTTTCTCTTCTCGCTCTCTTTTGGTTTAATTATGATTTTATTGTTTCGTATGTAGGCTTCGTTTCCATTTTCCCTTTCGTTTTTTATTTCATTTTGTAACTCTTTACGCTTTTGTAGCATCTCTTTCGATAAATCCTCAGTTATGTAAGTATATTTTGGTTAAATTTTTCTTATTTTTTATGATTTTAATTGCCATTAATGTTCTCTAGAAAGAAGTCGTATAACCTATTCTTAAGAAACTTAAAACAATAAAGAGGTGGCCGCAACACAACTTTGGTTTTATACAAAATTAAAATTAATGATCGATTTGTGACGGGTCCATTAAGCTAACCCGAAACTTTTATAAAGCCCCTTTTAATCCATAGAGCGCTAAATCTCTTATGAAGGCTTTTAAACCTTTTTTTAAATAGCCCGGGACGCAAAGAAACGCTCCGACTTACTAAATTGTGGGTGTATTGACTTTGTTGATGTGTTAAATTATTTTAACCGATTTTAAGCAGTGTAAAAAAACGATATTCAAAAATATTTCCTACCAAATAGATATTTAAAATGTTTGTGTTCACATTAATCACCATCAAAATCAGATCAGAATTTTGGGAAAATCATAGACGTTTGAATATTAGTAGATTATAGTTCTATCAACCTTTATTATAATCACATCTGGTAAGTGATGATGCAGTCTAATGGAATCGAAGCTAACGAGGATGAAATTCACACTGCTCTCGGTTTCTACACATACCGGAACGCCAAATCGCTTGGCAGCACATCTTTGTCAGCAGCGTGGTAACTAGCCATAGCGGATGCCTGCCTCCAGTTAGATTTAATGGTCTAGCCATTAAAGAAAATCTCAATCCGTCCAGCCGTGAATGAAACCTATGACTTCCATTATATAAATCTACCGCGCCACGAAGGCCGTCAAAACACAAAAAACTTTAGATAGTTTTTTTTTTATCGACTACAAGTTGGCCCTTGACTGCTATCACACCTGATGTTAAGTGATGATGCAATCTAAGATGGAAGCGGACTAACTTGTTAGGGGTATGAAATCCACACCCCTATCGGCTTCTACACGACATCGCACCGGAACGCTAAATCGCTTGGCGGTACGTCTTTGTCGGTAGGGTGGTAACTCGCCACGGCGAAAGCCAGCCAGACCAAGACAAATTAAGAAAAATCTAAATCTGCCCCGCCGAGAATCGAACCCAGGACCCCCTCCTTATAAAACCACCGCGCATACCACTGCGCCACGAAGGTCGTCAAAATCATCAAATCAATCAATCGTAGTGTTGTGATGTTAAGGTACGTTTGCATGTTTACGAAAGTTCTATCAAATGGTGGTTCTCAATGCACAGACGATAAATAAACACTCATTTTTAATTGTATGGATAGATAATTAAAGTGACGTGTAGGCAGGGCTTCGAGGGTTGGAATATTTTCTGAACGCTGTCAAATCCAATCCGTTCAAAATTCGGACAAACGTTAATTATAACTTTATCATTCCGGAAAGTTCAATTAAAAGGTTAAGCTCGGGTTAACCTAACTGTGGTTATTGTTTATTAATAGCATTCGGTAAAGAGTTACCGACCATAGTATATCTATAATTAACAACTGCCTCATTTAATAGTTGTCTTACATTGGCTTATAGGGTCGTCGGTTCAAGCTGGTATAACTTATTTTCAAAGAGTTTATAATTTAAAAAGATCATGGTGAGCATTTCGAGGACAGATGAAAGTCAGCAAGAACCCAAAATTATTAAGCCAAAATAACGCTGTCTTTAAAAGCTTATGAAATTGACTCCAGTTTTTATCATTATAACTACATTTATACCCTTAAAACTAATATCCTGACATACTACTTCACAGCGAAAACCATTACTACTTGCTTCCCCAAATCTTGCTTGCTTACTCTCCCAAAGCTTCATATGGATCCAAAATCTACTGTACCACTTGCTATAACTCACCCCTATAACCTATAACAATTATAGTAAAACTTTGCACAATGCCAATAAAAGTCTACCCGTAGCCCTTAGTAGTGAAGTTATGCGCTAATAAAATACATGTAAAATCCCCAAAATGGTACGCAGAGTCCCAGCTATAATCGTCGCTCCCTAAAATTCCATTTCTTATCCTGTTTCATTAACACAACATGTTTGTTACGACATTCGACACAGGTGCCCTTGAGGGGTTGACCCTAGGACTGACTGCTAGAGGGTTACCATTGTGACATCTAACTTGTGACTTTACTCACGTAGAAATTGAAATAGCGACTTTTCTCCTTTACATACAAACTCGTAACTTTGTAAATTTTTAATTTAACGTTTGAAGTTTTTATTTTCTGTCGTTGGTACTGATATTACTAACTAATAATAATAAATTTATCATCAAGATGTTGATAAAATCCGATTTCATCGTTAGGTACACACACACACACTCTAATACATCTACACTGATTAATATTATAAACAACAACGATCTCGTTGGTTATAAATAAGAAAGTAAATTTGTGTGTTCACCATTGAATCACTTTTGATGAAACAGATGGTTTGCATCCTCAAGACATACATGAAATCATTTTTAGCTAAAGAGTTCTCGCAGCAAAACATGAAGCGCTTCACAAGCTTAGTAAGAATTTATTCACAAATTTTAGTTTATAATTTAATTCTAATTCCATTAATTAATTTTAATATATACAAGTACTTTTTAAGTCAAGCCTGTCAATTTGTAATGACTGTACCTGTAATGATTGTACTGCACCGGATCGGAAAACAGATTGTTCCGTCTTTGCTGACTAATCCTTTTATAATCAATACTAAAGCCAAACTCCATTGAGAATGCTTGTCAACAAACAAATTTAAAATGAAGGTAGGAAATGCAACACGCTTTATGCCTAATAAATTCAAAATGATGTTTTGTTTTTTTATAAAATCATACGCATTTTTATAAAATCATTCATCATACGCATAGCTAAGGTCTGGAATGCCTTACCGAAATCAGTATTTCCTTTTTTTTACAACTTGGGTATCTTTAAAACAAGAGTGAATAGGCATCTTCTAAGCAAGCGCGTTCCACCTTAGACCACATCTACACTTACCATCAAGTGAGATAGTGGTCAAGCGCGGGCTTTTTTCTTACTAAAAAAAAAAATCTTATTTAAAAGATATTGAATATATTAATTAGTTTTAAGCTTACTAATCTAATTTATTGTCATGAATTCGTCATTAACATGTTAACTTAAAAAATTTGGTGTTAAATGAGTAGTAATTTCTATCTTCATTTTTAATTTGTTTGTTGACAAGCATTCTCAATCGAGTTTGGCTTTAGTATAGTTAAATACATACTAAACGGGTATAATTATTATCAATTGGGCAGTTTCGTATAAATCCAAACACCCCATATGAATTCTCCAGCAGTTAATTCAAGTTGTTTTATTGCATCTAAGGGTAGAAAGAATCGTTACAGTACGATTTGCATGTCCCACGAGTGGCCTTTAGGGTGGCCCTGTCTTTATGGGGGTGACAAATGGTACGCTCGAGCTTTGCGACCTCCTAATGAATGGGGAAGGCCGCTTGCCGTTGTCCACTATACATTTACCTAGTTCCTGAGAGGGTAGCTAAATTAACGGTAAATATTTAGAAAATCCAACAAATTAATCTGGAACTGCAAAGTTCGATCCCTACTTCCTTTTGGTTACAATTCTACTTAAATTGGCATTAGTTTATTTACCGATTTATGCATGTGAATTTATTAAAAGTCGATGCATTAAAACGTAACGTCACGTTTTATGAAAATTGAAGAGTTTTCTCACGTCAAAACTAGATGGCGCTGATCAACTTAACATCATGTTTAGAGTTACGCAGCAACTGGGTAATAAAAGTTACACTCTGCACTCAGTAGCATATCATTCATTGAATACTACTTTAATGTTAAATTATATTAAAATCTTTTCTCCCATTCCATCTTCAAATAGCATCTACTATATTAATCAATACTATAGATAATTATTACCAAATGCCAAGAATAATTTCACCGTTCTGTAATTGAACGTCGAATAGGTAATAGTGAGAGCAAGCTCCATAGCTAACCCGAGCCACGTAGCAATGTCCAAACTAGGGGCCCATTAAACTTGCACGTATCACTGCACATGTCCAAGTGTTGGAACAACTTGGCCGATACTCCGCTACTCCAGATATTCCAGCTTCACGTCACTCAGAATATAATATAACAAAACACGGTTCACAAATAACACCGAACTGTTTGTTGATATTTAAGGTAAGTATATGTTAACTGAAAAAAGCAGAGGTTCCTCCTGTATGAATGAATGTTTTTATTTGCTCAAATCTCGAGAGTTATTGTAGTTTACATGTTGAAAAATCATTTTTCATACTTGTACGTATTATAACAAACCCCGCTTCTAGTGCAAACATCCTTTTATGTGCGGTTTAGATGTTATAGCTATATAACTAGTAGTTTAAGTGCTTGCTTGGTCCAGTGGTTAGCCTATATTATGGCGTCGGGCTATTTTAAACTTACTTTCTTCCAATAATTAATTATTAGGTACTCGTAACGTATAGCGATATAGTTAAGGCTATTTTGATTCAATAATTTACTACCGTTCTAGGATTTGTTTTACCTAAATGTTAAAATTAACGGTATACAAACAGTAGTAAACAAAATGTCCGAACCCGCCCGTTAATTAACCCTCAAGTTGACGTGTTCACATCGCACGAAGTATCACAGGACATCTCGGGGTCCGCTGTACCGCGCGACCGCTGGCCCGCAAGCTAGGCGCGTCGGTATTTATTGCCACAATAACCCTATTAATTCTCCTTGCAAGTTGGGGGTCGTTTCGACCGCATCGCGCTCGCGTGTTAAGCTATTTACGTTGTGGGGGAGGGTTAGTTGCGATGGCAAAGTTTTTTAAATTGTACGATAAGATAGCACTTGGCGGTCATCTTATTATGCACGTGTGAAGGCAAATTACACCTCGTTTAATCAGTAGTTAGCCTTTTATGCAGATTCAGATCATGAGGTCATCCATACGTTTGAGTCCTCGCTAGAAAATATGTGTTTAGTTTTTGATTTTTCCTAGAAATTGTTAGTAGCAGTCCAGACCTAGAAATTAGGTGGATGTCTGGTCGACTCTGTTGCGAATATTGAGCTGAACCAGACCCCTGACATTAATATATTAAAATATTCAATCCCGGAAAATATTATTACCAAAATGTTCATTCAAATATTTCAAAATTCAGCTTAAAAATTCCATCAACCAGCATTCACGCTGTATATCTGTATGTACATGGGTACATTAAACACGATTCAATTAAATTTCATTTTATTTGAATCTTTGACGACCTCCGTGGCGCAGTGGTATGCGCGGTGGATTTATAAGACGGAGGTCCTGGGTTCGATTCCCGGCGAGGCAGATTGAGAGTTTTCTTAATTTGCCTTGATCTGGCTGGTGGGAGGCTTTCGCCGTGGCTAGTTAGCACCCTACCGACAAAGACGTACCGCCAAGCGATTTAGCGTTCCGGTACGATGTCGTGTAGAAACCGAAAGGGGTGTGGATTTCATCCTACTCCTAACAAGTTAGCTCGCTTCCATCTTAGATTGCATCATCACTTAACATCAGGTGTGATAGCAGTCAAGGGCTAACTTGTATTCGATAAAAAAAAATCATGATTTGATATAATTGTAAAACTTTGTGATTCTGATATCTATGAGAAAAATCCACTGAACAATTAAAACACTCGTTTATTTAATACAGTGTCAGAATAAATTGTAGAAGCTTAAATAACAAAATATACTTAACTAATAAAAAAATGGGCTATATTAGTAAAAACAAGTTTCTAAATAGTCTTACTTAATAGCTATAAAATTAGAATTAACATTAACCGAGTAAGTACTTTTGTAATTCTATAAAACATTTCTATAGTTTGTTTCATTCGTCCTCTGATATCGTTTGTTGAACCCAATTAGGTTTAACCTACAGATTAGAAAAATATTCGCCTGACGTAGGTTACAATAAAATAAATATTACTGCAAGTCACTTTCATAAAGGTGAAACTGTATTAATGATGTATGTTAAAGAAATTAGAAAAAAATATAAGATCAACATAATTTTGTAATTGATTGTTATTTTTTTTTGTTTGTTGAGTATTGAACCTCAATTTTACCGCCTTTCCTATAAGGGCACACAGGGCCCGTGACAAGGTCCCATATCCCACATTCCTGTGTTGGCAGCATTGTATACTCTGTTTGAAAAGACTATAGACAATATAGTGGCCATATTTGCTGTATTGTGGTACCGCGTTTAAACTATAGATAATAGACTAGGCGCGGTACTCGTCGAGCAAAAATGGCGGGCGGTAGGCTATAAAATATGCCCCTATGGAAAATTGTGATTATTCACCTTAGTGTCCGAGTCTTGTGCAGTCTTGCTATTTAACTATCGTAAGAGTCTGTGCGTGTAATGTTTATTAAGTAATTACTGTAATAATGCTTCATTTTGATCATATATGATGTCTTTGTAAATAAATTGTTATTAAGTTTGTCTTTTGGCGTTTTAAGTTGTATTCCCTTCTGGCTGTTTGTTAACACCTGACAACTTCGTTCACACATTTTTGCTCAAAAATCCAGCAACATGCTAATATCATCAATGACACATCATTTACAAACATACTTTCCAAAAAAATTTTAACAAAAAATAAAACCGACTCAAAACGCACTAAAAAGTATAAAATAACTGTGTCATTTAGTTGCTTTAATTTACTTAAGCATATCTATGAAGTCGGTGCCAGCAAGTTATTTAACGTAGTAAAAAAAAACGATCCGCAGAAGAACCAAAGTAACCGACAAAGATCAGCGAGTCGCAGAACTGAAGTGGCAATGGGCGGAGCACATACAGCGAACATTCGAACAGCTGATGGACGTTGGGGGCCCAAGGTGGTAGATTGGCGACCCCGCACCGGAAAGCGCAGCGTTGGTCGACCCCCAACCAGGCGGACTGACGACATCAAACGTGTCGCAGGGAGCCGCTGGCAACAGGCGGCTCGGGATCGTTGTGTTTGGAAGTCCCTAAAAAAGGCCTATGTCCAGCAGTGGACGTCTACTGACAGGCTGGTAATGATGATGATGATGAAAAGGGCCCTAAATTCTTCTGTGCTTAAGGGCTGCAGCCCGACAATGCCTCAAACAAGTGCAGTGGTTGGCTATTTGGAGCAGTTTTATGTTAAATTGGCTTGAAAAGACATACATTATGTTTAGATGTCTTTAGCTTCTGCATGAATCTTTGCAGCATTACAAGTTTAAGTAATGATATCTGATAAAATAGTTATAGATAATTGTGTTCACATAAGAGTGAAAGTATGATATACGTTATTATATTTAACACACTTATTAATTTGGGTTGCTCTGTTATATACAACAGTATTACTATTACTAAAACAAATTTAACCTTAACTATCACCGCGTAGAAAGGTCGCTAAATCAATTCACGGGGTATTATTAGGTGGGCGGGCGGAGGCTTTTTGTTTTAGGTTAGTACACGGCAGTGGGTCACAGCAGGCTTGCTTATTTAATGCCGACCCACGTGCGGCACGGGTTTGTGTTTACAGTCTCAATTTTATAACACACTAGCTGTTATACTCCAATCCGCTGTGTGTTTTGGGACATGCTTTACTTGATCCTATTATGCTCCGTTTTAAAAGGGATTGCACGATTTAAACCTTAAAACTTTTTAAGTTTGCTACGTGTGTCTGTGATTGTGTAGTATATCTTTGCATTTATGTGTCTAGGTATGAGTTAACAGTCGTCCAAATTGATATCTACTCCATCTAAACGCCAAATTTTTCATACAAATTTGATTTTGGATGATGTCTCTAATCTATTTATGTATGATGAAGAAGTAATTGATAAGTCAATCCCAAAATTCCAGTATTTTCTTATTTACTGTTGAAAGACAATAACATAAATGCATTGCAGCTAAATTATGGTATGAGTCAAGATTTTTCAAAATTTTTATATCAACTTTACCATACTAGCAGATGAAAATTTAGTTTTCCTTGTACTTAGCTAAGTATTCATTCAACGGTAATTTAGTAGTACAGTTGTTTGTGAAAGAGCTCAGCCGAGAAAATACGAGCCAGATGCTTATTTCTACGGTCAAGCAGCATTGCTTTATTGTGGTCTAAAAGATATATTTGTAGGTGTGGTCTAAGGTGGGACGCGCTTGCTTAGAAAATGCCTATTCCATCTTGTTTTAAAGATGCCCAAGTTGTTTGAATAAGGAATAACACCAACGCCATTCCAGACCTTAGTCATCCGCATAATAAAAGACGTACGTTTGTACGAGTTCAGGGAACATCAACGATGTAGGGACGAAATCCCACCCGGTGCCGTGCGAGGAAGGAAATACGAGATCATATAACTCCTGAGAACACTCACCGAAATATGTCCACTAAAATACTGTAAAACCTGCAACCAACCGACGACGATCAAGGCTGTGGAAAATCACCAGTAGTGTTTCAGAGCCAATAGGTAGGATGAAATATATGCAAACAAAAATAATACTACAAATTAAAAACAAATCCACATCAAAAATATAAAACCCATAAAGTGTTATTTAAATCAACAGGCACCAAGCATTTGTATAAGTGCAGTGAAAAATTCATTTCGCGGCTTTATTTTCAAAAACCTTTGACGTCCAACATTATAGCCTTTATTGCTTTTATAATAAAAGCGTAAGTGATACGTCAGTTTTTAAACACGGCAGCTATGATACAATGAATATTTCACGGTGAGAGAGTTAATTCAATTTTAAATTAATTTATTTCAGGTGTAAGCTAAGTTTATAAGCCTTGAAAAGTCATGTTTTGGTGAAGCTGGAAAGGTGTTATATACTGCCAGTATAAATTCAGCATTATCTTTAGCCTATTTTAAAGCTCTTTTTGATTTGTTGAAAACTTTTTTTTTATCGAGAAAGAATACAATAAGGAACTTAAGCCAACTTATCCTAATAACTATACAAATCATGCTCACGTGGAATGGTGGCAAGAATACTGGCTGCATTTCCGCGTTGGATAGCCAGACTAATCCTTTGCGCAAAAAATGAGCCAGCCCTTCGGTCACCAGTTGAGGCAATTAGGCGCGGTGAAATATTACGGAAGAACTTTTTGGCACTGGGACTCCATGGCCCAAGGGTCTTCACGGCAAAAAGAACAAACATGTAACTCTCTGTCAGAGAGGCATATTTGTGCCACTTACCGGTTTCAGCCTTTTCTGCTGCGGCTCCCGGTCTTGATTTTGTCCTCCTGATATGACACGGAGCCAATGTGTCAACGCAAGTAGCGTCCCACATTAGGGCCCGTCCCTTTTAATAAGCTGATAATGTTCTGCTCTCTTTATAGTAGTCGCTAGTTACATCAAGGTATTCCGATGCGGGTTAACGGGCTTAAGTTCAAGAACAATCGTTATAAGATGAACGTGCTTTTCGAAATACGGAGTTGAGAGAACCAATTTTAGGTAACAACTGTGAATTTCTTAGAGTATCAGTTAATTACTAGATCAACGAGGCACTATAAGTCTACTTGTCTACTTGTTTTTATTTGGGTATTTATTACAAGTGAGCCCTTGACTGCAATCACACCAGATGGTAAATGATGATGCAATCTAAGAAGGGAGCGGGTTACGAGTAGGAAGAAATCCACCCCATTCGATTTCTAGAAATCGTACCGGAACGATCGCTTCGCTGTACGCCTTTGGCGGTAGGGTGGTAACTAGTCACGGCCGAAGCCTTCCGGCAATCACACCTGGTCCAATTAACAAAATCTCAATCAGCCCAGCTGAGAATCGAACCCAGGACTTCCGTATTATAAATTCACTGCTCATACCATTCCGCCGTTATATAATGTACTGACGCAGCTAGCACTCAATATCATCATCATTAATAGCAAGCAGCCTAGTATATTAATAAGTACATAATATAACTTAAACAGTCGAATCCGCCTACAAAGGAAGCTGCGCACTGTGCACTTCTAAAACAACATTAGCATGACAACATCGAACAACGAGCAGCTGTTGTATAAAATAAAGCCGCAATGCAACAAACGGCCGCAACTAAAACATCATTTCATTAAGTAGAACACCAAGTGATACAAACACGCCGAAGTACCGTCGAAGTTTTCATTTCGACGCTTTAATTTCAAACCTTTGACGCTAAATATAAACTTTATTGCTTTCGTAATAAAGACGTAAGTGACGTTACATCAGCGTTTTTCAGCTGCGGCCGTTTTAATCTGATAGTTATTGCGGGGAAGGCGCGGCGAGGCACAGAGGCGACACAGAGTGGCACAGTCGCGTCTGTGCCTGTTTTCGAAGAGGTCAGGCAGGATATTACGAAGCCGCAACGTCAGGCGCATTCGCAGTTGAAAGCTTAAATGAGAAATAGTGGAATAATGTCGTCTTTTTGCTTTGATACCGGTCTATGTGTCAGGGCGTTTCGGTGCTGGGAAATTGTAATGAAAGACGAATGAAATAAAATATTACTGTTTATAGAACAAAGTCCTCCCGCGACTGCCTGTTTGAACGCGATAAACCACTGAATGCATTTTCATACAGTTTTACATTAAGCGGGTAATATAAAGAAGGTTTAGGTTTTATCTAATATTATAAAACATACAGACTTGGAGCTTTATAGATATGCTTGAAACACAATGAAGGCAGTATTTACCAGTAGCTTTTGATTTATAGAATTGCTTGAAATAAAATTACTGAATGCATGTATACTTACTTAATAAATAAATAAATAAATGTATTAGTCTTTAAACCAATCTATGGAAATTATTCTCTCAGCTAAGATTGAAGCAATTTCATTATAAGTTCAAAAGTGTTAGATGGATGTGAAAATATTATTTTTAAATTAGAACATAATAATTACTAAGGTTCAGAATTAATCACAAGTTACAGTAATAAATTATAGAATCCCGTGCAAAAACAAACCAGGAAAAATCATAATCCACATAAAAAGCATTCAGTGACAAGCTTTCTGTTACATTTGTCTTTCATTACACGGCATAGTTAATTAACGATTAAAGCACAACAAGCATTAACGATTAGAGTCAAATGGAAACCTAACCTAACGAACTGAACAAATTCTATAAAAACTAAGCTTATCTTTTTTTGGCGACCTCCATGGCGCAGTGGTATGCGCGGTGGATTTATAAGATGAAGGTCTGGACCAGGTTCGATTCCCGGCGGGGCAGATTGAGATTTTTCTTAATTTGTCTTGGTCTGGCTGGTGGGAGACTTTCGCCGTGGCTAGTTACAATCCTACCGACAAAGACGTACCGCCGCGATTTAGCGTTCCGGTACGATGTCGTGTAGAAACCGATAGGGGTGTGGATTTCATCCTACTCCTAACAAGTTAGCTCGCTTCCATCTTAGATTGCATCATCACTTAATATCAGGTGTGGTGTGATAGCAGTCAAGGGCCAACTTGTAGTCGATAAAAAAAATGTTACCTACGCATATAAAGCAAACATAACTTTTTGTAGCTAAAAAGTTACGCACTCAGGCGTTGTACAAATGCATACAAAAAGTAGCTCATTCCCTCCTTACAAGCTAGATATCTAGGAAGTGGCGATGGTACGAAGGCTCCGTATACGGCGTGTTATCGGGTAGCTTGTTTCCCGATATAGTTACAAGATAATGGCGCGTGCCGCTCTGTGGCCGGTAACTTAGACGTAAACAAGCTTGGTTCCTGCAGAAAATGGAGCTCGCATGTCCTTAGACTTAACCACTAGGAAGCTACCAAAATGCTTTAATATACGTATTTATACTACCTTATTTTTCAGTTACAGTTAATTTTGACGGACCTACCTGTTTGCTGACCAGCACCTACATTCTGTATCGATGTTATTGAAACTCGACAGTGTGAGTTAGGGATTGGTCTCGTATCTACGTTTTCGTGATAGACAAAAAATATAGACATGTATTCGTAAATAACACTGTAGAGTTATAAAATCATTGTTACAGAATAGCTTTTAAGTTTCGAAAATAGTTTTTTAATGTTAATCCGTTTGTTTGGTTGTTATGTATATTCACGTCCCACAATTACTTACTGTTGTCGAGCATTTAAAAACAATAATATTGTTTTTAAAGATTAAAAATCAAGTTATAAATGGTCGTTTTGCATACAATTTATTGAAAAAAGTCTATATTGTCGCGAGTGATGTCGTAGTCAAACGCTTAGTTACCATAAATAACTAAAAAAAATGTTTAACTTTTCCGGGCAAGAAGTAGTAGAAAGCCAAAGCGAATTAAGAATAAGTACTTTGTAGAACATAATATTGACGTTTTATCTTTTGCCGTGTGTTGTTTTAAATGTCTGGAGACTGGGAGATACTTTTTAACGTTTATTTTTGTTTCTAAACTACGCTGTGTAAGAATTTATCTTCCCGACTTAACAAGAACCCAGATAAAAGTAAGAGAATATACACGCTTTCTCAGCTAAGATAGAGGCGAATTCGAGAATACAAAGTTCTAAACTTAGCTCAAGTTTGATTTCTTAAGAGGCATTACACATGGCATATTTACCTACTACCGTCTAGAAATATTGAACATACTGCCATACGATTTTGAGTTGCAGTATGATATCTTTTGGCTTCTACTTTGGACAACGTAACATGGCTTAAGCATACGTAATAAATTACATCTCCGGATAGGCGGTAATCACTTGACATTAAGTATTGCGGTCGCTCATCACAAGTATTTTGACTTTGACTTTGGGCAGCATAACAAACTTGAGCGCACGTAGTTAATACTAACGCCAGGCAGAAGGCCGGGGCGGCCATTAACACAATTTATGTAGACATGTTGTTTGGAATTTACTTTAATGTGAATCCGCACCGCAAGCTGATTAATCTCCACACGAGAGATACGTTGTTAAGGGGTTTGCTCACTTGCTCAATTGCCGCGCATTTTAACTTACAAAGTGCTGTTTTTCAACGTAATATCTCTTTTATAGACATTTTTGAAAAATAACATCTTTATACGGAGCATAATGCATAATTTGTTGGTAAAGTAATGTACAATTTATATAGATGATTTCATTTATTTATTACAGTACATTAAATTTAATAACTAAATGTTATTTTTAAGGGTATAGAAATTGTGAAATTCACATGGGTAGTTGACTTTATGCATTTTAAATTCGTAAGAAATATTTTGCATACCTCATTTAGTACTCGTATATCTCTTTTATAAACAATAGTATTCCACTTAACTTCAGGTGATACTTCTGCCCTATTGTTATTACATACTTCTTTACAATTATTAATTGTTATAGAGTCAACTTTGTTGAATAATTGAAATTATCAATAATATTTTATTATTACCTTTAAACATAAAAGCACGCTGTGTTAGTATTAATTGTTGTTTAAATACACAGCCAGTTGTTCTGAATTTACGTTTATGCGCGTTCGCGGTACAGACTGATTAATACCCGCGCCATATCTTTATTGTTAAGCGGCTGACTCACTCGCCGTTTAACTTGGCACTGTTTAACTATATATAAAGTAAGATTTTTAGCTGAAATACTAAGTACCTTCCAGTAGCAGTCGTAATAGTAGAGCTCTTTATGATAAATCTCGTACGGAAAAGTATGCAGCTTGTTTCTGTATGATTGTGTTCTGGACAAAATTCAAAATTCTTAGTTTACAAAGAGTTTTGAAACGTCTCTAATTTTATCTATTTGTATAGACTCTACTGGTTTGGACGGTCGAGTGGCGCAGTGGGTAGTGACCCTGCTTCTGTGTCCTAGGCTGTGGGTTCGATTCCCACGTCTGGAAAATGTTTGTGGTGTACATGGATGTTTTCCAGTGTCTGGGTGTTTATCTATATATTATAAGTATTTATGTATAATATATATAAAAATATTTATCAGTTATCATAGCACCCATAACACAAGCTATTTACGAGTACGCTTACTTTGCGGCTATGTAGCAATGTGTCATTGTCCTATAGTATTTATTTATTATTATTTAACTCAACAGTCTTTGCATACATTGTGGCTTTGACAATAATTATTTTCAATTGCATTTTATTCTAGCTTCTCTGTAAAGATGACAGCTGATCTAACGGCTACTAACCCAAATTGTATAGTTACCTTTATACTAAAGCCAAACTCGATTGAGAATGCTTGTCAACAAACAAATTAAAAATGAAAGTAGAAATCACTAGTCATTTTACACCTATTTTTTAAATCAACTAGTTAATGATGAATTCATGGCAATAAATTAGATTAGTAAGCTTAAAACGGATTAATATATTCAATATCATGTAAATAAGATTTTTTAAAATGACAAAACAGCATTTTAAATTTATTAGGCATAAAATGTGTTGCATTTTCTACCTTCATTTTAAATTTGTTTGTTGACAAGCATTCTCAATCGAGTTTGGCTGTAGTATAGTTAGTAAACGTTTTAACACATTCAGTCCAGCACTGTTATAAAGCTCATAATAAAACCAATCTATACTGTACAACAATACAAACTGAGTGTCTTTTTCATATAATTACCGAAATATTTATATATTCAAATGCAGTGATTTGTACTTAACCCTTTACAATCCTCTGCGATGTGTAAGCGGGTGGGCACCCTTACAACCGCTAAACATTATTTGCACCCACCCCGCTACCCTGATTAGCGGACAGAGTCGGGGCAAACATCTTAGTCCCCCACGTAATCTATACAATACTTTTCGTGAGCTTAAGATTAATGTCTTACCATTTTGTACCAGTTTATTCTAGGACCAGCTTAAGTTAAAAGCAACTAGCGATTGTAGATTTATTGAATGAAAATTTTACTCTATTTTGCTGAGGCAGAGTCATTTGTTTCGTTTTTTATGTTTGGCGTAATTTTGTATGAGAACATTAACTTAAACAGTCGGGTAATAAAATTTATTAAATAAAAATAGAACCGACTCAAAACGCACTAAAAAGTAATAAAATAACTGTGTCATTTATGAAGCATATCTATGAAGTCTAAGCCAGCTAAGTTTAAGGAACCTCTATTTTACGTAGTAAAGCAGTTTGTGGGTTCTAGGTAACGTCCTTAAAGTAGAAACCTTGGCTGGCGCCGACTAGATATGCTTAAGTAAATTAAAGCAACTAAATGAGACAGTTATTTTATTACTTTTTAGTGCGTTTTGAGTCGGTTCTATTTTTATTTAAAAAAATTTATTTCTTACTTTTTAGTGATTTATAGCCACGTACCGTACTCGTACTATACTGTCATAGTATATTATACGGCACTAGTAGCCAAAAAGTTACCGATACCGAGACAAAAACCGAAATCGCTGTAAGCGTGCCTCCAAAATTTGAAGAGTTCGTTCAATTTCCCCAGGATATCATCATCAGATCCTAACATGATCCACCTTGGAAGTGTGCCCTTTCTAATAAAAAAAGAATTATCAAAATCGAACAACTCTGTAAAAAGTTATGCGTGGTCATACATATAAAAAAAAAATATACGTGTCGAATTGAGAACCTCCGCCGTTTTTTTTTGTCGGTTAAAAAGTCGATTTCCGAGCGATATTCTTTAAAAATAAGTTTCGTGATTTATATTTTTCGGTCTTGGACCGCGTCAGTCATGCATTAAAGTTCAAAAATAAATCGTACAAGGACATTCGTTTTAGTTGCAAATACATAACATTCATAATTACAGTTTTACTATTATTATTTTGCCATGAAATATCCCCTCTTCTATGAAGAAGGAGACCTGTAGTGACGCTAATAAGGTGATAATGATAATGAAATTTGTCAAACGAGGGTACATACATACATTTATAATTTAGGAACAACAAAAATTAAAACTATATAGGTTAAAATTTAGTCACTATTTATTAGGCTTCCGCTGAGAGTTCGTGAGTTCAACCGTTTAATATACCCAAGAGACGTTCACAAAATTAATTGTTGCGTTTATGTCGCGCACACGCCCTCCGGGTTTGCTTTGAAAAATCATCCCTTGTTGTGCACTAGTCGGATTTATCATGTCAAGTGTCTATTACTTTACTAATACAAAATTACACTTGTCTACTCTCTGAGATTAGCTGGTGGCTATGTAGCTTCGAATACAATATCACAATTATTTACCTACACTTCCACAATCTTCTTTCTATGATTAGGCGCGAATTACCTAGATGCTAAACTACCTGGTCTACTGATTAGAATATATGGCTTCTGTTCACGAGGCCCTGGGTCGAGCACTGGAATTCAGCCTGGGGTCGGAATTGGTTCGGTTTTTCAAGTATTGTAAAGTAAGACTACTTGAAATAAATGAATTTTACTTTGACTTTGGTGTTCACATATTACAGTGTCTTGGTAAGCACATTATACTGTTGATTTCGGTAATTTTTCTTAACATTTGAAAAATATCCGTGATGGTCATAAAGTTAAACAGTGGTACCCTGAGACAAACACGACGACCTCCGTGGCGCAATGGTATGCGCGGTGGATTTATAAGACGGAGGACCTGGGTTCGATTCCTGGCGGGGCAGTTTGAGATTTTTCTCAATTTGTCTTGGTCTGGCTGGTGGGAGGCTTTCGCCGTGGCTAGTTACCACCCTACCGACAAAGACGTACCGCCAAGCGATTTAGCGTTACGGTACGATGTCGTGTAGAAATCGAAAGGGGTGTGGATTTTATCCTACTCCTAACAAGTTAGCCCGCTTCCATCTTAGATTGCATCATCACTTAACATCAGGTGTGATAGCATTCAAGGGCTAACTTGTAGTCGATAAAAAAAAAACAGTATTGGTACTGCGTGGAGGGCTTAAACTTCATATAATCTCTCATTTAAGAAAGGCCCCTTGTAGTGGGCTGATAGTGTATAAATAGTATTTTGACCAGAAATAAATTGCAAACAATGCAAATTCCCTGATTTCGTAAAATATTCACTTTTCAATCGCGAGATAAAATTAATATCATAATATTTAAAATAAAGCAAATTCCACGTAAACAAAGTCTTAATCAAAAACTAGTTTATAATAAAATGTTCAATGCTACGAGTAACTCTATTATTATGCAAATACTCTATAATACCTCACGTCCAATACCACATACGAATAACCACTAAAGTAGAGCTTACAAAGGGTCAAGCTATAAAGAACATTAAAATGGCGATAGTAGGCATTACTGTCTCCCCTCCACCTTCCAGGGGGGTAATGCCTCCTATATCAGCCGGAATGGCAATTCGAGCAACATGACCTGCAGTTCCAGCACTTCATTACCAACCTTCGGGCACTAATTTTGGTTAAAGACCCATCATTTTTTCCTCTGACGTCCCAACACATTGAACGGTTAAATTATGCAAGTGCATTCGCAAGCTATTTTCACACCTATGTGCATGGCATAGGGTTGGTTTTTGTTTGATTATGACATATGTAATCGGGAAGCTTTTAAATGTGTTGGAGTGCTATGAATTCCGTACCTTTTGTGTTACTAACCTTACCTTACATTAACATGGTATACGAATGTAATAAGAATAAGAACAATTTATTTGTAGAAATTATTGCTCAATGGATTAATAAAACATTTATTCAAGCATTAAGTTGTTTTTATGAATGTTTCTCTAATATGTCCCCTGACATTGGTTTCATTTTTTGACCCACTTCATGCGCCCTCAGTATGCAAGGAAGTCGTCTTATAAAACCCTGTATTTTGTCAGCTTGAGACATAGGTGTTAAACATTCTGTAATTTCAACATCAAAGATACCCCGACGGCCACCGTGGCTCAACGGTATGCACGGTGGATTTATTGATGACGATCCTGGGTCCCAGGCCGGGATGATTTAGATTGGCTGGTGGATGTTACGGCCGTGGCTAGTTACCAACGTTCTGTCTAAGACGTAACGCCTTGCGATTTAGTTCCGCTACTATGAATTGGAAACCGATAGGAGTGTGAATTTTTTCGTACTCGTACACGAAGTTAGTCCTTTACCATCTTAAATTTCACCATCACTTAGTATCAGGTGTGATTGCAGTCAATGGTTAACTAGTAGTATAAAAAAATCATTATTATAAAAACAAAAACCCAACTGCTTAGAAGTTATGAACTGAAAAGAGAAAAACAAGGATCACTATATGTGTATAAAATTTTAAATACTTTATGGTGCTGCAAACAGGGACAAAATACTTTAATCTGCGGGGAAAGAAAGATCTACCAAAACTACGTTTGTCCCCGCCTGCAGCACCATAAAGTATTTAGAATTTTATACAGATTTAGTGATCCTTGTTTTTCTCTTTTCAGTTCATAACTTCTATGCAGTCGGGTTTTTTGTTTTTATAATAATAGTTTTATTTGAGACTTTTTTGTTTTAGTTTATGGTATAGAAATGACTCGGTACACTTTATGTCTTTTTTGTTAAAACGGCATTATAAACATGATATGATATTTATATTTTTGAAATGGTCTTTTTACAACCTTTCATTTGATACCCATATTGCTAAGATAGAAGAAAGATATACACACATCCCCCCTTTTTCCCCCATTTACAGCCGCCGTTTTGAAAATTTATATAGTCTATGTCACTACCACAATTTTTACAAATTCAACGACACCTCACATGTCAAAATCCGTTCAGTCGTTAAGGCTGTAGCGCGTGCCGAAGAAATGGACATACATACATACGCTCGAAAAACATAACCCTCCTTCTGACGCAGTCGGGCAAAAACGCTTATGGCTGGAATGGCATTTATTGATGTGTCAGAAAGAGATGATTTCGAAAATTTTCAATACTCCCCGATTTAAAGTAGGTAGGTATCCCATTACCGTCACTTAATAGCTACTCCATAGTCTATTCCAACAGATGCGACCGCACCCCCGACGATTTACATTACGGATTCAAATCCAGATTTATTTAAATGGCCGAACCTTTGATTGCAATGGCGAAAGCTCGTTATGTGGCAAACTTAACCCTGCGTATCACATAACTCTTATGTTCTTAAATTTAGAGTCGTAAATCGCTCGCAGCAACATCATTAATTTAGTCGGTTTGTAACCCCTTCGGTTTAATAAGAGGATGAAAGGTTTCAATGATTGTTTCTTTTTTTTTCGGTTTCGTTTGATATGATAATTCTATTAGTAGTACGTGAGAGTAGTCGTGTGCACGCATTTTGATATTCGGATACTTTAGTGGTTATTTTGTTTTAATTAATGTCCTGACTAATTGGAGACAAACTTTAACCATAAATTTCGCCCGAAGCGGTACCTAGGTTTTGATAACGGTAGATACATGATTTTATGTGAAAAACTTATTATATATACCATAAAATAATACACAAGTCTATATACATTCGATAGGAAAACGGTCTACTACCCTGTAACGCTATTGGAAACGTTTTAACTGAATATAATCTACAAGGTGTCCTTATATAGGCGATGGTTAATTATCTAATTTCGGTATAGACGTTTTCCGTTAAAAATCAGGTCTGTCCTTGTACAAAGAAGTACTTTAAATAGTTGAATGTTCAACATACACTCAACCTATTCTCAATACTATTTTCTTTACCTTTCTACCAACACTCAATACTATAATGCTTCAATTATTGAAACGGCAAGCGTTAAGCGTAGGCTAGAATCATACAAATGGGAAAATGTATGAGTATCTACTGCAAGGCACGGCCGTCAAAGGATAGGTCAAAAATGCCGCGTTTTTTGATCAAGGGCCAAGTAACGGTTGACAGTAGTGCCTTCAGGAAAATATAAAATCTATTAACCAGTTCATTGCCAATTATCAGGTATCAGGTATCACTTTTCATTCTAAGCACACCAGCATAATGGAAAATTTTGTACCGAAATTTTTTGCTTACAACGTAAAAATTATGAAAGGGAAAAAGAATAAAACAAATAAAGACCGTTTTTAACCCGTTTTAATTGTAAATTGAATTAAATTCGACCGAAATCAACTTTGGTGAAAGTCGACTGCAATTTCGGCCGCTAATGATGGGGAGGCGGGGGTGAGACGGACCCTCGGAACTCCGACAGGTTTTTTTGATTAACCGAAAAATTTGTACTTTATGAGGGTAATTAATGGAGGTGTGTAAAGTTTCGATGTACTTGTTAAATGCTGAAATGGAGTGATTAAGCTGTTTTTGTTTGGTGTGGATTTTGATTAACTTTTTATACATAACAAAATTGAAGACGCTGTTTTTAAGGCTTAATTCAAGTAAAAAATTTAGTTCCCTCCATCGTTTGTTCAGTGATGCTCGGAATAAAGTGATGCTAGAATAAAATTGAGAAACTCAGGAAATGCTCATTTTCGAAAATGATTTCCCAACTCAGTTTTCCACAAAGACGTCTACCAACTGAGCATAAAAACTTAATCATATTTTCGTTAGAAAATTCCCACCGAACACTCGCCACTATGACAAAAAAATAAAAATGAAAAGCGACCGAAAAGAACTTACTAATCAAGTACTAACGACTCATCGGAATCGAGGGAACGGTGCAAACTTCATCGATATCTCGCATAATTGCACCCCTAAAGCGGGACTATATTAAAATCTCCCACGGAATGGAAGAAATTTCGCCGCGTCTTAATAAGGACGGCCGAATATTCTAGATATCAGCGAACTGTTCGAATCGCCAGACTTCTTAATGAAATTTTCGGATTACGACTCGCCCTATCTCTCCCCTCTATCTAACGGCCCCGTTACGATATAAGTCCGTCCCGTTCTCTTTGCGCAAAGGTGCAGTTTCAAGTTTTATGTGAAATTTATTCATAACGTTGTAATTTATCCGTGAGGAGTAAAACGCTCGGTAATGGGGAGCGGGATAATGTTTTCGTGTATTATTATTATTAGCGGGTTCAGCTTTCACTTAGCACTTACAAGTTATCTTTCGTACAAATAAGGGAGGTATCAAATTACTGCAGCGCAGCTTCGCAAAGCAAATCAGTTGGCAACCAAAATAATTTAATTATTATTCTCGTTAAGAAAATTAACACCTTTTGTTCGAACGAAAATTCTATACTCGTAGAACGACCGTAATATTTAAGTAAACCAAAAAAAATAAAATTATTAGAATAATTTATTACGTATTTATTTAATTTACTTTTTTCAATCTACAATTTCCCTCATCATTTGCCTTATTTATTCATGTACGAAATAAAAAATTGTTACAAACTGTTGTATACCTACTGCTCAATAAATTATTGTAGTAAGATCAAACATAATTCAACCCATATAAATAGTTAAAAAGTGTCATAAACTATCTAAATTGATGTATAGTTAATACTTATTACTTCCTTCCCAATTAGTCTGAAGGTTCATTAGCAAGTATTTAATACAACTGTACTGAAATGCTTTACATAAACCGAAACTACTTTAATTGATGTCATAATTTGTACGAAACTTAAGTGAGATAGTTGCAAGTAAATCCAATACTACAAAGGAGCATTCATATAAAAAAACCCTTGCCCATTCTCAAAATTTAAGAAAGCATCGCGGTGAATTTCCCCGGCAGGATGAAAGGAGTATTTTTATATTTCCCTCGCAAGAAATTCAAAACGCATAGTATTGAAACAGCAAAGTATCTTTTACATAAAGTGAAAGAACTATCTCAAATACTTGGATACGGTGAAAACGCGACTCTGCGCTGCCTTTAAGATACGGACCATTATATTATTACGCTGCGGTAGCTCCTAAAGCGTGAACACTTTTGAAAATTACTCCAGAAAGTATGCAAAAGCCGAAAGAATCTTTCACAGTCAGTCGTCTATGAATGTATAATGATCACTGCAACTCATTTTGTGACTGCTCCCAAAGGGAGCGCTTTGTTCTCTATTTTGTCCGTTTTTGTGTAAATAATGAAAATATTTTGTGAAAACTTTGAACGAATATTGTTTTTGAAAGAAAAATAAATCACGTTCAAATTTTAAAACTAAAAACTTCAAGAGAATTTTGCCTTTTAAATAACATAGGTTATTATTAAATATTTATTAAAATATAAATATGAAAAATTTTTAACAAAAAGTTTTGAGTTTTGAGTCAAAAGTTTTTTGTTAAAAATTTTTATTTCTTACTTTTTAGTAATTAACCACGTAATGTACTCGTACTATACTGTCATAGTATATTATACGGCACTAGTAGTTAAAAAGCTACAGATACCGAGACAAAAACCGAAATCGCTGTAAGCGTGCCTCCAAAGTATGCCCTTTCTAATAAAAAAAGAATTATCAAAATCGGACAACTCTGTAAAAAGTTATGCGTGGTCATACATAACAAAAAAATTAAAATATATATATATACGTGTCGAATTGAGAACCTCCTCCGTTTTTTTTTCGTCGGTTAAAAATCAAAGCTCAAAATAGATTCTCCTTACATTAAATTATAAATCTTATTTAGGGTTTCGTAATGAATAGAAAAAGTGTTTACTTTTTCTATTCAGTCTTAGCTACCAGTGACGAGGCCTTCAAATATTTTAGTTTTTCAAAATATATGAAATGGATCCGACAAAAATGTATAAAAAAGAATACACGATAAAAAAGAGACCTATATAAAGGCAAGCTAACGAAAATACGCTTCAAATTAAATAACCTTTCAACGTCTCTGTAAGCAAATTTCAACAATAAAGCTTTCAATGTTCATGAAAGAAGCTAATAAATTCCCAAATCTTATTTTTAGCTGATGTAACGCTCGATAAAAAGAATTCTCGTTGAAAAACACTAATGCTATTTGGAAAGTGGGCGGTCTTGTTGAACATAAAACCTACGGTGAATTTTTTAATTACAACATCATTTAAAAAAATCGTCTGTGAATAATTCGATAGCTATAATTATTCGACCTTGGGAACATGTCGTGACTTGTAGTGATAAAAGGGTCAATGATAAAAAGTTCTGAGCCCTAACAAGAACGGACAAAGTAGGAAACGATTTATAGCATGACTTAAGTGTACTAACGTCCACGTTTATAAATAAATAAAAGTAATTTAACGTCGGCGAGTCACGTTTTTAATGGCTTTTCTCTTCTTATTAAATGTTAAAAACTACTTTTTTATTTATTAAACAAATGGCTCTTGGTGTGCTCATTTGAAATGCTTAAACATTTTTATAATAAAATTAAAAATACTCTGGATATTTGAATAACGCTTTTGCATTGTTAGGCAAGTTGTAAATTAAACAGGAAATAGCAGTCGTGTTATAATTAAAAAAAAATTATTATTATATAGATTTATATTCGACGACCTCCGTGGCGCAGTGGTATGCGCGGTGGATTTATAAGACGGAGGTCCTGGGTTCGATTCCCGGCGGGGCAGATTGAGATTTTTCTTAATTTGTCTTGGTCTGGCTGGTGGGAGGCTTTCGCCGTGGCTAGTCACCACCCTACCGACAAAGACGTACCGCCAAGCGATTTAGCGTTCCGGTACGATGTCGTGTAGAAACCGAAAGGGATGTGGATTTTCGTCCCACTCCTAACAAGTTAGCCCGCTTCTATCTTATCATTCTTGCATTGATTTGCATCATCACTTAACATCAGGTGTGATAGCAATCAAGGGCCAACGTGTATTTGATAAAAAAAAATATTGACAAATGAAAACGATTCGGAAGAAAAGTTGAAAGTAAATAAAGTTAAAGAAAATAGGGTCTAAATGGGGTCTTCTACCCAAGTACCACAGCTCGGCTTAAAACGACGTTTTCGGAGAATACCGAATGAAAATTGCTGTTGTTTTCATCAGATCCCTCGTCACTTTGAGTGAATGATTTATTATCATATTGGGACCACACGAAATTTTCCGACGGAAAATACCTAGGACCCAACAAAAGTCTTCGAACAAAAAATAAAACAAAAGATTTGTGTGAAGGCTAAACTGGTTCTTGGATACATTTTCACGTAACTAAAATAACCCGCGTTTTGCCCACGTATGTGTTATGCCTACGGGAATATCGGGCTAAAAACATCCCATGTGTAATTTTTAACCCGATATTTCGGAATACAATCTTTCTTTTACTTCATTTCATTACAAGTTAGCCGTTGACTGCCATCACTCCTGATGGTAAGTGATGATGCAATCTAAGATGGAAGCAGGCTAACTTGTAAGGTGTAAGAAAAATAAAGATAAAGATAAAGATAAAGATAAAGATTTTTTATTTGCTTAAATATGGGTTTAAAATACAGTTACATTATTTCAATATTGGTTCCGACATATTTTGCCATTCTGGCGTGCAAATATACAGTATTAATATAAAATATTACAATTATTGAAGCTTAATCTTAAGAAGAAGGAATCCAAACCTCTTCAAGTTTCTGCATAATATCGCACCGGAACGTTAAATTGCTAGGCAGTATGTCTTTGTCCGTGGGGTTGTAATCAGCTACAGCCACAACCTTGCACCAGGCATGAACAAATTTGGTCCAGCCGGGAATCGAATCTAGAACCGCCGTCTTATTAATCCACTGCGCATAGCTCAATCATGACGCACTTAGCTGTTGGTTGGTTCGAACATCCATCTATTCATCTTCGCATGCATAAATCTATCTTCTTTGAACGATCACAGTATCACGAGCTTTAGCTTTTTTTCGTGACATCAATATATCTAAAACAATCTCAGCCTGAAACTGGAAAGTTGGTTGTCTTACTCCTCCGTGCCTCAGACAGCACGTTAAGCTGTATATTCATTATCATTAACATCTGATAAACCTTGCTTTGTTATAGGCCAATAAAATAGGCCAAAGTACAAACAACAAACTTGAAAACATCTCAAGTTTAATTTACCTATTCAACCATTCAAAAATAATGTTTAGTTTATCAAAAGCAGGGAATCCTCGACTACAGGAATGGAAAGGACGGTGGATTTATTAACGTATGCAATAAGCGTTTGTATAGATTTGAAGCAAGGCACCGGTAAAGAATCAATAACTCAAAGAACTTTTGAGTGGCGCAAAGGAAAATGGATTTTATTGTGATACACACAAGGTTTTCAATCGGAATGGCAATTTCGAGCACCGTTAAGGAGTTCTGCTTGAAAGTTTTTCAAAAGTGTTTAACGTAAATTGGATTACTTGAGACGAATAGTACTAAACGAGCTTAAATTATGAGATCAAAGTAGAACTGGAGTTTGCCGGAACAAATCATATTAAAAGGAATTATCGTCTCTGCTAAGCGATATTCAAAGAAATGCAATTCTTTTGAATCTTGATTTTGGCATAATTTTATATCGATTTTGCGTATTACATAGGACTTAATACCTCAAAATTTGCTTACTTACTTACTCATACTTGCTATTTAAATTAAAAAATACATTTATAAAAATCTTGTATTTATTTGTTTTCAAAATTGTGTACTAGAGATCTTTGTGTCAAAGCTTCATGGGGACAAAAATGTTTTCTTTTTTCAACACATGTACCTCAGATTGAGAGCAGGGCAATCCATATTTATGTATTATCCAGAAAGATTTTACTTTTTAAGATTTGTTAGGCAGTCTAATATCTTTTTTCTATCAATAAGATCAAATTACACTAACCACTTGTTCTTTCTCATATTAAAAAAAAACATTATGTTTCATGTATATTTAATGCTTACCCAAACCAATTGTGCAAACCACTGCACACTAACTTAAAAATAGACAATAGTATTCAGTGTAAATCCTAAACAAAAACCCTCTCATGTCTTTATTAAAAATTAAAGAAGCCGTCAAGTTGCTTTAGTCGCAGAAAACAACTCGGCAACTGCGAGTCGTATTACTTGTGGAAATTGTTGACAAGCAACTACATCATATATTTACGCCTCAAACCCGCTTAATCCAAGAACGCCTCGGGCGCGGAACGTGCAGCGCTAAATTGAGTACTGCCACACTGTTAGCGGTGAGATACTAAGATGTTTTTTATATATAGAAAAATATACCTAATATTTTAAATAACCAGAACAATGCTAAGAATGGCCTCTGCCGGCCGCTACAATAATAAAAAATAATTAAATAAGACGGATGATTTCATAATCTAATATACTGTGTAATAGTTTATTTTCACACGTCTCAGCGGTAACAGTCATAAGAATCTTTTATTCCAGAAATTCTGCAATATTAAAAAAAAATTAAAGTATGCGTATGAAATAATATGCATTGTACAATTTTATGCAGGTTATAAAGTGACATAATCATGACAACCTCCTGTATCTACTAAATAGGCCTACTCGTATTGCAAACACTAATATTTTAGATAACAATTTAACATTATTAAATACCCATTGTTTGTAACAAAAAGTTCGTTATCTTAATTATTGTAAAGTAGTAGTTAGCAGTCAATGCCAAGTTTACTTTTGGCTTTCTACTATATTTAAAACGAATAAAAAACAACATATTTTTAATTGCCGAGATTCCTATTTTTAGTACACAGCAGGTAACTTAATTTTTATTCTACAAATAAAAATTATTTTTTTGATTATTAAACCTTTCTTTGATTGACTGCATCGCACTTATCAAAGCTGTAATTCACTGTAACCTTTGACGAGTAGATAGAATTTTTTCTTTTTGAATAACAATTTTTTTTATATATATTGCTAACTTTAAAACAAGATTTTAATAACGTGTCTAAAAACAAACCTAGGTATAAAAATAATTTAAACCGCTCCGGCTATGCTCCCGCCAACAGTCGCGCCGCACGGTCCACATCGAACACGTACGGAGCATGTATTCGACGCGCGTTGCACGCTAACAAACTGCAATTCTATTACGGAATTAGTTGATGTCTTTCCCGCCAAAATGTTTAATATTTTCATCCCAGCTCTACGTGTCTACGCTCTGATTGTCTGAAATTACAGCTACGAGCGCTTCATGCTTGCCGGCGTGTAGTATTCATGTGTGGTAAAATTATATGTAGTTAAATGTATAAAAGGATCGTGGTCCAGTGGTTACATAGGTTATATAGGTAGGTATGACTTCGGGATGACGAGCTCCTGTGTCGGGATGTGAACTAGGTAGGTATCTATTGAAATTTCTTCCTACAAAATCTAAGCGAGGAATTGGGAAGTTATTATTATTATTATTATAAGTACGGTGAGGCCTGCCGTAGCGGATGCACTTCGACCCTTATGGATCTTTTGTACTCGCCCCGCCCTCACCTCCCCTATATAAGTTCAAACACCCACTCTAAAAGTTGGATTGTTGCTCTTAGGTTGGATGCACAGTAATCTTCTGGTAGTGGATAGGCTACCCCCAGGCGATCCATTCGCTTTCTAGCCAATCCGTCACATTCACACAAAATGTGTTCCATGGACTCCGTGTCTTCATTACAAGCCCTGCAGATAGGATCCTCAGAAATACCCATTTTGCAGAGCATAGACCTGGTGCTATAATGGCCTGTTAGCTTAGCTGTTTCCTGCTCAGTTGACTTACCTTCGCTAGAAAACCTGCCTTTATGTTACTCATGAACTTTTTTGAGTGCATTAGACCTTCTACTTTGTCCCATTCTGCCTTTGTCATCTTCTCGGCATATGATGTCAGAGCCATGTTTATCACACACGGTGCAAGTGCGACACATGGCTCCGGGCCGATGAAGGGTGACTCCGAGCTCCTACGAGCTAGCTTGTATGCCTACATGTCCAGGTTTTGCCCAAGACCATTTAGGCCATTCATACATACCAGTACCAGTGCGGATGAAACTCTGCTAGTGTTGAGCGCTTTGAGCATTGAATTGGGAAGTTAATTGTGTCACACTCTCATCTCTTGGAAGCAAATTAACCAGTCGTTTCGGTTTTTCTGACAATTTTCGAAACGAAAGAAAAGCTGAATATTTCTTACCTCGATGATTTGAACCGAGAAACTCTTGATCTAAAACTTTAAGCTAACGACTTGACCACTGAGAACAACTTAGAGGCTATACTCTACATACAATACAATACTCTATTTTTAGGCTCATATCTCTTTTTCTGTAATTTGTATTTTTGTTATACGTATCTTTTTATTTGAAACAAGCATGAATATTTTATACTGACATCTTCATATCAAATCTTGTCTATGGAATATAAACACGGCACTAAACTCGCTATTTATTAAGAAAAACAAACAATTGCGAATATTTTTTGTATCAAAAAAGGAAATACAAATAAGAAAGAAAGGATAAAAAAAATTAAATCTCACATTTGTTTTTCTCGTTACACCCCCCGGCCGTAAAAAGAATACACAATCGGCATCTGTATGGAAAAAATTACAGACAGTGAAATAAAATTTTCTTGTAATTTTCGTGTTACGTCTACATTTGTTTGGTGTTTCATCTAGCTCATAGGTTCCCAACTTTTTTTTACCAAACCAATTAGGCTGTTAGAATTTTTCAGAGCTTCTTTGTTTTTTTACCGACGAAAAAAAACGGAGGAGGTTCTCAATTCGACACGTATATTTTTTTTTATGTATATATCTAGGAGTCGGTGCCAGCCAAGATTTCTACTTTAAGAACGTTACCCACAAACTGCTTTACTACGATAGATAAATGTTCCTTAAACTTGCTGGCACCGACTTCTTAGATATGCTTAAGTAAATTAAAGCAACTAAATGACACAGTTATTTTTTACTTTTTAGTGCGTTTTGAGTCGGTTCTATTTTTTGTTAAAAATTTTTATCTCTTGAAATATTTTGTGATTCATATCAGTTATTAGAATTAATGTCATCTTTAATGCAACGAATGCAATTCTAATTGAATCTTTCTAATTGAGTCATCTAAATCTGAGTCTTTTAAAACCTACCTTTGTTTATGTTATAGATGTTCAATGTTATGACGATGAGTTCTAATTGTTTCTAATGCCGCTGAAAGACTTAAATGCTTGAGTAGCTCAGAAGTGGTATCGCTCACGTTGAGAACCTGTGATCTACCTTGAAGAAAGTGTTGAGAAATTTCGATTGACTTGTACCCCGTGCCCTCCGCCCCCACCCTACCCCCGTACAATCATAAGTGTTTTCTTTGTGGATAGCGAACAGTCAACAGCACCCTTTAACGTGTTTATCCTTTTTGGCCGAACCTCCCCTCGTAATATAAGCGAATATATTGCTGGTGTTATTTTGATGGAATTTTTTTTTATTTTTGCAGCCCGAACGTTGGCGGTCTGTTTTCTTTTGCTGCAAGTGTGAATATTGGCAGGGGTTCCTTTAAAACGTCGAATCGGATGAAAACATGTTTTTGGTTTGATGTTATTGCTTTCGTATACGATAGATTGATGAGTAGTAGAATTCTTTGTAACAAAGACCGTCTGTGGAAGAAATACCAACATTCTTTCTGATTAGCTGTGGTCAGTTTCTTATTTCACAGATATCCTCCATGAAAGAATAAAACGCAACACAACAATTTGACCTGTTGTGACAAAAAGCGATAGTTTTCCACTGTTGATAAGCGAGGACATCTACTTATTCCTTCAATTTAATAAATATAAAAAAATAAAAATAAAATAAACAGTTTTATAACCCTTAGCAACAATATTTTTTCTTAATAATCTTGTATTTTTTTCTGTATTTCCACCTTTTAGACCCTTTATTTGCATTGCGGTAGTACTTTCCCGGACGAGCTCTACATAGAGCTCTACTACAAAAACATTTCTATTATAACAGTATGCCATCTCATTATCTCTCCCCTCGGTGGTAATGCGGCAAAATAAAACACACCTTCACTTTATCTCAAAACTCGTTCAGTTCTGTGCGGGGAAGCCATAATAAATGTAAATTGATTCACAACCAATGACTACTAATTATGTTTAAATGAAGCTATAAATTAATTTGTTAAATATTCATTAATATCAAGAAATATAACGACGCGCGGACAATATTTCGTCGCGCCAACGAGGCGGGCCCCGTAATGTGTTCTCGTGCCCATTGATATACGAAATCTTATCTGTATTATAGAAGTTGTGCCCCGCGGTTTTGCTCGCGTAGGTCATTCTCGCGCTATTCCGAACAATAATATGTGTCAATGCCAGTTTAAATCCAGATTTGTTGAGCGGTATCTACTGAAGTTATTTCAGTTTCTATCCATGTATCTTTTCACATATTATAAACCGTCCGAAAACTGCTATTTTAATTTTCTTTATTTTTTTTACGCTTTAAATACCTTGTCGAGAAGTCTATTATTAAATTAGATGATGGTATTTTTTTGAGAAACATAACTGACACTATTGAAAAATAATAGTTGGTTGAACAATTTATAGTGTTTTGTGCAGTTTACAGTTTACTACTAATAAAATATTAAAGCTTACACAATGAAAATATAAATATTCACATTTGAACTATATATCTATGGTTTTTCATATCAATGTCAAAAAGTGTTCGTTAATTTGGTTAATAGTAGTGCTTGTGTTATAAATATAAGAATATCAAGCTATCCGAGCTTGCACAGTAATGAACAATCTTGTATACAATTATATACTTTATTACGTATGAAATAAACATTAACTTCTAATATACTGACAAGTTATTAAAGAGTTAGGGGTCGGTAATATCCTACTCTATAAAAACCGATTAAAACCGATTGTTATGCGTCTTAATAAACCTACATTTGAACAATGTTATAAATGGGAATATAAAATTATTTGCTTTTGAATATATAGATGTGGGACGACATTCTAAGCCCGCCAATCCGTATCGGAGCGGCGCGGGGTAAATAAGCTGTAAATGTCTATAGGAGGGCAATACGCCTGTTCCAGTCTGTTGATATTTAAACACAATACGAATAACAGTCGTATGATGTGTTGTGTCTTCTATCCATCGTTAAACCCCTTTTATATTAATAGCTATAGGATACCTGAGTTCTACCTATACCATTAAAGCTATTCGATGCTTTAAATTACACCAGCTCTTCAGACTTGAACAAAACTTTGCAACTTGGCGACAGAGATCAGCATGGCAGTAATATTTCCTCACACAAGGCATTTTGCAAAGACCTTTTTTTTTATAGACTACAAGTTAGCCCATGACTGCTATCACGCCTGATGTTAAGTGATGATGCAGTCTAAGATGGAATCGGGCTAACTTGTTAAGAGTAGAATGAAAGCCACACTCCTTTTGGTTTCTACACGATATCGTACCGGAACGCTAAATCGCTTGGCGGTATGTCTTTGTCGGTAGGCTGGTAACTAGCCACGGCAACAAGCCTCCCACCAGCCAGACCAAGACAAATTAAGAAAAATCTCAATCTGCCCCGCCGGGAATCGAACCCAGGACCTCCGTCTTATAAATCCACCGCGCATACCACTGCGCTACGGAGATCGTCAACCTGCTATTACTACATCATTATCATAGCCCTTTAACAACCACTACCTTTAGTGGGTTGTTAAGGGCCAGGCGCCCCTCATTGTAGAAGAGGGGATATGAAGAATCGGCCCACAACGCTGCTCCAGTGCAGATTGGTGGGCTTAGGTTGATAATGTTTAATTCATTAACGATCACTGTCAGATGTTGATGATAGTGAGATGTAGGTAGGTATAACATCGCCAACTTCCTGACTTCGGGCTTACAATTGGACTATAAATTTCTTAGAAGAAAGAACAACTCAGAATTATTTCCGACTCTGGAATCGAACCCAATCATCGTGATCAAAGTCACATACAGGCTTCGACGAGTCCAACGAAGCAGTTCATACTATTTAATCCTTTCTTATTCTCACTGACTTCAGTATTGGTTAAAATTTTAAACAAAATATATCGTCGATATTTTACTCTCCATACAAAAACAAGTCTGTAATCGAATGTAAACACACGGGCGTGTGTACCGCGCTGGGACAACACGCGTGGAAAAAACGACCACTGAATAATTTGGTGTCGCAAATATTTGCTACGGGAAAGAAAACTATTATTTTATTTTCATATTTTTACTAACAATCTTTTTCACACTGGAAAATAATATCTGAATGTTGAAAATTATTTAATCAATGATTGAACCCGTAATTGTCTGGCTGTGGCAGCCTGCTATTTCAGTTGCAGAAAATGAAAACCACCAAAATCTTGACTTTTAATTATTATTCTTGACAAGTAACAGGAACATTTAGTAACATGTTACCCTTTTTTTTTTCAGGTACTTGACAGTTCTTTTTTGCGGCTATCTTGAAACTGAAAGGTAACTTTGAAATGCTCTTTCAATGTTAAGTTTTTTAATAATATAGGTATAACAACCAAACAAGTTAACAATATTTACATTTCTAATATTTACTTATTGAAAGTTTTGAATGAGAGATAACTTGTGTTCTAAACAACCAGCCATTAATTGGATTTTTATGTTAGCTAAGATAAAATAACAAAAAAATCATATTATATTTGTTTAGTTAGTGTGTCATATAGAGATAATTAGCGAAACAAAAATTAAAGAGAACCTTGAATAAAATGTCAAAAGGCACAGAAAAAGGAGATGGTCCAAAATTGTATGGAGCACAGAATCACTTTCTGTACATAAGTTGAAAAAAACTACATGTATTAGTAATCTAGTTTTGATTAGACAATTCTTAGATATCATAACTTATATTATCTATGGTAGACATTCTCCAGGTGGTGGATTGATGTTGATTGATTGAGTGTTTATTGACGTATGGTCCATTTGATTTAATAGTTACTGGTTAGGCGGATTACTGAAAAATGAGATTAATATATTGAGTTTTGTTCTTATTATAGCTATGATTTCTATATCTAAAAATGTATTATAGCTAAAAACAAAGCGCGGAACACGTAAGAAAAGATTTGTCAAATGACAGATGATGATGATGATGATGATGAAGATGACATATTTTGAGTTTGACAAATCAATGTCACCGCATCTTTATCACCTGCAGATTAATATTAGAAAGACACCATCTTTTAACACCACAAAAACTAGGAAATTCATTTATTAACCAACGTTGTATTTAGTTCGTTTCGTGCACTTCATTTATTTTTGATAAAATCCTTGTATTTTTTCCATTTTAATGGTATGTGGTACAAGAGTGAAGATGGAATGGACCATCTCCTTTATTGGTACATTTGTTTTTCTTACTTATTTACATACAAAAATAATGTCGCGTTAATAGCCACCCAGTAACAATTGTAAAAGTCACACTAAATAAATGTTCTGTCATTTCCTAAATTGGCCAATATTATTAACAAAATTTTGAGTGTGAAAGTTGTATTTCAAAACGGGATGCTAAGGTAAAACGGCCCAATTCAAAAGAATCGGGAACATTGAAATCCCTAACAAGTTGTTTGGAGAACGTTTTTGCATAAGCAAAGTTTTAATTGGTGGATTAATACGCAGCCTGTTAATAACCACACAGCCTATCGTGGAAACATACGGGAAATATCTCGCTAACACCTTTGACGTTTATAAAATGATTTATTTTTATAAATATTTAATAATTGAATGTCGTGGAAATTATTATAGCAAGATTAGTTATAGCCCGATTTATTGAAATACAAATTTAAATTTATTTAATCTCAATATATTGTTTGGAATTCAAATTAATTTTATTCAATAGAAAATTAAAAGTAATTTTTAAATTGATTTAAATTAACTTCTAGCCACAACTTTTAAAAGAAATTTAAATATTTCCACTAATGGTATTAGAGTTGCTTGATAATACTTAAAATTCAACATTTAGTCTTCAAAAATTTAGTTCAAATATTCTAATAACGTCTAATCGTAAAGTGATGGTTGAGATTTTTATTGATCGGTAAGCATTTGATAGAATTCGGGATGACGATTGTTAAAAAATATAACATACAAATGTCGTATAAGGTACATACTTAAACGATTATTGAAGCATACACGTCGAGTGGCAAAACGCCGCGGCATTCGAGAATTTCCCCCTGCGTGTGTATCCCTTACTTCAGAACTCTCAAAATGAAAACCGTTTAACCAAATTACTCTCGTTTTGTGCAAATATTAAAGGACTGATTGAGTTGAAAACTTGCCGAATTACCTTCCCGTGGTAGGGGCCTTTGATTAGTTGGTTCCGGGTTTCCGCTTTGTGCGACAATATCAATCCGTCAAAGAAATACTCCGCGGTTGAGCAAACTTCGCCTTGCTAGCATTGATGTCGCCCTAATGAGGTTCTGTTAAGAATTTTCCGGCGAAATGGAGATAGTATATAATAAATATCTAAATAATATGAAATTTTCGTGTATAAGCCTGTCTATGTCTCTGGATGGTTTTTCTTACTTTTAAAGCCTTTGGAACCGTAGTATCACTACAAACAGACCATCCAAAGGTAAATAATTCAAATTCAGTTTACATTATATTCCCGCGATGAAAGCCGCCAATTTTTTTTATGCACATAACAGTTCCAGAGAAATTTTGCATACATTTTCTTATTTGTGATTTTCATCAAAACGAGTACACCGATTTGGACTGGGCTTTCTTTATTTAAATGTGTATTTTTCACTAAAATAATATTAGCCATGTCAACCAACATTCTCCCAGGTAGTATCGTCCAGTCACAAAAGCTTTACTACTCTCAGTAGGTAGTACAGTTAAAGATTCTTTGTTAGTACGGGTAAGCCCATCGCCAAAACAAACAGTGTCGACACAAGACGAATGTTCTGCTCTATGCAAGTGAGGCGCAAATTTTTCAGGCACCTCGTCGACTTCGCGGCGTCTCTCATTTGCTAAAACATCCACCTTTGTAGGCTTTGTCCATAGACCTAACAACCGCGTAGAATTGACTGAACTATAAAGTATGTTAAAGTTGTAAGATAAAATTTTGTTGTAATCTACACTCATATTATGAAGCTGAAGAGACTCGCTTAATCAAAAAAAAGCTAGCTCTGTGGGTTAGAGATAGAAGGAGGTGTCTGCCTACCACTGCCGTATGCGTGAGCGAAAGGGAAGCTAGACAGACTGGTGCCGTATAGCGTTACGTATTTTAGAAGTAAATAATTTAATACATGATCAAATAATTTGTTAATATTATAAATTTCAAACGTTAGTAGTTTAAATACTATACATACGAATATATTATAAATATATTCATTCGAATTGAGAAACCTCCTTTTTTTGAAGTCGCTTAAAAAATTTAAGTACCCATGTCACTTAAACTGACTTGAAGCATAACGAATTGTGTAATATCATCAATGAAACATAATATATCGATAGGTCGTCAATATCATTTCTCACGGTTTCCAGCTCTGCAGCGCCAAGTGATGAATGCGCCAAGTTTGTCCACGTCAAGACGCGGGGGAAAAAATCGTAACGGAACGGAAATAAGCGAGCCGAGCGCCGCTCTGATTGGCAGCCGAGCGACGTTCGAAAATTGAACTGCGGAATTTTTAAATTTCGAATTAGTTTAGCGGTTTAGCAACCAGTGTTGCGTCTACATACTAGTGATGTTCTTTATGTTTTTAAATCGTTTTGTAAAAGTATATTATATACGTAACGTACGTAAGTATAGTATATTTCAACTACATCGTTGGCTGGCTGGTATAAGAAGGTCCTAGGTTTGAGTCCTGGTAACATTATTAATAACATCTGACAGAGATCGTTACAAGAGTGAACAAACAATATCACCTTAAACCTGTAAACCCGCATTAGAGAAGCCAAGTGGATCTAATTGTTAGAACATGTTAAATTGATATGATTATTACTCGGTTATTTATAAATGATAAAAACGACAGAAAGTAATCCATAGAACAGTATGACTATGTAGAACAAGCCAACCCAGTTACATATTAAAAAATATCAAGAGCCATAAACGCCAGATGACAATTCCTAGTGACATAAAAACAGATCGGTGGGCTTAGAGCAATCCAACGGAATTTACGAGTCAAGGGCCCACTTTAACACCCTGTACGTATTTACAGGGTGATGGCGACATAAAAGAGCACATAATATCGGTAAACGTTTGACGTGTAATCTTGTCGTCGTAAAAATGCACGAATACTTCGAATTGCCCGATTCGGAATCGATTTTATTGAGGGCTACCGGATTATTAAAGCCGTAATGACCTTTTTTATCATAAAATATAAGGTTTTTACGCCTTGTAACGTACTAAATATAAGGCCGTAGTAAGTGTTACTAACGCTTTTGTTCAATAGAACTTTCTGAAATACGATACTTCATCGATGTTGGGCACACAATTTTAATGATTCGATGAATTAATCGTACCGCTCATCAATTATCAATTATGCTTTAATTATATAAGTAAAAAAAATCGATTCACTTTATTTTATACCAAGTTTGTTTTTGGTTGTTGAATCAGTGGTTTAAGTCCAATAAAAAAAACTACTTTTTAAATATTGTATTTTATTGCTTTTTTCGTTAAACATATATGTTTACTATCTCTATTTAATCTATCTAAATACCTTTAAACCAGCAATTCTGTAAATAATGAGAATCTATGAAACAGCTCCAACGATTTTCATGACATTTTGTATGAATATGGTTTCGAGAGCGAGTAATGGATCATTTTTTTTATTTAATTAAAAAAAACACATAATTTCTGAAAATATTACCTAGCAAAGCTGGGTCAACCAGGTACTCTACAAAATACGTGCAAAAGTATGTCTAAATAAAAAATGAAACTCAAAGAAATGTTTGGCGACAGTGATATTACATCCCGCACTTGTGAACGGGCGAAAAGTAAACTATTTGTTATAGAAATTTTAATGAAAACGTTAAAATGAAATGTAAATCCGCGCCGCAATATGCTGGCTTTATCGCGCAAATTTGCATGCTGCCTTATTAAGGTAGCGTCTTATCGCTCGCCGTGTACGACGTTCGACATGAACAAGTCATATGTTTTAATGTATACATACTTGGAAACTTCCAGATAATATTTTTATACGGTGCATAAATTTTAATTTTCTAAAATTTTTTTTAAGATTTTTATACATGGCCAATATTTCTCTTTCTCTTTAAAGTAAAAGATAAGCCCTTGTTAAGCTATTGCATAGCTTTTATCGCGGGCCTTGAGCGTAGAGACCGAATCCAGAAATTCCGTAACGAAAAAACCTAACACCTCCGGAATATCAAAAACATAATATTAAAAGCATAATTTCGGCTCAGACGTCATCGGAAACGTGGCCTAGCGGTAAGGCGCTCTAAGTGCCCGGATTGCCAGAGTTCCGGAATTTTATTTTTTTCAAGCGTGATATTTCAAAAAGTCATTATTTTTTTTTACAAGCGTGATATTTCATAAAGTCATCAAAAGTTGTGGTATTTATCGATACATGGATCAATCCGAGCACTTAGAGCGCCTTACCGCTCGGCCACGATCCCGATGACGTCGGTAGGTAAACATAAGTTGATAAAAAATGCTATGCAATAGCTTTACCGCGGCAGTCTCCGAGTGCCACACGTCTTTTTTTTATTTTAAAAAAAAAGGAGTTTTTTTATTTAGGTATATATTTATACAACCTATGCGATATCTCGTCGGAGACTGTAAAAGAGCGGTTGTCATATGTTTGTGTACCTAATTGAAATCATGTTTTGGCTCTATGCTACGATAAACCGACCAAGTTCTAAACTTCTTAGATTGGACTGCAGTCACCTTCTAGATGACATTGCTAAATATGAGCTCAATTGATCGCCGCGATTAATTATAATTGGATATTGAAATTGCAAACTTTGCAGCATCATCGCGATGGCTTTTTTCTGTCGGCATGTCGCCGGTTATATTTTGAACTATCTCTTGCTTCTTGTTCTTCTACAGAAGACTTATAATGAGATGAGTTATTGAGAACAGTAAAATTTATTTTGAATCTTTAGTCCTTATATTTAGTGTATATATTTATGTATCCAGAAGCTGAAACCAGAATATACGTTCCGTACTCGTCCCGGCCTCTCCCGGTGATTAATCGCCCGTTTTTCAATCCCTTAATGACCACTCCCCAAATTGCGTCCAACTTCAAGACATAGTTCCCGGCCTTGTTTCAACACAACTTTTAATCAATTCGCTTCCGGCGGCAACTTTCCGCGTTTACATTACGAAAAAGATTATTCAATTTGTGTAACTAAAAAGCGGGGAGGCGACGCCGCGTCCGAGCCCGACCGAAAAAGACGAAACCTGTGTATTTTTCAAACAAATCCGCCAGCAAAAGTTGTCGCGGACCGGATCCGGCTCGTCCGCCTTTTCCTACTATCTGAATTGCAAATGGCGGCGCGATGACGGCTTTATATAAAACTAAAAGTGTCGGGCAAACTTCGGATTAAACTTCCCCCGCAGGTATAGAAACAAAAACCTCACTTACAATTATGATAATTCCCATCTCGCCGGATTGAATTTGCATGGGCGCTATCCATGGTTATGTCAACTGAGCTACCTCTGATGAATAATGCAGCCGCGCCACTTACCTGAGATATTAACATATTTATTAATAAAATAAATATGAGACGTCCGCTTCGCTCGGCGTCTCGACGACGAATGGCCTTATTCGCTCACTGTTGACATTGCGAGATTCCCGCAAACTTGGCGAGTGTAGCGAGTAGTAGATTGTTCTGAAACGCGGTAATGTATGGCATTCGTTATATGAATTGAGTTAGAGCGCGTCCGCTGTTCATTTAGCTAATGTGTACAGAATATAACTCAAATATCGCTCGTGTGTTTTGTGTGTTTGCAAACTTTAAACGACTTGATGTATCACTGCGTATTGAGTCAATTTATGTGTTGAATATAATATTATATTCGTGGTTAGAGGAACCTATTTATATTCTATTATTAAGACATCTAAACAAACACACATTGAAACAATAGTTAGGTACACTTTTATTGTACCCAAGTATTTTTGACATTTTATTGACGTATTCATGGCGAGTTTGCTTAGCAAAAAAAAGCTCTATGGTCTAAATTACTTAAAATCAGCAGGGACACACGCTCAATATTTATTGATGTCATAAAACGTCATCCGGTTAAAAAAAACGACCATGATCATCTAACTGAAATCGGGTGAAATAGGTCACGGGCCTTCCCCTTGCATCGCCTATAAAGCTAAAACTGTGCAAAAGGATTATTATTAAAAATGCAACAATATACTTAATATGTGCAAAGCGGATACTACCTAGCAAAAAAGAATGCGACCAAAACGAAGATTTTTAAAAATATACAATAAAATAATTTTCAATATTCTCGAAGACAAAATACGAGTCTATGCATACAAAATTTAATCTTAGTGCGATCTTCCGCAGTTACCTTTTTATATCCGCTTTAAATCATTAGATTTCCCCGCGGATTTTGCGAAAAGCCTAGCTACTGGGGCTGCGCTGGGCAGAGGGGAGAGGCGGGAGGGATGCACTGCGGTCGTAAATTTTGTACATCGCCAAATTAAATACGTGGATTGCAGGTGGAATTTAAAGAACTGACCATCCCATCGCATTCATCTCTCTATATCGATCTCTTGGGAGGGCGCGGGTGGTCACTTAGATAAACTTTGCTCTTATGCTTAAGCTAAGTAACTATTTCTTCACTGCTCATTTCTCTCCACTACAAAGTGTTATTTCTTTTACAGTTCATAATAAGCTTGCACTTGAATATTATCATGCTTGATGGAATGCAATAAAGCCTACAGCTTAAAGCAGACTGGCGCAGAGGTGCAGCAACTCGTCGCATCTTGATTTTTGCCTATAACAAATTCATCTCTATTTTCCCATCACAGTAGGTATAAAGTTGTATCATTATACTAAAATGGAATTAAACGTCGATTTGAAAATAGATATTTTTGTAGTTGAGAAAGATGTGTCGCTTCGTTTTAAATGAATTTAATTCCATAGGTCCGATTCGCATCAGTTAGACAATTTTTGATATTGTTTCTACAAAAATATAGATATATTACCTACCTTACCTATTGTTTGCAATATATGATTTACCTATTGTTTGCAATGATTGTTTGCAATGAAATATATGATTTCCTAAATGATATTAAAGAGCATGCACGCATGTTTTCTCGGCACTCAAAAAATCAATCAATACGGCGAAAGTTTTATTGAAAACACTTTTTAAATCCGCAGATTCTCAAATTTCGTCTCGCTTTTTAAAACTATCTTATAGTTCCACTTTAAAAATAATAAAAATAAAATAACTTTATTATCACGTACCCAAAGGTCGTAGAGCAATTGCTCCTTGTAAAAAGTTTCGCAGTAAATTGGACCTATAAATATACAACTAAATTATTTAAGTCATAAAGAAGAAAGTTCATAAAGCCACAAAATATATTTATTACATATACGTGCGGTCGGACCCGACGCGGGACGTGAGGTATTTCAACAAAAGCTGAAATACCTTGATTCTTCATGGGAGTTGGGTGGGCTTTAAAAATTCAGCGAACAGGTTCTTTAAGACTAAAAATATAAGCCGTTTCTTGATTATCAGCCTATTTCAATGATGAAATTTTAGATGCTCCGCCTTATAGGAAATGGAGCTGAGATCTAACAAGTTGCTCCAATGCGGATTGGTGGGCTTGAGTGGTAATGTTTATTGTTAACAATCACTATCAGATATAAATGGTACCGAACGATCAAAGACACGTGATTATAACACACCAACTTCCCAACTCTGGGCTTAGAATTTTACCGAGAAATTCTTGAAAGAAAACAAGCTCAATATTTTGTATTATCTTTTAATGTTTCGTACCTACTTAAGGGCGTTATACACTTACTACACAGTATAAGCAAGTAGCACTGTTCGCACAAAACGCAAATTTTTGCTCACCACAAGTCACGTCACATTATGCGCGACACAGCGCCAACTTCCCTGAATTATGCATACACACCCGCATTAACCGATACCAGAGGGATTAAATATGGACACCCTGTTTAGTCAGTCAGTGCTTATGACTTGCTTACATTGAGTGAGTTAGCACGCGCTGGCACTCTTTGTTAATTTAATTAATGAATTATAATTTATACAAAAATATTCAATTTTCACAAAATAGCTTACGTGGTACCAAATTTAACACCTTCAAAGGTTCTATGATTTATTATTATTTAAATGGTTAAAATAATTAACAAAATGATATCACAATAGCTTATTTATCCATGTATATTTTCATTTTTAAACTGTTAAAAAAGTAGTATTTAAGAAATTTTCTTCAGGGGTAGCTAGGAGAATTGCTTTCAGTTTAGTAATATGAATTGAAATTCTAATATTGTGACTTGTATTCATTGACAACATTATACCCGTATTTGTAAACAAAGATTTGATTTAAATTAACATCTCAAATTTTTGTTTAAATATAAGTATATAAGTATGGTTTTTGGTGACTCTATTACCAGATAATATAGTTTACTATGCTCTCGACGTAATTTTCATGCCAAAAATTCAGTGCCACTAACTCTAGTAGAGTGTAAATGAACCATTAGAAAGTGCGAATGTGGTGTCTTTACTGCTAGATTTAATTTTGCGTGGCGACGAATTAATTGCGTTGTCAACTAGTTACTAAGTAATTTAAACGCAACGACATTATCCTTTAACCAGTACATAATAGTCGAGGAGCTTGTAATCAAAATTCTTATGGCAAGTGATGCTATAATGTCTCTTTTTAGGTCTTTTAGCGTCAAACTGAGATGTCTAGGATTCTATCCCCCTTTGTTGGTATATCATCTACTATTTCGCTTAGTAGGTTATATTTAAAGATATGGCCAATTGTCCGACAACCGAAACACAGTACAGTCGCCATCAAAAATAAAATACTGCATAATTAACACAGACATAAGACAACAGCTCACAAAGAGCCCTGCTTATAATTAGAATTACATAGAAGTAGGTATTAGAGAGAGGTATTAGTAGAATTGATAGTTTACCTCTTTGACCTAATAGGTAATATTATTCTACACCCGTCCCCTGGATACAATCAATCAATATTTAATCATCATTTCGCATTTATAAAGTATTTTTCAAAAAAATAGTACATAAGATGAGCACATGACGTTAAGTAAAAAACCATGACTCTCAGAGCTTTGTCGAAGCGTAGACTTTAATTATAGATGTTAAACGTCATTTCTGTAATTTCAAACAATACCCATCACACCGGAACATTGTAATGCTTGGAGCATTTTTGCCTTTGACTTTCTCGTTTTAGATAAGATTATGCCCACCATCTCCTGTATTATAACGAGAAGTTCACACTACAGTTTTGGGAGATGTTTTTATTCCATAATGAGGCAAGGCAATGAGGTTTCTGACTAAAGTGTTTCCAACGTAATCGCCGTTGCGTAAACGCCATTTCGCCTCTCGTTACTCCTTAATTAAATGTTTTTGGAAGTTAAAATGATGTGATAATTGGCGGCGATGTTCGTACAAAGGTATATTGTATGTATTTTTTGGTGTATAAGGTCAAAAGGCAACTTTATAACTCTCAGCTCAGCTTCAATATATACAAATGTATCAATGCGACTCGACGACCTGACGACCTCCGTGGCGCAGTGGTATGCGCGATGGATATATAAGGTGGAGGTCCTGGGTTCGATTCCCGGCGGGGCAGATTGAGATTTTTCTTAATTTGTCTTGGTCTGGCTGGTGGGAGGCTTTCGCCGTGGCTAGTTACCACCCTACCGACAAAGACGTACCGCCAAGCGATTTAGCGTTCCGGTACGATGTCGTGTAGAAACCGAAAGGGGTGTGGATTTCATCCTACGCCTAACATGTTAGCCCGCTTCCATCTTAGATTGCATCATCACTTAACATCAGGTGTGATTGCAGTCAAGGGCCAACTTGTAGTCATTAAAAAAAAATTAAAAAAAAAAAAAAAAATGCTCAGCTTCAATATATACAAAACAACTTTAAGCCAACTTCTAAAAAGAGAGGTTCCATTTTTAGAATTTGGCTTAATGTTCGGCTGTATGTATGTTTAAAATTCCACCGCAGAATGACATGCATCCAAGAGATGTATCAGCTCTTACAACTGTACTATCTCAAAATGTTTCTCCAATTTGTAGCAAGGCGAACGGTAGTATAGTTATTTTTTTATGAACATTCTTACGTAGTTTTACTTTTTTCTATCCGATATGATGTCATCAATTACAGTTCGCAGGATATTTACTGTTCTATCTACAAAATTAATTAATTAATATCTACAAAATTATTTTTTCATAATAATTTTAAGGTGTAAATAATGAAATCTTATACAGTATTTCGTTGAAATAAAAAAAAATATAGTTAAATCTGAATCGTTGAGTCTGCAATCACCCTAAGCAGCTAACTGTCTAGACTAGCAACCCGCATGTTCCCTTTCAGTTAAATACAGAGTTTTGCAGTTCAACCGATACCTTTACAACTTTGTCAAACATTATTACACAGGTACAATGTGTATTTACATTTCTACTGGCTCCCGAAAATGAGAAATTTCTTGATTTAATGTGCACCTTTAAATGATTAAATAATAATATCATAAGCATATAAGATATTTGATTGCCGTATTTTATACAAAGTTCCCCTTCACATCTGTGCTCATAAGTTAACTAATAAAATTAATTAATTTAAGTCATTTCTATGATTTATATAAGGAAACTATTGTCTAAAATCCTTAATGATGCAGTTGTTACGGCTGGTAGTCATGTCCTCTAAATAATGAATCGAACTCAAATGTCAGATACAAAACAAAGTCGTTTCACGCCGTCCCTCTGTACTATTATGTTTTTAAAATTCTTATGTTGGTACGGTTATTATCAATAAGTGAAACCTGAGTGGTTTTGGAGAAAAGTAGTCAGTCACGGGCGTCAACTAGGTAGTTGAATCCAACAGTTGCCCAATCGGCAGCAGCCCTTAGCCGTCAATTTGTACGCAAGTGTCTCGAACAGACGCATCTTCGCCTTTATTTTAACGGAGAAACTTTTATAATTTAACCGCCCCCCTGTCCCCCCACCGCCCGCTCGTTTACACACCTTTACCAATCGTTCGGAAAACGCTTCGATATCTCGCCACCTAAATGGATTAGTACATATAAAACGTAGGCATCTTATTTCTGTCATTATTTTTTAACCAACTTTTAAAAAAGAGCTGCATTTCGCAATTAGCTGAATTTTAATGCGGTTTTCAGAAAGAATTTTCTGCACTGGAGAGAGTCTTGGTACTTAACCAGCTTCAATGAAGAAGGTCCTCAGTTTGATAAACATTATGTTTAGACTTATTTGTCCAGTGGTTAACCTTTGTGGCTTTGGATACGTGAGTCTGTGTTCTACATTAGACCTAGGTCGGTTTATAAATTTTAACAAATGACATAACCGGAAACTGTAAATATCTAATTAATAGATATAAACCCATTTATCGATGCTTTCATAAGTAAATTATTTTACCTAATATATATGTCGGCGTATTAGTATTCTCCTTGACATCATCTTAAGTGCTTCTTATTGTCGTGGGCGTTTGTCAGGGTATTTTGCAAGCACAAAATAAAGTCTTTGTCTTCACAAACAGGTTTATTGTAATAATAATATTACGGTACACAAAAGGCACGATTTTTAATATCAAACTTATCTTTACTTGTTGTTTGCAGCACTTTCACAAAGGTCCACCTCGACCAGCTCTCGTTACTCTATTATTTCAAAACTAGCCAACTACACTGCCTACCTTTCTGCTGTTAATCAAGTCAAGATGGCGTCGCGATTCCAATCCAGAGCTTTGCCGCCATTCTCTGTCATTGGTCGCAATACTATATCACATCCTATTGGAGGCGACATATCAATACACTAACTTTAAAAATGATTTGATGAGGTACTCGCAACATTTACACGTTATAAATCAAATTGAATTTAACTTTGTGTTAACGTTTTAAGTAAGCACCTATCTCATATCTCTCATTAAATGATTAACAATTAGTTCTATTTCGATTTCTTCCATAAACAAACTCGTGACATACCATAAATAATTACTTCCACAGACAGTAACATTTCCATAAACAATAAAAGTTCCATAGGCAATAACGAACCATAGAAGATATCTATCACAATATTACAAGAATCTATTCTAAGTCTGTGGTCTAAGACCAATTCCTCCGACATATATTATTGTAACTGTACCTAATATTAACTATAAACTCCTGTGCCCATAAGTTTTATTTTTCATGGAACGATAAGAGACACGATGTCTAATAAAATTATAATAAAAAAAAATATATACTTTAAGTTTAAGGTGCTAAAGTTTCCATTAAGGATTAATTATTGTTATTGTTATCGTGACGTGATCTCAGCAAATGAAATAAAGTGATTACGCGAAATCTAAAGTATTAATCAAGCTTTAATTGCTCTACAAAAACTATAAAAGCACGTTATTCAAGACATGGTTGATGATTAGAATTATTTAATTTGTAGAGTTTCCATCTGAAAATAATTTTTAGGAATTCATTTCATTCAGATTATAAAAATACGCAGACCGATACATGTGGATATTTGCATGTATCCTTATTGTACTTGTTTTTATGTGTAATTTTTTAATTTGATAAATAAATGAAAAAAAGAAAAAAAATAGAATTACGTTACATTTTTAATTACTTTTTTTTATAATAATTCATATACTTAACAGATGTATGTGCTAATTGCTAACTTGGTTGAATTTTGAAAATAAAAAATTTTTTGTTAACATTAACTTTATTTTTAACAAAATGCTTAAATTAAAGTAAACAAAATCATTTGTAAAGCATGATCTAACTTACTTGTAGTTGTTATTGTAACACTTTTTATGAAAAAAATTATCAGTAACACACTGAATAGTTCGGAAAGCTTTAAGCTCGTTTAAACAAAACAATTGGTCACCCTAGTCCGTCCGACTTGGTTATCCGTCTTTAAGATTAGCGACTGAAATGAAAGAAACTGATAAACAGAAACTAAACGCAAACAGCTTTTTCCTCGTATTCGCTACACGATTTTGATATATAATGGTTATGAACAGGGTTAAAACTAATGAACCAAATTTAACCCTCCATTAACTATCTGGAGCTTAATATACCCTGGAGACAAATAAAAGCCAGTAACTCTCTGAAAAATTTTTCGGGACTTTTCAAGTAGCTGGAGGTTTGACGTTGCCAAACTCTTTAGTGACAATAATTGAGTATTCCTGTCATTGACGCATCGACAACGAGCAAAGTGCGGTGTCCCAAATTTATATTTATATTTGTTACAACGGTTTTAAAATATGTTTAGGTTATAAACACGTCCAATTTCCTTCTGTTTGGGAATTTTAATGTCACATACAAACACACGGATATACAGACACTTTCACATCAGACTTACAAAACCCTTTCCTATTTTAGTTGAGTGTAAAAAATTACACCAACACCTGGAATAGAGGTAAAATAACAAGTATATAGTACAAAATAGAAACAAGGGAGTACCTATCACAAAGGAGATACTATTCTCCATAACGTCGATACAACAAAAGGCACAAAAGTGACGCTTACAATACATCCGCCGACAGTTATTACGTTCTTGAATAATGGGAACAATGTTGCCAACCGAATTTAATCAACGGCCAAGTCGTATGGTGGCTTATTAATTGACTGCGGATGCCCGCGACTTCGTCGGCGTGGAATCCAGTTTATGTTATTTCGCTTAAGTACCTTAGAGTAAAAATCCTTTCAAGCGGTTCTGGAGTGGAATGAATGGATCCCGCATGTGAAATGATGTTAGTTAGTTCCTTTTAATAGGTGGACCTACGGATTGAAGCGAATGCAGACTTAAGGCTGTGGTGTTAGAAGACCATTAAGATGAAAGGTGTATCTATTCTATGTTCTCGCTGCACCTTTAAAATGTTAAGATATCTGTAATCTCCAAAGGAAGACCAGCTTTTGTGTGCGCCGGTGGCTAGTATACTAAATCGTAATAATTTTGACGACCTCCGTGGCGCATTGGTATGCACGGTGGATTTGTGGGACGGAGGTCCTGGGTTCGATTCCCGGCGGGACAAATTGAGATTTTTCTTCATTTGTCTTAGTCCGGCTGGTGGGACGCTTTCGCCGTGGCTAGTTACCACTCTACCGACAAAGACGTACCGCCAAGAGATTTAGCGTTCCAGTACGATGTCGTGTAGAAACCGAAAGGGGTGTGGATTTTCGTCCCACTCCTAACAAGTTAGCCCGCTTGCATCTTAGACTGCATCATCACTTAACATCAGGTGTGATAGCAGTCAAGGTCCAACTTGTAGTCGATAAAAAAAAAATATTCTCGGTCAATCCTAAAATAGACAGAAAGAATGTAGAAGACTTATGTACACTATCTATATGATTTATTGTTTGACGAATTAATTGCGGTAATGTAGACAATTTACATAGATTAAGGGATGTAATAAATATGAATTGATGCAATAATTATGTAATACATGGGACGTTACTACGAAGCGCGATGCATTGATAAATTAGCGTGCTTGTGTTAATGGAATCGGATTCACTCCTCAGTAATTTCAGCATGCAAATACGGCCAAGTTAAATATTTACCTTTTAATTGTGTTACGGCCGAAATTAAATGGCGAAACCCGTACGCCGGATTTACGAAAATTATATTCCTGTGACCTTACAGGCGTATACTGCTCATTATCGATAATTTATTTTTTTATTGTTGGATTAAATAAAAATAACAAATTATAATTACGTACTAACATAATTAATAATTATATTAATCAAAGCGTCCTATTTATCACGAATTCCTGAAAACTATCCATCTTAGTCACTCAGTTTGCAGTGTAGAAATTAATAACTAATATATTTAATTTAAACTGAATAGCAATACTGCCAGCCTTCTGAGAAATTTACTACGACTCTGATTCGGAGGAATATTATGACGCTTAAGTTTTTTACTCTATTCTATTTTGTTTGTTTTTTTAAATTAGGTAGCGGTATTTAAAGTATTTCCTTTTTTATTTTGTTTTAAATTATTTTATCTGTACATATATTTAAGTAATTCCTTATTATGAAATAAAACAACTGACTTATCCGTCACGAGATTTCTGTACACCCGATATACTTGAAGTTTAGCATAGTTACTCATTTTGCAAATGTTGAGGCTTATTAAGAAGAAAAAGAATTTCTCGATTTACTCGCGGGGAAGGCTTTTACGCGAATGAAACGGCTTGTACATGACATACTTTAAAGTTGTACCAACTTTGAAAGTCTCTTTAATATCAAATTGTATTGAATACAATATTCCCGTAGTTATTCAACATTAAAACAGAAAGCATAAAGTACAGGAAACACGCTGAAAACGAAATTAGTGTAAATTAGTTTGAATTCGGAGTAGCGGTCGAAAGTCTATCATTATAACACTAACAAAATGGCGGCCGTAAGAAATGTCACTACTAACTCGCCTTTACATGCATTAAGAATTCCATAAACAATGCTCCTTCCAGAAATAGCCCAGCAGGTAAATAGCTACTGGCGATATTATACGCCACGATACGAACAGGGCTGTCTTTCTAGTTTTTTATTTCATTCAACATATTTTTGGTAGCTTTCTTTACTATTTTTGTAAAACTAAAGCAAAGCTTTACTTATAGGAGTAAATCTTATCGAAGTATTTTTAACAGATAACTTTTATGGAAAGATAGCTCTTTAATTTGTTTTTTTATAGTTAACAATGAAGACTTTTTAAATATTATCTTCTTAAATAAATGAACGAAATTCTAACACAGCGTGTTTAAGAATGTCTATTATCGATAATAAGTGCTTCGTATAGATTGTATAGGAAATAGAATTGACAACCCTACGTAGCATATATCGATACTTAGCGTACGTGCGCTCAATAATGCATCGACAGATCGATAAGTCATATGGCTCAACACTATCATGTATTGTCAAGGTTTTTGAAAGGTAATAGAGCTTTTTGTGACACAGCTAGTCTGGGGAAGAACTACTGACATGCTTATTCCTGACAACGATCGGATTAATACCAACGCCTCTGGTTGAAGACAGCGCGGCGCACAGGGCAGCGCTTTATGATGTGATTATTATATAGTTAATGTAATTAAAAAAATCGAGTAGTTGGTTTTACTTTTTAACCGACGAAAGAAAACGGAGGAGGTTCTCAATTCAACACGTATATTTTTTTTTATTTATGACCACGCATAACTTTTTACAGAGTTGTCCGATTTTGATAATTCTTTTTTTATAAGAAAGGGCACACTGCCAAGGTGGTCCCATTGTCATCATGTTAAGATCTGATGATGATATCCTGGGAAAATTGAAGGATCTCTTCAAATTGTATAGGCACACTTGCAGCGATTTCGGTTTATGTGTAAGTATCGGTAGCTTTTTGGCTATAAGTGAAGAAGAAGAAGTAAATTAAAACAACTAAATGACCCAGTTATTTTTTTCTTTTTAGTGCGTTTTGAGTCCGTTCCATTTTTTGTTAAAATTTTTTATTTGATACAGGTTTTAAAATTATTACGGCTCTCTTGAAAACCAAAATTTGTACTTATATATTTTTTTTGTATTTGCGTTAGTTAGTTGCTTGTTAATTCAATACATAATGATAAATAATAATTCAATTTAAGGAATTTTTATGGATTTGAAAGATCAACAAAAAGGATGTCGAATCGCTCGGCGAAAGAATGACTCATTTCGCGTTTTAGACTGCGTTATTTCAGATGGCGCCACTTAGTTGCTAGTCCTTTTATTCTAACAATAGATACAGCTTAGTTGTAGATTGGCTATGTATAGCGTGGCCGTGGATACTAGATGGCAGCTTAGTGCTGTATATTGAGCAATTAGTGCTGTGGGAGTGCAGTGTAATTGCGTTGATTAGCCGTGACGGCCTTTAATCTTCGTTGCGTCTCTGCGGTCAAGAAATCGAGATGCAATTACAGATACCGACGGACAGGCGTGTGATACACGTCCTGTGCTGATGTACGAACTACACAGGAAGACGGTAACATTTTATATAAAATATAATTCGCGCAGTTAGTGTTACAAAGTTGTAAAGAAAATTTGGACAGTTCGAATTTTATTCACATCTTGTAATAGTATAAAAATAAATAACTTTTTAATAATCTTGTTAAATTACTAAATTGTTTTAAACGATGTTATTCTTTTTTGTTTTGCGAAAGTAAAAAGGAAATACTCAAAAGGTTTACGTAAAATTTCAGCACTGTTGTATAGATTTGTAAAACGTGTTACTTGCTTACTGCGAATTGTTACTCTGTTTGTAGACGATGGTTGTCTGCATACAATTAGGTGGGACATCTGCTTGGCTCATCAATCGCTAGGTACTATAATAAATTGAATCATCTTCTCTTAGTTTAAAATACTAATAAAATTGATACAATAGATTATACTAAGACAATAGATGGCGTCTACAAGTAACGTCATGTCATATCGCACTTAAACTGTAACGAGATATTTGAGCAAAGAAAATTTATTAAAATAATTTAGCGTGTACTAAGTGGAACATAGCTAAATAGAAACGGCGCAAAAAAAAAGGGAAATAAAGAGTATTTTTCACCCTTTCATCACATAATATAATATTCATTGCCGTATGACGTAGGTAGCTGCGGGGAGATTGATTTATTAAACACCACAACAGCTGCGGTTTCGTTTGTATGTACTCATGGATTGAAATGGATTTGTTTCAGTACTTGCTGAAATATTTACGCTCATATCGCGTTGATACTGCGTTTCGTAGCCTACCACTTATATTAAAAAATACTCAATACTGTCAATCAATCTATACGCGATCAATTCTAAAACGGATTTTCTTTAAGGCATTAGTTATTTTTAGTAGCAACTAATATCGACATCGACGAAAAAGTTGTTTACAAAGGTCGTTTAATATCAACGACTATTATCAACAATATGCTTATAATTTAACGGACGAGACGTGTGCTTCGACCACTCTAGACTTGAATTTGTCTACATAGAAAGACAATTTAAAAAATGATCAATAAACTTGATCTGAATTGATTTATGAGTGTACTACCTTACGAAGATTTTTATAATTTTATTACTACCGCGCCTAACTCAAACTTGAGACCACACAAAAATCTCAGCAAAACAATCCTAACCAACACGGAAGCAACGCAAATCCAATTAGAAAGTAACGCACGAAACTATAACGAAATTACACTCCAATTACACGTGAAAGAACTAAATGGAATCTTACCGCAAATTCATACCTCTTAATTCCCTTTTATACTGAGGGCCGAGGTTATTACGAGGTGCCAGGCACCGCTCGGCACTCCCTCCCTGCGCCACTCTACCAGAGGGCCTTTAACTCCTTGTGGAGGAAATAGACTTCACCAATTTCGCTTATCGATTACGTTTTAATGGATGTGTTGGATTTTTTCATTCCTTTCAATTACGATTGTTAATTCTGTTTTATTTTATAACAGTAAAATTATACCTAATGTTTAAATTATGATTACTGAGTTTTTTGAGAGATTAGGCAAGTAAATTTAGAAGTACTTCGTGTTTAATTTAATACCTATATATTTGTATTTTAAATTACTATTTTTAGTGTATTTTAATGTACATTATTTCAGTGACTGTCTTTTTCTTTATCGACTACAAGATGGCCCTTGACTGCTATCACACCTGATGTTAAGTGATGATGCAGTCTAAGATGGAAGCGGGCTAACTTGTTAGGAGTGGGACGAAAATCCACTTTCGGTTTCTACACGACATCGTACCGGAACGCTAAATCGCTTGGCAATACGTCTTTGTCGGTTGGGTGGTAACTAGCCACGGCGAAAGCCTCCCACCAGCCAGACCAAGACAAATTAAGAAAAATCTCAATCTGCCCCGCCGGGAATCGAACCCAGGACCTCCGTCTTATAAATCCACCGCGCATACCACTGCGCCACGGAGGTCGTCGAAAGGGGAGGTGGTCTCGTTGTACCATAGCCATATGGTTTTGGATAGTGAGATTCTGGGTCAGGTCTGCGCTTTTTTGTTTTTTAGTTAAATTTCGTTAGGTAGTTAATGTTACTACATGCCCGAGGCTTGGAAAGCACGCCAAGTCAGTCGTGGTCTTTATTATCAACGTCTTAGTGACCGTTGCAGTAGTATTTGTTAAATACAATACCACGCCTAAAGCGCGTCGAAGCTTGCGGTTCTGAGCTCCAAATGCCCTATCATAAAAGGAAAGGCTGATATTGTGACAGCTCATCAGGGAAAAACTCTACCACAATACTTATTTACTAGCATGTAAGCAGCCTTGCATGATTCCCGGTGTAATTATAGGCACATGAAGCTTAACATCTGGCTGAGACACAGATATCCTGGTCCGCAATACAAAATGTTGCTTTGCTTATTTGCGGTTTTTCAGTTATCTTAAGGTGGGCCACCTGCCTCGTCCGTCAATCTTCTTCAATACTGAAGGTCGTGTCCACACTGCAATGTCCTTGTTATGGTGTTCACAATCTCCTTCCACTCCGTCAATAATGACTATAAAAAATAACAACCATAGCAAACAGAGCAAAAACGCCAACCACTAAGAACTCAACATACAGCATATCGCGATGTCAACAAAGTTCCGCATTAGAGTAGACATGCTCAAATTTTCGTCACATTTTCAACTCGCGAACGCTTACATAAATGAAAATCTAAAACGCCGAGTCACGTAACGTTTAACGCGCGCCCGCGTAGATTTATCTCAGAATAAGCACTGACTACGTCGGTACATTACACTGCAAAGATGCACAGTTTAGTACTAGCAGTAGTATTGGTAAACAATAACAACTACTGAGTACGAATCTTCTCAGTAGAGTCACAGTCAAACTTGAGGTTTCAAAAGAGATTATAAACGAAGCCTTGTAAATCAGTGACAGCTATAATAGCAGTATAATTTAGCCTCTTAGTATTATTTTGCGAAGTTTACTGTATAAAATACTGAAATACTAAAATGTTTTATCATTTTTCATACAGCGCTGAAAAATATCTGTGGCGCTGCGTGGTGTCGTGTAGCCTGTGATATTATGTGTAGATACTTATCATATTTCATTGATAGTACTCTTCGAAATAAGCGTCAACATACCTTTTTTTTTATCGACTACAAGTTAGCCCTTGACTGCTATCACACCTGATGTTAAGTGATGCAGTCTAAGATGGAAGCGGGCTAACTCGTTAGGAGTAGGACGAAAATTCACACCCCTTTCGGTTTCTACATCGTACCGGAACGCTAAATCGCTTGGCGATACGTCTTTGTCGGTAGAGTGGTAACTAGCCGCGGCGAAAGCCTTCCACCAACTAGACCAAAACAAATAAAGAAAAATTTGAATTTGAATTTTTTGAATTTGAATTTTGAATTGAATTTGAATTTGAATATCAAACTGCCCCGCCGGGAATCGAACCCAGGACCTCCGCCTTATAAATCCACCGCGCATACCACTGCGCCACGGAAGTCGTCAAATAAATTAAATTTGTCAATGTGTCGAAATCCAAAAATGATGAACAATTAATCGGTTACTTATTAAAGCATCATAATCCAGCCATTACTAATAATGACAAAAGTCCTGCCGTTTTACAGTATACATATGTCAGAGCCAAACCCTTGCAGAATAGTGTAAAACTATTCTTCAGTGTCGTATATCAGCGTGCGCGGCGCCTAATGGCACCAGTAACCCTGACTAAGCAATGAAAGAGCTATTCGCCTCGCTTAGTGTTTCTTAAGACTGTCAGCTCTCGAGTTAACACTACAGAAGTTACGATTATGTACGGTGTATTGTGGTTACATAATAGCACTATAGCAACTTCTAACTGTATAAATGACAGTAAATTTAAACCCTGTCTGAATTTTCAGCATGTAGGTTGGATGGTCCAGGGTTTAATAATTTCCATCGAGTTACGTCTATGATGGTTAATAATGAGAAACAGCAAGAAGCCATTGCACATTCGATGTCTAGTACTAGGCATGGTATGTGCACTCAAATAATCGGTAGTTTTCTAGGTCTTTGTAATAGTAATACAAGACATAACCGTAAAGAATTTTTAAAAGTAACAGGGTGAACCCCTTAAAAAAAGTTTACTTATAAAAAAACTAAAACTTTTCTTATATCTATTAAGCTTTTAATTTTTTATAGAATATTTGCCATATGGTTGAAATTTCAACAATATTGAACTTCCTTTCTAATTATACAGAGTATGTTAGAAATGGATGCGACAAAAATTTCAATATATAATAAATAACAAAAAATAGAACCCACTCAAAACGCACTAAAAAGTAAAATATAACTGTGTTATTTAGTTGCTTTAATTTACTTAAGCATATCTATGAAGTCGGTGCGGTGGTTTTGAGTCGGTTCTATTTTTTGTAAAAAATTTTATTTCTTACTTTTTAGTTATTTATCGCCACGTAACGTACTCGTACTATACTGTTATAGTATATTATACGATACTAGTAGCCAAAAAGCTACCGATACAGAGACAAAAACCGAAATAGCTGTAAGCGTTAATCCAAAAATTGAAGAGTTCCTTAAATTTCCCCAGGATATCATCATCCGATTCTAACATGATGACAATGGGACAACCTTGGATGTGTGCCCTTTCTAATAAAAATAGAATTATCAAAATCGGACAACTCTGTAAAAAGTTATGCGTGGTCATACATAAAAAAAAATATATACATATATACGTGTCGAATTGAGAACCTCCTCCGTTTTTTTTCGTCGGTTAAAAAGTCCAGTGGACGGGAAACAAATCCATTACCTCTCTCATTTGAGTTCAGCGCTTTACCTGTATGGCTATTAAGGTTTCAAAAAGACGAAGTTGAATAAAAAGGATGCTGCAAGTTACTAACAATAGTTTAAAAATTGTTATTTTATAATAGCCTCAAGGTAAAAGCCCTAAACTACTCATACTAGAGTGCGATACTAAAGGAAAAACTGACGCGTTATCGGCTCAAAAGAAATTCGTTTATTTGCCCCTTAAGCAACCCCAGTTTTTGAGCGATAGAATATGATGTCACGGCTTTCTATGTCGACTGATTCAGGCAACACGTTCATATAGCGACTGACTTGCGTTTTATAAAGTTAAATTACTAGAAAAGATAAATGGGGAGCCGTCGATATGTGTCATTAATGGATGCCGAACAGAAATGATATCGCTTGCTGAGTCAGTGCTGGGGGTTGGTTTTGAATTTGATTTTTAATAAAATCATTCGAAAAACCTCGTTGTATCAGTGGTTAGATTGCGAATAAAGATGATAAGGTTCTGGGTTTAAATATGAGCTGTGATAACATTGGTCGGAGTTGGACTTTACATACATACCAGTGTATGTAAAGTCGGTCTCGGTCACTAACTTTAAGATATGAAAGAAACTATCGCTATGAGCGTTTCATTGTTAAATATTATTACTAAAATAAAATTTTTTAACAAAAAATAGAACCGACTCAAAACGCACTAAAAAGTAAAAAATAACTGTGTCATTCAGTTGCTTTTATTTACTTAAGCATATCTATGAAGTCGGTACCAGCAACACAGATATTTTTTACTTTTTAGTGCGTTTTGAGTCGGTTCTATTTTTTGTTAAAAAAATTTATTTCTTACTTTTTAGTGATTTACTGCCACATAACATATTCGTACTATTCTGTCATAGTATATTATAGGGCACTTGTATCCAAAAAGCTACCGATACTTTCACAAAAACCGAAATCGCTGTGTGTCCTGTTTAATTAAGTGATTATGTTTCATATTGAGGAATCTTAAAAAGTTATGCGTGGTCATACATAAATAAAAATATATACCGATTAAGCCTCCTCCGTTTTTTTTCATTGGTTAAATAAATAAGTTTTCATTGAGCACCGTTTTAGTCCCTTTCGTAAGGAGAGAGCAGTGATCCTGCAGTGGGCCACAAAAATAGGACGATAATTGATTTTGTTTCCTGTAAACATTTATTTTACGGCGAAGTATAAGACATAACTTATTCTTAAAATTCATTCATAAGCCCTAATCTTTACGAATTCAAAATAACACTAGAGCTTTGAAGATCATGCCACCGTAGATATCATTATTTATAGATATAGATCCGATAGGCAGGCATTACGTTTAGGCTGAGTATTTGTTAAAAATTCACCAATCCAGTCCGCTCCCCTCGTCCCGCGCCCGCGTCCCGGCGCCGCGTTTGACATGGTAATGTGCGCCCCCGCGGAATGTGTTCTAAAGCCCTGCGATTTGCGATAGTGATGAGTTTCGACGATATCGATAGCCCGAAATTTGAGTCTCACATGACGCAACTTTCAGTCTCCTTCCACTCTATTGTAGCTACTATTTCTGCGCTGTCTGAGCTTCTACGGTAACCCAAACTTCCTAATGTACTAGTTGTCATGTTATGTTTATAAGAATGTTAGCCATATTTTTTAAATATAAATGAAATCACCCTTCCTCGGTCCTTAGCTGTACCTCTAGGACCGAGCACATATAATTTACACAGTAGAGAGGGATCTGATTCTTAAATAATTTATATACTCATATCTTTATTGCAAAATCACTTCGAAAGTATAATTTCTTGCTATTTACACCTAATGAATCTCCAGATCCAACCTTCTTGGTTTTGGTCCTCAGTTGTCCGAATACATCACGATTTTCTGGCTGGTATGATAAATATTTTCCTGAATAGTTAGATTTATCTGTGTTACTAAGAGCATTTCTAACTTTTGTTTTTAACCGACAAAAAAAAACAGAGGAGCTTTTTTTTATGTATGACCACGCATAACTTTTTACAGAGTTGTCCGATTTTAATAATTCTTTTTTTATTAGATAGGGTACACTTCCAAGGTGGTCCCATCATCATCATCATGATAGGATCCGATGATGATATCCTGGAAAAATTGAAGGAACTCTTCAAATTGTACAGGCACACTTGCAGCGATTTCGGTTTTTGTGTAAGTATCGGTAGCTTTTTGGCTACAAGTGCCATATAATAGACTATGACAGTATAGTACAAGTACGTTACGTGTCGATAAATCACTAAAAAGTGAGAAATAAAAATTTTAAAGTAAATTAAAGCAACTAAATGACACAGTTTTTTTTTAAACTTTATATTGCGTTTTGAGTCGGTTCTATTTTTTGTTAAACAAAATTTTATTTTTGAAATGACGAAGCCGTTTATAGGCTGTTAGACATATAAGCTAGTGATTATTATCAGCAACTTCATTTGCTACATAACATTTTCATCGACAGCGCTTACAGGCGCATCACAGTCGTACCCGATTGATATGCACATTCGATTGTGCGAGCGCGCTGGAAGCCTCCACGCACACATACGCACATAGACACACGCATACACACATGGAGGCGCAATTATGTGATCAACACTTAATCATACACTTTAACACAGACACTCTTTTTAACCCATACATAAAGAGGGTTGTAGTTAAAAGATATCGGTCAAGAATTTCTGATATAAAAGACTTATAGACTTTTCTATTATTTATATCTAGTAAAGTAACCGCATTGTTACTATATCTACTGTTGAGTGATGTACAGGATGTTGAAACTTTTACTGCACTCAATGTCCTGTCAAATATTCATGAACACCCCGCCGCATGGCCATAAGTGTACCCGCGGCACAAATTTAATTTACCGTTGTAAAATAATTAACACCCTGCATCTCTGTCCCACAACACTCAGGGCCAACTTTATGCAATTTTAAAGGTTGGCTTACCTACGCATTAATTTTACCAAAATTCCGCCATAATTAAAGTCCCCGACGCCGCCCGAACGCACCTGTAAAGCTTCTCGCCCTTCAGAACCGCTGCAAACGCGCCGAAAATTTTTAAACTACCCCTCAACAATTGAAACTTTGTACACAATTGATGGAAGTCACTATCTTTTTTATTGCCTATTAACTGCATGGGATGGAATTTTCAAAACTACCGAAACATATTGATTACTTTATATAATTTTAATTTTAAAGTTATTTTATGTACCAATTTCGTGAATATAAAGCCTCTATCTCACTATATTTTTGTGTTTTCGCGAATCTCATCAAAATTGACTCACACGCTTAGAACAGGTGCCTTAAAAACAGTCATGATACCTACTAAAGTAAATATATCAAGAATTTTTTATTAATAATATAATTGTGTTTGGAGCAGACTATATTAATGTGCGTTCAGCTTATAAATAGTATGAGAGATATCGGTTAGTACAAAATATGTTTAAAATGTATGGTTTTAAAGTCTATTTTCGTTTGACTTAGGATCATGGGATAAGAGGATTGGGAAAGTGCGATCGCTGATTGAGTTGAAGTTCATGTCAAGTAATATTTTGATGAAGCAAGAGGGGATTTTAAAGACCACGGTATTGTGAGGGAAGGTTTTACTTTGGGAGGCTATATTTAAATTTTGCAAAGACATCTTTATCTTACTCTCCTTTCTCTCCATTCTTCTCTAAATAGGTGCCTAAATCATCCTACCAAAACTTTACGTATATTACTCGATAATTGAGATATGTATTACTTAGTAAAATGTAAAAGTAATTTTTCTTACTTTTAATGATAAAGTTAATATTGATAGCTGCTAAAATATGTACTTGGGTGTTTTGTTTTTCATTAATTCAACCGAAAATATGTTCTGTCAACCGTATTATACAGTATTGATATTATAAATGTTCAAATTCAAAATACTTTATTTCAAGTAGGCTTAGATTACCAGTACTTTTTAATTATCAATTTTAACTATTTGTAACGAACGACTCTACCTTCTTAAGAACATGTTCTGCTGAGAAGAACTGGCAAAAACTCAACTGTGGCTTTTTAACCGACTTCATTTACATAATTAGTTTGAACAATACTTGTCTTACATAATCACTAACTTCTACTTCTTATGAGAAAATTCAAGACAATCCAAGTGCATAAAGCAACGTTATCATTTAGAAGATTTATTCTCAACAATGCAATGTAAGATACGCCTTTGAAGAGTTACTTAATACTATGCAAGGAACTTACAGGGATTTAGCTCAACACGCACTTGGCAACCATTTTTAAAATCCCACAACTCGCATTTAACCAAAAGAATTTGCGTAATAACAGTAATTACATTAATCCAAAATCATTTCATAAATAAACATTATTTTTCCACGAAAAATATAATGGAAAATGAGATTTCCCGGGCAATGGCGGAAGGAAAAATTGCTAAATAGGGCCTCTCTGGCAAGTGAGCGGTATTTAATTCGAACGTAGGCTGCAATTAACGGATCTTAAGACCCTTGAAAATAACCGCGCTTTTTGCCGCTTTACCTGAGGGTTCATTTGCGGTATTTGTCTATTTATTTGCTTGATTTCAGTCATTTCTAAGCCCAGAGTCAGGAAGTTGATGATGCCGCTGTGGGTCGATGCTTGCATTCCCTCTCCTACAAGTGCGTCTTGACCCTGTAGTGGGCTGTTAATATGTTGATGTTAATAGAGAGATAATGAAGATGCTTTACAGTGAAGGACTGTCTATGACATTAATATCATCCTTATAAACGGGTACAATTTTTTTAACCATCAGGTGTCCCGATTGCTCCTTTTCCAATGGGTTTCATCCTACTGCGATTTTATTTGGTTTCAAAAATTAAATGCACTGATCTAAGATTATACAGGGCTTTATTAAAATTAGTTGAGTATATAATTCACCGTCGAGTTCATAATATTTTGTGATGTACAGACATTTAATATCTATTAGGTATAATGCAAAGCAAGCGAAGTCCCATGCAAAAGCTAGTTACAGACAAGTTGTTTGTATCAAGATTTTTGTTCGTTTTGTGCGGCTTTGTACTCTCCATGCTCTCAAGAAATAACACCATTTTGAACACCTATTCTGGAGCACACCATTTTACGAATAAGGGAGTAACTTTACGCCGCGATACAAATGCTTTATTCTTTTTCGTTTTTTAGCGCGGCCTCCTGTACTAAAAATACATGCCGCTTGCGAAACGAGCTCTGTTAACTAATAGGCCAAGAGCTAGTCATTTTTAAATTAAGACGAATTAACATTTTTTGTTATAGTCGTATTTGTGTGTAATTCAAAATTTATGATTTGATTTAGCCAAATTAATTCTACTTTTTAAACGAGTTCAAAAAAAAAGGAGTTTCTCAATTCGACCGTATATATATATGTTTTTGTGATTGAGAAAGAACACTAAAACGTATATTCATGTCAGTAGGATATTGAAAACTCGTAAAAATCAGCGAATCAGTGCTGTTGAGATACCAGACACCAGAATAGTTGTACCATAAGTTGGCAATGTACTGGTTAGCCTACACATGTATAGTATTTATTTTCTTCCTTTAAAACTATATTTAAAAAATCCATATGTTAAGTTAAATTTCTTGCCGGTACTTTGCAGAATCTAAGTTCTGAAAAAGTGGTAGAGTGACTACAAAACTTCAAACTTGACATATTAAAAGTGCTTTTATCTAAGCTTAGTTACTTGAAATGAACTATATAAAAGACAGCCGATTTTTACCAGTGTCTGGGTGTTTATCTATATATTATAAGTATTTATTTTGGGGCAGCATTATCAAGGACGTCTTTGTTGTTATGAAATATAAACCGTATGTTTTCGCCCTTATATTTTGCATCTATGACGTGGTAGACTTTTCCATAGTTTGTGGTATCTTCCTGATGGATTTCCGTCTACAACAAATTAAAATTTATTTATTTAAAGGACTTTGTTTATAAATAAAAAAAAAATTATGAATAATAAATATAAAAACTATTCATCAATTATCATAGTACCCATAACACAAGCTGCCTATGCTTACTTTAGGGTTATATAGCGATGTATGTAATTGTCCTATAATATTAATTATTTATAGTGTAAATATTGAAATCCAGTAGCTCTTAGACTATAAACAGAAAAGAACACCGCAGATTCGAGATCGTACAGGATCGGCCGACAATGGTGTATCTGGCGACGCAAGCGCAGTCGCCGTATAAGGCAGGGCTGGTCGCCGTATCGGGTCCCGAGTACCCAACCGCACCAAATACGACGCGAGACAACCCGCCGCGAACGGGTTGACACATAATATGGACGTGTTTTGCTTGTGTTGCCCGACTCAATGCAATACCAACGTTTTATTAACAGTTTTAAACAATACTACTTCGATTCCGCTTTCTTATTTTATTTTAAGGTTTACAATAGTGACATTTTAATAAAAATTAAGTATTTTATTTTATTATTAATATTTGATGAAGATAGTGGTATGAAAATCCCTATCTACCCACTGAATCAAAATATTTAATTATTTATATACCACCTAAGCCCACCAAACCGCCTTAGAAGAGCGTATTGGTTCTAAGCATAATTAAGGCCCCGAATGCCAGAAACTTTGGCGTAAATTTTTAACTCCTAACGAAATTATTTACTTGAAACCTCTTCGAAACTACCTCTAAAGACTCAAAAAGGTAAAAAATAATTTTCTTCAACAATTAGTCGGCAAGTTTATCTCTACGCTGGTGCAATGACTGATTACTTTTTTAAACCATTAGGTCGCATGCACACGGCACCTGCTAAGCGTCGGGTAATTTATCTCTGTCATTATGGCCACAGCTTTATATCACCCTGATAACGCGGGTTAAGTGAAATGTCCGACTCTAAAAAGAAATTTAACATATAACATATTTAAGTTGAAATGTGTTTAGGTTGGATTATTGGACCTAAAAGAAATTTTTTGATAAGTAATACGCTATGTTATATAGATTTACGCATCTTGCTTTTGTAAAATTGTATTTTCACATTTTTGTGTGTTTGTTTGTGTTTGTGTTTTGTGTATTTTCCTAACTAATATTATAAAGCGAAATACTTCAAAAAAGAATAAAACATTTGCAACCGTGCTATGAATTTTTTAGGTTTATTTTTTCATCATATTTAGACTTATAAAAATACATGTATGATATGAAAACCCCTAAAGGATCATGAAAAGCTCAATAGCAATTAATAGCAGATCATTATGACACATAGCAATTCAAAACTAATAGTATACTATTTCATACTCTGTTTAAATCTAAAATAAAACAAAATAATGTAATCATGATTTATGATGACGTCACAATATAATAGCCCTCGGGAACATTAAGTAACCTTGTAATATTTGTAACATTTCGTACATGTCTTCCAATATGTTTCTAATTTTCTTTACATAACAAGTTTAATATTCCATACGAAAAGTAGATTAAATTTATTTCAAAACTATTTCCCTTGAAGGCGCGATCCGTAAAAAGGGTTCACCGAGATTGTAATCTGGAAGTAATATCCTTTTTGGATGCGTTAACCTCTTATTTTACGAGAAAAAACCTTCAAGGGGGCGTAAAGACGGGGACTTGTCAGCGGGCTCGTAAATCATGGGAATAAACCATGGGATAAGTTTACCATACCCACCTACGTGTAACCATAGCCTGGCTTATCACATTTCTACACGATGTATTTAGAAGACCACCATGACGAACAACCTTGTAGGCACAGTAGTTAGAACTCACCATCCAATCACAAGCTACAAAGTTAAGTCCTGGTCCTGAAATTTTGAGTTTTTCTTTCTTCTAAGAAATTCCTAGTAAACGCCAATAATTGGAATACTAGTACCTAGCCTACCTAACAGCACGCTATGCAGTCGATCCTGATATTTACTCGTATCATTAGATAACGTGTAACAGCGTTCGCAGCAATATTAAGCATTCAAATTCAGTTAATCCAAGTAGGCTCTTATACAAACACTACTTCAGTAGTTGTTAAGTCTGTCAGTACGTTGTGCTTGAAGAACTGATGCTGTACACGTTTAAAGACAAGATTATTTTATTTATTATTCCCTTTCTACCATAGAACAGCAAGACGACGTGAACACTGGCACCCTTACGTGGTGGATGTCCAAGCGACACGTACTAAACGTTTTGCGTCCACGTTCTTAATACGCACGGCAAAAGTGTGGAATGCCCTCCCAGTGTCAGTGTTTCCTACAACCTGACAAAAAAAAAAAAGATAGAATCGGAAAGCAGGTTCATAAAGCAGGCATTTTTACATTAAGTCCGCCAGCTTTAGAACAAAGTGTTGTGTAAGCTCCAAGTTCGCTGCCCAGTAAATAAAGAAAATTAAGTCGTAGTCGTTGTACGTGCTCTTTTAATTAAAAAAAAATTTTTTCGTCAGGACTCAAACTCAGGACCTCATAACACAAAGCAGAAAACCAAATCATCGCAAAATCACAAATATGACCATATTTTAAGTATTACCACCTTATTTTTGTTCGCCACAAATATTTACGCAAACAATGTTGCCAATATACAAAACATTTACTCCTACGACCTTAAAGGAAATTAATACCTTAATATCTTCTCTCTTCAATTAATAACGCAATAATCAGATAGCACCGACGACATTTTAAACACTCTTATCAACACTTGGTTTAATATAAACTTATATTTTTGTTGATATGTGGACAAAAAGATATAATTGGGTTTAATTGCCGACCAAATCGAGCTGCAATCCTGTCTGGATGTTGCGCAATACCTTCTCTGTATGGAGTTATACAGAAAGCTCGGGTGTGGTATGTATTAAGCCTGTTGTTCCATTGATAAGATACAGTGGTTAATTATACAAACAATTTTTTATATGGTAACTTTGACGTTATGAAATTATTTACTCGACATTGTCATAATTTAAAATAAAGTTACTTTCATGATTTCCTATTAGAATTTCTAATTAGGATGGCTTACGTATTTTTGGTGACTTTGGGCTTTACAAAAAAATAAATGACGAAGTCTAAAGGTAGCCTATATAAAAGAGTGAAGTTCAGACTACTTGAGAGAGCCAAACGAATTTATAAGCAGCAGCCCGTAGTAGCGTTGATCCCTCGTACCCCGAAAAGCACGTTAAACCGTTGGTCCCGATCATTATTATTGACATTTGATAGTAATTGCTATTCACTATAACGGTATACTCTATAAGGTCACCAAAAGAGCATATGCGTGTTTAGGTTTAAGCTTCAAATAAACTCCAAATTAACTACAAAGAGCCAGGCTTTAGACGACCTCCGTGGCGCAGTGGTATGCGCGGTGGATTTATAAGACGGAGGTCCTGGGTTCGATTCCCGGCGGGGCAGATTGAGATTTTTCTTAATTTATCTTGTCTGGCTGGCGTGAGGCCTTCGCCGTGGCTAGTTACCACCCTACCGACAAAGACGTATCGCCAAGCGATTTAGCGTTCCGGTACGATGTCGTGTAGAAATCGAAAGGGGTGTGCATTTTCGTCCCACTCCTAACAAATTAGCCATTCCCGCTTCCATCTTAGACTGCATCATCACTCAACATCAGGTGTGATAGCAGTCAAGGCAACTTGTAGTCTATAAAAAAAGGCTTTGCATCAGACTATTAAATAGGTTGTTAATGATTGTGAGTCATACGATAATATCGCTTGTTAATGTAGCCTCTACCTTAAACATCGGGCACAGTAAGGATAAGCACGAACGGCCATATAAAGAAAGCCACTAAGGAGCCACCTACGTACATACGAGTAATTGTGGCCATCCAACATATTAATTGCAAACCTGAATACTCGCTGCCCGCGGGGTCGGCTGCCTTGTGAAACAGATACATTACACAATACATGTAACTGGGGTTATTACTCATTCGTTTTTATAAAGAGAAACTTCTTAAGGCCAGCGCTTGTCTAAGCACACATGTTATCAAGCTATATTGACTGGAGAGCCATATGTCTTCAAAACTGAAATCTTGTCTTTTTCGCTTTAACCTAATTATTGAAATTTAATTCCTAAATTATTTGACACTCCAACCATGGACCACCTAGTTATTAAAACCGCAATAGCTCCTACTTATTTAGTAAATATAAAGATATGGGAATTGAATTATTATAAAAGAAAAGTAAACCTGTTAAAACTTACCTCTTTTGTCAAAAATATTATGTTAAATAAATAAAAAAATAAATAAATAATAAAAATACTACATGTAATTCACCTCACACAGTTTGGACTTGACCGACTTTACACAAAAGTCGTTAATGTTTATTTGTATTGCGAAAGTCATAAGTTTATATGGTACTCGATATCAATATAATTTTATCTCTGACTGTATAAAAAATGTAATGTAATCAGACGTAACGAATCGATACAAAATGGTTTATTTTTATACATTTAAATTGTCATCTTTTATTGAAATATATAATTTCTCATATTATTTATTGTACGTATTGGTGTGGGCAAAATTGATTTAGATTTTTAATCTTAGACAGTGAAGTATTGTTTATAGCAAGCCTTATGAAATTATACAAGTAACAACATCTACCTTTTGGACTAATACAGAAAGACAGTAAATATAGCAGCAAACATACAAGTTATTCCAAAACGACTACAAGTACCAAAAGTTCTACTTAACCGCATCTCTGATATTATAAATGTGAAAGTTTAAATGGATGTATGAATATTTGTCGGGAACAGATCTGGATAAACACTACAGGGATAAATTATAGTCTGGCACATAAGCTACATTTTATTCCAATAGGAAAGGTATATACGCAGTTGCTACTTAGTATTGTAATAAATACCAAAATAACAAATTCTTGAACGAAATCACCATTTCAATATTCATTGTGATTGTAATAAAGACAGATATTGAGATAAATGGCGACAGCCGAAACGAATTGCATTTAAATATTAATTATGACACCGTAAATAAAAGTATTGCGCTTAACTCACGACCATCTGGCGCCTGCGCAACCGGTTGTAGTCAACTTGAGTCGATGACCACTGACGGCTAATTTTATCATGTTGGTATTTAATGTATACGCACTTAATTGAGTAACAACTTGTTAACATTGAATTAATTTTAATAAATAAATAAAATGAACAATACTTGATTTTACCAATAAATTTATTTGTGGTTATGAAAATAGTATTTTAATAGTCAAAGGGTTCAAGTAAGGCTGTTTTTTGGTTTTCATTTTATTTTTATGCACTACAAATTAGCCCTTGCATTTAATCAAACCTGTGTGTCCACCAAACCAAACCAAATCAAGTGATGATGCAATGAAAACGGACTAAGTTTTTAGGAGTAGGATGAAATTCACACCACTATCGGTTTCTACACAACGTCGTACCGTAACCCTAAATCAATGAGCGGTACATCTTTGTCGGTCGAAGCCTCCTACTATCCTGACCTGAACCAATTAAGAATATCTCAATTAGCCTACCCGGGAACCGACCCTAGGATTTCCGGCTCATAAATCCACCGCGCATACCGCTGCACCACGGAGGCTGAACATTTAATTAGATCAACATTAACATATTAATCCCTTGCCTCATCTAATATTAGTTATTATTATTTTAAGCTGAGCTGAGTAACAAACCCAGGACCGTGGAGTAACAAGTTCATAACAACACAAAGGAGGTAATCAGTCAACATCTAGGCAGATTTTGCCATATCAACATAACGGCACTAAACAAAATTGGAAATAGATATCAGTTCCAAACAAATCTTATTTAGTTTTTGCGTTTTTTAAAGATAATCTCTATATGGTTTACAGACAAGATTAATTTAAATTATAACTTCAATAAAGAAACTAAATTGTTTACTTACCTACCGTACTTAAAAACCTTAATGTGCATTTTACGTAAAGAGATACGAAAAAAGCCGATAAAGGCATTCCTAACTTGAAAATGCATTTATGCAACAGAGACAATTTCCGTTTTGGTCGTCACGAGCGCTTATTTACAAGTACTGTGCCGGCCGCTCGCGGCTCGTGATGGTATCATGACTTCCGACCGCGGCCACGTGCGACGGCTCACGACCTGACGTCACGACGCGATCGTCGTATTGGTCAGACAACACATATATATAAGCCTCCGTGGTATATGTGGTGAATTTACAAGTCGGTAGGTCCTGGGTTCTATCTCTGGCTTGGTTAATTTAGGTTTTCTAACTTGGTCAACTCTCAACCATTTAACTGTTATAGGGAGTACTATAATAGTCCTAGCACAATGTTTAAAACAACTTGGTGGAAGTTTAAATTTAAATAAATAATAACTGTTTCAAAGAAACACGAACCATCTTCAAAGTACAGACAAGTCAATCTGAGACCCGCTTTTTTTTAATTCAAAATACCAAAACCTTCTCTTAAATGTTACAAATATTTTTCTGCAACACAGCATCAAAATAGATTTTTATATCAAAATTTATATACAAACGTACATAATAAACTGAAAACCTTCATTTGAGGCAATTAAAAAGTCAACAAACCATAATTAATAACTGTCCAGATAACCTACTCTAAATCCCTTTTGTTGGCAAGAGTAAAACTTATCATATCGGTATTAATATTAATTTTATTGACAGCTCAATCTTCAATCAGTCGTACAAACTCTCAATATCTGTTGAGCCCTAAAGCGACTTCTATTTGCAATAACAATATCGCCACACCGCCCGGACTCTGACCGTTTGCTTGGAATAACTTCATATCTCACCAGACATAAGAAAAACACCAATCCTAAACTATGAAGGCATCGCCACATTAAAAGCGGTTCTGGCGCGTTCTAATAGGTTCCTTACCTTAAAATTTTTGGTAGTTGATTGTCACTGATAAGCAATGCCATGATTGAGAATGCTTTCCGCTCATTCTAATCCTATAGGAAAAAACTTAAAATAAATCTTCTTTTGAGGAGTAACTATAATTTATTTTACGTTTTATATGGTTCCTTATGGCTGATTACGGCTGTAAAGATATGCAATGCCTTTTTTCACCTTCTGTTTTCCTTACCACCTTGTTCTTGGTGTATCCTTTTGAATAAGAGCGGACAACTTCAAGGCAAGCGAGTACTATTGTCTGCTTCATCATCACTTAACATCAAACGCAATTGCAGCTGAATACAAGCGTATATTGTATAAAAATAAATTCATATTTAATTATAAATACTGACACCATATTACTGAACTAAAAGTTAAAATATGTCTTTGAAAGAAAATAACAAAAGATTGTTTTTATACACAAGTGGACCCGCTTTCAGTATGTCGATCCCTTTATTAATATAACTCAATGCCAGCGGCTTTCCTGTCCGGGAACGCGGAAAATTTGCTTTACACATGAAAAAAATACCCCTCAGTGCGATGTTATTTATTTTAGTAAAAAATCAAGCGTATTTGTGTATATTGTGTCCGACACAGATCAATGGGCCGGACAATGAATGAGGATTATGGTTAAATGAATTGGTTAGCGGCCAAGTTCGACACGCGGCCACGAGCGTAGGTTCTGTATAAACGAATTGCCATTTTTTTAATCAGCTTTCTATTACAAAAATTTCGTCTACATTCCTTTTGGTTGAGTGCCTACGATAGCACAGACTGAAACATAGATACACACGATAAACTTATAATACGTCTCATTTTCTTAAGAGATAAAGCTAGCTTTTTTAAACAGCTAAGTTTATCATCATCATCATCTTACCCTTTTCCCACTCAAGTGGGGTCGGCACTACATATCATTATCTTCCATTAAATTTTTCATTGATCACATCACACATCAAATCATCACATTTTCCCTTCACATACATATCCTCTTGCACACACTCTAGCCATCTCTTCTTCGGCCTTCATCTCCTCTTGTGTACTTCCACTTTTCACAGCTACGATCACTTTACTTAATGTAGAGTTTGTCAATTAATGCCGAAAGATCGTCAAAAGTTATTTTTTATCTCTTAGAAAAAAATATTATAGCGTAATCATTTATTAATATTATTTATAACGTAAAAGTTGATTTATTGTTTCGTTTTTACAATTCACCAAAAGAACCCTTTTGAACCTCGAAAAAATAGCTATTGTACGCAAAGATGGTTAGTTTAGATTCCACAAAAACTAACGCCGTTTTTATTGAAATTATTTTTAGCAGAAAAACACTTTATAAAAACAACATTAGTCTCGGAAGGAAAGCTTTCTAGTTATTTTCTTACTTACTATAACAAGTTAAATACCGTACTTTTTCGTCCGTCCGTAAATATTTAATTTTTTTCTGGAATGTAGTTTACTGTTAAGAACTTACTTAGGCCCGTGCTAGACATAGCTGCATTTAAGTTTTCAAATGTTTGAAGTTATATCTATAACGGAACTATATCTTTGTTTAAGGTAAGTTTACAAAGAACTGCACTTTGCCGTACTATGGAAAGATGTGTTTGCAAAATAGTCTAGCTAGTTTGTGAATTTATTGTAGCAATCTTCAATAAATGTACAAACCATGGCCGTCTTTTAAAAGTTCATATGTTTAAAGCTATGTCTGGCACGGGCTTTTTTACTAAAAACTAGCAACTAAATATTTCGTAAAAAATAAGACTTCGGTATCATATTACCGCTTTTTAAGTTGGTAAAATTTAATTGGCGTCACACGTCCGGTCGTAAAACTTTCTATCCCAACGTTAGTTACAATAAAATCAGTATTTTACGGGTGAGCAATTTAGAGACACTGGTAGAATGAGTGCTGTATTTCATTGCGACAGTACGTACGGCTGTACGAAGTGTCAGGATGTATTGAGACGCTGTTATAAAGAAATCTGATACAGTCGTGTACAGAAGTTGGTACACAATGTTATTATTTAATAGCAGTATCTAAAGGTTTGGTACACCGTTAAACGAATTTTTATAAATAAAATTAAAATAATATTGTTCTAGAAAAAACGAATTGTCTTTAAATTATATACCTTTACTGAAAAATATGTATTTAAATAATGAAAGGCTACCTCAAACGCATAATTTGTCATTACGTGTGGGGCAAGTGCGAGTTTTCACCGAGCGACTGCGTAAAAACGTACTCACTCGTAACGTCAAATTATATAGAAAAAATAGCGTTTACTCTCACTATAACTAAATGGCGTTACTCCAATTCCATACAAAATTTGCGTTTACAAAATTTGTTTTCGATATCGACGCGGTAAAATCTTACACTAGGCACACTGCATATTAGTTAAACCAATATGCACGTCGAAACTAGAAAAATGTACATTAAATATAGTTTTTTTGTGTATAGTTACTGCTGCCTGGCGCAGACGTAACATCAAGTGAAGAACTACGAGTTTATATAGAAAAGGGATATATGCCAATCCTTCCAAGTTAGCGTAACACCATCTCAGATTGTATTGTAAACAATAAAATGAACATAAAGATTAATCAAGATTCGAATTAATATAAAAACTGGTAGAGTTTTACACAATAAATAACTTTTCTATCTTTTCTTCTTTTGCAATTTACTTGCTATTTTAATTTTGGCTGTGTATACTTAAACGTGTAACTTAGGTACTTTCTTTCTTTCGAATTTTTGATCAACCGTTCAACCATTTTGACCACAGAAGTACCTGCGTTCGGATTGTAACACGACCCGCAGGTGCTAAGTGATACAAAATGTCAGTCATACGCGGGCCGGTCAATTAGCGGGGTAATAAACCGGTTGCCATGGCTACGCATCGCAGTCCGCTAAACAAACTAATTGGGCAACGCTTTTATCTCAATGACTGTACGAGTAATTGGTGAATGAAATAAACTTTGAAGGGCGTCGATCAATTAACCATATTTTGTTCGATGGTTATTGAATTTTTCTTACCTTTGATGTCTAGTTCAGGAACCGGAGAGCATTCTTATTAACGCCCAACTTATTTTCTCACAAAAAGTCTTGATTTTGTTTGGATTACAGATAAACACTGCTTGCACAAGAATGTCTTAAACGATGAACCGATAACGTACCCCTTCTCTAAACTAGTATTTATAAAGTACATAAAAAATTGCTACTAAGCAGTTGTTATTTTTTAAACTATTGCCTAATTACTATAAAAAAGTGAAGCCGCATAGATTCGCTTGTTTCTAGAATAAGAAATAAAATTCTTATTTACTTAATCATCATGAATCGAATAAAAATACCGTTTGAAAATTTCAAAAGCTTATAACTTAAAAAACACGGAAGTACAATCGACCTTTTTTGTGTCATCTAATTTTTTAGTCAATTTACTACTAAGCTTGTATATGTTGTATATAATTTATCAGAAAACAGCCAATAGCAATAAGCTACCCATACGACTAATTTACCTAATTAATTACATCATAGTCTTGTTAACTTATTCAGCATACCGTATTAGTTAATAACTCTTTGAGTAGATTACGTTGTGAACGGGGCATGTAAGATTAATAATTAAATTTCCAGCAAACAAAATGTCGGCACTTTTGCTGTTTCATTATGTAAGAGAAACAATGTTAACCTAAATAAGGTAAATTTAATTTGGCCTTTTCTTTGCCATTTTACTTATTTGGAAAATTAAGTCGTAAGTTATAATTTATAAAGGCTTTGTACTCAAGATTACATTGGGTTTTAATAGTACTGTACTGTAGTACTTTAGTCATATGTGTACTGACGAAAAAGTCCATAAAGACCTCTTGGGTCGTCAGCAATAACAAATGAATGCCCCTTTTTTCTTCATCATGATGATATTTAGTCATTTCCGAGAAATCGACGTATTTGAAATTTTAATAAGTAAAAATAAGTAAACTTTACATGAGTGTAATAACTGTACTATACTTAAACAATCATTTTTAAATGGTTTAAATTATTAAAACTTGTAAACACTTAAAATACAGTTTAATTATTATTAACGGTATTCCGAGAGTGACGTTTTACATCGACCTTTGTAATTTACATGTCAACGATTTGTAAATTGTAAGTTGTCAACAATAATTTGCGTTATTACGACATTTTTCACGAGTTACATGGAAACCACTTATAAATCATAACTAATTTTAAAATTAAAAAAGTGTTTCTCTCTTTCCAGGCATGCTGAGATCTACCTACGACCGCCCAGATCACGAACGTAAGTTCATTTAAGATTAACAATCACAATAAAACTAAAGTCACAAAATTATAGCATCTTTGTGATAGGTACTGGAGACATTGAAAACATTGTAGTGCAAATCTTAAAAACGCATTCTTTACAAATAATTTAAAAATCAATTTTATAAAAATATTTTTACCGATTTGATAAATTTGAAACCATGGTCACGAGAACGTCAGAATCTGTTCTGATGCTCTCGTGATCAGCATACAGACCTCATTGGTCCCAACTTCGGTCTAAACACAAGTCTTATTCCAAAGAAGACGCCATCAGAGATATGTTTGTCTCCGGTCTCCTTTTCGTAAAGTTTCTACTGTCGCCTAACTCGACGTTCTTTCATTTCCATTAAAAAGCAGCAAATATACAATTAGAAAAATATCTCATAGGTAAAACGATAATTTATACTTAGCCTTGACGCTATAGTCAATACCCTATAGTTGTGTTTACAAGAAACAGGGTTTAAGTCATTACCGGCTTAGTTGTACTAAATAATAAACTTTAAATAAAACCCTTCTTCACGCATGTGTACTATAGTAATAAAGATAAGGGTGGGGGGTGGCATGAACGGGAAGTTTGTGCAAAATAAACTAAATGCATAGAAAAGCGCCGACATAATGGGCGTCAATTTTTTCCATTCGGTGAGTATATTGAGCAAATCCATCACTCTTCGGGCACGGACCGGTTTCACATCAACCGGAATAATATTAACATTTTTACTCCGAAACTCCGTGTTTAGATTTTTTCAATAAAGCACATTAAAAAGATCTTAAATGAAAACCCATCGCCCTTAAAATAGTTTGTGAAGAGTCAATATAGTAGAATGTCGAAAGTTAAACAGTTATCAAGCACAGTTGTGGCAATGCCTTCTGTTTATTTAAAGTTTTAGCGAGTAGTATAATCACACATACATAGTACTACTAAAGTAGTACAAACCAATCAAATAGGTTACCATACATAACTTTACAGTTATACATGTAGAATTTGAAAAAAATTTTGTTTGTGATTTGTGACGAAAAAGAAGAGGTTCTGCTGTGTGTGCTGTGTGCGTTATATTTTTCTACTTAAATAAACTTAAAATATATGTACCATGTGTATTTTAAGTAGAAAAATATTAGCGAAAACGTCAAAGCTTTTAATTTATTATTAAGTTATTTAATCGAAATATATTTATATATTGAATTGTTATATAATTTCCGGTTAATATGATTACACCACGAGGTTTTACTTTTCTATTTACAATACAATACGGCTGATATCGGAAAAATCACGGCTATTTTTCAGTATAGCGGTGAAATCGGAAAATAATTCAATAAGCATTCGTAGTTGGTTTGTTAATCCCATTATAATTTAAGCCCTTTTAAACATACTAAGCGTTTTAATGGCAATACAAAAATAAATAAACTAATTAAAAAAACCCACTATTGTGCATACTTATTGGTATGTAGTTTTTAACATTGATTTTATTTGGATCGGATGCTCCTTACGTATCATAATAATAATTAATGAAAGAAAATAGAATATAGAATATAAATAAAAGAACATAGAATCTGTCACCTGCCACCAGTCTGACATAACATAAAAATCAAGAAAATAATTTAAAAATATGTAAATAATTCAAAACAAAACTAAAATAATAGCTAAAAATAATTAAAAATGTACACAATATTATATAAAAATGAGACGTGGTGGCGGCCGATCAAAATCATGCGCACAATCAAGAACTAGAACATCGTCGTCGTCGTCGCCGCCGTCGGATGAATATGGAACTCCACCAACATCTGCGAGGGATGTGACGCCCTCTCCAACTCGGGGGACACATCGGGGCGTCACCACACGGCGCAAAGCAACGACGACGGACGACGAACCACCAGCCAGCTTGGGGCAATCAGAGCCGATGGCCCCCGCGAATGCTCCCGCTGCCGGTGGTATAGTGCGCCGCATGAGATGGTCTCAGAATATGAATGAGAGTGTCATGCGTGCGTACTACGGGGCGACAGAGGGGGGAACTAACCTCACTGCGTACCGTGCAAGAATGCTGTCTCTGTTTCAGGCGCTTGAACCAACAGTGACCGTGACTGCACAACGATTGGCGGATCAAGTACGGGCCATCCAGCGACGTCATCTGCTGGATGAGGCTCTACTTGAACGGCTGCGTTCAACTCTACCACAGGTTAATAGCACTTGTAACTTACCTCAGCATGCAATACCAACAGCATTGCAAATTAACATCCAAGAGGAGTTACAGAGTGGTATCGATCTGACAGTAAGTAACCAGGATAATGAGCAACTGAGGAGAACTTTGGAGGATGCGATTCTGATGTACAGGTATATGCCTCTTAATTTAAGACCACGTTTGCCTCGGTTGCCTATACACAGACGAAATATGGCATTAGTGGGGGTTCTAGACCAGATATTAGGTAATTACCTTTTAACATCTGAGGACCTAAGTGATACGCATTCGATCCTATACTGTGGAGCCGTTGCGGCGTGTCGAATCGCGGGAGTTAGATTCCCTGAACCACGCACGGCCCCGCAGAGGACGGGTCAAGCTCCAGCTTGGCAGACCAGAATCGAAAGGCGTATCACACTGGCTAGAACTCTCATTGCTAAGCTAATCTGCTTTAAGGAGGGCAATAACCGCCCTAGGGTCATGCGATTCGTGAACCAGGCTTTTGCTGGGACTGATACACGTCCGTCCCAGTACTTGGACTGTGTCACGGAACGCATCGACTTCTTGCAGCAGAAAGTCTATGCATGGGCAAAACGTATCAGGCGTTATAAAGAGCGCAATGACCGATACTATCAGAATCGGAACTTTCAAAGTGACCAACGGAAAGTATATAGGAACTGGGAGCAATCTAGTGTTTGTGTGACTAATGGAGAGTTTCCAACTTCTGATGCTATGTCAGATTTCTGGCGTAGCATCTGGTCGGCCCCCATTGATCACACAACCGGCGTTTGGATGAATATTGTCAAGGAGAAATGCGCGATGGTAGAACAAATGGTTCCAATAACCATAACTGCGGAAGACGTAGGTTGTGCAATTCGGCCGGCTTCCAACTGGAAATGTCCTGGTCCGGATGGATTGCACAACTTCTGGTTGAAATGGTTCCGTAGTGCGCATTCTATCTTGGCAATACAATTCCAAAGCGCCGTTGACATTGGATCGCTACCGACATTCTTAACAACTGGTGTCTCGTTCCTATTATACAAATCCGGAAGTACCACGGATCCCAAAAACTACCGACCGATTACATGCTTACCTACCATCTATAAGCTCCTTACATCCATTCTGACATCAAAAATAACAATGCATATTAATGCAAATAATATTTTGGCCCCAACACAGAATGGATGCAAGGCCCGGTCTCGTGGTACGAAGGAACTGCTCCTCATTGACACTGCTATTTGCCAGCAGGTTCGGCGAAACAGAAAAAATCTCACAGCTGCTTGGATTGACTATAAGAAGGCCTATGATTCAGTGCCTCATTCATGGCTCATGGAGGTCATGCGGTTGTACAAGGTCGATGCAACCCTATGCTCTTTTCTTGAGTCGTGCATGAGTCAGTGGATGACAGTCCTTAATCATCCAGGCATCTCTGAGAGTTCTGAATTGACAGAACCGATAGGGATTAGGCGGGGTATTTTCCAGGGCGATAGTTTGAGCCCTTTATGGTTTTGCCTAGCTCTTAATCCTCTCAGTACTTTGCTGATGGATTCAGGGCTAGGCTTTCGCCTTCGCAGGGGTGGTGAACTCATATCTCACTTGCTTTATATGGATGACCTCAAACTGTATGCATCAAAGCGTTCAGACCTTGTGTCATTGTTGAAGATCACTCAAACCTTTAGCAGTGACATAGGGATGGAATTTGGTGTAGACAAGTGTGCGGTAATCAATATCGAGCGAGGTAGAGTTGTGAGCTCTGAGAATATAGTACTTTCAGAAACTATTATTCTCAAATCACTTTGCGAAGGGGAGACCTATAAATACCTTGGAATGTCAGAAGCACTCGGTATTGAGGTAGGGAATATGAAACAACTAGTGCAGGAACGGTTCTTTGGCCGCCTGAAAAAAGTCCTAAAAAGTCTTTTATCAGGTGGTAATAAGGTGCGTGCCTACAATAGCTGGGTCATGCCCTTACTCATATACTCTTTTGGCATTCTAAAGTGGACTCAAACTGAACTGGACTCCCTGGACTGTAAAGTCCGCAAACTGCTGACGTCATATCGGATGCACCATCCACGTTCATCTGTAATGAGATTGTACCTCCCACGCAAGTGTGGGGGACGTGGTTTCTTGAATGCCAAGAACCTCCATAATCGTGAGGTGTGCAATCTCAGAGATTATTTTCTCAAGATAAATGTGGGTATGCATAAGGATGTCGTTGCAGTGGACAAGGGTCTTACCCCACTATCCCTTGGCAAAGAGAACTGGCGTAAGCCTAAAGTAATTAGTAACTCAGATCGTGTGGCGATATGGAAGAGTAAGGAGTTGCATGGACGTTTCTACAAGGCCCTCACGGAACCGGATGTAGATCAAATAACATCTGTATCTTGGTTGCAATTCGGTGACCTCTTTGGGGAAACCGAGGGTTTTGTCTGTGCAATTATGGACGAGGTTATCAAGACGAGAAACTACCGGAAACATATTATGAAAGATGGCACTCTAGACATATGTCGAGCGTGTCATCAACCTGGGGAATCCCTCAGACATATAGTTTCCGGGTGTTCTCATCTTGCTAATGGCGAATACTTGCACAGACATAATCAAGTAGCCAAGATAATCCACCAACAACTTGCTCTTCAGTATGGCCTTGTCGATTCTGAGGTGCCTTACTATAGGTACGACCCAGCGTCAGTTCTTGAAAATAGCAGTGCGTTGCTCTACTGGGATCGAACAATTATCACTGACAGGTATATTGTAGCCAATAGACCTGATATAGTGATAATTGATCGATTAACGCGCCGTGCAATGATTGTTGATATTACTGTTCCACATGATGATAATCTGGTGAAAGCTGAAAAGGAAAAAGTATCAAAATACTTGGACCTTGCTCATGAGATTACCGCCATGTGGAATGTTGATTCAACAATGATTGTTCCTATAGTCGTTTCAGTCAACGGTCTTATAGCGAAAAGCTTTGACCAACATCTTAAAAAGCTTTCGCTTAATTGTTGGATCAAGGGTCGGATACAGAAGGCAGTAATTCTTGAAACGGCGCGTATTGTGAGGAGGTTCCTCACTCTGGAGCCCTGACCACCGGTTGCTTGGACCCCCGGGCCCCGCAGCAGGCGGAATGATTTTTTTATAAATTTTTAATAGTGTTTTTATAATTGTTTTATATAGCATTGTTGAAAATTTAAAAAGAAGTGTAAATAAATAAATGATAGTATAAAAATTAATATAAGGAGACCCCTATCCACATATGCGTATTTTTCAAGGAAGGTTGTACTTACCAAGTGGAAAACTCTACTACAATGTTTGCTGTAGTGCTTCCTAAGTCGTCAAGGATCGAAGCGGCAGCCGGATGCCGCTTTCACGTATATTTCGATCACGCCTGCTCAACGAATGAACTATAACACTGTTTCGCATACGGTATTCTCGCAAAAGAAGTCACAGGCAATCGCTGGGTTATTCCAAATAACTTTTTAAAAAGAGCTTTTATTACGTCTTGAAGCTCTAAATATTCGATCGACGATCATGCTCATCGTTTGGCATGAAGTTGACTAACAAAATCTTCCTTAACTCGAGCAAAACCGTGGAAATCAGCTTGTGTATTATAATAATATACCTCCTTACATTCTCAGAATTACGTAATAAACAAGTTTCTCGTGAATATTAATTCCTGTTCCGTTCATAATATTCAATATCGCGGAAATCAATTTCGGGACTATCTAGAAAGTTCCGCATTTAGTTGCATCGTCCCCGTTCAACGGATACCTCATAACTTTGATGTTTAACTAATTTAAGGCCTCACTTGCGTTGGTATTTCATTGATTTACAAAACAGAGACTTGGGGTTCGATTCACATCATTAGTGGCCAGTCTGAAGTATATGATGACGGTAAATTAACATCCACAGAAAGCTTAATATCCATACCTCAGCTTGGAGGAAAAGTTTCTTAGAAAATATACTTCTTGTAGGCTATGGATTACTTTAGCCAACTACTGGTCCTTTTCTCAAATACCTTAATAGTTTTTCTAAACCATCGCTCTTAGAAAACAAAACCTTTGTGACGACCTCCGTGGCACAGTGGTATGCGCGGTGGATTTATACGACGAAGGTCCTGGGTTCGATTCCCGGCGGGGCAGATTGAGATTTTCCTTAAGCTGGTGGGAGGCTTTCGCCGTGGCTAGTTACCACCCTACCGACAAAGACATGCCGCCAAGCGATTTAACGTTCCGGTACGATGTCGTGTAGAAACCAAAAGGAGTGTGGATGTCATCCTACTCCTAACAAGTTAGCCCGCTTCCATCTTAGATTGCATCATCACTTAACACCAGGTGTTATAGCCGTCAAGGGCCAACTTGTAGTTGATAAAAAAAATTAAAATCTTGTTAAAATAGCTATACATTTTTACGTTGAAAACGGTTTCACACGTCTGTTTGTTCATTTATACAGTGTGCATCGTAGCTTCCAAGCGAATATATCAATTACGATTCATACGATCAACAATATAATAAATATTCTTTTAAAAAATAAAAGTTATTTATACCAAGGTTATACATAGAGAAAGCATATTATTCTTGTTACCGGTTTTGTTAGTTTTCTGTCAGCAAGTTTTCTGTCAGCAACACAATACTCCTGATCTGAGAAGAAGCCCGCAACAAACTAAGACATACGAGTATAGCAACCAACAAACTCAGCGCAAGTAGTTGGTAGCTAGTGCTCAGTAAATTTCACATGTTCCTCTTAAGTTTCCTGCGAATATTAATTCGTGTTCCGTTCGGGAATAATGTTCAATATCTAGGAAATCAATTTCGAGACGTCCTGGAAACTTTCCCATTCAGTTGCATCGTCTCGATGTAACGGGTACCTACATGCGCTAACTTGCTCACTAACTATTCATTTACACAATAGATATATGCTTTGTGATATATGTAATAGCTACAGTTGAGGGGCGGGTGGAAGTCGATGTCTTGAGTTCGAATCCCGTTAAACTATTATTTTACTCAATCGTAGGACTAGTTTACTTCTTCATTAGCAGGAAAAAAGGGTTATTGGTTATAGTTTTAAATTGGTATAAATAAAGACATAATACATAGACCCAGTTAAAAATGGTGTAAACTCGTACAAAGGAGAACACCAGATCCTAACCCAGAAAGAACATACATTGTAATTATACTAAAAATATCCTATTATTATATAAATGTTTTACAATAAACCATTTTACTGTTACAAATACTGTTGCACCTCGGAATAAAATTCCGTTAAAAAAAGTGATTAAACTATTTCCTTTTAATTTACACTCTTTACGCATTTTTAAATATTTATTGTTGCACTGGGTACTAGCCCTTTAAATCCTTTTTATTGTGTTTTTATCAAATGTGTGCCTTAAAAGGCTAGTATCCAGAGTATGACAAAATCGCCACTCTACGTAAATTATTAATTATGGAATTTAATAGTTATCGGTGCATTACGAAATTTTTAATTTGAACTTTTATGCACTTGCTACTAAATAAGGTAAACGCTGGTAAAGTCGACAGTGTCCCAATAGCCGTCATAATATAGAAAAAGGCCTGTTATTTATTTCTTATAATAACTAAGTAAAATTTATTTATGCTAACATATTTGTGGTATTATACACGATAATTTGTATGCAAAATTTTAATCAGCACTTTATTGGTGTTTGAGAAACAATAAACGAAAGTTTGCGTTTTTGAATATTTGTATTTTTTTACAAGTTTAGGCACTGAATCGCAGCTCGCCATGCTTGTATACGATGTAACTTTTGTAAGATTTGTTGTGAACTTTTGATATATCCAATTATTTTATAGAAGAGTCTATTTAATTTTCTACCGAAATAATTGAAAAAACCATGTTATATTTCTTTTTATTTTTATTTTGGGCGTGTGACATCTACTCGTACTTTGAATTCCCAACTTGAACCAGAACTCGTCAAAATTTTGACGACCACTGGGACATACACAGCAAATGAACGTAAATCTGACACCGTTTCTAGTTTCAGCTTTATTGCGTGGGGATAAGGTTGAATGTTGCATTAGGCACGGCCTGGTAGTGTTAAGTCTTTAACTTAGCTTTAAATGTTAAGATGATAATATATCCGCTTGATAGTTACAATGCCTTCATTTTTAACATAAGTCAAAATTGAAGTTAAATATGATTTTATGTTAACGTGTTATTTATAAATATCAGCTTTACTAGCTCGTTATGCAGCTTTGTTTAAACATATCGTTAGATATGTATTTTTTCATCGCTATTAAAGCGGGCAAACCAGCTTACCTGCGGGTCACCTGATGAGTGATTACCACCGCCTATGTACATTTGCAACACTAGAGGTACAGGTAATGCGTTGCCAGCCTTTGAGGAATTGATTGATTGGATTGCCCCTTAAATACCCCTATGATATAATTGTCAGAAAATTCCGCAGCAGGAAGTTGGTTCCAGAGTCTGCATATGCGCGGCAGAAATGATCTAGAAAATCTAGAGGTTGTAGATAGCCAGCCATCCAGATGGTGTAAGTGAAACTGGTTTCTACGCCGCAAGTTCCGCCGCTAGAGAAGACAGAGGGTAGTATAATTTCGAACAGCTCCTCAGAGCACTCGCCATAATAAAGACGATAGAACACACATAGAGAGCTAACGTCCCTACGGTGTTCTAAGGTCTCCAACTTGCTGGTGAGTTTGGAATTGTCAACAAAGCGAACTGCCCGCCTTTGAATGCGATCAAGTGAAAGAAGTTGGTATTAAGGTGCTCCAGCCCATAGATGTGAGCAGTACTCCATGTGCGGACGTACTTGGGCTTTATACAGCAAGAGCCTATTTTTTTTTTAGGGTATGTCCGACTTGCACGGACTAAAACGACCCCCTCTGGACTCCGAGGTTGGCACGGGACCGCAATTGATTACTTCATGCCCACCCGCTTACGGATTTTCTCTCTTTCTTTTCTCGCATTTCTCCAATTCTTCTCTTCTTTTCATTATGCCCCTTAACATTTGGGCATATGTTAGCTAATCTTCTTCGCTGCTAAGCATACGCGTTATCAGATTGTGGGCCTTTACGTCGCTGTTCGCTACTTGTGCCACGAGTCTTAGATCCGCGCAAGCCGGACACTCGAAAATAGTATGTCTCGGGGTGTCCTCTTCTCCGCAGGAGTAGCATTTATCAGTCGGAGCTTTCCCGATTGCAAAGAGGTAAGTATTGAACACCCCGTGACCGCTCAACGCCTGTGTAAGCCACCGATCCACCTCTCCGCGTTTTCTATTGATCCATAGTTTGAGGTCCTTTATCAGTTCCCTGGTCCAAGCTCCTTTTCCTCCTTCCAACCATTCCCTTTCCCATTCCACGAGTGATTCCTGCCGCAACGTGAGTGAGTAACTTTAATTCCTTATTTGCGAACAATTGGGCACGTTCTTTTACCATTTTGTCTATAGGGATAATCCTGCTATTACGAGCACAGCATCCGTGGATATTGTACGGTATGCTCCACAGATACCAATAGCTAAGCGTCGCTGTACTGTTTCCAATTTTTTTCTATATAGCCCAACCCTCATGGCGCTGTTGAAAATTGGCGCCCCGTAAAGGACAACAGAGTGGGCCACCGATGCCAACACCCTTCTTTTGCTTGCTCTGGGCCCACCTTTAGTCGGCATTAAGCGATACAGCGCCGCTGTCATGTTCTGCGCCTTGTTTGCTACCTCTTCTATATGTTTTTTAAAGTTCAGGTTTTTGTCTAGCCACAATCTCAGGTATTTTATGTGATCCTTTGGAGTGATTGTGCGTCTGCCGCTGAACACTACTGCCTCCGTCTTTTCTGGGGCTAAAGACAACCGTTTTCCGACCATCCACCATAGGCAAGAGCCTATGTTGAGGCTGAAAGTAACGATGATTCAGGGAAGTCTCAATTTCAGACACAAGTCTGGACCTACACTCCTCCAGCTGTTTAAGAGAAAGCTGTACGCGATCATTGTAAAGGGTGTCGCCCGTGCTATCATTCGTATAGCAACGCATGTTGTTGCTGGAAATCATGTCATTTATGTGCAGTATGAATAACGTGGGCGACAACACTGAACCTTGTGGAACACCAGTGTTAATTGATTTGGGAAGGGAGCACAAACCGTCGACTACGAATTTAATGCTCCGTTCATTTAGAAAGTTGGCGATCCAATCGCATAGCTTCTCCGGGGGTCCATAAGAAGTTAGTTTGGGCAGAAGTGCCTTATGCCATACTCGATCGAACTTCTTCGCAATATCTAAGCTCGCCGCGCGAGCTTCTCCTTTACTCTCTAAAGCTTGTGCCCAACGGTGAGTGAGGTAAACTAGGAGGTTGCCAGATGATCGGCCATGGCGAAAGCCATATTGAGAATCGCTGAGGAGTTGACGTTCTTCTAGGTACCCAAGAAGTTGATAATTTGTTCCATCACTTTGGAGTGCAGGGAGTTTATAGAAGTAGGCCTATAGTTAGGTGGAATTGACTTATCGCCTTTTTTGGGTACTAAGTGTACCAAGGCAGTCTTCTAAGTAGTCGAAACAGTACTGGAGGAGTAGGATAGTTGAAACAGACGTGTCAGGACTGGAGTCTGCTCTGGTGCACAAGTTCTCAATACAACCGCTGGGATACCATCCGACCCACTTGCCTTGTTGATGTCTAGGGACAAAAACGCTTTGTGCACTTCACGCTGGGTGAAAAGTATGTCACGCAAAGAGCTATTACACCGCGGGATGGTAGGCGGTCTATTTCCCCGATCATCAAGCGTAGAATTATTGTCAAAGAGAGTACCAAGAATTTCTGCTTTCTCTTTAGCAGAATAGGCCAGTGTATCGTCTAATTTGCAGAGTGATGGAAAAGGAGAACGGCAGAAGTTGCCTTGAATGGCTTTGGAAAGAGACCAAAAAGCACGAGATCCAGGTGGCATTTTAAGCAACCTCTGACCAATTCGTTGATGAACTTGCACCTGGCAATAGTACTTTTGTAGGATTTGGAGGCAGAGTTAAAAGTTTTGTTCAAGTGTATTGCATTTGGATCTTTTTGTTACATGCCGTGTTCTACGTTTGGTCACACATGTTCACGTTTAGGTTCGAGTCGGTCGCTGATTTTAGTTTAATAACTTTGTTTCGGAGGGCAGTTTCTTATTGTGCGTTCTGAACGGATGGGAACGAGACCAAATAATGTTGCCTATAACAAATGCTTCACAAACAAATTAGCATCGAACTCGATGAAACATAACAACTCACAGTCAATCATATTATGTTTGATTTTGTCTCTTCCCATAACTAGTACGTCACATTGCAAAATCTCTGTAGGATTTGGTTATAGTTCGATCGATTGGCAAGACACGGTGCTCGGAAATTTACCATTAACAAGTACCACCAGATCGACTGCATACTATTCCCCCATTATGACTACAGATTTTCTAAGCTGGAGTATCAAAACAATCATATCATATGTATTGAACTAAAAAAAATAATTAATAAAATGAACTTTATGTCTAAGTCAATAAAGTTCAAATTCTTTTTCAAAATTGACGAGTTCTGGGACATTTTGACGATAATTAGGACAAACCTGGCGGATACTGGTACAAATCGCTCATTTTGAAAATTTTTTAAATATTTAGTTACATTATATTAACTAATTAATACCAAAATTATATTTCTAAAAAATTAATTAAATTTGCTCTCTTGTCATGTAATTAGTTTTTCTCTACTATGACTAGTAGTAATCTGGCAAGCCTGCAAAGGTAGCGAAGTTCAGAAACTGACGACTATTGGGACGTTTACCTTATGTAGTCTTTGATATGTATAAAACATAACCAACTTTACATAATTATAAATAACTTACACTCAGCTGAAAGGTCCGAGTGTTAAATTAAAATTTCAATTCAACACAAAAAAGTTGAAAACAAATTTGCACGTAGCGTCGCGTATTAATTTGCCGCACCTGCGCGGACCGGCGGCCGAAGTTCGGTGCGCGCGTGCTCTGCGGGGTAAGTTGCTCAAATTCGCCAACTCGCAATCCAACTGGTAAACAATCGCGGCTGACGTAATTTCCCAGTCACCGTCATCGCTCGGTTAGGCAACGCTGTATTCTAATATATTAAAACAATTTTCATGATTATACAATCGCTTATATTGCAAAGGCTATCATCTTTAGATTAATGAAATCTTTTACAAGCAATGAAAAAAAATGTGTGCGTGTTCTAGCGTACACTCGTAAGAAGTGAAACTAACTAACTAACTTATCAACATTCAAGTATTAGAAAAAACTGATACCATAAGTACACCCACGTGTTAGTGTATTGAAAAATACAATCAAAAACTGAGGTTAATTTTAAATAACGTGGAAAAATAAATACAATAATTACACCTAAGTATTAGAAAAAGAGATGTAATAACTTACTTTTTTTAGAAATTCACTGCAATTAAAATTAAAATAAACCCTTTGATTTTGCTGATCACTTCAATATAACATATATATATATATATATATATATATATATATATATATATATATATATATATTTATCACGTCACTTCCATAAGTCAAAGATGGCGCGTAACGGAAAAATGTGACGCGTAACGAAAAAATGTTACACTAAATTTTTTTTCCAACCCCGATAAAGAAGTTTCACTTCAAAAAGAATTTCAGGAACAAAGAGATACGTGATAGGAAAACACAGCCGACATTACTAAATATAATGACAATTATTATATGTCACATGAACAAATGTATGTAATATACATTCCTCTTATATTTTTTATTTTACTTTTCAACTTTTATAAATTAATTTCCCCTAAAAATAAATATTGCCTTTACCTACGCTTAATAAATATAGAATCTTTAACCGAGTCTATTTCAATAATATAACACGAAATAGGCTAGTTGTATATACACTAGAGTCAGGCTGTAGACTCTACCACCGGCTCAAAAGACAAAATTTGTAGCAATATACCTATACTAAAGACAAACTCGATTGAGAATGCATGATAACAAACAAATTTAAAATGAAAGTAGAAAATGCAATACATTTTATGCCTAATAAATTTTAAATTATGTTTTGTTTTTTTTTTATAAAATGTTATTTAAAAGTATTGAATATATTAATTAGTTTTAAGCTTACTAATCTAATTTATTGTCATGAATTCGTCATTAACAAGTTAACTATAAAAGTTAGGTGTAAAATGACTAGTGACTTCTACCTTCATTTTTAATTTGTTTGTTGACACGCTTTCTCAATCGTGTTCGGCTTTAGTATAGATACGAATTTTCATATAAGTTGTATTATGCTAAAAAATTATTAGTATTTTGTCAAGCAACAGGGGCGCCGCCCTATAAACATAGCGGCACAATCATAACACTTGTCCTCTCGCAGCGCCTAACCAAATAACTTGTAATGTAGAGCGTATTTATGGTGATAATATTGAACTATTAATCATCTTCATATAAAGGACGGTTTTGGTGTTATTATGATGGCGAAATTGGGGAACTTGTCGTTCGTTCAATGGCAGACATTGAAAGCGGTGAAATAGGCCGCTATGCTGAGAGACGGTGACTTGATTATCTACAGATTAATTCATGAAACGACTATTTTATCGATATATTCGAAAACAGTATTACTTTTTTTTAACTGAATATTGTGTATATTACACGAAATTTAATTATTAAAAACATTTAATGATCGACATAATAATGCTATTATGTAAACAGTCAAAACTTATGTGAAAAATACAATAATTTTACAATTATTTTTGTTATATCTATCATAAATAATAATTTATGTCGACTTCCTGATATTCTGTGATTAAAAATAACATTTTTGTAAGCTATGTATAATATCGTTAGATATGTATGTGTACGATTATTATACTTGATATATTAGACAAAACATAATTTTTAAAGCTATTTACACATCCGCACCCAAAATAATATTTAATTTTTTAGCATAAATTCTTCACAAAGATAAAATAGGCTGCAACGGCTTTTCTTGGTCGAGCCTGATGCTGCAAAATGATGGCACTTGGGCGATGGCTTCGATGACGACCCCGCTGAATCTTACGGCCTTTTCTTCTTCTTTTTAAAATCCCACGTTCGCCAAAGATGTCGGTTATTCAAACCGACACATGAGAACCAGATAGGCGGGTTCTCTAAGATGAAAGTTACAGGTACGTTATAAGAAAAAGGCTTGAATTTTGTTTGCGGAGTGTCCGTTATTTTATTGTTTCGGTTTATATACATAAGTACATAGACATAATAGAAAGAATACATAAACAAAACATAAACAATAAAAAAATAGTAAAAAATACAGATTCAAAATATTAATTATCTAATGCCAAAATCGGACTAAAAGTTGGCGTTGACAACATGTTTTATTATACACCATTTAAATATGCTCACACACTGCATAATTATTCCGACCACGCTGTTTTACATTACCTAAATTAGATTATCTGTACGAAAAGATCACTTGCTCTTAGAGTATACGACGCTGTGAAATGAAAGGAGTTTCATTAGGGAGGCGCAGAGATCAGCGTAATTAAAAATACCTAATTCTTGCTTCATCGAGTGGAAATTCTGATTCAAAGAAGCCACTGATTAGCCTAACTTTGTATTTTAATGACATAAAGGAATGTCCAAATTATTTTGCTAATAACACGATCTTTACGTGAAAAAAATAAAAATGTATAAATAAGATACAAAAGTCAATTAAAGTCATCGAAATCTTAGTCATTTTAAGTTAAAAAAATGTGGAATACTTTCGTAATTGTTTTAAAAATTAATTCTATTTTATCAGTATAATAAAACTGTATTTCATGTGAACTGCAGTCGGGTGAAAGTTTATAGTACGTCATATAAGATGAGCAGAAACGCCAGAGTTATTTATGTAAATATTCTATTTGAGTACCTTATATCTAATTTGCTTAAAGATACATAAATAGCTGCCTCGTTGGTCTAGTGGTTAGCCTATGTGGCTTCGATCACGAGGTCCTGGGTTCGATTCCTGGGTCGGGTCATGGAATAATTATGAGCTTTTTCATTCTTCTATGAAATGCACTTTCCAAGCCCGGAGTTTGGAAGTTGGTGGCGTTACATCCCCGTGCCTCGGAAAGCACGTTAAACTGTCGGTTTCGGTCACTATCATCAACATCTCATAGTGATCGTTAATAAATGAAACATTATAACCCCGCATTAGAGCAGCGTGGTGGGTCTACGCTCCATATCCCCTCTCCTATAAGGAGGGGGGCCTGGCCCTGTAGTGGGCCGTTAATAGGCTGATAATTATGGTGATGATGATGACATAAATAATCATCTTTATTGATAAGTATGTTACATTTATAGCAGCAGTGACTCCTACACTAGGATTTCCTTCGTCGTGGGACTCACTTGTCTGTTGGTTATGTAATAATCAATTTTTAATAGCAATAATTTCCACTTCATTACATAGTATAAAACAAAGTCGCTTTTTATGTTTGTCCGGATGTATGCTTTAAGCTTTAAAACTACGCAACCGATTTTCATGCGGTTTTTTCTATCTAATAGAGTAGTTCAACAGGAAGGTTTACGTATAAATACATTGCATACACTGGCTAAGCCCTAGGAGATATATCAAAATAATGTTCTACAGTATTACACAACTTAAAGGTCAACAAAAAAGTCCGCGATGGTATATGTCTATCTCTTAGGGATAACCCAAAATAACCATTTTTTATCTCTTACTTTCATTCAAAGGTAATTAATAGCTTATTTACGAAGCTATTTTTTAAGCATTAATCCTTATCCAATTGAGTATCTTAAATACTTTGTGCTTTCAATTTAGATCACTATCGCCCTTTACAGCATGTAATTTAAGTGAATATTTTCCAAGATATGTAAGATACAAAATGCTGGGACGAGCGTTTGGAGGTCGCGCGGAGCGTGCATACGCCGCCGTTGATACCAGCATTGCACCCGTGCGAAGCTGGGGCGGGCCGCTAGGTAATTATAAAAGCGTTATCGTCGCGTACTATCCATATAACGTCATACGGCCATAAGCTTTAGTTACATCCAACGTTTTCGCGCGAATCGCAAAAATTTAATTAATTTTTTATCACCTTAATGTATACCGTGTTTAGTACTAAACTCATTTTTAATATTACTTAACGACACTTTAGATAGACTAGATAAAAACATGGCCGACGATTTAAGACTAAAATGACACTGAATAGACATTTATTGCGATTTTACACCAGTAAAAATGAATAATATTTATTAGATTAATGAAAATTCGTTCATGAATATTAATTCAAAGTGCTATTGAAGTTATTGCTTGTGAAATTATTCGTGCAAGACAATTTATAACTTTCCAGACTTTGTGATACTTGGCTAACTGTATACTTTTGTACTGTTTATGAACCTCAAAAAGTTATACAAAATAATCAATACAAAAAAACAAAGTGATGTTTGTATCTCGATATTCTCATATGAACGGGAAATACAAGGGTAGAACCGCGGGCATCCACTAGTTACACAAGTTATGACACTTACCGTCAAATGTAAACGAAAGCGGTGTTCCATCCCGTGCCTTGTTGACCACGTTAAGCCAGTCGGTAATTTCATTAACATCTTATTGCGAACATAACTAACATTATTATCATTATAAGCCCACCAAGCCATATTGAAGCAGCGTGCTGGGTAAAACAAGGCAGTGGCTTGAAATAAAACATGACCCTACGCTGAGCCATTAAAATAAGCTAATATAAAGGGCAAGGATTTTTATTCCTAAAAACCAAGGTTATACGAAGCAAATAAAAAGCACTAAGAGCATTTTACGTTTTTTCAAGTTTACCAAACTTGGTAATGATGAAAAACGACTAAACTCTGGGCTTTAAAAATGCTCATTTCGTTTATACTAACTCACCATTAGGCGAGTAATTTTTTTTGTTTATAGCAAGCGCTAAGTTTGAACAGTTCAGTACATCTTCGCCTTAAACTTAGGACAATATAAATTCTCATTCATGAAAACGTTACAATTTTTAAATAAATAAAGATGCGAGTTCGTAGGTAACGGCAGACAACTGCAGATACTACTGGTTTTATGCAGCTCTATGAAATACCTTCGGTAGCCGATGACACGTGGTTTCCATATAAATCATCATCATCATCATCATTATCAGCCAATGGACGTCCACTGCTGGACATAGGCCTTTTTTAGGGACTTCCAAACACAACGATCCTAAGCCGCATGTGCCCAGCGGCTTCCTGCGACCCGTTTGATGTCATCAGTCCACCTGGTGGGGGGTCGACCAACACTGCGCTTTCCGGTGCGGGGTCGCCATTCTAGCACCTTCGGCCCCCAACGTCCATCAGCTGTTCGAACTACGTGCCCCGCCCATTGCCACTTCAGTTCTGCGACTCGCTGAGCTATGTCGGTTAATTTGGTTCTTCTGCGGATCTCCTCATTTCTGATTCGATCACGCAGAGATACTCCGAGCATTGCTCTTTCCATCGCTCGCTGAGTGACTCTGAGCCTTCTTATGAAGCCATCCATATAAATCCATATAAATACTTGTATTAAATCATAGACAAATTATTTTGATTCATCAATAAATACTTAATCATTATCCATATCCCATGCCAAGAGGAAGGCCTGACCCTGTTGTGAACATCATTATCATCGGCATGTTATACTAGGCTATTTCAGGGCCAGGCCTCTAACCTTCAATGGGGGTTGGTGAAATTAAAGTGGCAATTAATGACTCCGTAACCATCTCTACCAGGTGCAAATGATATCCTATAGTAGTAGTAGTAGATACTTATGATTATTTTAAAAATATTACCACTTCAAAGAAATAACATAATCGAGTCCGATAAAATGAGTGTAAAGATTTAATTGGAATTGTAATTGCACTATTGTCGTAAGTACCTTCTCTTATTCGCAGTGCAGTTTTATTGCTTAATTAAAGAAAAATCATAATATTATTAATATCTTAAAACACGACGAATGTTCTATTATAAAAATATATAATCGGAGTGATATATACCAGATTTGTATAACTATATTATAAGATGACGGATAGCTTTTAGAATTTTTCCCTTTGAAAGTTCCATAACCAGTCAAAGGATTTCACAGAAATGTTCACAGATTAAAACAGGAATATTAAACGAAATGTTCATGTAGGTTCCTTTAGCGCATGTCCTAAAATTCATCGAATAAGTAAATAATGTTTGAAATGAAAATATTTGATACCTAGCACGTTGTAAAAAATGTTCCCATTTTTTTCTATTCATTAAACATTTTTTGCCAACTGAGAGTAATATCAATATAACTTCCCATTTTGGAAAAAAAATTGTTTTAAACGTCTCAAGAAATGAAAAAAGACACTCAACACAAACGACTACCTGAATTACTCTCCTGTTTAACGAAGGGCAATGTCGTTAAGAACGGAAGAGACTCGATTTAACGGAAAAACTCGCTTGTCTGTGTAACGATCGAGCATTATTTTCTAGTCGAAGAGATCATGCAGAAATATTCAGTGCAGTTAGTAATCCGGATATTTGTATTGATATCATATTACCCAAACCTAAATGTATTGGCAAAATAAGCCTTGCTTTAAGTGGCGTATAATTATGTCTACCACATGTTTTACGAATTATACATTTATGAGTGAAATTTTATAATAAAAAATCCCATTTCTTACTATTAAAAATTGTTTGGAGCAGTTAGATTATTTATTTACGTACAGCATCTAAAGTATATCTAAGTATTAATAATGATTTTTAAGGTGTGTAAAGAAAGGTAAATTATTTTGTATTAGATCGATCTACTATACCGGTCCTGGTCAGCGGCCGGCCTTCGTAATTGCTGGTCACTACTAATAGTCTATGACATCCATTCTCAGCCTACTAAGAATAAACTTTTGTTTATGACTTGCGAGTTTAGCAAAAGACGTTCACGTTGGGATGGTTACGAACTATTATTTCTTTTTTTTTCAACACGAGTAAATGCTCTTCCAAGGAAACAATAAACTGGTGTACGGCTAAGCCCGGCGCTGTAGCCGTTGAGCTAATGGCCTTAAATAATGCACCGTCTCCTTTACTATATTATCTATGTAACGATCGGTCATTATATCACGGGATGGGTCCCCGTGAAGTGAATTTGCGTTGTTTTTTATCGTTTAAACGCTGACACTTTTGGTGTTCAGCGTTTTGCTTTGTTAAACGTAATATTAGATGGATGGGTGGAAAAAATTCTTGGCAACCAATGAGATTTAATAGTAGAAGAGAGCGCATGAGAGAAATGAAGAGCTAGGGAACTAGACTTACCACACCGCAGTTGTTCCTTGGAACCGTTCCCACCCGTTAAGCATTTTTTCGTAGCCACTTCTAGTACAGTTTTTATAGTTAGTTAAAGAAGAGAAAATAATTTTTCATGTTTAAAAATATACATCTTAATATTCTTTTAAAAGTATAATATAAAACAAAAAATGTGCCTCAGTGGTGCAGTCAGCTTTACGATGTAGCAGAGTAAATATAAACAGTTATCGCCGATACGCAGTCCTCGGAGGATACTCGACACCCGGGGCCTGACACCGAGCAAATTATAAGTGGGCCAGCGGAAACGGCTCCTTTGGCGCTCGTATCATATCTGCCAACGAAAAATGACCTGCAACTGAGGGGTAGAGCGGTATGTTTGCGCACACACTTGTCCATTATGGATATAATAACTCCTATTTCTCCAGATTTTTTCTAAATATTAGCCATATTTTCAAATTCATATGAGATATTGAAAATATCCATTGCAAGTCGCATAGTCTGTGTAGATATGAAGAGAGTTTCGAACTCATGTACTATCGGTGTTAAGTCCGGCCCATTTACTGTGGAGCTATTGCACATGTTTTATGTAAATAATTTATATATATTTGCCACGATAATCGAAGCATATTAAACACTGAATGAAGTAAAAAAGATTTACATCAACAACAGCCATATCGTTGATTAAAAAATGTCCTTAATCGGACCTTGTAGAGCAATGACTTTGCCTCTACAACTACTTCCATGCTCCTGTGGTTATCCTCTGTATGTAATGTCGGAGCAAAAAGTCTTGGATTCAAATCTAGGGTCGAAGCAGCCCGGATAGAAAGTATAAATAAATATTATAGGACAATTACACACATCGCTATATAGCCCCAAAGTAAGCATACTCATAAGTAGATTGTGTTATGGGTGCTATGATAACTGATGAATATTTTTATATATACTATACATAAATACTTATAATATATAGATAAACACCCAGACACAGGAAAACATCCATCCTCATAACACAAATATTTTCCAGATGTGGGAATCGAACCCACGGCCTAGGACGCAGAAGCAGGTTCACTACCCACTGCGCCACTAGGCCAGTATAAAATAATTAAAGCTTTATTATATAGCTTATTTAAATACCCAGGATATTAGATTATTAAAAGAAAGAGGAGACAAGATCGTAATATGAAGAACTTACACAATAACATTGAAACGTATTAAAACTCAAATAAATATTAATTAAATATACTTAATAAAATAGCAAAATGAAAAAAAAACACCATTTGTAAATCCGATTACTTTTACTCGTAAAACTTCATCGGTCCGTGAATTTCGCGAAAAAAAAAACATTTTGTCGAACTCGCAAAGTCGCAACGTAAATACAGAGTGTTCTAAAATATTCATTCGATTCGGGAGCAGAAAAAAAAGCCTTCCCAACTTTATTGTATCGGGCAGAGAGTTGGCAGTTTGTCTTGCCGTGCCTCAGGTCTTCTGAACTCCCTTCAAATAATATTAGCAGTTGTGTTTTTGTAAATATTAATAATTAGAAACAAAGTAGAATAAAAGGATTACAGAAAATTCTACTTTATTGTATCACACTTATATTATAAAGTGAATGTGTGTTTGTTTGTTGTTCCTGCGTATACTTTTTTCAACCATATTTTTAGAATTCAGAAAAAATGTTGCTCTTGTTTTACACAAAGCCTACTTTATGTCTAAATAGGTCCCGATATAGGGAATATTTTAAATTAACGGAGGCCATTTTTGTTGAAGTATGCCTTAGAATCGAACCGTGATTTACGTTGCGTTGCATGAACAGGTTAATGAATAAGAGCCCCGTATGGTTTTAAATTTAGTCAAGCATACTCTAATAATCAATAATCAATTTAGCTATTTCGCTGTTCGCGACTGGACTTAAACCCAAGAGGTATAGAGTTCAATTCTTACGCTTCGAACAAGTACCCACTCTTAGTACAAGCTTTCCATTCAACTGAAACAGAGAAGTGTCACAATAAAAAGTTTTTTTAATAGGTAATAATAATTAGGTTGATGATTTTGAACCATTAAAATCATGAATTTTCCGCTTGCCGCAAATTTAAATCCCGCTGAAGCAATTAAGTTTCATTGAAATAAAATAACATCGAAGTGGGCTCCACATACAATTACAGTTATTATTGAAATAAGTTCAATTAGCACAATCAAAGAACCGGCGAGCTGTCAGCTCTTCGTCTCTCGACTGATTGGGATGCTGCGACAATTATGTGTAATTAACACTAATTATTTGTATTTCATTTCATTTTTTATTTTATTTGATTTTCAAAAGAAAAAATGTAGCAAGATCAAAGAACAATTTAATTAACAGCTATATTTAATTACTTACAAAAATATGAAGCAAAATAATATAAGTAATCAAATTATATGTATTTTTTTTAAAGAAATGTTAATGAAAATCAATATAGCAAGAGAAAAGGGCCTAGTAAGCACAGCTTGTTTCTGGTGCCATAATTTTCACATGATTATAGTTCGGTTTTCTCCGTAACTACAAACACACAAGGTTTAAAAACTCTGCATGAGGTTCACAAACACAGGGCAGCACATTGTCAACGTGTCCCTAGCATGTTCTATGAAGTATTAATTACTACTATATACTATAATATATAACAAATCTGTTATAGGCAATGAGCCTTTAAGCCACTTCGAATATAATTAGTTCTAATCCATCACGCATAAGGCTGACTGTAATGTATGTGAAAGCGGCATCCGGCTACCGCGTCAATCTTTAGTGCATTTAATACATGTCTCTCACAACAGGGGTATTATTTTATTTATAGTTTTTTTTATATTAAGCTAAAATTCGCTTGTTATAATGCTACGCATTCGCAGCTCATTTCCCTTATAAACTCTGTAATTTAAAAGCAGCCTTGTAAAAATACACTAAAATTTCATGAAAACTTTGTACCAAGAGCAATAAGCACCTGCACTCAAAACTACTAACTGCGTAAAGTAGGAGCAACCCTACACCACAGCTGGGTAGTCGTACAGTTGGGTAATACTTTGTTTACTTACTACTGTTGGAACTAATCGAATTTTATTTCATTTTCAGGATTTAGCTTCTGTAATCCGTGAAGTCTATGAATTATGATATTATGATGAAAATGGAATTTGTTTTAAAAAATAAATTTAATACTAATTTCATTTAAATTAAACTTCAATTTAAAAAATGAAACTTCATATTCATAAATTCAAAACCTCTATAAAGGTCTCAAAAAACTTTACTGCCCAAGGCCTAGTTTTTTAACAAACTAGTTAACTGCCTATAAAACTTAGTTACAAGTGTAATGTTGTGAAAATAATAAAACAAAACCAATCACTGGAATCAAAGCTTTGTACGCAACATTAACACAAAAGATTGTCCTAGATTTTACTGTTTGGAACTGCGCGATGTCTAAACCGCGCCCCAACTATGTGCAAGTGATGTCAACTTCCAACTGCTTGCTTTTATTACTTCGCAGTAGTTTGTTCCATTTTAACAAATTTCAAACGTCGTATCTTTTTATAAAACGTTCCAAGTGAAACATTTCGTCCACGTACGCTGTTTTTGACTTCTAACAAAGACATTTAATACTTCGATGACCATATAAAATTGTTATTTTGTTACTTATTGTTATTGACTGGTAGTAAACTTCGGCCGTGGCGAGTTACTATTCTACCGACAAAGACGTATCGCCAAGCGATTAAGCGTTTCGGTACGATGTCGTGTAGAAACCGAAGGTGTGTAGGTTTTATCCTACCCCTAACAAGTAAGCATCCTAATAAGTATTTGGATATATTTATTATCCTAATGCAAAAGTGTGGAGCAAAATATATTTTTTTATAAATCGATGGATTTTTATTTACCTGCATTAGATGGACCAGCTACTTATTGCATCAAATTTAAAAAATCAAATTAGTATATTTCAAGTAGGTTTGACTGTCTGTAGTAACTCTACCATCGGATTAGAAGGCTTTAATCTAAAATAGGCAGAAGCAAATAAAGGAATTTAAAATATTCTGCAAATAAATTAGGGCTGCTTTTTATTTATGTATGTATGCATGATGTCATTGTATCTGCCAAGTGGATCGTGTTCTAAATCGCTCTAACAAGAGCATTTCGACTGGCTTTCGTTCAACGTCTACCACTTGTCTCTCCCGATGCAATCTCGCATTGTCGGCCGTTCGGACGTTATGCGACCATTGTGCAGTCAAATTACTGCTAAAAGGACACTAAATTGCCATTATACAGCTGATGGCTGGCTAATGGTTGGCCCACTTTGGATAGCTTATCTAATCTATCGAGAACATTGGTAAACATACCATATATGTGCCTACTTTGATCTTCTTTTAATTTTAAAATGGCAACTGCAAAATGACCACAACACGTTGATATAAGGTAGAACGAACAGCAGCAAAATCTAAAATAAAATCTTTAATAAAAATAAGAAGAGTTTTCTATTTATTTATTTTGCTTTTTGGATTCCAATTGCTACTTAAATTCGTCAAAATGATTGCACTATGGATTACATTATAAAGACAAATACATCAGCTCTATAATAATCTCAAAAAGACACAATTTAGAGCTTAGCCCTAAGAATAACATGATAATATTTCATTGTTACTATAGCTTAATTATTCTTGTGATTCCTGTTCACTTATTACTTTTTTCACCCGTGCCTCGTGTCTGGTCGGGGTCATCACCATACATCTGACAATAGATATTACATTATACACGAGGCACGGGACACAGTTCTGTTTACTGAGAAATTCAATTCACTGATCCAGTCAACAATGTAAATACACGTTTACAAAATATAGTCTTCCAATATAAAATCGCAGAGAAAAGAGAGAAAAAATTACGAACTAAAGTATTTGTGCTTGTCGACATCTGATTCCGATTCGCAGAAAAATAATAAAAAACTAAATGAATGAACTCTCCCATTCTTTAGCTATTTAAAATGCCTCGTGCTCAATAAAATAGAAAATCTGAATTACATTTTAATAACAAGCGTACCTACTGAGAAAATTGCTTCAAGACATTTATGGAATTTCTTATAGATAAAAATAATTAACTACTATCTTAATAAAACATACTGCATATTGTTTCAAGAAAAATTTAAATTGCGTGAAAAATCGCGAGATTTTAATGGTGTTTTATCTCCATAACAGCACTTGGGTCGCGTGATGTTAAGTGATTCCCATGTACACTTGCAATACTGTCATTTTTATTCCCGTATTTTAGGGAGTATGTGATTCTGCCCTTTAAAAAACCATCAATCCAGTCTCAGCTCAGTGCTAAACTAATCTCATTAAAGAATGCGCAGAGTTAATATATAGTGCAACATAGCCTGGTTGACGGACCTACGAGTATGCTTGGTATTTTTCTGCTTGATAATGACGAAATGAAATGTGATAGATAATCAAATAATAATCCGGATTTTATGACAGAATGTTACAAATAGATGTCAGTTGAGTACCAGCTAACTATATAAAGTATTTCATCGTATTATTATCAAATACCTTGATCTATTACTGCACTGGTCGTAATTAATTCTCCCATTGTCGCTAAGAAGGAAAATTGGAGTAATTCGATATTTCAGTAACTACGTTAGTAACGACGTGTCCTTAAGGCAATTTACTTAATTGTGAAAAAATCATCTATCGTTGAAAGGGACTGTAAGGGTCGGCTTATACATAAGAAATAAGTCGTTATTGTCAAACTACGAGTATTATAAAACGTTACTGAAAATAAAGACGATAATTAAATGGAAAGTACTCTAAGAGCTGGCATAAACATAAAAAATAGTTTTTTATTATCAAACTATTATTAACATTTATGAAATTTTAATAAAGTCAAATTATAATGAACAATTATGTTCTGATAGGCTATCAAGTATTAATTGCCATTTTAATATTTCGATGCCAGCAAAGAAAATATTAGTTTGACAGCAATAAACGCAGCTTCCACGTTACTCGCCTTGAGGGTATTGTTTATTAACAGTTTCCAAATTCCGTTTAACATTAAGATTTTCGCGATATCACAAGCAGATATCGACCCATCTCCCTCCGACCTCCAGACCTCTGCCGATATCTAATTTGAAAAGTTTTGTTTTGTTCCAAAACAAGTTTAGTTTAAGCGTGGCATTATTCTAATCCATATTGAAATTCCCCAAGTTAAATAATAAGCTTGTCTTACTGTAGCAAGAGGTGGTGGAGAATTTTGTGGAGGTACTTGACAAAAGTTGTTACTTTGTAACATTAGCTTAACCTTCCCTGTATTTAATAGTCGAGTATATTTACAAGCTAAAGGTATTAATTAAGTATACTAAAATTGAGGGTAAAATTTTCTTCACAATATTGTTTAGTAAAAACTTTGTGATCATAGTATATAATATTAATATATTATAATATATACTATATTGTATATTTACAAAAGAATATCGCAATCTAATATGAAAATCCACTGCCGTTTTATATAAATGATTTCTTATTATGTACATATTTATATTTAAACTAGTACCAGTATTATTTATATCTGTGAAGTACGACATTTTGTTAATGTTAGGGTCATTTAATTATGTTGTAATTATTAAATTATTTACATACAAATCAAATAGTATTACTTGTATGTATACATACTCATACTCATATAAATATCACATGTAGATCACTGACCCGTTCACTGTCGTAGTAGACAATATTCACATTCGTATTTAACCCAACTTAGCTGTCAAGTAGTTGGTCACGATGTTCCACATCCTCTTCGACTATATGCTTGTCTTATTAAGACTTCCAATTTACAAGTCTTGTATTAAAGTTCCACTATTGAGCGCCATTAAGAAATCCTTATAAAAAGCGATCCAGCGGCCTTTTAGAGTTCTACTTGACGACAATGCAATATTATCATTTTAAAATTTAAAATCAAATGTATATACAGATAAATAATACGTCGTCCCTACAAAAGACCTATGTACAGTAACAGACTCTCTATCGGCTGATCATAATGAATCGCTTATATTGTCCATCAATTAAATACTTATGTAAAGTACCTATATTAGCTAACAACTCCTAAAAATAAACACCGAAGACCAAACAGACTAACAATCGTAAAAACACAGTTTATGTTTTTTTTAACAAACTGTCACTCGGACATCATCGGAATTGGAATTACTGCATTGTTAGTTTAAGTGGGAGGGCACAGGGGAGGTGAACGGGACGAGGGGACAGGGGAAGGGATACCAAAACAACTGTACATTGTAATTGCTTCAATTTGCCACAAGCACAGCCGCGGAGGAGATTGCTAATGACGTCACACCTCTTGCTCGTCCATGATCGGGAATTTATATGTTGCGACATTCGCGGGCCTATTTTTTTCTTTGTTGTCATACGATTATTAGACTAAACGATATGTCGGATGATGTTAATGGATTCAAATTATCAAGCGATATATTTGAAGTACCTATTTAATATAAAAAAACTTCATTCGTTTTATTAAAACACCTGCATAATGAATAAGCAATAGTAAGACTCGCACAGTCATCAAAAATAATAATAATTATACATACTTTAAGATGTATAAAACAATTCTCTATTCACTAAACAGGCGACATCGCTGAAATTATTGGCATAATTATAAACCATGAAAGCAGACCAGCAAACACAGAAGAGTCGTTGTGTATAACATTTTTTAATTTTTTAGAAATTTCTATTTTTAAGTGCATTCACAACTAGTTCTGTTGCATTTAACAACTAATGCTCGAACTGACTTTGTCTCTCGGATCGCAGATTGTAAAGGCTACCGGTCGTGTCGCCCACCTAGCCCACAATTAACGCCCGCTGAAGTTTTCTTGCGAGTGGAAAATAATTGCGATTGAGTTGCGAATTTCGCTTTCGCTATCTGACGCTGGCGAGCCCTTAATTGGTGCTTAAATAGCGAATTCATTTCTCGAAAACATTTTAATAGGCCAGCGCCGATCCGGGAACGAGACGGGAGGCGGCCGTCCCGCGGGAGTGATACGCTTTCGAAACAAAAGGTTTCCGGGACGCCTTTGTGTTTATTATACCTACTTATATCAATGGCGGCATACAGAATTGCCTGGGTTGAAATTTTTAATATTACAATTAACCGAATGGCTTGTATAACTTTTTAGTGTATTTCTGAATGTTATTTTGTACTTGTCCGAGGGTAGTTTGACAGAGAAAATTTAACGATAGGATTGGGCGATGGTCACTTAAGTTTTGTAATGCGAGTGTTTACGAGTATGTACATAAAATAATATTATCAATGTGTGTGTGATCACACTTACATTTATTCCTACTTTTGTTTTATTTAAATTTATTTTCTTCACAATGTAAAGATTTTTTAGCGTATTTGAGTAGATTAATTAAGATTAGCTTGAAGCAGGTTTTTGAATCGGCGTGACTGGATGGTTACATCCATCCTAATTTATTATTATTATTATTTGTTAAGTACTGCCAAACTATACAGCTGAACATTGTACAGGCAATATCTCCTGAAGATGTGCCAATTTCGAAATCTACTGAGTAGAATTTTTCGGGTCTGTGTAACCGTTGCCGTTGAGATTTGTCAATTTATCAAAAAGAATAACAAAATTATTAATTATTTTAAAAGTTATTTAAAGTTCCTCCCAAACGAAGTTGCAGGTTAGCAATTTATAAAAACACAAAGCCGAAGAAAGGAGGTATGAAATAAAATAAAACGCGCAAAAGGAATAAGGCACGCAGATGGCGCCACGTGAATTATTAACTAAATTTAAAAAGAGAATTCGAGCGCCGTGCGAAATGGCCCGTGCGAAATTTACTATTGCGATCCGACTGCAATATAGCGTGCGTGTTTGTAATACCCACCCTGCTATAGAAAGTGTATAGTAGAAAAAATATAATCGGATTAAAAATATATAAAAATATTTATTGTGTAAATAACAGCAGCACTAATAATCAATAACATTATATTCATATATTATATTGCAGTCAGTACCTAATATGGGTGGTGGATCTATATTATACAACGTAAGTCTTAGGTATGATTCCCAGTTGAGCCGATTGAGACAACTGGTTTCAGATCTAGCTGATGGGAGGATTCGGCCAGTAACCACGCAATAGGCAAAGACGTACCGCCAATCGAACTAGCGTTCAAGTACGTTGTCGTGTAGAAATCCAAAGAGATGTGAATTTCATCCTACTCCTAACGTGTTACTTACATCACAGATTGCACCATCACTTATGTGTGCGAAAGTGCAATTGAGTCAAGGGCTATAGTGAATAAAAAGAATCCTATCATCATCATAATCATCTAACTATTGCTCTACTGATAACAAAATTCCGATGAAATGATTGGAGGGTAGAATAAAAAACTATATTTAGAACATAAAACACTTGACACTCGTACACAATTTTATAGCGTTTTTATGTTTTCATGCGGCCTATATTTAATCTCCTAACGAACACTCAATGCTCGAGCTCTGAACCACGTGACACAAACACACTAATTAGGTTAAGTCAGTTAATTATAAACTAATAGCGACGCGGGTCAATGACCGCTGTGAGAGCATAATTTTTTATTCCTTGTAATTAGGAAGCTTTTGCGAACCTAACTTCAAATAATAATAGTAACTGATTTTTTCATAGAGAAATTTTCTCTTCTGTGTCTCTGTTTGAGTATTAAAAAGATAGATAAAATTTTCTTAACCATAATTTTATTTCATTTCATTCGGAATACATAAAAATACTAGAGGATGCCCGCGGTTTCACTCGCTTAGTTTCCGTTCCCGTAAAAAAAATCAGGATAAAAAGAAGCATATGTGTTAATCCAGAGTGTCAGCTAACTCCAAACCTAATTTTATCAATATCGCTCCAGCCGTTTAGTCGTAAAGAAGTAACAAACACACTCACAAACTTTTGTGTGTATAATAGTAGTATGATAAGTTAATTTCTGCGGGTTTTGTCACATAAAAGGACCAATACCTTTTATTCTATTATTTCGTCGTATTTATAATATTTCGATGTTTTAAACTAGGTATTATTGTGCTCCAAAATTGATCAACGACGAAATCGACGAATTGTAATCCAGTCGATCAATCATAAATAATTTAATACTTATAGTGCATAAAATACATGAATGTATAGTGTAATAAGGACAATACACAGTTTTGTACATTATAGTAAACAGTAAAGAACAAACAGAACATACAATATTACGTATAATCGGGTGAATAGTAAATAATATAACGCAAATAAGTCACACGCCACGCTAAAAATAAACACGTTTAATTATGTTACAAATTCTAGCTGCAGCTGGATTCACTAAATATATTATGTAGAGTACCACCCAACTAAAATAGGTGCTACGAGTTAGCTACGCGGTTACGTAGCTCGTAGCGTCCTTGCTACGCCGTAGCCATTTCGCGCTAAAGAGCATACGCGCTTGTAAAAATTTACTGCTCGAGCTGGCAACGCCTGAGAATGTTTTTGACTAGTTGAAATTAAACGCGCGTTATTATTTGTTATTTGTTTTTCGTGTTTATTTTGTTTTAATAAGAATAATTTAACTAACTACTAACTATTATACTATGACATATATTAAGTAAGTAACATAATTATCCTGTACCTACTCGTATAAGAAAGGAAGTGAGTCCCACGACACAGGGAATCCTAGTGTGGGAGTCACTGCTACTGTAATTGTATTTTACATGTAAGATACTTGCCAATAAAGATATTATTATTATATATTATTATATGACATTATTTTGACTACTAATTAATGTTTATTTTTTTCACTATTCTTCTATTAAAAAAATTCAAAATCAGTTATTTCAAGAAGGCTGTTTTAGAAGCACTTTGGAAACCTCAAGTCTGTTAGAACGTATTGCGAAAAAGACCAAGCAGTAATGTTGCCCCTACCTTTCACTTCGAAACCAGATAAACCTTAAATTGAATGAACTCTTAACACAGATTTTTTATTTCAAAATATGGGTATTTTGTAAATGCATCATCATTCCTGCATCTAGATCAAAATATACAGTTACAGCGAATTAATAAATTTAAATCTAACACATTAACTTCTACTAAACGAACAAAACTGTTACCATGTTGCCTCATTAAACATTTGGTTAAAAAAAACTAAGTTTAAAAGTACGAATTAATTAATAAATAGAAAACTCAGCCTGGAAAAAACGGGGCACATAAAAAATTCAGCTTAACGTGAAGTCGAGCGCTTTTGAAATGTACTGAAACTAGGTCCCGAACGCAGATTAAATGAAAATAATAGACGAAAAACAGACCAAGTAGTCAACCATCAAAAGATTACAAATAAAATCCGTAAAGTCTTACATTACATCTTACATATCTGTCCTTATTACTGAAAAGTAGTTTGACCGCTTTCTTACTAGAAATTAAGGGGTGTTGCAATCTGAAACTTTTTTTTTTTTATCGATTACTAGTTGGCCCTTGACTGCTATCACACCTGATGTTAAGTGATGGTGCAATCTAAGATGGAAGCGGGCTAACTTGTTAGGAGTAGGATGAAATCCAAGCCCCTATCAGTTTCTACGCGACATCGTACCGGAACGCTAAATCGCTTGGCGGTACGTCTTTGTCGGTAGGGTGGTAACTAGCCACGGCGAAAGCCTCCCACCAGCCAGACCGAGACAAATTAAGAAAAATCTCAATCTGCCCCACCGGGAATCGAACCCAGGGCCTCCGTCTTATAAATCCACCGCGCATACCACTGCGCCACCGAGGTCGTCAACAAACTGAAAGCATTTCATTATTATTAAAATTTATTCCCTTTACTAGAGCTACGTAGAGCTTTATAATACTAGGACTAGGACTAGGTCCTGCAAGGAAATATTACCGCTATTTATTGCATGCCATCCAAAGAGAAACTCTTCCGTTCCATCAATCAGTGTTATAAAAAATTATACATATATAACCTGAAGGCTTGGCCGCTCAATGCTATACGTTCGTTGCGGTTACCGACCTCTATGCTTCTTTACCAAGTCAATGCCTCTAGCAAGGAACAGAGAATTTCCTGAATACCACCTTATTAGTGTCCTGGCGAACTAGTTTTGCCATCTCGTTTTTGTAAGTGAATAGCGGATTGATTAAAATTTCTCCGAGGTGCCGACATCACCGCAATGCGTACGTCGTGCTGAAAATAAAGATATCCATATTGAAGTACATATATAAAATAAGTATTTTTGAAAGAAATTTCGACGGTCCTTTCCTATTTTTTACAAGTCTCCGTAGCTTAGCGGTATGCCGGTGGATAAGACGGAGGTTCTGGGTTCAATTCTCGGCAGCGTCGATTGAGATATTCTTAATTGATCCATATGTGGTTGGTAGGTTTCAGCCGTGACTAATTACCATCCTACGAAAAGAGAATGTGGATCTCATCCTACTCTTCCTAGATTGCTTCATTACTTACCACCAGGTGAGGGATTAAGTCTATGGTGCCTGTAATTTTATCGACAACCCTTCAATCTGTAAAACTGTTCGTTAACAGAAAAATATATATACTTAGCTATAAAAAAACCGCTTTTACACGTAGATACATAACAAAATCTACAAAATTTACGGCTCCTATATTTTGTCTCATTTACGGACGCAGAGCAACGCTTTGTACGATGTGTCATTGGCACCTTCTCCGAGATATGGTTCCTTTACTTACGATGGTCTTTCCTTTACATTTAATATCTGTTTGTTTGATAAAATATTACTAGTAAAAAAGATTGACATCGTGTTGTGGCAGCATACGAAATCCTGGCTTCAATCTTATTAACAAAATTAGATATTCAATTTAGCTTCGGTCTCTCTCGTAGAACGTAGTCATCTACTCGTAGCTCCCAACCTTCTAATTCCGGCACATACAATTTCAATTCGATCGAAAATTCTTTAACAAAACGTGAATCCGATAACCGGTTCAAACGTATCCAATAAGTATTCAACCCGTAACACGTTTAAAAATATAAATCCCACTGAAAATCCGAATGGATGTGCCTTAACACACCGGCCGCTTGCCAAAAGCCCCAGTCACGTTCGCTTACGTAACACTCCACTGGCGCTGTAATTTTAAGAAGTATATTGGTTTAGTTTTTAACACAACTCCGCTGCCAACCGGGGTAGAATTAACCCCCGGTTGCTTTATTGCTCCTCTGCGGTCGTCTCGACAAATAGTGTGCGGTCTAGTGTTAAATGTTATGCTTCCAAAACTCTACCCAATTCAGACTTTACTTCAAGCCAACTTTAGTATTTATTTTTCAGCTAACTACGTCTTATTTGGGCAACTCATTTAATTCCTTATTCAAAGTTACGCGAGCGGGCCGGTGAAAAAGCAAATTCAGTTTTGAGATTCTCTTAACCGTATTTAAAATAAATTTTGTGGGCAACTACTATTGGCCTACATTTCCCTTCATAACTTTAATGCTTTCCCAGTATTCTTGAACGTATAATCCAAGGAAATTTTATGTGAAATTTCTTGCATGTTTCCAGCTTTATGTTTTGCCTTTAGAAGGAAAAAAATAATTTATTTAACCCAATGTTAAATTTTATCTAAGATTTCGTCATCACTTAATAACAGGTGTAAACAGTCAAAGGCCAACTTGTGGTCGATAAAAAAAATAACAACTTCACATAACGTACATTCATAGGCCTCGTGAGTAAAGTGTACCTACTAAACACGCAATGTATGGCAAAACACTGCGCGGTAGGTACACAGAGATCTCAGCGGCGCTATTAAACCAAATGCCATTTGGCGTGTTGCAACTTCATAGCGGGCTTGAACTTTAGCGCGGACTCTATTATAAGATTTTATAACGTGTAGGTTTGTGTTAGTAACATCTCACTGATTATACCTACATTCTGTGCGAGTAGGCACAACTACAAAGTTCCAATCCCCTACAAATTTACCTACCGTAGTGTAGAAACAAAGCTCTCTGATTCGATTTAGCGCGGAACGAACGATATCGTCTTTGATGTGACGAATCAAAGGCAGCGATCCGTCTGTAATACACTTACCCGGGCCATTTCAGCCCCTTAACCCGGCCGGGCGTGCCCCGGGTGCGCTGCAGTCGGTTCAATAAGATTTTCATCAAGCGTTGAAAAGTTTTTAATGAGTGTGCGTTTTATACCCCACGCTAGTGCAGTGTTAAGAAACAATTGGATGTCATATTAAAGGGGCGCTTAGCTGAATGGGTCGCTAACGTCCTATTTCTATTCACTCGTTTCGAATTGTCTCTTTTTTTATTGTGGTTAGATAAGCTGGATTAAGTTCAAACAGCTAAAATGGAAATGAGACTGTTTATTGAATAGAATGGCATTTAATTAGAAAAATAAAAAGACTAACTGTTTATGACGCAGCTCGATTCTATGAATGTTTGCAAATATCATTTTTATTGGAATTACATCTCACACGCATATAAATAAGATACGAAATCTCGTAAACTTGAACATCTTAAACGCGCTCAGTCTGAAGAAACCCTAGTAAAAATTTAAACATATATTTTTTATTATAATGCTATACTATATTATAAATTTCTGAATAATACAGTGGCACACTTAGCTAATTATTCAGTTAATCATAAGCAATTTATACCCAAATTTTATACATTTGACAAGAACCTTGAATATATTGAAAGTCACGCCTATAATGTCTTATGCCATTATGTTATAAAAGCGTAACATTCAATTAATGAACGAATGACTGAATTTAGTTAATGTTTTAAAAGTAATATCGATTGGAGCGAGCTTACCTAAAATTAGTTCCATGTTTGTAAAACCAGTTCAGGTTTGAAGGTCGAGCGCAAACACATTTGTTTCCATTAAAAACTCCTAACAGCCTAACTACAAATAGGCTGTAACCAGTTTGAACGGGTTCGAACCGGTTTTTTCAACACGAAATGCACTTTAAAGCGGGCTGCAGTAACCGCGATGAAGGCATCAATCAAGTGGCGTGGCGAAAGCCGCCACTTATCAGATCTGCCCTATTTGCTCGACTACTTATAAGTAATTTCCGCGGATCGATTTGTTTTGTTGCCTCAGCAGGTTAAGGCTGATTTAGGACAGACCATAATCGGTATTCGACTAGTCTAGTCTTATACTTGACCAATAAGCCTACGTCAAATAACGTAGCTCCTGTTGAGAAAGGCACCAACATTGGCACAAACAGACAAATCTTGCTTTGTTTTTCGGCCCATCGTATAAGTTATATTTTCGACTTTTCTATAAGAACCTATTAGTCACTCAAAAATTACCAATTTGCTCTTCTAGCTAAGCAAGAATTTTGTTGAGAGTGAGTGCATAAAATTAACAATAATTCAAGGATCGAACCCAAAACCTTTTAGAATTTAGTCCTACTCCTTAACCATATAACAAATGTTTTATATTAGGTATTGATTGAATTAAATACGGTAACATATAGATATTATCATATTAATATAATACCGTAATATTAACTTAATCTTCCGTAACATTAACTCAAGAAAAAGTCTAGTGATGATCTGGGTGGCAATAAGGCTGTTATAAAATATCTTAATACAGTAGGGACAGGTAGCGTATAATTTATTAAACGCGCGGCGGGCGCGTCTCGTGTGGAGACAGCTTAATAAGCGGCATATCCACGAGACAGGCAATCTATTGCGCGCAGAGAGCCACTTGTCAAAAGTCAGCGATAGACGTTGATTAAAAAATAATTTCCCCGTATTTCCCCTCAATATACAACTCGGATACTGGTACGATACCTATAAACAATGTAACGATGTTTCTGTAACTCAACTGTGTGAGTGTCGAAATCTCTCTTATATACTACCAATATTATTATATTCTTAAATTCTCTTTGACATTTTTTTTTATTGTTTTAATTTTTTCATGTACTTGTAACATTTGCATGCCTGTTATCGGCGAGACATTGTATCTTTTTACATAACAAGACCTATGTATATCGTACTGTAATGTTTCAAGCAAATAAATAATTCTGATTCTGATTCTGACTTTAAATGGAAGAGTTTGTTTAAAGTGATAATCGTACTATGTAGTTTTTCTTAAATCTTGAAAAATTCAGTTGTAAATGTCAGTTTTGAAGCCGATTTACAACGGTTTCAAAGCGGATGTAACAGAAATTGGTATACTGTCTACTGACTGGTGACTGACAGTCAAATTGAAGGTGAGACGATCGACATAGAAAAGTCCATTTGTGTTTGTCCATCTAAATCGCGAAATAAGTAACTTAGCCAAGCAAGTTCATCGACTTTTACATAAAAAGAAATTTTAGAATTTATTTTGTTTATTACACAATAATAATATAAAGTATATTCTATATTTACTCCCGGTCACTATCATCAACATCTGATAGTGTTCGTTAATGAATAAAACATCATCCTAAGCTCGCCAACCCGCACTGAAGCAGCGTGGTGGCTCTACGCTCCATATCCCCTCTCCTACGAGGAGGCAGGCCCTGCAGTGGTGGTGATTACATAGGCTGATAATGATGATGATATATTCTACAATGTTTCATGCTGAAACTGCACTAGTAAAAGGTGTATATTAGTATAAAACGGTGAACGTGATAAAAATCATAAATTAAAGTTTATAAGTATGGCGGCAAATATTTAATTTATGTAACACGAGTGTAGTCGGAATCCTATTAGCGGTGCAATTTAAATTCCAATAGCTGCCACCGCTGAAGTCGGCCGGCCCTCTGGAGGCTGGCGGGTAACTAGTTGTGTGTCGCAATTACAACTACATTTATTCTATTCAATAGTTGTAGTAGATTTAAATGAGGCTTGATTTTCCATTAAAATATATAATGGTCAAATAACAATCTGAGTAATGTGTGACTACCGATATTTGCTTTGGTTGTCCCTTAATAAATGATTTAGCGGCCACCAATATAAATATAAATCAGTTGGTTGAGCTTATTTTAATGCCGACTTAAGTATAATTCATAAATTTCTGTTCCAATACAACAAACAGTTGAGGGGTACTAAAAGATAGATACGTGCATATGCTTGGAAATCTAGCTTTCCGCAGTAGGTAGTCAACTAAAAAGTTCATTTTCCATCCGGGACGCAATTACGCCGCTCGCCGCCAGACAGCGCCACCGCGATAATCATTGCGATGCAGAATTTATCGAAACTTAAGGAGCCGTTCATTATTTTGTCTCTATTGTTGTAGAAAATAACGCTTTGGAACAAAGGGCAGGCGGTTAGCGAGCACTTGGATAGATTGTGTGTATATTTAGCTTCGTTAAGCAGAGTGGTTTATGTTGAATGCTTTATTATCTAATAAAACTAGCATGCGAGATTTTATCTGACTTCGAAAAAAGAAGAAATTATATGGGAGATACCTCTTAATAGTTATTAGAATTTAAATTTTAATGAATTTGAAAACGTTTGACATAAAATTTTATGCCATTATCTTTACCAAACTGACAGTTTTCTACTTGGAGCTTTTACGATTAAGTTACACAATCACCCCCCGGATTAGGATATTCTTTTTTATTTGAAAGGGTACTCTTTTAGGTTGGTCCCACAAAATATTTACAGAGATTGGCTCAATAGTTAAATGGCATACGTCTTTGAATGGTTGTTTTTTTTATATTTTTATATACCCACCGAAATGATGGCGCAATGATGGCGCTGCTGTCGAGTGGCAGTTAACTTCTCCGCGTAATAATTTCTACTAAAATACGTAATAAGTGAAAATAAGTGGCTATTTCACTCCGGAAACCCTAATAATATAGTGGTTTACGTATACAAATGTTATTAACGCTCAAGAGACTCTATAACGCGTGAAAATCAAAACAAAAGTGTCATCGGTTCGTGACTTTAAACTCAAAAGAAATTAGTAGTAAACAAAACAAATTGCCATAAGAACATTGCATATTTACTTGAAATAACTCAGTGAACTATCAAATAATTATAAGAAAAGTGTATTTTAGACTAAAAAAGAACGAAATGTTTAGTGTACATAAAGTGATGAACAATTAGTGAAGTGCGGGTTGTTTAACAAATAAACAGCTAATAACAACTCGTCTCATTAATACGTCATTAAACATTATACGCTTACGTTCATTAATTTCGTTAAAATCTAACAGACTCAGTTGGACTAGTGGTGACAATCATGGAAAGAACCTATAGCATAATATAAGGAACCTGAGTTCAATCCTAACATCGACTTTTACTTTTTTTTTTTTTTAATAATTATCCTTATATTATGAACAATTAGTAATTTATTAATTTAATTTGTAATTTATGATTATTTTTATTTTCTTTTATTGTTTTTGTTTTTATTGAAAACAAAAATGAGTGACACATGTAACAATATTACAATGAGAAAACGGCCTCTGAGATCTAATACTTGCGAAGAAATGGATATAACAGTTTCGCCTACAATGACAGATCTGGATTGTACTTTAAGAAGTCTGGACATACCTCCATCATCGGATCAACGAGAATGTGAGATAGAAGAATTGAAAATTGAATTATTTGCTATAAAAACACTTATGGAAAGTACTCGAAATGAATTGCAAAATGTTATGTCTGAAAATAGACAGCTACATAATGAAGTTAACAAGTTAAATCAACAAGTAATTATGCTAAAAGACTCAATAATTAACACCCCCATGTCGAGTATAAAGGGAAGTACCAGTGGTAAATCAATGCTACATAATAAAATATTATCTGAAAACTTTGTGAGCTTGCCAAACGAGAAGTCACCTAAAAACAGCGACGAAATAAAAGATAAAGAACTTCGACAGGATGAACTTTACACAAAATAAGCAGACAACAATAAAAATAGATAATATAGAAGACCAAGCGAAAGTAAATCCACAAAGGGTATTACTGGAAAATAATAAAATCAATTCAAGACCAAATTCAAAGAAAAATACCATACACATTTTAGGGGAACAGCATGTAATTGGTTTATCAGTTGCGTTAATTGAGAGTAGGAATAATAAATGGAACAATAATTACAATGTTACTTCTTTTGTAAAGCCTAATGCATTATCTTGTGAGTCACTGAAAAGATGTGAAATCCTAAAGCAAGAGCTAAATGATAAAGACATTGTTGTATTAGCTATAGGAGCAAATGATAAAAATCCCTGTGCTCTATTAAACGAGCTAGCTTTAGCTCTTGACAAACTGCGAAACTTCAAAGTGTTTGTTCTTCAAGTATACACTAATGATCATCTCAGAACAAGTACAATTAATAGCCACATAGAGTGCTTAATTAAACTGTATGTAAATTGTCGTTTCTTAAAATCTGATAAAAAACACTATGACATTAAAAATTATTTAAAAGATATGACATATAAAATTGATTTTAATATTGACTTTAATGACTACCATGACACATACTTGACATTTAATAAACATAACATCGAAAACCAATTTAAAAAACGAACCCAGGAACGTACTAACAAACAAAAACATATGACGTCAGTGAAAAATAAAATAACTTATTACTTTAAACCCACAAAATCTATTGACAATGAAACACCACAAGTAAGGAACAAAGTTCCGACTTGTAAAATACAAACAGCGCATAAAAAAGGCACTATACCTTATTATTTTCAGAAACAACTAGTGGATAAAGAAGTACAAAATAAGAAACTAACTACTAACAAATTAGGCCAACAAAAGTTTTTTCTTTAATAATTTGACAGTTTTTCACCTAAATATTGCTGGTGCCATAAATAAATCTGACTTATTATACATATCCCTCCTTGACTTAAGTAAACGTACCACATATGAGACAGATATCATATGTCTCACTGAAACTTTTATTAAAAAAGGTCGTGAGAGTTTACTAAAAATTCCTGGTTATACTTTATCGGCCTCTTTCTGTAGAAATACTAGTCGTGGTGGTTCTTGTATTCTGACAAAAAAATACATTAATTGTAAAGAATTCAAATTGATAAGTAATATGGGCCTAATTAATGTTTTTGAATGTTGTAGTATTGAAATTCAAGATTATAACTTAATAGTTGTTTGCTTATATCGAACACCTAAAAGTGATACAAGCCTGTTTCTTGAAAAACTTGATTCTCTTTTACATATACTAAGTAGGAAAAAGAAAGAAAAGAAGATAATATTATGTGGAGATTGGAATTTAGATACACTAAAAAATAATAAACATAGTCAGGAATTAATTAGCTTAATTAATAATTATAACCTAATATTACACATTAAGCAACCTACAAGACTATCATCATGTATAGATTTGATGGTAAGCAATATAAAACAGTCCATTGCAGGGATCCACCAGTTATCATTATCAGATCATGATACTGTGCGGTATCATTGACGATTAAAGTAAAGGAAAAGGAACGTATATCAAGTTGGTTTGAATATCGAAGGGATTACAATAAAGAAAATAAAAAAAAATTCAACGAATGTATTGCTGCACTCACCTTTTCAGACATTAGCGATTTTGAAAATGTTAACTAAGCATTTGATTCGTTCCATGAAACTATAAAATTATTTTACAAGCTATGCTTCCCCCTTAGGAATATAAAAATTCGTAATTCTTTAAATATCAAATCATTATGGCTAACTAAAGGTATCAAGAAGTCTAGTATAAGAAAAAGAAAATTACATTTAACATATAGATTTTCAAGATCAAATAAAAATTTAAATAAAAAACATTACATGAAATACAATAACCTATTAAAAAAGTGTATACATAGATCAAAACAACTGCAAAATGCAAAATTCATAGACAAACACAACAACAAATGTAAAGCTAGCTGGGAATTAATAAATGACAATTTAGGAAAAATAACAGCGCCTAATGAAATTTCTATAATAAAGACGAATACAGGTACATATAATGATCCTAATGAGCAATGTGAAATATTCAATGATTATTTTATTAACGTTAACAACGCAAGCAAATTAAACAATCATAGTAGGAAACCATATAGCTACCCACCCAACAGACAATCAATCTTTATTACCCCAACAGATGCATATGAGGTTTTAGCTAATATTAAAACACTCAAAAATACTAAAGCCGTAGGATATGACGAGATAAGAACTGATATTATTAAACATATATATTATTAAACAGTGTGCAAATCGTTTATGTGAACCACTGGCATTTTTAATTAACAAATCATTTGAGCAAGGAAATTTTTTCAAATAATTTAAAAATGTCTATTGTCAAACCTTCATTTAAAAGAAATGATCCTAGTGATATAAATAATTACAGGCCTATTACATTGGTGCCAATATTGTCGAAAATTTTTGAAAAGTCCATGTTGAAGCGACTGAAAAATTTCTTTGAGGCCAATAAATTATTAATTCAGGAGCAATTCGGTTTCCGAAACAATAGTTCCACTACTGAGGCCTGTTTCTATTTAAATGACAAAGTACCTATTACTGCTATTTTTTTGGATATGACAAAGGCGTTTGACTTTGTTAATCATAATATATTATTAGACAAATTAGAAAGGTATGGAATTAGGGGATGTGCTCATGATTGGATAAAATCATATCTAAACGGTAGAACAGTATGTACAGAAATTAGTAAACTAAAAAACAATACTAAAACTACATACAAATCCACTTATAAATTAAATATCAAAGGTGTACCGCAGGGCAGCATTCTAGGCCCATTCTTTTTCTTAACCTACATAAATGACATCATCGCGGCAACAAAGCACCAATGTGTATTGTTTGCAGATGACACGACCGTACTAGTTAGGGGTAATAATATCAACAGCTACAAACAAGAAATAAACGAAGCTTTAAAAAATATTATAATTTGGCTGAATGAAAATGACTTACAAGTAAATGTAAATAAAACTAAAATGATGCAATTTAGTTACTATAATTCAAAAACAGTTCCAATTAGCCTTAAATATAATGATATTAAAATTGAAGAATGTGACACAGTAAAATTTTTAGGATTAATTTATGACAAAACAGGTAACTGGAGATTTCACATTGACTATGTTTGTACAAAATTAGACAAATTCGTTTATGCATTAAGACGACTTAGACAGACAATCTCAATAAATGCAGCGTTAAGCGCTTATCACGGTCATGTGTCTTCAGTGTTATCATATGGTTTGATACTTTGGGGTAACTCTGTGGAATTCATAAGAGCGTTCCGACTACAGAAGAAATGCATTAGAGCTATTTGTAATATTGGGCCATTAGACAGTTGTAAACCATTCTTCAAACAATTGCACATTCTTCCATTGCCATGTATGTACATACGAGACATATGTATTTTCGTTAAGCGTAATCCAAAATATTTTCAGCGAAGATGTGAAATTAATGCCAATAAGCAAGTCAGACATCCTAACAGATTAGTTGTAGCAAAGCTTAGCTCTTGTTCCTACATGAAAAGCGCATACTTTATGGCTGTAAAATTATATAATAAATTGCCAGAAGATATCGAACGATTAGATTTACTTAACTTTAAAATAAAAATATACAAATGGCTTCTAGAAAAATGTTATTATGACGTAAAAGAATATTTGACTTAAAAGAATTGACTAGACTATAAATTATTATTATTATTTATTTAAAGTTTTACATTATTTTTAATTATAATTCTAATTTTTTTTTGTAATTTTACTATTTATAGAATTAATATTAATTACGTAAGTTTATATTATGTTAGCAACGCCCTGCCAGGGTCCATGTCATGTAAAGCATGTTAGTACAAGTTGACATGAACGCTAAATAAATAAATTTGAATTTGAATTTGAATTTGAAACCCATAAAGAACGCTATTAATACCTCATGGCGCAAACATAAGTATCCATATTATTTGATTCTGAGCTTCTTAGACTTAGCATTTATTTTTAAATTGAATACCAATCTTGACCAACATGTCTGAAAATAAACGAATAGAAATAATTGCGTGTGTACATTATAAGAGTGGGTACTGTAACACTCCCATGGAAAGGGATTGAACCCACAACCCACTTTCGAATTCAATCCTGAATTCTCAAAACATATAAACAAAAAAGTCAAACATTTTTACTACACTTACTTACCCGATTTCTTTAGTAAAACGCATTGAAGCGGTACCTTGTAAATTAAAAAGTTATTCGATAGAAAAATTTCTTTAAAATTAAAGGTATTTTAGTAATTGCTTGTTTTGTACAAGTTTGCGTAGACTTCCGTAGCGGCAGTGAAGCATTCGACTAACAATAGTCGATTCGACGTCAGACAATAGTCGAGTCGACGTTTAACGCACCGTTGCGCGTTACCTAAAGAAATTTTACAGATCATTTGACGTGAATTAAATCAATTACGGGTTACTGACTTAACAATAGATAAAAGGTGTAAAAAGATTAAAAACTAATAGTCGATGGTACAAGTAGAAATCGTGTATAAAGCATAGCAATAGCACATTTATAGGTAGGTAATCCTACAGTGCGCCCTTTACCCGGAATAATTGGTGTTAAGTTCGATTGAAAACGAAAACCACGGAGTTTATATACCTCCCTCTTCCTTTAGCCCGTAGAAAATATATATCGAGTAGAGAAAACAAGATATCTCGCATAAAATCGGAAATTTTACTCGCTTTTTCGTTATCTTGCGTTTTATGTTTTTATTAACAGAAGTGAAGTTATTGGTGTTAAGCCGTTCCCATCATATAACAATAAATTACATATTATATTATAGGACAATTACACACATCGCTATATAGCCCCAAAGTAAGCTTAGGTAGCTTGTGTTATGGGTACTATGACAACTGATGAATATTTTTATATATATTATACATAAATACTTATAATATATAGATATACACCCAGACACGGGAAAACATCTAGGCTCATCACACAAACATTTTCCAGATGTGGGAATCGAACCCAAAGCCTAGGACTCAGAAGCCGGGTTACTACCCACTGCGTCACGGAGACCGTCAAAACGTCACATTCTGTTAGTGATCGTTACAAAATTAAACAATGTCACTCTAAGTTTGCAGACCTACATTCGAAAATTGTGGTGGATCCCTTTTCCTTTTTCTCATAAAGAGGGAGGCAGACGAAATCGTTCTAAAAGCTTTACTATATAATGCCATTACAGTATCGCTATACCTTGGGCATGATCACAGCAACGCTTCGCAACGCAACACGGAAGCTACTGTTCCCGATAAGCCCTTAGTTATCAACTTATCAGTCGTTATACGCCGGCGTTGTCTCACGAACGCTTGTCAATATCGTGTGCCGAAGGTTGGGAACTTTGCTAATATTGTTAGTTGTGACACGATCGGGGAACTTCTGATGGAGTTCTGTAATATAAAACCTTGTATATTTTCAGATATGGGTAAACTAATTTGCCTGTCTGCTTTATATTTCGGAAACGTGTAAGTATTAATAATACAACGTATAAATAAATCTATGTTCATACGACATAGTGCTGTAGTAGAGATGATGATGATGATCAAGTAGCTGACTTGTTTTAACATTAATTTAGTACAGCTATTCGGCATAATTAAATAATAACACTCCCAGGTTATTTTGATATTCGCATAGGGAGATGATTTATAATACTATATAGTTTAAGCGCCAGGAACTTGATAAATTAATTTAAATAAATCAAGTGTGAATCCACTTTCATTCAACGCAAACTTCCAGCATTGTAATGTAACACATTGTAATCAAAACCTCCTCTATACATTTGGATTCTAAACCCCGAACAACCCTTCAAACCAATCGCTAAAACAAAAGCCCGTGGGCTATGAAATAGGAAGTTTTATCTAAAGATAGTTTAGCCGTAACGTGCGCGGTGGATGGCGGCGCAATTACGCGTTGACAAAGGCTCTCTTTGTGGGGCCGACGCCAATAATGACGATGAACTTTACTAATTTTGTGACTACCCGCGAGTGGAACACGGCGCGCTCTGGCGGTAGTTGGAAAGAACAATACCTGGTTATTGTGAGGTTCTACATTTACAACTTAAGTCTTATTTAGTAAATACAGGGCAATTAAATTCCTTTATTATTTGAAGACTCCCTGTCTGCGCTTGTTCCTGCATTTTTTTAATTTCATGGTCCTAGTAAGATCCCATCCACGAACGGGTTCACTTGTGTTCGGTGTTCTATGACTATTATGTGTGGCCATCTAAAGAAGTAAAGGATTAAAGCGTCAATATGTGGCTATTATAATAACAGAACCTATTTTTATTAGGCTAACCATAAAATACCTTGCCATGTTGAGGATAATAAGTGGAACTTTTCTATAGATTTTCCTGTAATTTTGACGACCAAAATAGGATCCTTAGTCCGAAAAACGAAGATATATACGTACGTACTACTTACAAACAAATTCAATAGAAGGTACATTTTCTACTACTATTTACTAGATGATATTAATACATAGTCTTTAACGATGAACCAATTTAGCTTTTAATGATAGCTTTGTCTCGAGCAACTAATCAGGCTTTCCTCAGAAACAACCGTGTTAAACCAATCTACAGAACTTTGGCAAGTTCGCTTAACGCCTCTGAAGGTCCACACTCAGAACTTGCGCAACTTCGGCCAATTCCGTCAAACCCTGCCGCTCTGCAATTCGGCGGCCGCAAATTACACATCTTTGAGCCAGGTCCGAAGTGGGGCGGAAACGGCCGAAGTCACTTCGTTAGGGCTCGGATTGGTCCCATTGTAGTTCGGACTTAATCGCCGCTGGACAATGGGCAATGACGCGGCGTAATTGTCCCTAAATAGACGCTGTTAAGCTTCAAGCGCTGAAATCGCTTGATTTTAATTGTCGAGTCGGCGCGCGCTCGCTCAGCGCTTTCGCTCCATTTTTACGAAATTCAAATCGTAAATGTGATTATTTGACATTTCGCTTGAAACACCTGAAACGTGGGCGTTGTGTTCCGGTGTTCCGCGTAATTGTTTTGGATTAAATATATTGTAATCGGAATACCTGTATGTGAATAAATGAATCAAATATAATTGTTGTAATCGGAGTATGTGATCTTATGAAATTCGGAGAATCGTAGAAAAGCTTGCTCGCACTCTTGGTTTTTCATATTTGGCTTAGCTTTTTCATTCCCAAATCCGAGGTTTATATATGAACTCCTTTGTCTATCAGAAAATTTTAAACTAGTATCACAAGTTGTTTGCTTATCATTAATAAGTATCGGGCGATGGAAAGAGCAATGCTCGGAGTATCTCTGCGTGATCGAATCAGAAATGAGGAGATCTGCAGAAGAACCAAAATAACCGACATAGCTCAGCGAGTCGCAGAACTGAAGTGGCAATGGGCGGGGCACGTGGTTCGAACAGCTGATGGACGTTGGGGGCCGAAGGTGCTAGAATGGCGACCCCGCACCGGAAAGCGCAGTGTTGGTCGACCCCCCACCAGGTGGACTGATGACATCAAACGGGTCGCAGGGAGCCGCTGGGCACATGCGGCTCAGGATCCTTGTCCAGCTGTGGACGTCCATTGGCTGATAATGATGATGATGAATAACTATCGATTACGTTACTGTATAGCAAAACGACAAAGCTTTCCGTCATACATTAAATTTAATTCATGTATTTTTCACCTCAACTTAGCAGAGTTAGCTAAATAATCTTTCCATTCTCAAAGGGATTCATCAAAGTTTCTTCATCAATGGTATATCGTATACCTATTGTGATGAACCGTTCGGAAGTAATAAAGGAAACTATATAAACAGTGTTATTCATTAAACAGATTAGTCGATGAGTTTAATGAAACTGCCAAAAACCCATACAAATTTATTTTTATCTGCGTGGCTTTAAAGTCACATTAAAATGCTTTAACACTCTGATTATTGTCGGCCAAATGACTCGTTCGGATTCGAATGACGAATTAATTTTGATGGGCGACTTTACGCGCCCGTTACTTTCGTGCGATAAGTTTTATGCTCTTTTTCCCCCAAAAATTGTATTTTTGCCGCTCGATAGCTTTTACTAGCATTCATAAATATTAATTACAATTAATTACTTTTGAGTTAAATTAAACGGGCGGCTTTGTCTTCGTCTATGTAAAATTATATATTTTTTCGAATAACTTTTTTCATTATACCTAAGTAATTGGTTTCAATAAAAAATCCTTAACCCTACTTATATTCAAATCTGCTCAAGTTTGCTCTGGTTTTACTTTTATATTTACGACTTCCATTAATAAATATGTGATGTTTGAATAAGTAAACACATAAACAATAAGTAAAATAATTTAGAGAGATAGAGGTTTATTTAATAAATTATTATCAATCCCTTTTAACACTCACAAAAAGAAGCTTGTGCATAGCTGCCTAAAGGTAAAGTAAATACTGCCCTCACTTCCTCTTTTATTTTTTTAAAACAAAAACTACTTTTTACAAATTGTTATCGTGAGAATTTTTATTACTTATTCTAATAACGTACCGGTTAGCTACTTTAAGTCCGGACGAGGCATGCAAAGTCCGTTAATTGAAACTATAAATATCGCCGCCATTTTGCACCGGTGCTATTTTCGCGCCTTTTTCGCCCACGACAAAATGGCCGCTCTCTGCGGTGTTATTTTTAAAGTTTGCATGCAGCGTTTTCTTTTGAAACTGTTGGGAAAATGTGCAGTTTCTGTTATGCTGTTTTGTTTTTGAATAACTTGAAGATACGCTTTTGCTTGCAGCTTATTTTTTATGGAAATATTTTCATTCCTTCTAATTTCTAATCTTGTTAAAACGTTTTTTTATTTACAGACATTATTTTGAAAGTAACGATGCATAAAATGAAATGGTAAGAAAGCTAAATATTAAATATATTGTAATCTTCTATCTTGTAATGTCGTATTAAACTCTATAAATGCTTTTTCTTTTTTCTTAAATTATTTAAAGTAACATGGGAAGGCGTATCCGCGTATGCCATCGAAACCCATGTAGCATTGTTACTCAGGAAACAATCACAGATATAAGATAATTTATGTGGCTAATGCGTTTTTCTTCAGTTTTACACTTAAATGCTCCTATCTGTACACCTTACTTTTACTACCAAAACCAGACAGTCTTCATGTTATTCATTAAAAGTTAGTCCTTGACTGCAGTCACACCTAATAATAGGCAATGATGCAATTGGAGATGTAAAATGGCTAATTCGTTACAAGTATCCCTTCCGGTCGGTCCACATACCTTTCAGTTTCAGCACTACATCGTATCGGAACTCTAAATCGCCTCTGTCTTTCCCGACAGGGTAGTAACTAGCCACAACCGAAGCTTCCAGACCTGGACCAATTATAAAGAAAGCTTTCGGTCCAGCCGATTGTCGAACTTGGGACCTCCATTTTATAAATCCACGCACATACCACTGCGCCATAAGTGCCATCAGAGAAAAAGGCTACCGATAGTAAAAGCATTTGTAATCTGAAATTCTCGCGGGGGCGAGAAAAATTGTAACGATTTCAATAAAGCCCACAATTTCATGGGCGCGTTGGCGCGAACGCGCGAGTGTTACAATTTAATAGAAGTTCAAAGGGCCCGCTGATTCCGCCACAATTCTATCAGCTTAGCACGAGATCCCGCATTATGCGTATAAAAAGTGGTTATCGCGACCCGGCGGGCCCGGGAGATACTGCTCCGGGCAGGGCTGCCATCACCGCTTGTAGTTTCAATTATAGCTTGATAGCTATATGTTTCATTAATTATTATTGTAGTTCAACTCGTAAATGTAAAATGTAGCATAAATATGTGCATAATAACTATTATTTAACCGGTTAATATATATTACTGTTAATGCGAAGTATTAAAATTAAAGCTTTTACAAGTGGAAGGTCTCAATAGAAGAGGAAGACCAAAAATTTTACATGAATGGTGACTTAGGTGGGACATGGACAAAATGATGTAGAATGCAAATAAAATATTCTGCTTTTCTTCAGATACAAGCTAATCATTTACTGAAAATAATTAACTAGGAATACATTCTACAATGTGCTTATGTGAGGAATATATGTGCGAAATAATGTTATTGTCAACTTTATATATTGGAATAAATATAAACAGTTTATTGCACCTGTTTACCTAAACGCAAGCAATGTACCCCAACCTCTAAGCTGCTGTTTAAACCTTACAGAATAACATTAGCTATAACAGAGGTTATAGACTCGTAGTAAAACTATAAATTTTAGATTTTAATATTATGCTTGCAAGGTTAACAACCCTATTCAAAGGGGGAGCATAACGGAAGCCAAAGCGCCACTGCAGTACTTGAGTATAACACAACTATTTTGTTGCAAAGTACATTGCTGTTTTGTTAGTTAGTATCCAAGGAAATTCACTTGATAGTGAGCAATGTACGGTATGTATTGCAATTGTTATCGTTGCATTAACGTATTTTCTCATTTGAATAAGGGTAGTGAGCATAGGGAGTTATTGCCATGACATATTGCTACTGCGATATTTTTATCGCTTTTTAGATTAAGCGCTTCAATGTTCTTGATTAAATGTAAAGTAGGTAGTTTTATATTTCTGTTAAGCACAATTTTAATAAACGAGTACTACGTTAGAGTGCAGTGGCAAAGAAACAAATTCTTACTTCCTTTAATAATTAATTTAAAACTATTTTTATTTAATCTTAAGCGTAGTTCGATTTCCTGTTTTATTTTTGGGTTTTAAAATTTATATTATTGTAGAACAGGCTCAGTCTTGTGACGATCATAAACGTACATACTAACATATATAATAACACTAAAAATAATTAAAATATATATATACATGTAAAATATATAAAAGTGTTTTATTAAAGAATAGTAAAACGATAAACAACAGTGGTTTATATTAAACCAGTAATTAGAAATATTTTCTAATTGAACGCAAAATCGTGAAGCGTCCATAGTGTATGTCAAATACGCCCCGACGGCTGCCGGAGACGAATAGTGAAGTGACTTTCGAACGAATGCTAGATCGAAGGATCTGCTCGGTGTGTGAGCGCCGGTGCGCGCTCTCGTCACTAGGGAATGTGATGTGCTGTGTCGTCCTCTTGTTTTCATCGAGCGATGTATATAATACATAGAGGTCGATTATAAATAGTGTGAGAAGGCATATATGGAAAGAGATTAATACGCAATAATCCATCAAGTAAGGTTATGCACCCTTACTAAGAAATATTGAATTTAATAAAATAAATTATTGAATTATGTGATAGCAAGACACATTATAATATAAATATATTAACATCTTCATATAAATATGCCTTGACAGCTTGGGCATTTACACAATAAAATACGACTGTTGTATTTATATCTATGTTAAAGCTTTTTGAACGCATAACACCTCGTAACGAGGTATACTCATCTGATTGGTTGAGGAGTGAGATAATAGCCACTTACATTTGGTTCAGCTCTGAATCTGCATCTGACGAGATGTTTGAAACGGATGTCTGAGCTCTATGTTGACTTACTGAGTGCCTTATTCACTTCTAACTTCTCACAATTAGAATCCAATATAAAGAGGAACACACCTCTATAAAATGTGCTGTTTTCGAACGCCTTACACCTCGGTATCGAGGTATGAAATTAAAGAGGAACACACCTCTATAACTTGTGCCGTAAACATTTCTTTCACACAGAAATGATTTGAGGGGGGGGCTCCGGTTTCTCTAATAAGAGATTCGATTATTAGATTCTTTCCACAGAATCGTGCCGGTTCTTTGAACGGTTCGTTGAGCTGTGCGATGTGGTCGGCGCAGAATGTTCTGGCAACTAGCGAAGTTCATAGAGACATTAACGGAGGCTGCATTCACGAAGTGTGGCTATCATATTATAATTATTAAGTTAGACGTTTTGCGGTAACCCTCACTCGGCCCGGGCATCATAGAACTAGCATTTCTGGTAGCGGGGCACCGTCATATTGCGGGATGGAGCATATGACCATCTTTCAATAGAAAGATGCCATTGAACAGAATTGACCATCTTTCAATAGAAAGATGCCATTGAACAGAATTGACCATCTTTCAATAGAAAGATGCCATTGAACAGAATTGACCATCTTTCAATAGAAAGATGCCATTGAACAGAATTGACCATCTTTCAATAGAAAGATGCCATTGAACAGAATTGACCATCTTTCAATAGAAAGATGCCATTGAACAGAATTGACCATCTTTCACTAGAAAGATGCCATTGAACAGAATTGACCATCTTTCAATAGAAAGATGCCATCGATCTAAAGTTTGTCTGAGGACTTACTCGGATTGCTCCGCGTACGTATCTGTGTCACCACAATGTGGAGCAATAGTCTGTCCATCTTTCAATAGAAAGATGCCATCGATCAAAGGTTTGTCTGAGGACTTACTCGGATCGCTCTGTGTGTATCAGTGATACCACTCTGATATTGATTGGAATTTTAAGTTCTTAAGAGAATTTGATTCTAATCACATTTTTGGAACTATATAATACACGAAGAGGTCCCATAAATGGGAAACACTTCGTGTATTGAAAAATATAAAGCAATTAATTTATAAAACATGAAAGGGGCCACATATATGAGAATCAGTTCATGTAATAAATACAGTGAGAAAGTGTGAGTTTAGGGATAGTCAGGATTTGTTTATGGTTGCATGAATTTTATCTTCCGAAACTCTAAAAGTACTTGAGTTATTTATGGACATAACATTGATAATAGGGTCCTAATCGAAAGACGATCACGTGCCAATCTAATACTTTTAAATTAAAAGTATAATAACCTTTAGAAAGATCTAAAACATGATGAAAATTGTGTTTATATTTATATGTGACGAATGTTTACATTTGTATGGGACTTCGAAACAGTTACAGTCTGCTCTAATTGTAAATAGAGACAACAATTCCATGTAACAGATTCACTGGCAGATAACCTGTTAGATGTAAGAGTAAGAAGCAATTGCACTTCCCCGAATGAGTTTAGTCACAAAATCTCTACTAATGGTAGTACCTACTATAACAAATGTTTTCTTGGTAATTGAGATACAAATAAACCCCCATAATCTTTTCCATCAGGCATGGTCAAGCGCAAACCTATCTACAATAAAAAATCATACTATTCAAGAAAATTAATCAACAAGTACAGACTACCTACGACCTTCTTCAGTTTAATTTAATGTGATATTCGTTAAAGTTAAATATAAAAACGGTTGATTCCACAGTGCAGTTACGGTCCACCGGTGGGATTGGATTAAAAAGCCTGATACTTTAAAATAACTTAATAAAATTCCCGCCGGCACCTGTAGGCTGTAACTCGTGTATAATTGCATCAGAGACGGCCGGCTGCGTGCGCTTTATTTATCAGCTTTTTCAGCCACCACACGGTAATTAAGTTAACAGAGATGCTACTTGGCGATCGGGCAGGCATTTATCTACCATCAGTAGTTTAAACAAATTGAACATTTCTGTTTATTACCTGTTGTTAGTGATTTTTTGTAATTAATAATAATAATAACCTTTATTTCAAGTAACATAAACTCATAATATAGTTAGTAACATTTATTTATTTCCATGTTTGTCCCTTAAACATAATATTTTGTTAGGAACAATTAATTATTATCTAAGTTAGTAACTTGAACCTACGATATAATGTAAATATGTTAGCTATTTATAGGCTCTCTGCTTTAGAAACCTCCTTAGTTTTAAAATATACCAACTTACAATAATGCTTATGTATATTTTCGTCTACAGAGTCAAAGAACTGCTTTGTATAATTTAAGTTAGTCATCTCAATCAGATATCTTAGCAACTTTCATCATCAGCCTCAAACTAACGCACTGCTAGGCGGCCGCAAGACTCTACCACTACTGAAACGAAGATGAAGATCAAATAAGCTAATGATAATGATAAAACAGGTATAATTTGTCCGTATCGTTCTAGTAAGTCATCTGAACATGACGCGCTATAGAAATAGTCCAATGATATGTATACATGACGCGCTATCTCAACGAACAGTTTCATGAAGGCTCCAAGGTTTTTACATATAAAGTATAATTTCTCCGTATCGTACTATTAACTCATCTGAACATGACGCGCTATAGAAGTAGTCCAATGATATGTATACATGACGCGCTATCTCAGCGAACAGTTTCATGAAGGCTCCAAGGTTTTTACATGATACTTAAGTATAGAATTTATCTAATGATAAAGTATAATTTCTCCGTATCGTACTATTAACTCATCTGAACATGACGCGCTATAGAAGTAGTCCAATGATATGTATACATGACGCGCTATCTCAGCGAACAGTTTCATGAAGGCTCCAAGGTTTTTACATGATACTTAAGTATAGAATTTATCTAATGATAAAGTATAATTTCTCCGTATTGTTCTAGTAAGTCATCTGAACATGACGCGCTATAGAAATAGTCTAATGATATGTATACATGACGCGCTATCTCAGCGAACAGTTTCATGAAGGCTCCAAGGTTTTTACATGATACTTAAGTATAGAATTTATCTAATGATAAAGTATAATTTCTCCGTATCGTACTAGTAAGTCATCTGAACATGACGCGCTATAAAAGTTATACAATGATATGTATACATGACGCGCTATCTCAGCGAACAGTTTCATGAAGGCTCCAAGGTTTTTACGTGATAAGTATTTTTTATTCGCGCGAGGATCGGATAAGCCTGCGCACGGATTACTTACAGCCAATTCCCGGGCTTTTAGCGCCACCTGTCACGTCCTGCCCTACATAGGCGTACTTTGTTTATTTTTACTTACGGGCCCGCTTTTAATGTCCGCCTGCCCCGAATCTCTAAGCAGCTTTAAAAACGCTAAATGAACTTGGCGGTTGCTTTATTGGATTCTAACTTGGCCTTTCGTTTTATCACAAAACAAATCGAAGCCTTGACAGCTTCACTCATACTCATAGATAAATGGTCTTCACATCGATTCCCTGGCTATTGGATTAATTCGAAACAGCTTATAATACAGTCTTTACGACTGTAGGGAGGAATAATTTTGTTTATATTTAAAAAATATTTCTAGTAAATTTAAAAACTATTAATAATAACTTAAGCTAGACTTTATCTCAGAAATGACTTTCACCGTTATAAAAAAAATCTTAAAAAAATTATCCATTTATCCAAGGAAATTCAAATGACAATGATGCAACTCTTTAAAATTAATTTTGTAAATAGTATTTCAAATGACATTTCTTAGAAAAATACATAAATAGTTAATTTTATTTTCTTTTAATTAAAATATCACAACTAAAATAATATTATAAAAACCATTAACACGACGATAAGAAAAATGTAAAATTCTCCCCTCACAATTTCCCTACACGTATTATATGAAACATATTCTATTCATCGGCGATATATAACCGCTCATCCATCAACATCATCTATTACGAGTATTTCAAAGGAATGATACAGTGCAACAATTTTCAATGTCCGTTGTCCGGGCACATTTTCGCCGCGATTCGCCGCGTGTCGCAATCGATACGGCCCCTCGCTTTGTGTCCTGTGGACAAAACGGACAAAAACGACAAAAAATGACCCACTCGCGCCTCCCGCGGCTAATCCTATTTGCAACACCAAATAAATTATATTGACCACGGATAATATCTAGGGTCTACGGACACCGACGCCACGGCTTGTCAAATATACAGAGGGGCTAGTCTGAGTACTTCACCGAGTGAATGCATAAAAACGTAGATAGCCAATCAATTTATATAAAATAAAATCAAAGGTGCCGCTTTAATACCATATAATAATAATTAGTATTACGTTTTTATACGGAGTCTCTGTAAATAACTCACACTAGGTAGACAGTATTATTTATTAATCGACTAAAAATGTAGGTTTTGTATTCGACAGTAGGCATGTTTGTGTCTTAGCGACCAACTGATTCAAATATTTGTTTCATTTTTCTTGAAATAATTTTCGACAAACTAGAATAAACCTAAGTTTTTATAACAGAAATAATATTTAATAAGTATTTTAACCTAAATCGTATTTTTTTTATGAGGCTTTTGTGTACATAAATAAAGAAATTGCACAAATCATTTACTTAATCTTTATTATTTATTTAAGCTGGGCCCCAGCTGTCCCTTCGATTCTACATCCTGTAGCACTATTCTCTAACGAAACTCGACAGTATAAGTTTCGAATTCGTTTCTATCTCTGTCTATCTGTATAACAAGATACTACAGAGAGAGTAAAAGATAGAGGCGAATTTAAAACTCACACTACCAATTTTCGTTACTATACTGTATGTTGATCAGACTGTGGTACAACTAGAAATATTTGTCATCTGTTAGTGATAGTTAAAATCGAAGTATATTTTATTTATATTAAAAAATGGTTTTCAAATTTTTTAAGATTTCTAATTTAAAGACGTTACCTAGACCTACAAACGGCTACCATCTCTAAGCGTAGTAAATGTTGCTTAAACTTGGCTGACACCGACGTCATAGATATGTTTAAGTAAATCAAAGCAACTAAATAACGCAGTTATTTTTTACTTTGTAGTGTGTTTTGAGTTCAATTTATTTTACAAAAAAATTTTATGACATTCAATTCAACATCTGGAAATAATACATACACACACATTCTTATAATAGATATATAAAAACAAAAAATTAAGTTTTAGCGAGGCTAATAAACTGCAGTTTTATACAAGTGTACTACAAGAAGTTTATAATTAGGACATTATACAACCTATAATTATCGTAACTCAGAACTCGTGCAACCTGCAACCTTCGGATAAACCCCGGAGGGCCCATAAACCGATACAACGATGGAATTCAAAGACCGATAATATAATTCCGTTAAAAATATACAGGGCGCGAGCCGCCGTCCTCGCGGGGGCCACTACCGCGCGAATGTAGCGGGGGCCGCAAACTCGCGAATGTAGGGGGGTAGTACCGCGCGAACGTAGCGGGGGCCACAAAATCGCGAAAATCTACATTCGCGGGAATAAATATTGATCAGTAATAGGGTTGCCATCATAGATATTTTAGTAACGTGAAGAACCAACGTATCATATCAATCGCGCGACTTACATACTTCCACACACGTGAAATTACCGTAACAAGAGATTTTAAAGCCTGTTGGCTATAATATAAAATAATTAAAATTGATTCATAGAAGAGAAATGATGAGTTTGAAGTTGAAAGAAATAAAAATTCCAAAAGATTTCCGATTATGTTTTTCAAAACTTTGTCTAACTCAACATTTTGATGTTCAGTTTTGTCTTAGCCTTTTCTTTGCAATATTATTAAATCCATGATACAGATAAAATAAGAGACATTATAGCAGAAACTCGACAGTGGGAGTTTCGTCTTCGTCTCTATATCTCTCTATGTGTATTATCATGATAGACAGATTCACTATTGATGGGTAAAAACCAGAATTTTAATCAATATAAAAGCTGTACAATTGGTACCCTTAAATCATTTATAGTATATGTTCTTACTTCAAATAATTTAGCACTATATTTAGTACACACTCGTACTTCTCAGGGCAAGCATGGCGAAGTATTGTTCAATTTATAAGCGATGATTTTCCACCTTATAACGATAATATCGACATGCTATTTGCTTGGTTTCAATAATTACTGTAAAAAAATCACCACAAGTAAAATCGCCAGCCCTGTTCATAGCGGGAATTTATGAAAACATAAAAATGCGGAGGTGCGAACTGTGATGGAATACCCATGTAGACGCAGACAGACTCGACGCATCTCTGTTTGTTGGAGGAACTTCGCTGGAACATTGAAACACTTTCCCCGCCCCAGCGCGGAAATGTGGTGAAAATGTTCACTTCGCACCACCCGTACTGAAATATACGTATTTGGTTTTACAATTTTATATGAAACTAGCTGTGACCCGCGGTTTTATTCGCGTTGATTCCATTCCCATGAAAGTATCGGGAAATCCGTTAGCGAGCGTTTACATCGTATAATGATATTCTTTGCTAAATTTTAAGTCAATCGAGTGTAAAGTTATAGAAATATTTCGCTTATATATTAAAGGATATAAAATTAACCGTATATTATGATGATCAAAAGAACAACTATAAAGTTTCATACTGGCTCTTTTCAGCAGAACCTGCCTTCCGGTACAATTAGTCTAACTTTACGTTTAAAAGTGCTTGTATACTAAGCCTTCTTGAAATAAACGAAATAGAATTAAATCTAAGCCTACCTAGATGCGTACCTTCTAATAGTTAACTAAAGAAGACCAAGCGATTTACCTACCTTTAGTAGCTAGTTGAATCAGTCACTATGATCCAATTTACCATAATTTAACAACATTTTACTATTATAATATATTGTATGTATGTATTTAGATCTAAGATTAAAATAAATCTCTAACAAAATAAAACTAATCCGACTTTGTTACCTACATATCAATAAAACAAATATAAACAAAAAATACTTCGTCTTATTAATTATATACGGTATCATTAATTTTAAATTATTTTTCGTTTCGAACACAGCAGTTACCAACTTCGAAATGAAAGTACGTTTATGAACTTATCACAAAACTCTCGAGATTTCAAACCCCAGTCACATTTCCACCTCGGGTTGTGCCGCCAAAATATAAACACCGGTGCCTTGTTCGCAGTAATCTAGTGGCTAAATAAAGGTCTGAGTTATTGCCTTGGTGTGGATTAAAAGGGGTACTTTTTATAAAAATGGCTAACCACCCCCGTGCCCGAAGACCCTTACAATTTAATTTGTGCGAACTTTTGACCGTGACTTTCGCTATAATGGATTTCAAAATCCTTTTCTTTTTTACATTTTTATACCTCTTCCACAGTGGAGAGAACGATTCTACGCATATTGCAGTGTTGTGAATTATTACAATTGTTTTATAATAGTAGTGATAGAACTCTCAGGGGCAATAATTTATCCTTGGTTGTCTGTAAAGTCGTCTCACAGACGATAATTTGACGCGATAACTTCATAAGAAAACTGCTGTGCGCTTAGGCCGATCGTACGTCTCTGGTGCTTGTTCCGCGGTCTCGTTTGCTGGGTCGACTCAACTAGACGTCGTGAGTCTGCCATCGTTCGTCGATTAATAAGATTTTTTTTTAATGACTACAAGTTGGCCCTTGACTGCTATCACACCTGATGTTAAGTGATGATGCAATCTAAGATGGAAGCGGGCTTTTCTTGTTAGAGTAGGATAACTCATCCACAGTCCAGCGGTTTCGACTACGATATTGCAGTATCGGAACGCTAAATCGCTTGGCGGTACGTCTTTGTCGGTAGGGTGGTAACTAGCCACGGCGAAAGCCTCCGCCAGACCAAGACAAATTAAGAAAAATCTCAATCTGCCCCGCCGGGAATCGAACCCAGGACCTCCGCCTTATAAATCCACCGCGCATACCTCTGCGCCACGGAGGTCGTCAAAAAAAGATGTTATCACGTTAAAAAAACTTAATAAAACATACCCAGGACTCGAACCAGAGTGCTGAGAGTGAGAGAGAGACCAGAGACCAACCTATCCCTACCTAGGCACATGCCTTATATTCGAACCAGCGAAGTATTCTCTTGCATGTCAGTCTTTCTTTTAATTACAAATAATATATAAAGAGCAACAAATATTGACTCACATGTGTTAACGTAGGTACAATTCAAAAACTTAAACAGTTCAATTTAAAGGGACATCTATAGCTATAATGACATAGGCGTGCACTAAGAAAAGATTTTCCAAAATTCACGCACTAAAGGAACAAAGCGGGGATTCACAAAGTATAGACCAATATTCACACGGACGAAGTCGCGAGTGTCCGCTAGTGCTGTATAAGTAGGTATAGACCGCGATGTGGTTACGGGTAGGTATGATATGGATACGGGTGGTAATAATTTAGGCTGCACTAATCCATATTGCTCATAACACGCCGAATCAATTGCCATGTCGACTGTGAAATTTGAAACCACTTTACGGCGAGTGAACCGACTTTCAACCTATTTTGGTTCGACAAAATCCGTTTGACAATCTCTCTAGCGCATTAGGGTTTTAAAATTTGTCCTGACTTTAACTGACTTTAAATAATATGTATCCCTAGTTAGAAACACTAATACATGTAACTATGTAACGACTGTTATGTCAGAAATAAATCAGTAATTTTGATGATACCTACTAAAAAATTTTAATTAAAAATAGAACCGACTCAAAACGCACTAAATGGTTTAATTAAAAATTTTAATTTCTTACTAAAATTAAATAGAAAACAATGCAATAGAGCTTAATTATAATGAAATCAGTTATAATTTCCAAGTGGGCTGTATCTTGTAATGAAATCAGCGTCGCCTGCAGCTGTCAACTTGTCTTGATGGATGACGCGCGTTACTCCGTGCTGCATTTAATCGAACCAAAATGGCCGACAACCAATTTGCTGACGTATCTTATTAATCAAAACAAACATTATATAGATACACTTGCTGTGTCCCGCGGTTTCATCCATGCAGATCCCGGACCTGTGAAAGTTTCGAGAAATACTTTTTAAGGAAAATCTATTTCACGAAATGATAATTACGCTAAATTTCAAGTTAACCTAATGTATAGTGTTTTCATGATAGAGTCATTCTTAGAAATAATACCTTGTCGAAAAAAAAACCTCCCGATTCGCTTTTGTATACTTCCATAAGTGAAAAAATCAATATATATTACTGGAATTAGTTTTAAAGGAATACCATGTAATATAGCTTCCAATTATAATGAAATCAGTTATAATTTCCAAGTGGGCTGACAATATCTTATAATGAAATCAGAGTCGCCTGCAGCTGTAAACTTGTCTTGAGGGGTTACCTCGCGTTGCTCCGTGTGGCTGAATTGAAGCGAACCGGAATGGCCGACAACCAATTTGCTGAGCGTTATCTTATTAATTATTTAAACAAAAATTAATATATTTATAAATTAATATATTTATTACAAATTTAAAATATAAATTTATAAAATCAAAATCAATTATTTTTTTAAATTAATATTTTAATTTAATTAATTTAAATTAATATTTATAAAAATATACTTAAATTAAAAATTTTAATAACCAATTAAATGCTACCATTCCATCAGTATTTTCTTAAAACTTTATACATTCAACTATGTCCGGAATCCGACTTTACAGACAACCAATTTTTTATTCGTTCCTCGGAAAGCACTTAAAGCCTTTGGCCCAGGTCACTTATCATATCTGATAGTGTTCGTTAATGAAAAAAACATTATCATCCTAAGGCTGCCAACCCGCATTGGAGCAGCGTGATGGTTCGCCACTCGATATCCCCTTTTCTGCAGGGGCCCTGTAGTAGACCGTTAATCAAGCTGATCATAATGATGGTGATGATATTTTTATAATAACTATTTTTTTTGTCAACGTGTACATTAATCGACTTTTTATCGTAAACCTCACCAGTTAGGTATACACAGATGTATATACTCGTAACATCAGTCTGGGTAAAGAGTAAACACGGCAACCTAAACGATAGTCAACATATTGCACGTTGGTTGAAAAGACAGATGGAGGCGCGGTCAAAGCGAAAGGATGTATGAAAAATGCTCACTCGCCTTTAAAACCCATTTACAAATGTAAACTGAGCTAAACCGGGATCAGGGGTCCGCAACCCGCCGGCCACTCCATCTATCTGAGCATCGTTGACGGATGGTGCCGATATATGCGAGCGACAATGGGACGACCCGCGTATTTGTATGCTAATAGATTTCTTTTGGTACTTTTCGTACAGATGAATGTAAGATGCTTTACCTGCTACTTTTCTAAGAAATGAAATGGGATTTCGTGATCTAGTTTTTGATCTCAATGTGTATTGTGAGAGTAATGTTGACGTTCAAGGATATAGGATAATATTTTTTTTCAGTAGTATATCAGCTCAATCTTTTTTAAAAATGACCAATATTTTCTTTATTCTCCGATTAACCGGCCAAATGGAGTTCTCCTTCTCTCTCTCCCTGTCTCTCTCAAAGTCTCCATTCCAGCCTCTTAAATGTTAGTAAAAAGCTACAGTAATATTTTATTTTAAATGAATAAAATTTTGCCCATCCCTGCCAAAAATATATTAATGATTAATATAAATTAATCTCCAACTTTATTTATTTCTTCATACCTAGTCAAAATTAATGTAGGTAAACTTTGTAAACAATAGTGTATGTTTTCATTTAGAATTTTGTTTTATAAAGCATGCAAAAATATATAAAATAGGCACCTCTATAAATCAGAATGACATTCAATAGCCCCCTGGTCCGGAAAACCATCTACGAAGGGCAAAAAATTCTCAAGAAAAGGATCCCTCGCTAATGCACGGCGCTATATCTGTTTGGATACAAAGGGCCGAGAGTTCTTGACCCCTGAATGTGTTTGGAGCGGCCGGCCTGGCCCTGGGTCTATGTTTGAGCATCACTCCCGAACTCTGCTTAAATAAACTATAAAAGGGTATTATTTCCGATTGATCCTCTTTTATCTTAATATATATCTACTTACCTTTTTAGGCACTCTGTTTTTGTGAATAAAATCTCTACAAAGAATATACGAAAAAGAAGGTCAAATTTGTAACATATTATGGTAACAGACATAACTAATCCATGTCTTGAATGATTTAAATTGGTAAGGTCGATGTGTATTTATTAAATTTATTTTTGTACCGCAGACAAATAAAAGAACTTAAGTTATATTTACTTCGATCACATTATGGCAATATGCGTGTGTAACAGCAGTATAATAAAACGTTTAGCTGTTCAAATTTCAAACAAATTCCTAACCACAGCGGCGTTTATTAGGTATAGTTTTATTCAAATGACTCGTAATCCGAAAATCAACGGAACGTTTCACAATAAACGGCTGTGACAGCTACAACTGTCAGCTTCACATCAGCTGGCCCGATGCGACGCCATTTTATTTTAAAATGCAGATAACGAATCGGGGCGTAACATGAGCCGTCCCAAGGTGGCGCATATAACTTGCTGATTTATTTCATAACCGATATGATTTTACCGCAATCGAGCGCTCTCAACCCACCCTAACGTTTACTTACGACCTGCACTACACTTAGTTAAACAACTACACGGATCCGCGCGCGATTTTAACTCTTTTGCCCCTTTACAATAGAGCGTTAATCGCTTACACGGTTTGTATGTAGACGTAGGGTTGGGGTTGACTACTGAAATTCTTGCAGCAAACGTTCGCAAAAATCGTTATTTTAGTCACAGTAAGGGCTCCCGCAGACCGCAGACTGTCGATTAGCTGATATTGTGTTATTTTTTGGGCAACGAGATATGTTGCGTCTACTGGAAAATAGTATCATGCAGAAAAAAGTCGAAATAATCTTATCTAAATCTAAAAACATTGTAATTAGTATAAACGTACTTAATTAGTATTGTTACCATAAAGTAATTAACAAACGTTTGTGATAGGTAGGTGTATTATGACAAATGGTATAAAGTAGCTACAGTTGATGACCTTTCATACTATATAACATAGGTACATTATAGATTATTTTTCAGTACTTATCTAAAATCTACTTGTCGATACTACAGCCGGTATCTTCAATGACTAAAACTCAAAACCACACACACACATCATACCTACGAGAGAAATAAGTTTCAATAAATAAATCTTGATATATTTAAACAAATTTACGATCCTATAATGTTAATTTAAAAGTTAATTATGATAGTGAAGCTATAAGCTAATTGAAGTTCATTTTGTGTGGCGTGTCTAAAATTCACGGCCGATTCAGAAAGAGTTTAAAATTTAAAGTTGAAGCTGCTAGCTTTTATAGTCTGTATAATAACCCTTGTCTGGCTGCGCGTGAATGGCCCACTCAGTCGGTGTCGAATGGCCCTCCTTATTGAAGACGTCGCGCGCATCGCTTGTGATAAATGCACATCGCGAAGCGGAAAAAAAGCGGGGAACTTTGACGTTTGTGACATTGACAATCCGCCATTTTGAATTTGAAACATTTGTCACACGTTTTAAGCGAGTGTAAAATAACAAGGACTATTTATATATAGGCAGACTATTTATATATTTATATTTAGGCAGTCCTTGTAAATAAAAATATTCGGAACATCCAGCCCTGAATTTCGTTAAAAGAAGAATATACATAAATAAACTTGCTGTGCCCTGCTACCGCGTAGATCCCCTTCCCGCGTGAATATCAGGAAATCCATTCTTAGTGAGCATCTACATCGTGCATTGAGTATCTATGCCAAATTTCAAATCAATCCATTGTAGAGTGCTTTATATTTGTAGATAAGTACGGGTATAAGTTCGGGCATTCCAGATCATTGCATATCAGGAACAAAAAGCCATACCGCTTAATACGAGTCACATATTAAAATATATTAGGTAATGTGTGTTGTATAAGGCAATTAGGTCAATTTTGACATCGCGAATAAACTACACACCACGGCATCGGACGTACGTTTTTGTTTCGGCAGCTTTACAATGCATTAATTATAATAATAGCTGGCGCCACAACAAAACTAATTATTTATTGGATATTATTGATAAATTATTGAGCTTTGTTCAACTATTTCGCCTACATTACACCAGCATAAATAATACCGCTCTCCGACCGCGCGGCGGCCGCTAAAATAAAACATAGCAATAAAATTAAACGCGTACAAATTTTAGCGTTAATTTTAAACTCCGCACAAAATTTAGCGCGTAACCGCTGGAAATTAAGCGCAATTTGGCAATATGGATATAATAGGTAGTATTGCGCAATTATTGCTGCAATAACTAGCCGCTCCCGACGGGTTGCCTATTGCAGCGGCGATTAGGAACAGCGTAGCCCGCCCGGCACACCAATTGTGGAAAATATGTTTTGATAACAATATTTGTATTCCTATATTCAAGTTTACATAACCTTGTTTAATTATACATGCTAATATGAGTTTGTTTGTTATGTTTTAACTAAACAGTTATCGTGAAATTGTGTACATACATATTTCTAAGGGTTACAATAGTTTCTTGGTATCTTTCACCCAAAAATTAACCATTTTATCTATGGATAAGAAAGTAACTTTATTATTTCGCAGTTTTATTGTCAAAGCATACAATTCTTTTTGCAGTAGACTAAGTTTGATAGTTCGAATGAGTACTACTTCAGTTGCTATTTCTGCCGTTAAGCACATTTCGGTTTTACAGTAAAGGTAAAATAATTGTAAGCATTCTTATTCAATTTGAAATTCTAGATTTTTTCTACCTACCTAAGTATTATCTTCAGCAGATTTTTGTTGGCAACTAAATAATTCTTGTGAATGAATCGTTCATATATATTTCCAGATCAAGTAATATGTTATGTAACTTGTGCCATAACGTCCACACTATTTAACATTGCATTTTTACCGACACCATTAATTATCCATATAATTATCCTCCAGACTTGGTATACCTAAGTAATGTATAATATTTTGTTATATAGTCTGGACTTACTTTATGCGTGTTCTGACACCCCCACCCTCAGTAACAATTATTATTTTAAACTACGAATTTCTCCCCCAAAGATCAATTACTCTTCGAGCCGTCAGGAGATTATCGCGGGTATTTATCCAGAAGAAAACGTCCATCACGGCAAATTTGGATATATGTGGGATCCCCTTTGCGGTGTAATCGCGTGAGCTAACCCCCTTTAACCCCGCTGCTGCCCCCTCCCCGCTGCCCCGCACGGGTGATGGCCTGATCATCAATCTCTATCAGGCACGGCCGGTAAAAAAGCGGAGATATGACCTCTTCCCAGGACCAACGACGTTTACCATATGATAGATATGCAAACTTTTTCGTAGGTACGATTATAAAGGGTGCTGATATCTTTAACTGTATATCTACCTAGTGATATTTGAATTATACATTTTAACAGAAGAATACACCACAATAGAAATGAAATTTAAAAAAGTCGAGTATAACATAAATTTAAGAACCCCAAAAATCCTAGACTACAGATACCCAAATTTAACAACTACGGAAAACGGACACTAGAGTTTGTTGTCCCAAATTTATTCAACAATCTACCGAAATCTTTAAAAGACATATTAAATGATAAAAATTATAACGGACATAACCGGAATTAGTATGGAGCTGTGCCCTGAAAAAAAAATTCGTTTGTAGTGATACCTTATTTTATAGCTTACGAGTATTAGAATACCGCTATTTAAGTTTTGTGATCAAAGAACTATCGAGACTCTTCAATAACATGTTGCAAAAAGGCGCCTAATTATTTTAAATAGCAATGATTATACTGTCGTTTACCAAAGTGTTATATAGTTAATAGCAAATAATACCTCACTGGTCCAATAGTTAGACTATATGGGTTTCTTACACTCTTTTGCATGTCGCGTGGTTGTGTGCTGCCGCATCAACAATCGTAACATATTTATACAATAAAAAAAGCGTAAATCTTTATTTTATTATTATATGTTTATAATATTTACTTTAGTTTATAGTGTTTTATTAGTCGTAATTTTTATATTTAATTACAAACTGAAGTCCTAAATACAGATAGAATATGTATTATATGTGTATCCAAACTCATAAGCTAATGCGAGTCAAAGAAATATCCAAAATAAACAAAACAATACGTATTTCTCGAATGTTATAGAGAAATATAATTTTTGCCTTAAATATTGCTTTATTTTTTTATTTTTTTTTTAACATATTAATAAATATTGCAAATTCTATTCAATTTGGGGGCAGAATCCGGCCATGTCCTTTAACCCTAAAGAGATAACGTTATTTTTTTGTACTGGAAGGATAAACTTACGCCTCAGAGGCGCCGCACAGTAATATAGACTATTTTTAACAAACTGAAAGTGAATTCTTTTCATTATAATTTCAATGAGTTCTTAGATTAATATGAAGTTAATAAAACACAAATTTTTGTTATTATTTTTAGTATTAAGAAAATTATACAGTGTTTTATAAAGGCTTAACAAAAAGTAACAAAAATTAGAAGTGTTTATACTAAAGTACAATTTTTACAAAAATAAGTAACATTTGTGGCTTTTTTTCTTACTAACTAATAATTGACTATATATTTCGTCCCAAATTACAAATAATAATGAAAAAAAAATTAAATTATTGACAGAAGGTGCAATCTTCTCCCTTGTGTTCACCACACACAGTCTTTTTGCATTTTGTATATGTCATCTTAGACATTCTTTTCTTTTTGGTTGTACGTAGGCTACAGTAACGGCGAACTTTAGCAGGAGGTTCCTCTTCAGCTTCCTGAGAAGCTTCTTTGTTTGTTTGTGGCAGGATATTCACAAAATTTTCTCTCAAACGCCTTGACAAAGTGGGGATTTCCAATTTCGATGTCATCCATGGTGTAGACAGTTTAGTACTTAGTTATTTCATATATTTTCTTCGGTTTAGTTGTTTTTCTTGCTTAGACAAAACATTGTATGTGAGAATTATGTATTAGTTGGCCATCTGTTACTTTCCACAACAAGACATAGAAGAACACATCTGGTCAAAGGTATCAACGCCGCCTTATGTTTTGTTGAATAACGTAATGATTTCAGGTTTATCAGTTGTAGGATTTAGGCATAACAGCGGCTTAACTGCATGAGGACAACATATACACCATCTTCGTCGGCTTCGGCTTATATAATAGTAGAGTCAAAGGTCCATCAAAACAGAACATAGACGTACAGGTCATAAAGGAACTTATTCCTCTATTGACCAAAATTTTGGACAGTAAAGGTGTTTCTAAAAACAATAAAACTAATTAATAACAATAACCTGATTGTACGCATACTTTATTTATGTGTAAAAAAAAAAGTAACAAAAACTAAATCACACAGAAAAACATAAAAGTTACACAGAAGATAAACATGCGCCTCTCGAGCGCAATGCGTTGTCATAGAAACGAAACTAAGGTACTTACCGAACAGCAGCGGTCGTCTCTCGGCAGTGTTGACCTACGGCCAAGTTGGCTTGAAAGCACAAGCGTGTACACGCGTTGGATGAAAAAATACAGCGATATATCTGTTTCGCGGGCGCCTTTGGGGCGCACGTTATCTTTCTAGGGTTAAAAGGTATTTCTTGGAGCAACCTGTATAAGTACGCACTATGAATAACAAACTTGTACGATTGCAGTTTGTTATTCAGTTTAAACAAACGAACTACCTTAATTAACTTATTCCTCTTGGTTGACTATTATATATCTTTATTATTTCTTGCTATTTTTTACTCTGTATATGTATTACTAATTTATTGTATTATGTAACTGTGCACAGTAAATGTTAAAATGTTGTACATGTTATGTAGCTGTAGCTTTTGTTGCACAATACTTAAGGAAAAATTGTAATTTTTTTTAATGGTTTTATAAATAAATAAATAAATAAATACCTTCATCGGTCTTAGAATTAAATTTGAAAGATTCTTTTATACAATCTACAGGAAAATGTCATAATTATAAAATAAGAGTTATATTATTTTAAGTTATATGAATTATATAAGTAAGAGCATCTACTTAGTACCAAATTTTTATTCGAACCTATTTTTAATAACCTATGTATCATATATAATTTTTTAATAAATTGAATATGTTACCTTACCTGGTTTAAGAGCGAAGATCTGATCGTAGACACAAGTATAAATGTTTCTTAATATTTAAATTGAGTGTGTTCATGACTTTGACTGAAAATAGATTTTGAATTAGGTATAATCAAGAAAAGGTAACTTTATACCTTTCTATAATTGTCCTGTGTTCGATTCTCGCCGGGGCAGATTGAGATTTTTCTCAATTTGTTTAGGTCTGGCTGGTGGGAGGCTTTTGCCGTAGCTACGAGCAGTTACCACCCTACCGACAAAGACATACCGCCAAGCGATTTAGCGTTCCGATACGATGTCGTGTAGAAACCGAAAGAGGTGAGGATTTCATCCTTCTCCTAACAAGTTAGCCCGCTTCCATCTTAAATTGCATCATCACTTAATATCAGGTGTGATAGCTGGTAGTAGATAAAAAAAAAGTATTATTATGTACTAGGAACGTGTTCGGAATTTTTCCCATGTGTATCCACCACTCACCTGGTCCTTCTCCTGGATCCATATTTCATAAGTCGTAGGCGTTTTGTTTAGACTAGCAGCTTATTGGTATTTTACTATTAACTTTTATTAATCGAAATAAATATTAATGTGCACTTAAACTGAATCAAAAAATGTACGAACTGTTTTTATTCGCAATTTTACGTATTTAAGAGTACGACAATTGAGAAGTTAGTATATAACAGTTAAAAATTATAGAACACACTCCCAGGCTCCGGGGCAGGCGACGGGGGTCTATCTGACCCCGTTGATCAGCTCACTTTGTTTTTGTTTACCGTAATGAATGGTTCGGGTAAAGGTTAATGACGGCGTGTGTTATCGCCATCTCGCCTCGTACCGACAGCCTGCTGAAACGCCTACTACAGCGTAGTCTGAGAGCTGCCTAATTGGTCGCCAGCTAGTTGGGGCAACTTAGTGGGATTGAGCTCCAAATCAAATTCTTCTTTTGGAGAGAAGTCTAGAGGACCATATAAATACGCCTACAACAGCATAGCTTCATAGTGAGAGCTCAAGCCTCAAATGCTCTACTGAAAGTCGGACTCAAAACTATAGTGCTTTTCTATAACGACATTTTAGTATATTTAAGAATATATGTTTATTTTTAAATATACTAAAATATGAAAAATTGCGGAACCGAAAGGATTCGAATGTTTTAGTAAGGATATTTTAGTAACTCGTCGGTGTCTCGAAGTTTTCTCCATTTTTCTCTGTCTAACATAATATTGTAGATAGAGAGAGATAGGGACGAATTCGAAGCATACTACTGCGTAAGTATTAATTGCTAGAGCAATGTGACGGGATGACGGGATTGAGTAGCAGTAGCAGCAGTAGTAGTAGTGATATCTTCCCATCCCTTTGGAGATAAGTCTAGTAAGGAAAAATCGTTAATCAACTTTCACGCTGTAAAAGTCGATTAAAGATTTGAAGTGTGTCTGCCAATCTCGTGGAGCATGTTAAAAACGTTACACGTAATACAAGAAATATATTTTTATATTTTAAGCATATTTCCTATATGGTTCAAATTATACTTACTCGTATATAAACTATATCAATACACTTATTATTAAATGGATGAAATAAATCGTTCACCACCTCTTAGACCGTAGATCATCGAAGGTCAAATATTCAGTGTATGCTAATTTGAGCCGTGTTTCGTCCGACGATGTACGAAAATCGCTTGGCGGTAATAATTTGGCAAGTTACTTGCGTATACTGTGGGTATCACATTGTAACATACATTTACACATAGTAGGCCATGCGGTTTAGGTTGAAGCATAGTTAATTATATTGAATACCTGATCGTGATCGTGTCATCACCAGGTGGTTATGATAGATGGGTTTAATTATGAATTAATTATTCATTTGTATATTGACAAGTTATTTTTTGGCTATGATCTCACTTGATGCACAGTGACAGTACAGGCCTGACTGATGAGGTGGGAAGACTTCAGTGGCTAGTAACCACTCTACTGGCAAAAACGTACCGCCAAGCGTCTTATTGTTCCGGTACGATGTGCAGAAACCGAAAGGGGTGTGGCTATCATCCCACTTACACAAGTTAAAAGTTAGCACGCTTCCGTCTTAGTTTGCATCATCACTTACCACCAAGCGTGACCACAGTCAAGGGCTGGAGAGAGACGAATATCTTAGCATTCCATGGATTCACCGTGCGGGTGCCAGGTCCATCGCGTGGCTGAGAGAAAAACTCCGAACAGAGCCCGAGACTTGTGACACGGGTGTAGGTTTAAGGGTACCCTTAGTGACGCGCGTCAACACTCACCTCCTCTGTTCAAGTTGTTCTCCCTGCCCAGCCAAATTCGGAAGGACCCTACTAGAGCAGCTTTGGACACTCGTTCCAATATGGAGCTTACTGCACTTCTAGTAAGGCCAAGGTCTTGTAGTAAAAACAAAAAGTCATCACTTAAGAGATTCATTGTAATTCATTAACATTTTGTTTATAATTGTTTAGTAATGCCAAAGAGCTATGTAACGAAGCATAACAAATACCAAAAAAATACACAAAATTCGCCACACCATCATCAGACAACAAACTAAAATAATTGACGGCATTACATTTGCACTTAAATCCAAATGGAAATGGGCTGGACACGTCGCTCGACTCACGGATAACCGCTGGACTTTCAGAATAACGAAATGGCCGGGACCAAAAGGAACTCGAGGCAGAGGCAGGCCGCGTTATAGGTGGGCTGACGACATAACGAAATTCGCAGGCCAAAATTGGATACAGAAAGCCAAAGATCGAGTACAATGGCAAAACCTGGAGGAGACCTTCACCGTACAGGGTTCTTCTTTTAAATAAATAATAATAATAATATAAAAAAACTCATACAATACTGAACACAATAAAATTTAGTTTTTAATATTTTGATTAGTTATAAATTTGTATATTGTTGTAAACACTTTAAGAAGAAATAAAAGGCTTTTTTATTTTTATTTTTTATTTTATTTTAGTAATACAACAGTGCATTATGCAGGAATCAAACCCAATGATTCTCGGATTTAATTCCAGCCCCATAGTCGTAGAGCTACTAGCGCTTGCATTTATGTGTAGGTGCTATTAATCTCACTATCTCGTAGTAAATATTTCTTTGTCTAAATCCATTAAATTAATTACGCTCATCCAAGGAGCACCGTATTTATTAGAGTCGTTATCATTCATTGAATCTTACGATAGTGGGGTTAGGGTTGCCAGGCTACATTGAAGTATGAGGACAAGTTTATGAAAACTAATTAAATGGTTTCGTCGGTGCAATGCTTTTAAATGGTCTTGGTCAAAATATTGTTATTTTAACACTTTTTAAATGTTATTATTAGTTATTATTACGTTTAGTATATTTTTTTTATTATCAAGTTTGTCTTTACCATTAAAAGCTTATTAACATAAACATTAAAATATAACAAACTGACAAATAGACAAACGCAATTTACCAACTTTAAATGTTGATATTTTGTTATCTTAAAAACTTCAAAAAAATTTACCACTAAAAGCTTATTATCACATATGTTAAGATTATAATATAAGAAACTGGATCCAAACCCCTTTCGATTTCTACACGACAAACGCAATTTACCAACTTTAAATGTTGATATTTTGTTATCTTAAAAACTTCACAAAAACTTATAAAAATCCTTAAAATTTAAGGTTAGCTATACATTCAAAGATCAAGATTTCAATTTGTTGGTACAATCCGAGAAAATCCACGCCGTTTGGTGACCCCAGGGTGAAATCAGGACAGCTGATGGATGCCAAAGTTTCACGAAAATGGGGGCCCAAATTAGCTGTCTCGTGGAGAATGCAGTCGGATCCGTGACTGATGCCCGTCTGATTTGAGGGGCGATCTGATAACTGGCGATGGCGATTAGGGCGTTCAAATTGGAAATTCCATGGAAATATCTATTGGGCTTCCTCACGTGACAGCAACCGAACCTTTGGTCATACACACTCGGATCGTAATATACCAAGATGATGCAATGTTTTAACATTTATAACTATAACAATAACATTACATAACTAAACCATGAATGAACCTTGGTTCTTAGAAATTCAGCAAAGTACCTACTAATTTACTAAAATTATGTAATTTTTGACCAAAAAAAAAACAAAAAGGATTTTCTTAATTAAATTCACCTACGTTTTTGTTCCCGTAGAAATCAGAATACCAATTAAACTACGTGAGACTTCGTGAGCCTACTATCATATACAAAAAGATTCTTTTACAATCCGCATGGTAGTTTCAATTGCTAGCCAACACAAACTGACAGACAAAAATATTAAAATTTGCAAGTACCGTATACACATTTTCGTTTTTTCGATTTTGTTTCATGCATTTAGTACTCAAATACTTTTATTTGTAGAATTTAAATATAAGAGATAGCTTTGTTGTAAACCTTATATAGAAGAAATATTTTCTGGTTAAGATACGCGTAACGTCTGTTTAATTTTAGTTTATTATTTTATAATTATGTGAGACATTATAAACAAAAGTTATGACGATTCAAATGAACGCGTAATAATTTAAAAATAAACAAAAAGACGTGTGGCATTGTTTTATTTTTTATCAACATGTTTACGTAAGTACCGAACGTTTGAAAAAAAAATAACGCGGATTCAAAACGTACGTGTACGTATATTGCCGAAATTGTGCTTTTAATTATTTAAACATTGATGGGACTGTCCAGAAAAGCTATGCAATAGCTTAAAAATATTGTTTTATTTAAATTAACTAATTTCCAAATTTTGTATAACGCGTATACAAAACGTACGTGTACGTATATTACACTTATTATTTAAGCATTAATGGGACTGACTGACTGTATATATATCGCGTAGCCACCCAGCATTGGAACAATTTACTTCTCATTAGCAGAGTTCAAAAGGGAATAAAATTGTATCTCGCGATCGAAAACTTCAAAGCAAAATAAACGCAGATTACAGACTTGATAATAAGGATGGTCGTCTCGTTACGGCCGACGGCCTTCGTTAGAGTTTCCCGGAAAATGGGGAAAAACGGCAAAAAGGTCCCGACGGCTCCCATTACCCAGGCCTTCCGATACTCACTGCATCTTGCTAGAACTTCCTTTTTTATTTAATCAAGAATTATTTTACTGATAATAATTATCGCATATTACCTTGACTCTATAACATTACGAATACTGTTTTTCAAATAAGTGCATTTTAATTTTTTTTATATATATTCAATGTACTGACTCACTTAATAAAAATACCTAATTAAAAATTTTTGTATTTTCTTTTAATCTAAAGATTCTAGAGTCAATATTGCCCAAAAGAGTTCGCAATTATCAAAGTACCTATGTGATCATCAGTATATGTAGACGAGAGTCAAGGAATAGAGAATGCACGTGTGTTTGTAAACAGAGTCAAACTGAAATCACTGTTAACGATGTGGAATGTAAATGCAATCGTCACATTCACGTGCTTGTCTGTGCTCTATGCTAATACGTCCCTGACCCATAGACATTATCACGGACCATAGAGGACAATAAAAAACCACCATCACAGCAAAGTGACGTCCATTCGCCTTATATCTGAAATCGCAACATAATTTAGTGCAGTGCTTGCGTGACGTACTGACTTAGCCAACGTCTCCTTATCGTGCCGGATACCACCCGACTGACCTTTAATCCCCAATCGAATACCAACTTTAACGTCATCACAAAAAGTCTAAAATCCCACAACAATGTCAGTAATAAAAACGCATGGGTGTACCGATTTGAACTCTATTTGTATTAGAGATAAAGTCTAAATTACAAAAAAACAATCACAATAGCAGGATAAACCAAAGCAACATTGCCTGTATGTCGTCATTAATAAAGCTGAGTGTCCTTTAACGAAGCAGACGTTGATGTTGCGATTCTAATAAACATTCCATTTGGAAAAGTGGACTCTAAATGTTAGTCGTTAGGGTTTAATTTATATTGTAGTTGTATGGTGGTAGTGTAGGGTAGTTATAAAGGCTCGTATTTAGTGGTAGTGATATGGGTGGACTTCCTTTGTCTAGTAATCTTATCACAGCACCAAGCGGGCGTTGCTTGACATGATACATTGCAGCGGGTATGGATTTACATGCTTTTAATTGTATTATATTTCACGATAGCGTTAGAGCTACACGTTGAATTATGGGGTGAAATTAAAAAGTGCGATAACCTTAACGAATCTAGATAGTAGATAAATAAATCAATTATTACTCCAGGTTTTGACGACCTTCGTGGCGCAATGGTATGCGCGGTGGATTTATAAGACGGAGGTCCTGGGTTCGATTCCCGGCGGGGCAGATTGAGATTTTTCCTAATTTGTATTGGTCTGGCTGGTGAGAGGCTTTCGCCGTGGCTAGTTACCTCCCTACCGACAAAGGCGTACCGCCAAGCGATTTAGCGTTCCGGTGCGATGTCGTGTAGAAATCGAAAGGGGTGTGGATTTCATCCTACTCCTAACAAGTTAGCCCGCTTCCATCTTAGATTGCATCATCACTTTACATCAGGTATGATAGCAGTCAAAGGCCAACTTGTAGTAGATAAAATAAAAGAAAAAAAAAGGTTCAAACTCACGAGGAGTGACATGGGCTTATTGTATTCTGACATACACGCGAGTGTAGTGTCAAATAAATATGATAACTTTTCAAAAGTTCCTTGTGCAAATTTAACACCAATTTAGCGCCATTAGTTTTATGCTGACGGTAAATTGGTGCTATACTTGTGCAAGTTTCAAAAGGGATCATCAAAACGACACCATTAAGGCTCCTTTTGAACTTTTCGAAACGGAACCCTAAATATAAGAGCGTCCTCAGTTTCTTTAATTAATTTCGGCCGCCAAAGTCGGCGTGTTCGCGCTACTAACGATTTCTGCTCTATTTCCCGCGCCTTTGATATCAAATTAACCAACTTGTGTTTTACATTTTATTTCCGTATAAGATGACCATGTTTAGATTTTATTTGCTCCTTGCACCGGAATAAAGAGAAATCATAAGTGAAAACCATTGTCTATTAAGAGCCTTCTAACAAACTCACTAACAAAATTCTTACAATGTACTTCCCTGTGCCCTTCTATCAAATGCATGTATTTTTTTTTATCGACGACAAGTTGGCCCTTGACTGCTATCACACCTGATGTTAAGTGATGATGCAGTCTGAGATGGAAGCGGGCCAACTTGTTAGGAGTGGGACGAAAATCCACACCCCTTTCGGTTTCTACACGACATCGTACCGGAACGCTAAATCGCTTGGCGATACGTCTTTGTCCGTAGGGTGGTAACTAGCCACGGCGAAAGCCTCCCACCAGCCAGACCGAGACAGACAAATTAAGAAAAATCTCAATCTGCCCCGCCGGGAATCGAACCCAGGACCTCCGTCTTATAAATCCACCGCGCATACCACTGCGCCACGGAGGTCGTCAAAATTGTAATAGGAGTATTATGTTAAGCCTCAAGTTTTAGCCCTCATTAAAAGATTGTCTTTCTGCAATCCACCAAATAAGCAGCAATTAACTACCTATTTAATCAAAATATATGCTGTACCACCTTATAAAAGGAATTGTTGCTGTCCTCTTGGGCCCATTTTTTTTAATATTGCATATCCTTTTCTATACTCTTGACAGCGTGTAATAGTTGTATGTCGAAATCGACATAATATTCCCCTAGATTATTAGATGGGTAATACAACTCATCAATTCGGAACTCTTCAAAGGAACATTTTGAGTTGTTTGAGATTTGACCTATATAATAATCAAGCGACCATTATTTTGAACTGCAAACCTTAACTTTCAAAAGACATTAACGAAGAAGGTTTTGCAAATATCGGTAAAAGCTGAAATCGCTGAAAGAGGTATATTAATCACTTGAGAAGATGATCAAAGACCTTTTAATCGTTGGGAATTCGGAAAATACGCCAACTTTTAAACACCGAGACCCGATATTAATAAAGAATTCCACAGCGTCAACGAAAAAAATCTCTTTTAAGAAAGTAGAATTTTATCTTTAGTTAAAACCCGTTTTCAATGTATCGTCACGACAAATGATCGTCGCCTACGATTTAGGACACACTAACTAAATACGAAACATTGGTTTAAAAAAAATAGAGCTGTATAAAATATACATTATACATGAGTTTTGGATGTAACTGCACTTAGAAACGACGTTAGCTGAACGATAAGAAAAAGTCAAAACAAGTCGCAACGACTAAATTGGAAGGGCAGGGAAAATCGGTCCCGCATAATGATATTACGCATGTAGGTATTTAATCGATGGCTCTCGGTTGGCCTGGTTTCGTTAAACATTCGCCTTATCGGGACAACGGCGCGTTTTAAATCGCTCCCGGGAAATGGTTCCTGCGAGACGCCACGTTTATATATGATGCTTACCGATTATGAGCAGTTTCTGAACAACTCAATTAGGTACAATTCGATAAAATTGTCTTCATACAATACACCAAACTTCATCCAAATTCAAATTCAAGATTGAGAACATACAAAAATGTATAATATTGTCTAATACATAAATATTTAAGTTACATACATAAATACATATAGATCAAATAAGAACCCTCTTTTTGAAATTGGATTAAAATAGCAATATTATATATATTTAGAATCGTATTCTTAAAATACATACCTAATTCATATGGTGCGCTTGTTTTTATGAATATAGAAACAATACTTTGACATCGAAGCATTCATCTGTTGAAGGTAACCCCATTTACTGCAAAGGGACCAGTATATTTATGAACCTAATTTATTCCTCTGATCATTTAGCGATTGAAAAATCGGCCCATTCTTGTAATACAATACTCCGTTCAAATCTCTTTCATAACAATATTCCAAGTCAGAGGAGATAAATCGTCCAGATAATTACTCAGCAGTTTAAATACTTTCCAAACGATCCCACTTCTGATGACTTCACGTGAAAGAACGTAAGAAACGGTTGAATGAATATTTTCCGAAGACAGATCGGCAGCACCTTGAAGCCGTGTTCTACAAAGACCCTCCTCAGCGTTTTCATCACAATCGCAAACTTTGAATACACCTCTTTCGACTATCGAAAAGTTCTCGATAATGGATTCGTTCGAGGACTCGATTGTTTCGCGATGAATGGGCACTAATTAAAACGAAGTCGCGTCGCCGGACCAACTTCCCGATTGTTTCATGAACTATAAATCGCGAACAGCGCTCCCTCATATAAATATTGCGTGTTCCCAACTTTGGTGCTAAATTTAAAATTGGAGATTGGAGATCGTGGCATCGGGGGAGCGCGGCCGCAGTATGGAACATTATAACTTTGCATAAATTACTTGTGTGTTTAACGAATGTATGCATTTTCACTGATTTATAAATCAGAAACTTTGACGGTATTACAATGTCAGTTAAAATCGGTGGTGCACAAATTTCATTTCGACTATGTTCTCTATCATTTTGGTATTTCGTGGATTGTTATTCGAAAGAAGAAAATAGAAAATCATTGTTCGTCATACCTTTATTATGAAATGTGGAAACAAGTTTCTACCTATTTCTGGGTGAAAGATTGCATCTTGCTGATCCTAAAGATTTTTTTACTGAACTCCACGCGAAGGTCGCTTTAATACCTCATAAATATTTAATTTCCCCGAAGAACAATTTAAGTCTCACTTACATAAAAATTAAAGAGTTTTACAATCACCTATTAGCAAACGAATGTAACATGCTATGTTTTTTTGTAACTAATTGCATGGTAATTATATTATCTTTATACCTAATAGAGGGCAAAATATGAGCATACGATTGATTTAAGAATTAATTATCACTATCGAATGTTGGTGGTAGTAACAGGACCGATGGCTTAACGTGATCTCTAGGCATAAAGCTGGCAGATGTGTTACACCGCGAACTTCCCCAGCCTGGGCTTAGAATTAACTAAAAATTTCTTAAAAGAAAGAAATACTCAAAATTATTCTACAACCCGACAGGATTCTAACCCAGTACCTCGTGTTCGAAGTCATATAGTCCAATGATAAGTTAATAAAATAGCAGTAACAAAATGGCCACCCTACACATAACGAGCTTAAGATAGTCGGCACGTGCACGGCAACGTCTGCCGTATGCTGAAATTGCCTAAATGTATCCAGGTATAACTAGCGTCAAGATAAAACGTAGGCTTGAAACGAGGCCTTATTATGTGAGGGCCACCAATTGTATTTCTTACAATCAATGTAACAGTGCTATTGTAATTTGAAGGTGTGGATAGTCTCAAAATACTGTGACTCTTATTTTTTAATGAGACGATTGGATTATTGAGACGCGCACGACTGCACAATATGTTACTTTAAGTGCCTTTAAGCGTTACATTATTAAATAGTTACATTTACGTTCCAACAGATATAAGCTTTTTTATTTCTGACTTATATATTTCGTATTATAAATCATCGATCATCTACATACAGTTCTTGACGACCTCCGTGGCGCAGTGGTATGCACGGTGGATTTATAAGACGGAGGTCCTGGGTTCGATTCCCGGCGGGGCAGATTGAGATTTTTCTTAATTTGTCTTGGTCTGGCTGGTGGGAGGCTTTCGCCGTGGCTAGTAGAAACCGAAGGGGTGTGGATTTCATCCTATTCCTAACAAATTAGCCCGCTTCCATCTTAGATTGCATCATCACTTAACATCAGGTGTGATAGCGGTCAAGGGCCAACTTGTAGTCGATAAAAAAAAATAACTTTTTGAAATATCACGCTTGAAAAAAAAATTTCGGAACCGACAGGATTCGAACCCGTGTCTCTCTGGCAATCCGGGCACTTAGGGCGCCTTACCGCTAAGCCACGTTTCCCGATGACGTCTTTGCCGAAATTGTGCTTTTGATATTGTTTTTGATACTCAAGGGGGGTGTTAGGTTTTTTCGTTACGGAATTTCTGTATTCGGTCTCCACGCTCAAGGCCCGCGATAAAAGCTATACAATAGCTTAAAAAAAAAAGTTCGACTATCATTCCTATACGACAAAATTTTTATTCCGAGAATTACGATTTCTGTTCTATCCGCTTTGCAACCATTGCTTCAAAACTGATGTTTTTTTTTTTCAAAAATCGACGTACAGGTTTAAGGCGGTATGTAAGCAACTAATAACCCAGTATCCTATTTGAGTAAAATAAAAACTTTATAATACTAATAATAATAAGAGTCCAGAAATTTTAATAAAATTTTACTTAAATGTCTTCAAATTAAAATATAGGCCGTCAGGGCTCCTTTTCCGTGGCACGATGTATACGATTCAAGGCAGACTTCAAAATGCAGCTTCATACATCAACGTCGCGCTGTATGAAACGGTTTGAAAGAGATGTATGTTTGACAGTTGGACTTTGTGTGATTTATATACTATTCACTTTACAGCCCGCGGTGTAAACTGCAGGTATCACTTATTCTGTTGACACTAAGTAAAATAAAACTAGATATAAGTTAATGCACTATAGAAAGTAAATTTCGAAAATCTCTCCCTCCAAACTTACTATACTAAAGCCAAACTCGATTGAGAATACTTGTCAACAAACAAATTAAAAATGAAGGTAGAAATCACTAGTCATTTTACACCCATTTTTTTTAAAGTCAATTAAAAAAAATGGGTGTAAAAGAGTTAATGACGAATTCATGACAATAAATTAGATTAGTAAGCTTAAAACTAATTAATATATTCAATATCTTTTAAATAAGATTTTTTAAAATAACAAAATATAATTTTAAATTTATTAGGCATAAAATGTGTTGCATTTTCTACCTTCATTTTAAATTTGTTTGTTGACAAGCATTCTCAATCAAGTTTGGCTTAAGTATAACTTTGTCCCTGGTGAAATAATATATTTATTTCGCCATCGTTTATTGGCGTATATACTTTGAACTTACCATATCCGCAGCACAGTATGTATACATAAAACAATTACTCTGATGCCTCTATCCGCTTTCCGGTTCGTTTGGTTTTATGATATAGAAATTTAGAGCCATGTGGCTACGAATATGCATGTTTCACCGTGCAATGCCTTCCCTAATGTGTACACTATGGTAATATTACCACCTACTTTATATAATAATAGTAAAAAATGGGAAATTTTGAATAAAAGCTCATGCATTTTATATGGAATGACTTTTTAATAAAAACTTTAATTTTATACTATCAAGTTGAGGATATAACAACGTCTGTCGAGACCACTATACTAAAGCCAAACTCGATGTGGAATGCTGATCAATAACTAAATTAAAAATAAAGGTAAAAATATAAAATATTAGTCATTTTATAGATCTTAACTTCAGAGCAGTCGAGTTTTTAGTTTCTTTAATAATAATTTTATTGAATTTATTTTGGTTGGGATCATTTCAGAGTCAGGCATAGGTAATTATGCAAATAAAAAAAGAAAAAACAAAACTTTCTACGATCGACAAATCCCAGGGCGGCATTCAAAATCGCGTTCCCCTTAAAAGTTGAGACGATTTGGTTAACGAGTGTCGAATTCCCGAAATCTCCTCACTCGGGGCTCCCCGAGACAAGACGGAGTGTCCCCGCGAGCCCCGGGAGGTGCTCCCTTTGCCCCGGTAATTACACGCCGTTACACACAAAAGACACTCGTCCGATTAACATAATTCCCACTCCCCGACGAGATATAAATGGCCGCCATTTTGTATTTGAACGCAGAGTGACGTGTGTATTAATGGCACCGCTTGAGCTTCCAAATTAGGTACGACCTGCCGCGGTCATTTAGATGTGTTATGTTAAGTGGCTATACTCAAGTTCAATAGTTTGAGGATTTATGTGAATTCCGAGTAGCAAATAATCCTTATCGCTACCAAACCATAACTCTCAAATAGATTTTTTTTAATAAAACGATGACTTTTCATCGCATGCATTATTTAACTGCTACACAGATCAACTTTTTCATTGCTTCATAATAACGTCATTTTTAACCCACGAAAAAAAACGGAGGAGGTTCTCAATTCGACACGTGTATATTTTTTTTATGTATGACCACGAATAACTTTTTACAGAATTGTCCGATTTTGATAATTCTTTTTTTATTAGAAAGGGCATACTTCCAAGGTGGTCCCATTGTCATCATGTTAGGATCTGATGACGATATCCTGGGGAAATTGAAGGAAATCTTCAAATTTTGGAGGCACGCTACAGCGATTTCTGTTTTTGTCTCGGTATCGGTAGCTTTTTGGCTACTAGTGCCGTATAATATACTACTACTACTACGACAGTATAGTGCGAGTACGGTACGTCGCGATAAATCACTAACAAATAAGAAATAAAATATTTTAACCAAAAATAGAACCGACCCAAAACGCACTAAAAAGTAATAAAATTTTTTAACAAAAAATAGAACCGACTCAAAACGCACTAAAAAGTAAAAAATAACTGTGTCATTTAGTTGCTTTAATTTACTTAAGCATATCTATGAAGTCGGTGCCAGCAAGTTTAAGGAACATTTATTTTACGTAGTAAAGAAGTTTGTGGGTTCTAGGTAACGTCCTTGAAAGTAGAAACCTTGGCTGGCACCGACTCCTAGATATGCTTAAGTAAATTAAAGCAACTAAATGACACAGTTATTTTTTACTTTTTAGTGCGTTTTGAGTCGGTTCTATTTTTTGTTAAAAAATTTTATTTCTTACTTTTTAGTGATTTATCGCCACGTAACGTACTCGTGCTATACTGTCATAGTATATTATACGGTACTAGTAGCCAAAAAGCTGCCGATACCGAGACAAAAACCGAAATCGCTGTAAGCGTGCCTCCAAAATTTGAAGAGTTCCTTCAATTTCCCCAGGATATCATCATCAGATCCTAACATGCGGACAATGGGACCACCTTGGATGTATGCCCTTTCTAGAATTATCAAAATCGGACAACACTGTAAAAAGTTATGCGTGGTCATACATAAAAAAAAAAAAAAAAAAACCAAATATAATCGAATTGAGAACCTCCTCCGTTTTTTTTCGTCGGTTAAAAAATAACTGTGTCGTTTAGTTGATTTAACTTACTTAAGCATATCTAGGAGTCGGTGCCAACCAAGGTTTCTACTTTAAGGACGTTAACTAGAACCCACAAACTGCTTTACTACGTAAAATAAATGTTCCTTAAACTTGGCTTGCACCGACTTCATAGATATGCTTAAGTAAATTAAAGCAACTAAATGACACAGTTTTTTTTTACTTTTTAGTGCGTTTTGAGTTGGTTCTATTTTTAAAAATTTTATCGATAGTTCGTTCGCGACTTGTGGTATAAATGTAGCGTCTTAACTCTACAGACTAAGTAGAGCCTATCTAATGTAACGATAAACAGAATTTATGTACATAGTAACAAATAAGTTTTAATTGATTTCACGACAAGTCGGACGGAGGTCTAGTGTTTGATTCTCGAATGGACCGATTGACATAATTCATCCAAACCTGGACTGGACTGGAAAGTCGAAGAAATAGCGCTAAGTGATTTAGCGTTCCAGTACGATTTCTTCTTACTCCTAACAAGTTAGCCAACAGCCATCGTAGAATGCATCATCCTTAACATTACGTGTAATTGTAGTCAAGGGCTAACTTGTAGTAAATTAAAAAAAAACATGTAAATATAAACAAATACCCGTTCCGCAGTCAGCGGGCTGCGGGGCTATGGAAATGGATCAAAGATCGCGTGTCCCGGCAGTTAGTTAATAAAGGAAATATATTAGATCGGGAGCCATCGGCGGAGTCGCGGGCGCGGCCGCCTCTCCCATCGCTAATATAAGTTAATGGAAAATCGAAGCATTATCTACCCCACCACCCGCCCCTAGCCTACTAAACATACCGTTCAGACACTAACATTTATAACAGGCTAATATAGAATTTAGCTAAGATAAGCATGGTTCTGTTTTAAACTCAAACACTCTCTGTAAAATGTATAAAAATGGTTTTAATTAAATGTTATTAAGTAAATTTCGCTAACGTTTTTTCAAAAATTATTATCTACGACCTACGTAATTTTATACTACCATTGGAGAACTTTTAGGATGATGAACAACTATTGGTGATGGCAAAATAAATGTTTATAGGCATAATATAAATACAAACATAAAAACATTAAATCTATATATTAAATTTAATTTATTGTAAAAATGTGGCGAGGTCCCAATAGTTTGTAGTGTAATTGGTATTGTATAATTTTTTTTGAGGGAAATTTTGTAAAATTGTTTAGTACTGAGTCGAGTTGCGGACTTTGTTCTTCCTGCTGCTGTCAATCTAATGGATAATAGTCATTAAGAAAATTGTAAAATTATCAAAACATTACGTACTCGATTGGCGAGAATGTACGGCCGTGTGAACCCGTTAGAATAACGTATTCTATGCTGTACGCTTGCGACACCGAGGTACAAGCGGGTACGTATCTCCCGATTCCCGACCGCCAGCCAACTTTTGATCCTCGACAAATTTTAAGGATTCCTTCGAGCGTTAATTAATTTATTGTAGCGGCCGATGTAGCCGCAAGAAAACTCAATTAATTTTAAAAGGGTTTTTGTGTTGTTTTTTTTTCGGGCACAGCTCGCGGAAAGAAAGCCGGGTTCCGTACTACGGAGGAGTTTCTTTGTAGCGGCCCCCTTTGAACGATCGCCCCACTGTAATTAGAGAGTAATGAATTTACCACCGCAGCTTCCTGAACGAAAATTCCTCGTAATAAACGATGTATTACTAAACGCGCGTGGATATACAATACATATATCTAAATGATATTATGAAACATACAACACAGATTTCAGTACATTATTTATTTAATAATTAGGTATTTTACGTGAAAAAATGTTGGAGCTTTACATGTAGGCAGCCTAAGTAGAAGTCAAGTTGAGCAAAATCGTAGAGTTACTTTGGCATATATTCCCAATAAAATCTTCTTCTTCTTTTCCCTCGCATGTTCCCGTTACGCGGGGTCTGCTTTCGCAATCATTCGGCGCCACTTAGATAACTGATAAGCGTCTTCGTCAGAGAGTCCCAATTCCTTCAGGTCCTTTTGAACCGTCGTCAGCCAAGTGACCAGAGGTCTACCCCTTTAAGTGTGACTCCGCCAGACCACCGGAGCATGCGCATTTCTGCTACATGTAGTTTTTGTTCTTGCGACTTCTCAATGGGCTACAGTTCACTGCCATATATGATATTCCCAATCAAATCAACGCTGAAAATTTTAGTGAACATCAAGAAAACCATAATAGAGAAATAGTGAAAATTTTCCATTGAACCAGTTTTTTAATGTAAAAATGTATAAAGATAAAAGATAATATCTACACACGAAAAACATAAGACATATGTAAACAAGCGAACCAAAAATTGAACGTACTTCCGCACATAAAAATCTGTCTTTCCTCTTTCCAGGTTGCCTACTGGAAGGAACCCGGCCACCGCCCGATGTGCCGCCCCGTAACCCGACAATGTCCCGACTGAACGGTCGCATCACCGGCAACCCGGCTGACTTAGTCGACTTCGAGCCTTCGTGCCTCGTGCGCACCCCTTCTGGAAACTTCTACGTGCCTTCAGGTAACCAGTGCCCCCGGCAACCGGAGAATGTTCTGACTGAATGGTCGCACCGTTGGTCTAATCTGTAGCCTAGCCGATCACAAGGACCTGAATTTTTCATTCTTCTATGTAATTCAATTCACATTCCAAGCCCGGAGCCCGCCAACCCGCATTGGAGCAGTGTGGTGGGCCTTCGCTCCATATCCCCTCTCTTATAAGGAGGGAGGTCTGGCCCTGTTGTGGACCGTTAATAGGATGATGATAATGATGAATTTCTTATTTTATGTAAAAGAATTATTTAAGAATGACCATATTATTTTGTTATAATATAAGGAAATAAAAAAGTGAACATAAAGAAGTTTTAATAATAATTTTATTCTTATATTTTCCAGGGGACATACAAAAGAATCCGTCTATGGACTACAAGTCAAACTCGTCGTGCAGTAGTCCAGGAAAACAAGAGAAAGGAACCTTAGAAAGGATGGACAGGAGCGACCGACATCCCGCCTTTGGCGTGCCTGTGCCCGTCCTACCCGTCAGAAATAACCTCAGGGCGACCCACTTTCCCCCGGCCGCCTCTCGATTTCACTTCAGGAAGGGTCTCTCTTCAAGATGCTCATGGAAGTGTACTGCCATCGTGTTTATAGTCTTATTTGTCCTCCTTTTATCTATTGCCTCTTATATGTCAGGTACGTATTAAGGAATCCAACGAAAACCCGATTATTCAGATCTATTAGGTCCAAAAATTACTTGACGTTAGATTGGTAATATTTATAACACAAGGGTGAATTTGTTCACCACCAAGGGTTTTAATAGTAGGTACTTAAGTTTATATGTATAATGTTAGCGACGCCCTGACAGGGTAGACAGTAAAATTATTAATAATATTATTATACATGAATGCTAAATAAATAAATTTATTACTAACTGAAAACATGATCTGTATATCGGGGATTTATGAAAATTTAAAACATTTCCATATAGAATTGTAAATAAATATTCCTTTTTGTTCACAGCGTCCTATTTTACTGACAACTGGTCATATCAAAACGCAAAGCCTTGTTCAGTATTAGTTGGTGATACAACGGATAAGTTCCCAGCATCAAAAGCAACGACACTCGAGTCAACTAACAAATCATTGACAAGACCTTATCAAAGTTCGACGTCGTCAGCCTCAGGTAAAGGGGACAGTCACTCGCGCCCTCGTAGAAGTGTAGATGGGCATGCTTCTTTACCTTCTGTTTCTTCCACGGATTCTTTTCCTGTAGATGTGCATGAATTAATCACTTCACCTATTGAGACCACTAGTAGTATAGTGCATGGTGTGTCAACGGAGGAGTCTGTCACACAGCAAACGGAAGTCGATATGGTTTCTAACGATGCTTCTGTGTCTAGCAGTGTTGGTGTTTCGGTTAACACAGGTGATCTAACAATTAATAATACAACGCTTGAACAAATAACGACACTCACTCTAAATACCGAATCCATTGAGTCATCACCGGTTACTACTAGAACAACAAAAGCAACACCTAAATATGAATCTAAAATTACCACCGAAAGAAAAGTTGACAGCCCGCCAGAAATTGAATTGAATAATAAAAATAATATTGCTTATGAACCTAAAGATATGCAAGGCGATTCATTCCCTTCAATCTATTCATATGGCGTACAAAAACTTCAATATCTTAAACTATTTTCGAGACTAAATGAAGTAAAGGAGGAATTACATATTTACCCAAACGACCCCAATGAATTGGCCGCTGACCCTAAAAAATACCACTATGAAAGGGATCGTATGACCTCCGCTAATAATGAGATAATCGTGCAAAATCCAACTTATCTGCAAACTCCAACTTCCACATCAGCGACACTAGAAGTAACCAATTCAAGTTCATCTGAACAAATCACTAATCTAACCACGGCAAGTCCAGTTATTTTTACAACACATAACGCTTTTCTCAAAGATGAGTTTGTTTTTGATATAACGCAATCTTCACGGAGTGTTACTAACAGTACAGATTTTGTAAATACTACTAGCACTACAACTGAAACTGAAGGGAAATCTACTTCTACTGAACCCTCATCAATAAATATTGCTACCGAATCAAAAACATCAGAACCAATCCCAAGCGCTAAACATGTTTTGATAAATCTAACAATATCTTCAGATGATGCTAACAACGACTCATACAAACCTTTATATTCATTAACTGTAACAGTTCCTACAGTTGGCGATAGTAATGAAATACCAACTATAAAGATAACGCCAATGGAAACCGAACCGACTATGCCTACAAATTTCAATAAGCCTGTGACGGTGGAAAATCCTGTAATAACGACAAAAACGTTAGCGAATACAGAAAATTTGGGAGGAAGTTGCGAATGTTCTTGCCCGGTCTGTGACCCAAGTGTTACCACTGATAACTTCTATGATGATTATTTCGACAAATCCACCACACCTAGAGCTAAACCCGAAGATATAAGAGCTGTTACAGAACCATCTTCTTATAACAACTCAACATTAACATCAGATGTACAAACAAAAAAAGTTAATATCACCACAACAGAGAACCTAGAAACCACATCCGATTACTCAACGACAGATTCTGCTAAAGATTTTACTGCAAATTCGGATGAGTTCAAAACAGATTTAAGTACAATTGATTTATCAGAGCCAAGCACTTCAGATGACTCGAGAACGACTGATTCGGAACAATTTTCTACAGAATCTGAAATTATTGCAACTACAGATGTTCCAAAATGCATTTGCCCCAAAGTAAAGCCTCCACCAATTCTTATATTGGAAGGTGAGGTCTCAAAATTAGCGTTCTGATAATTTACTAACGATCACCAAACCATTTTCTATCGGGTCTTCTCAAGCATTGGTGTATAACATACTAACTCGCATGCTCATCTAAATAATTATATTTGTAGAAATCTTTTTGGTTATCTATTGTAGATTAGATTGCATGTATCTCAGGTATGGATAGTACATATTATCAACAATATAATTTAACGTAAATCGACAGAAAACTAAGCTGTGTTAGTACGTATTTTATCTTAGTCATGACTGTTTTTTTTTACTTAGTTATTACAATTACAACTAGTATCTAGGTCATCACATTACCGCATGGTTTTATAAAAATTTTGCTTCTGATATTTATATTTTAGCACCAAATAGAAACATTATTAACATGACATTTTATATTATAGGTACCATACGAACGTTCCCCATGCAATCGTTCCCTCCCGATGGGACGACATTTAAGCAAATAACTTTAGGTGAAAAATTATCAAAAGAAATCCCTCCATATAGTTACTGGAATATGCAATTTTACCAATCGGAAGCTGCTTACGTGAAATTTGACTACATGATACCTCGGGGGGCGTCCATTGGTGTTTATGCGAGACGGAACGCGCTGCCGACGCACACTCAATATCACTTCTTAGAAGTGCTAAGCGGATTTAAAGCTCGAACTACGAGGGCTTCACATGTAAGTATTCAGTTGGAGGAAATATTCTATTAATACCTTCTCTATGAATAGCTTATGTAATTGCACATACATGTAGTCGAAAATAAAACTAAAGTTTAAAGAAAAGAAGTACTAAGAAAAGTAAACTTTGCCTATTAATAGTTCAGAACAATCCATAGTTGAGACAAAATATAACATAAATATGAATTATTTTTCTTTTCAACAGCCTTCCGTTAAAAAAGAAGTAACCCATTACATGGAGCAAGGTCACTGGTTCTTATCCCTTTATAACGACGACGGAGATCCGCAAGAAATTTCTTTCATAGCCATGGTAGCTGATGATATGACGCACAACTGTCCCAACGGATGTTCCGGTAAAGGGGAGTGCCTTATGGGGCATTGTCAGTGTCAGCCAGGCTTCGGAGGAGATGATTGTAGTGAAAGTGAGTATAAAACAAACATGGAAATAAAACTATTTTTCTTTTAAATAGGCCTTACTTTAAAATCACATCATAAAAATATTTTTGCAATATTCTTACTAATACAATATAATAAATTGTTTTCAGGCGTGTGCCCAGTATTATGCAGTCAACGAGGAGAATACATAAATGGAGAATGCCAATGTAATCCTGGCTGGAAAGGCAAAGAGTGCTCCTTGCGTCACGACGAATGCGAAGTACCCGACTGCAACGGCCACGGCCACTGTGTCAACGGAAAATGCTCTTGCGTTAGAGGTTATAAAGGAAAGTTCTGCGAAGAAGTCGATTGTCCTCATCCAACTTGCTCGGGCCACGGATTTTGTATCGAAGGTGCTTGTGTGTGTAAGAAAGGATGGAAAGGTCTGGATTGTGCTACAATGGATAAGGATGCTCTACAATGTTTGCCGGATTGTTCAGGACATGGTACATTCGATGTTGATACCCAGACTTGCACGTGTCATGCTCGATGGTCGGGTGATGACTGTTCAAAAGGTAAATATTACTTAATTTTCAAATAAAAAAACTGCTCTGACTCCGATTTAAAAAAAAGATAATCCTTATTCAAATACTCATCAAACGACTTAAACCTTTGCTGGTTATTTAAATCAGTGAAAGACTGTAGAATTTAGATTAAGGTAAACTTTGCTAATTAATCATCATTGCCTTTATAATTATTTTTACAGAGGTTTGCGATTTAGACTGCGGTCCACATGGAAGATGTGTCGGAGAATCCTGCGTTTGTGACTCAGGCTGGACAGGAGAATATTGCACATCCAAACTCTGCGACGCACGATGCAGCGACCATGGACAATGTAAAAACGGCACTTGTCTCTGCGTGTCTGGTTGGAATGGGCGCCATTGCACGTTGGAAGGCTGTCCTAGAGGCTGCGCAGGACACGGGCAATGTAGAGTCGCAAATGATGGTCATTGGGAGTGTAAATGCTTTGATGGATGGGATGGCCCAGACTGTACTACGTTGAAAGAACAAATCTGTGATGATTCGAAGGATAATGACAAGGGTATGAACACTAACTTAAAATATTTGGCTAATGTAATCTAATTCTGGTATTATTTGACTGAGTAACTTTAGTTAAGACTAGTTTTTTTTGAAATCTTGATTCTGTTGTTATTTATTGCACGACATCTTTCTACTCTGTCATATTACAACTATATATATAAATATATAAAACATGTACATACACACATATATACCCACATACATACATAGTTAAGTCTAGTTTTAGTCTTAACTATGTATATATTCTAAGGAAGTATTCCTAAATATTAAAATGTACGATATAATATCCATTGAGCACTATTTTTTATTTGGTCACTAGATGGCTTAGTAGACTGCGAAGATCCAGAATGTTGTCAGAGCGCGGCTTGCAAGGGCAGCCAGCTTTGCGTGTCCTCGCCCAAACCGACGGACATCCTCCTCAGGAAACAACCTCCTGCGATCACAGCGTCCTTCTTCGAAAGAATGAAGTTCCTTATCGACGAGGGTAGTCTTCAAAACTATGCCAAACAGGAAACCTTTAACGAAAGGTAAGCAATAAATGTTTGGTGTAATATGTATTTAACTTTAGCAAAGTCTCCATGTCGACAAATGCTACATAGATTACAAGAATTCTATTTTTAACGCCTAGCATACATTTACATGGAGATTTAGCAGAAGATAATATTATCAATCGATCAATTGATGTTATTTCACAAATATCAACTGATCCTTAATGTTATATTATTTTGGAGTATAAATAAATATCTATTATATAAGATACGCAATGTTGTGCCCCAGTCGATCCTTCATTTTATTTATATTATAAGAGTGTTATCACTTTCATTTCTGTTTCCTTCACCTTCGAGATTAACTTTTGTGTTTTCATGCCAACTGATAATTCGGATTTTATCCGACTAATGTTGTCTAACAAAAACTAGCACTTGCATGTGATTTTTGTTTAAGAATATCATTTAATTTTAACTATTAACATCGGCCTAAGCATCGCACTTGTATTACAAAGCAATAGTTGCAATTGTATTCAGCTTAAAATACCAAGAATACTTTTAAATTAGTCTATACTATATACTAGAAAAAAAGTATCGAGAATGATTGCAACTATCGCATATTAGCAAGTTAGGTGCTAGAGCCAAATGTGTTAATGTTTCTTCTTCTTTAATGATGCCGTATCCAATGATACTCATTCTATGTAATTTCTCGTCTTTCCGCTGCGCAGTATGTTTTGGAACCACTTCAACACGAGGTAAGACATAGAAATCCAATTTAGGTAGGAGTGTGTGTGCCCAGATTTGTAGTTATACTTGTATTAGATATTTTATATTGGGTATATCTATATCCTGATTGGCAACATATTTTGTACAAGTATATGATGACAGTCGTGTGCATGATGTTTTATGTTGTATATTCGTTTATATATTCGTGTCCTGTGAGTTTTGTGTTACGCTTTTTATATAAATGTCCGAAATTTTATAATTACTATACGTAGATTTCCTAGGTCACAAATACGTAGAAATAGTATTAGGGTTTGGATTATTAGAAACAAAGTCATAGTGTAAACAACACATAAATTAATTATACATCTTATATCAGAATTGCTATCTTTTAATTATTAACTCTTTTAATAATCACACTTGAAAATTTTTCTATGTAAATTCCTATCTACCTTTTTCACATTTATTTATCCCAATGCTAACCAAAAAATAATTTATTAATACTTTATACTAATTAAGATTCCTTTTATCTACCTCACATATATTTCAGTATCTTTTATTCGTAGTTGAATTATATCAATTAACTATCACTTTTAAAATTACGACGATTTTAACAATTCTACTTCAATTCATAATTTCTTTCCGAGTTCAGATATTTTTTACTCAGTAATAAATGAATTCTAAATTAAAAAGTACGCTCAACATTGTTATAATGATAGAAATGAATTTATCGTGTTTTGTCCCACTTTCAGTCGTTCCGCGGTCATAAGGGGTAGAGTGGTCACTTCTCTGGGTTCCGGTTTAGTCGGAGTGCGCGTGTCCACTTCTACGCCCTTGGAAGGGTTTACATTAACGAGGGAGGACGGTTGGTTCGACCTCCTCGTGAACGGAGGGGGCGCCGTCACTCTTCACTTCGGGAGGGCACCCTTCAAACGCTCCACGCAGGTCGTGTTCGTGCCTTGGAATGAGGTGAGATTTTTCTCCAATTTTGTTATAATTAAAAAAACAATTTGGCATGGTTGTTGAAACTACAAAGTAAGTAAGAGAACCTTCGATGTTTTTATTCAAACTTTGGATGATGGGTATAGAATTAAAGATTTTCATTTCTTGCAAATAATTTTAGGTATTATTTTAAAAAACATTTTTAATAATCTGTATAGTTTACTAGACATTATTTTTAATCATGATTAAAACTTTTGTGATTATTTTATTAAATATTGAAAGATTTAAAAGAAAAATTCGACTAACCTTGAAATTTTACAATCTTCCAGGTTGTGATAATTGATGAAGTAGTGATGACGACGTCAGACGATAAGGGCGGTATGGGCCCTCCACAGGCATGTCTCGCTCACGACTACGACGCTATGAAACCTGTTGTCCTGGCCACGTGGAAGCATGGCTTCCAGGGCGCTTGTCCTGACAAGAGCGCAATACTTGCTGAATCTCAGGTAATGTAACATTGCTGAAAGTTAACAACTTTAGATTTTCCTACAATGAATAATGAGTATCAATAAAACATTTCCAATCTTCATATTCTAGGTGGTTCAAGAAAGCTTACAAATCCCAGGAACCGGACTCAACCTTGTGTACCACAGCTCGAGAGCAGCGGGATATCTCTCCACAATACAACTGCAACTTACTCCAGAAAAAGTACCAGCAACATTGGCACTAATCCATCTAAGGATAACCATTGAGGGAATTCTTTTCGAAAAGATCTTCGAAGCCGATCCAGTCATCAAGTTTACATATCCATGGAACAGACTCAATGTATACAGGCAAAGAGTGTATGGAGTTACAACTGCCTTAGTGAAAGTTGGCTATCAATATACGGATTGTAAGGATATTATCTGGAACGTGCAGACTACAAAACTAAGCGGTCACGATATGAGCATTTCTGATGTTGGTGGGTGGAATCTGGATATACATCATAGATACAATTTCCATGAAGGTATGTTTTGGGTTGTAAACATTAATATACTATTGCATAGTAATTTTATTCGACAGGTCATATTTTTACAGATTCTATATGTATAATAGATACAAATATTATATATACTCTTCTGTTTGTAGGTATACTCCAAAAGGGTGACGGTACAAACATTTACTTGAAACACAAGCCTCGTCTCATTATCACGGCTATGGGCGATGGACGTCAACGGGCATTAGATTGTGGCAACGAATGTTCTGGATCCGCTGTCAAGCAAAGACTTCTAGCTCCTGTTGCACTCGTTGCAGCACCTGATGGTTCTATATTTGTGGGAGATTTTAATCTCGTCAGGAAGATTAATACAGACGGCACTGTTCGAACTGTTGTCAAATTGAAGTAAGTTTTATTAAAATATTTTTTGCTACAACTTAATAAATGTAAGTGTAAGATTAATTTTGACATGATAATTTATTTTAAATTGTTAAATGATTGTTTTTTGTTTCCAGCGCTACACGGGTCTCTTACAGATACCACATGGCATTATCGCCTTTAGACGGTACTCTATATATATCGGATCCCGAGTCTCACCAAATCATTAAAGTCCGCAATACTGACGACTTTAGCGACCCAGAAAGAAATTGGGAGACTGTAGTTGGGTCAGGAGAAAGATGTCTTCCAGGCGACGAAGCGCATTGTGGCGACGGTGCTCTGGCAAGAGATGCAAAGTTGGCTTACCCTAAAGGCGTTGCTGTTTCAATTGATAATGTTTTATACTTCGCTGATGGTACAAATATTCGAATGGTAGATAGAGATGGTATCATCACAACAGTTATTGGAAATCATATGCACCGAGCTCATTGGAAACCTATACCGTGTGAAGGAACGTTAAGCGTAGAAGAAGTACACTTGAGGTGGCCGACAGAACTAGCAATCAATCCTCTAGATAACAGTTTGCATATCATCGATGACCATATGATTCTGCAAATGGCCCCAGATGGAAGAGTAAAAGTGATTGCTGGACGACCATTACACTGCCCGTCACCTTTGACAGGATATGACATGGAACTAGCAACTTATGCAACGCTTGTCATGCCACAAAGCATAGCGTTTGGCGCAGCCGGTGATTTATATGTCGCAGAAAGTGACTCACAAAGAATCAATAGAGTCAGACTTATCACTACTGATGGAAAGATATCCTTATACGCCGGTGCCGAATCGAAGTGTAATTGCCTAGAAAGGGGCTGTGATTGTTTCGAAGCAGATCATTTCCTAGCGTCTAATTCCAAATTCAATACAATTTCAGCAGTAACTGTTAGCCCCGACGGTATTGTACATATTGCTGATCAAGCCAATTACAGAATCCGATCAGTTATGGCTAGTATCCCAGATGCGAGCGGTGTACGAGAGTATGAAATCTACGCACCTGATACACAAGAAACTTATATATTCAACAGATTTGGACAACACGTAATGACGAAAAATATTCTCACTGGCGAAAATAACTACGTGTTCACGTATACCGTCAACACAAGCAATGGAAAGCTTAGCACTGTAACTGATGCTGCTGGCAACAAAGTCTTCTTACTGCGTGATTATTCCAGTCTGGTGAATTCAATAGAAAATACGAAAGGTCAGAAATGTAGACTTAAAATGTCACGGATGAAAATGCTTCAAGAATTACGAACACCAGATAATTTCAATATGACCTTTGATTACCACGGCACAACTGGATTATTGAAAGCAAAATACGACAGCACAGGTAGAAGTTATATTTACAAATATGATGAGTTTGGAAGATTAACTTCGGCTGTTACTCCAACGGGAAGAATTATTAATCTAACATTCGATTTAAGCTTGAAGGGTGCCACTGTGCTAGTTAGTGAAAACAACAGAAAACCTGTTTCAATACTCATTAAAGGTTCGTCAGTAAAAACAAAGGTTGGGGAAGCCGAGACGAAGACAATTATCTCAACTGATGGCAGTATATCCTCTAGCATGCCATGGGGCCACATAATATCGACCGACACTGTTCCATACACTATTCTTTCGGAAATTGATCCTATACTAGGCGAAAGCTACCCCGTACCCGCTAAACAGAGAACAGAAGTTGGTGGTGATTTAGCTAATCGTTTCGAATGGCGGTATTTCTTACGAAGACTGCAATCTAATAAGGGTAAAAGCAGCAAGGCAGTAGCTCAGATAGGCCGTAAGCTGCGGGTTAACGGAGAAAATCTATTGACGCTTGAATACGATAGAGATACTTCTACCGTTGCAGTGTTTATGGACGATAAGGTAGAATTATTAAACGTAACCTATGATAGAATGGCGAGACCTGTTAAGTGGGGACCTAGAAGCGGCATCTTTGCTGAAGTTGAACTTGACTATGACAGGTTTAATAGGCTCACTAGTTGGCGTTGGGGCGAGTTGAATGAGACTTACGGATATGACAGAGCTGGAAGATTACACGAAATTAGAAACGGTGATGGCTCTTCTTTGGCATACTCTTTTAGAGATATGTTCACAAGCTTACCACTAAAAGTAACAACGCCAAGAGGAAGTGACTATCTTCTAGACTACGACGACTCCGGTGCATTGCAAAATCTCACTACACCTAGGGGCCACATTCATACATTCGCTCTTATGACTTCTTTAGGCTATTTCAAGTACCAATACTTCTCACCAATGAATAGGCACCCGTATGAAATATTGTATAATGATGATGGACACATTTTAGCAAAGATATTCCCGCACCAATCGGGCAAAATCCTTTACGTTTACGACAGCACTGGAAAACTTGAAACCATACTTGCCGGTGCATCAGCTATACGATATGTTTACCATGAAAACACTCATCTCGTAAAAAATGTTGAAATATCGGACCCAGACTATGAATTGAGACAAGACTATAAATATCACGCAGGTATCCTGAAAGACGAAAAGATGAAATTTAATTCAAAGAGTGGTCTAAACAATGCTCATTTCAAATATCAATATGACGGCAATGCGCGACTTTCTACAATAGATATGAACATCAACAGTAAGGAAATGCCACAACTGAGGTTAAAGTACAACCAAAATCTCGGTATTCTCGAAGGCGTAAGCGATTTGCGAATCTACAGAAACACATTCAATCGTTCCGTAATGCAAGACACGAGCAAACAATACTTTACCATTACCGACTACGATGATCACGGCAGAATAAAAACAGTTCTCATGAACATCAAATCTTTCGACGTATTCCGCCTCGAATTGGAATACGATGTCAGAAATCGAATTAAATCGAAGAAGATGATGATTGGCGATACTTCATCCAACGAACGAGTTAGTTACAATTACGATGGACATCTTATGGAAGTGGTCGGATCTGAAGATGATTGGAAATACGTTTTTGATGAGAACGGCAATATCATTGGTATCATTGAACACGGAGAAAAGCGTTATCTTGGCTACGATATCGGCGATAGAGTTGTCCAGTACGGCGACATTGAGTTTAGCAGCTACGACGGTCGTGGTTTCGTTATCAGGCGTGGAGAGCAAAAGTACCGTTACAATTCTCGCGGACAGTTTGTCCATGCATTTGAAAGAGATAAATTCCAAATGTGGTACTACTACGACGATAGGAACCGGCTAGTCGCTTGGAAGGACGATAAAGACAACATAACACAATTCTTCTACACGAATCCTCAAACACCCAATCTCATTACGCACATGCATTACCCGAAAACAGAAAAAACTATTCGATTTTTGTACGACCAAAGAGATTTCTTGACCTGCATCGAAACTGAAGATCAACGTTTCTACGTTGCTACTGACCATAACGGATCGCCACTTGTGATATTTGATGTCAATGGAGAAATTATTAAAGAAATCAAACGCAGTCCGTTCGGAAAGATAGTCAAAGATACAAATCCAGGATTTTACTTACCTGTGGATTTCCAGGGCGGAATATTTGATTACAACACCAATTTGGTTTATTTGGAGAACCGATTATATGATCCCGTAGTTGGGCAATGGATGACGCCAAGTTGGGAACATCTAGCAACCAAATTGAGTTTGCCTACTGATATATTCATATACAGGTTTAGAAATAATGATCCCATAAATCGAGATCAGAATGTTCCTTATATGACGAGTCTATCCAGCTGGCTGCAACTGTACGGTTACGACTTGGAGAAGATGATGGGAGCGAAATACATAACCGATATGATATTCCAACCGAAGACCTCAGTAACTGCACCTCAACTGGCTCCTGATTTTGGTGTTATGTCTGGTCTGCAATGTATTATTGAAAAGGTATTTATGTATTTCAATTCAACAGTCTATTTGTCAAAGAAATATTCTTTAAAAAAGAATATCTCGTAAATTAATATTTTAATGCTTACCCTCAAAATTGCAAATATGTTTCTGATCTTTCACTTTCCACTTTTTCACAAAGAAATTGTGTTTCAGGTAAACGACAAACTATCTGACATAGAGTTTGTCCCGACGCCTTTACTGAAAATGGAACCAATCACAAGAAATCTTCTTCCAAGAGTTTCTTACAAACGTGGTGTTTTCGGAGAAGGTGTTCTTATATCTAGAGTAGATGGGAAAGCGTTCATAAGCGTAGCCGACGGCGCAAACAGCGTCGTAGAAGACGTTATAACGACTGTATTCAACAATTCGTATTTCTTGGATGTCCACTTTAGCATTCACGACCAAGATGTATTCTACTTTGTAAAGGACAATTCTCTAAAGATAAGAGACGATATGGAAGAACTGCGACGGCTGTCTGGCAAGTTCAACGTATCGCAAGACGAAACAAACGATCAAGGATTAGAGGTAACTTTACTAATTCAAGTATTATAATCAAAGTCATTTTTCATTATTATTTCATTGTTATCTGAGTTTTGTATACACATTTAAAAGTTTGTTTTTTTTTTCCAGGTTCGAGTGCATGCAGTTGGCAAGGGTTCTGCCCAAGCGGTGATAGTGTTGCGGTACGGAGTGGATCCGGCACAGGAACGCATCAAACTTCTAAAACACGCTCACAAAAGAGCAGCCGCTCGAGCATGGGAGAGAGAGAAAGCTTTAGTAGCCGCTGGCTGGGAAGGTAGAGGATCCTGGACCGAGGAGGAAAAGGAAGAACTCATTTCCCACGGTATAGTCGACGGCTGGGCGGCCAGAGACGTCCACTCCGTCTCCAGATATCCGCAACTGGCAGACGACCCTGCGAACATTGTGTTCGTTCGCGACGGAAGAAGGAAACGAAGAAAGAGCGGCCGCGCGCGTCATCGCTCGTGACTTCGCTAATCGTGCCATAAAACCGCGCTATTTTACGTTTCGCGCCAAAACAAGTTGGCGGTTACGTTCGGATACGCGTAGGAAGTTTTATTTACTATTTTTATAGGACTGAAGTTTTTGGTGGACTATGTATGTATGTGCAATTCTTGTGATGGACGTAGTGTAGACGCATTTAGGTTTCTCTGGACTGATGGAAAGTTTCTACTGAGGCGGATCGGTGAGACTAGGATTTGTAAAGCGGACAAATGCATACATTTGAATCTCTAGATAGTAGGACACTTTCGGTTGCTTGACCTTAGTGAAACATACCCTTTTAAGAACCTTATGTTTTATAATACACTCACTTAATCGATCTTTAATGAATCTCTCTTGAAACACTTACGACAGGGTAACGAGTCATTAAAAAAACATTTAAAATAAAGCTTAATAATGAACTGAGCATAATATTTTAAAACTGAAAATACTCATACTCTATCACAATTTATTAACCAATTTTTGATATTATTTTACATTATTTTTAATCCTATATACGTACGTCGCTTAGATTAATGTAATTTTTCACAAAAAATCATGTATTCCTAACGTATTTTAGCCAAATATTTTTCTTTCGATCCCTACATTTAGGTATTTGTAAATAGGTAATATTTTATTCTTGTAGTGGTTCCTTTTACATTGTTAGACCTAAGGCCCTTCTATTACTTCGCAATACTATACTGTGTAAGCGATAATTTTATATTTTAACTAATCATCTTATTATATTGACCCAATATTTTTATTTTATATATAAAGTTAGGTACACTAAATGAAGTTCCCATAATCACAAAAGTAGAAATATTTAGAACAAATTTTCACCTAAGCATTCAAACCAATATTAAATATTTTAAATAGCTCTAAATAGGACAATTTTTACTACAGAGCATTTTTATCAATAGTTTTAGGTTTTTACATTATTTGGTTACAATTTATTTTTCCTAGAGTATTAGTTTTTGAGTAATGTGCATAATAAATGTTTTCTTTTTTTTACTCAATACATTTTACTTTAAAATAGCAAATACTCTAAATAGCTTTTCTAGTAGGTACATATATTTATTTACATGCAACTTTGGTTTAATGGAGAAAGCATTTGTTTTTTTTTAATGTTTGCTTCATGTAACCCTAACAGTAAGTCCTTAAATAAATAGGAAAGATAAAAATTTAAAAAAAAGTAACGTTGATACGTAACACTGCATGTGTTGTGCAATAATCGAACTGTAGTTCTTCAATAACCGACTAGGGTCAATACTTCTTGCTGACTTATCTTAGACTGACTAATTTTACTCTACGTTTTTCCTATTTGTTTTTGTCTGTGGTCATTGTGCGCTCTGAATACCTGAAAAAAATATATAGTATGTACAATATTATAAAAGTGTTTTTGTAAAATAATATATTTAATTATTTAAGTATAATATGTATGCAGTATAAAAAAGAAAATAAATCAAATAAAATTGAATTGTATCGTAGTACTATTTGCCAGATATAAAACGATAAATGAGTCCAGTTCTGGAGACTACAAAACCTACGCCCTTCTCAACGGATAGTGAGAATGATGGAAATACTTTAGAGTTGTCAGCTTCCAAGCGGATTCGTGTACAACAGAACTGGCACCATTAAAAATATTTTTTTTAATTAGGCGTCTGTGACCTCAAAAATTTAAATTGGTGTTTGTGAAAGTCGCTATAGTCGTAAGCGTGTCGTAAGTCAGTAAGAAGAATATTATGTAAAGAATGTAGATTTATTAGGGTATATTGTATGTCCATAAATGTCTCATTTATATTGTGGTGTCTATTCCGTGTTAGGAGTATTAATTTAAATGCTAGATGACTGAGCGATTGGTGATAAGGCGTCGATATTTTTTACGAGGAGTTTATAAAATTAAAAGAAAAGAGAAAGGAATGAACTTTAAATCTTCTACTCCGGGCCGAGATGGCCGACGCATGGTGATATTTTTGCAAAATGTGACTAAAAGAAGCAATACATTGTAATTTAATACGTCTTACCTTTTATTTAGTGACTATAAGGTGTATTTTTAATTTAATAATTAAATAATAATATTAATATAATAATACAGTATATATAATATTATTCTATTGTGAATGTAGTTATTGATTTTGCGGTGATATATTATAAAGCATATAGTTATCTTTTTTATGATGTATAAAGAATTCTAATTTGTAAATAGGTACTTAAATGATGTAACGTGTAAAAAAACATTGTACATATCTTTACGCTTGATTTATTTATAAAGGAGTTAAGGTTTCTAGAATACAGAATTAATTGTACTATAGGTATATTGTATACCAGAGTCAAGCTGTCAAAGCCGTTAAGGCTTATTAATTAAAGTACTTCTGATTGGTTTATTTTTTTTTATTGAAAAAATAACAGACATTGGTTTTATATAAATATCTATAAGATAATATTATATGTATATTATAAACATTTCTTTTTAATATACCTATTATCTACAGATTTTATTTACCAATTTTATTAAAAATGTCGATCAGTAAACACTAGTATTCCATCAAACATACCATAGACTAAATCTTCTAGACATTTTAGAGAGCTTCACGAATGCATCAAAAATGCATTTACATGTAGAAATAAATCTCCGCTGCATTTAATTTGTATTATTGTAGATAACGGTGATTAGACCCCAATACTCTGTGTAAAGCTACTTAGCAGTTAATACATATAACATTACAAACATACAACTTAATCAGAAGTTTGTTAGTTCTATTATAAATTATATTCATCAAAAAATAATTAATATAATCATTACAGTTTGAATAAATTTCGCTATTGCTACCTATATTTAATTATAGGTATTTGTATACAACGTTATCATATTGTAAAAAAAACATAACTTTTATGAATATCTTGTTCAATCCCAAGGTAAACTTGCTTGTTAATCTGACAATGGCAATCTGAAAACATTGAAAATACTTTTAATGTTTATTAACATTTATTTTAGCAAACATAAAAATAACAGTTTTTGGTAAACATTAAAACGGTAACGTCAACTAATTGATATCGTATTAAAATTTTCACTTACCAAAGTCACTAAATGTGAAAAGTGAGATGAAGTTTTCAGTGTTAATTTCTTTATTTGATTTGATTCTAATTTACTGAAACTACGTTTACTTACTTTATAGAGAATAAAAAGAAAATAATATATTAATTATTCTGGTATAAGTACTCCTTTCAAAGTTTATTTTTTTTAATTATGCGAGAAATAAATCTGGTTTCGTATGGGAAACTGGCGTGTCTGGATAGCCATAGACTCAAAGTCATTTTGACAGAACGATTTTAGACTGTTATCTACGAGTATATTCGTCATCTCTTTCACACGTATGAAATGTTATGTGTATTTATTGCAGTACGAACATCTACTTCACAGCGTGCGTGCTATGAGAGGCGATGTAAGCATGTACAATAATAAAATATATAGAAAGTATTCTAATGGAATATGTAATAAAAAACAATAAAAAATACTTTAGTTTCACTCTATCCCTTTATATCCCATGATTTTAATAGTTTAGAGCATCAGAACGAGCTTATACCTAATTAGTTTAGTAGTTAAAAACCTGCCCTCTATAGATTAAGGGAACTATCGACTTCCATAACCAGTGCTACAATCCATTCTTCTACCCTGGAGCAAAGGATTCCTAACAGCTATTACTATTAGCCTATTTGAATGCCCACTACCTTAAAAAAGATTTGGAGCTTAAACCCATCACGTTGCTCCGGGGTTTGAGTGATATAATTACTGACATGTTAATATCACCACGATAATGACCAGGCCCGATGACTTAACATGTTACCCAAGACACGGGGCTTAATACCATCGACTTTCTTAAGACTTAAATAAATTAAAAAAAATATTTCGAATTTTAATTTTATGAAATGACGTCATAATATATTTTGTTTTTTATTTACTGAATGTGCGGATTTTTGCCCAATTTTTTTTAATATGACGCTGGTTCGGTATGACGCCAAATGGCCACCACGGCGAAAACTGGGTGACGGTGACTTGCTGATAGTTCTTGATATTCTTGATGCTTGAAGAATTCTCGGAAAACGTTTCCCTTTCTTAAATTACGGAGATCATAACAAATTGAATTGTAATTGTGAACTTAAAAATGCAAAATGAGTGGTTAAACTAAGGTGAGTTCTGCATCCCTCTAGCTCTGAAGTGGCGTGCCTTGCTGTACGATTGGTCTCCTGCCCTATTGAAATTTTATCTTAATGCCTTCCAACTGACTCTCCCAGATCAGAGTAACTTAGTACGATGGGGAAAAGCCTCGGAAAAATCTTGCTATAGGTACCTATGGTGAGGCAGTGGGCACTGCAACGCACTTATTGGTAGGGTGCAAGGTACTCCTGGACGAACAAAAGACAAACTAACTTCGTTATAGCAGGCTCAAATACAAATTCCACCAGCAAGCCTTTTTCAATTCTGGGCTCTGCACCTGATTGGCCTATATTAATGGACACGTATGAAAAGCACTATAAAATCCCGGAAGACATAGCTAATTCGACATCTAGACCGGACATATTTCTTTTTTCACAACAAATCAAACGCATAGTACCTATTGAGCTTACAGTGCCGTGGGAAACAAACATCCCTAAAAACCATGTATTCAAAGTGAATAAATATTTCGACCTTACTAATGAACTAACTGAAAATGGCTATGTGGTTAGTTTATACGCGGTAGAAGTGGGTGCGAGAGGTATACCAGCGAAGTGTCTCTATAGCTCCTTATTAGAACAAGTATCCAAAGCTGATTTAGTAGGGTCCTTCCTTCCGAATTTGGCTGGGCAGGGAGAATAACTTGACCAGAGGAGGTGAGTGTTGACGCGCGTCACTAAGAGATCTCTTTTAAACCTACACCCGTGTCACAAGTCTCGGGCTCTGTTCGGAGTTTTTATCTCAACCACGCGATAGACCCGGCACCCGCACGGTGAATCCATGGAATGCTAAGATATTCGTCTCTCTTATGTTCGCGGTACGACCGGTGAGAACGACACTCTCGTCGAATAATGGCCCCTTGCTTGTCAACGAGACAAACATTGAAGTGACAGATGACAGCAAAATGATCAGCAATTATAAAATTATAAAACTATACTCGAATTGCTGTAAGAAGGTGCGGCTGACAGTTGTCAGTATGACGTTGACGTCAGTGACTAGGGATGTGACGCTTAGAAATTCATGTTTATCGCTGACGATACTCGCAGCATAAATCTAGCTCTTTTTAATGTTGTAAAAAAATTAGCTTAAAAGGCAAATTATTATTTGATCGTTATTTATGAGGAGACTTTGTTATCGCGGTTATACTAATGCATAGTTTCTAGGGATTAAACTTTTATTGACTATGGTCTCTGCGATAATTTTTTTAACAACTACAAGTTGGCAATTGACTGCTATCACACCTGATGTGTGATGCAGTCTAAGATGGATGCGGGCTAACTTATTAGGTGTAGAATGAAACAACATCGTACCGGAACACCAAATCGCTTGGCGGTACGTCTTTGTCGGTAGGGTGGTAACTAGCCACGGCGATAGCCTTCCACCAGCCAGACCAAGACAAATTAAGAAAATCTCAATCTGCCCCGCTTTACCATTTGGTACAGGTTAATAAACCCCAAACCAATCCAACCGCAACAGCGAGTTGATGAACTGGAAAACGGAGTAGATATAAAAATGTTAAAGTTGGAGCTTATTGCCTTAGTCCAGCGTCAAAAGGCACCAACTCCTACCTATGCTCTAGAAGAGATGACAATAGGTCTGACCTTGGTCCTTAGATATAATGTTGTTGGGCCCAAATAACATGTATGCTTTTAATTTCAATTCCTATTTTGAAGCTTTATAAAATCAGCATTTATAACATCAGCGTTGCGAACGCAGCATTACCTATGAAATAATTGATTATTTGATTGAATGATTTGATTGATTGAATTTAAATACTTTTTTTCCATATTCCCATTTAATTTTCAGTCACGCCGCAAAAATTAATACCTACTTCACCGCCATTAACGGCAAATAACATGTTGGCACTGTTACAAGAGGCTTTCAACAAAGATTAACCTGAAGGCTGGTCGAAGGTCGTGAATAAAACAAAAAGGAATATTATGTCGGATTGGGATCGTGACGTCCATATTAACAACATACTTAATTCATCTGTACATGTAAATAAAATTGCAGTGTCTGTTTGTGCATATATGCATACCGTACATACACCAAAATAACATTTTTTTTTCAATTATTGTCTGTCTGTCTGTTTATTTGTTCTGGCTGGACATCAGTCATCAGTCGGATTATAAAAAAACCTTTTATATATAGCTCGACTCATGAGGGGTGACATAAAGTAACTTGTATCCAGATATTACCACGGGACCAGGAACTACGCGGGTGAAATACCGGGAGACCGCTAGTTGTTAGTAATATTCGTCATAGATTCATTGATGATGACAGATGATGATTTTAGTGACAACTCAAATGTTCCTAATTCTGATATAAGTTTAGACGAATAAAATATATTTCTTCTTTGCAGCCTTTTGAGTAAACTTTCCCTGATGTTCTGTTGTTGTATAAAATTATAGACTTTTTAAAAATAAAAATTGTACTACAATATACGTTTATTAATAAAAAAAATATCGACTATTTATCGTAGCAGTACGTCCCATCACTAGACACGTCTATGGCGTTACGTTATACGTTACAACACTTTGCTTAATTTTTCTTTCAATTTGATTTTATTTGTAGACTAGAACATTCTGGCTGGGTTTAACGGTTTTAAATTTAAGTTACTACAGCTATTAACGATTTAATATATTACGAATTTGAAATAGCTGAAATGCTAAGTCATAATTTGTAAATCGCTTCAACTTTCAAGAGTGAAACGGAAAGTTAATGACATATGTCACATGTTAGAGCGCAGGCACTATACCTGCTTAAAGGCAAAGATCTAACATTGAATATATTACAAGTTTACTTTGAGTCTCTAACAAACTCGCTTTGTGAGGATTATACGATGTTTCATAGAACAAACGAAAACTACCCTACACGTAACTAATAGGTACTTAGGTTTTGAGGTTATAAAAAATATACCACGTACATAAAAATAATTTATTATAAAATATTAAGTGCTTACGTACAACTAGTGATATGTTTCAATGGAACATACTTTTACATTTAGGACAAGTATTAACAAAATACATTTATATTCATAATAAATTTAACTACATTTTAAGTAAATTTATCGTATAGGCACATAAAAATAGCATAAACATCAATAAATTGGATGGCATTATACTAACTAGAACCAATCTACTGTTTAATAAAGAAACCCCAGTTTCTGAAACAATGATTTATCATAACTAGCTAATGGGGATATTCGGTGATCAAATCCGCATTGGGATTCGAAAGGCTTTGACAATTCATTTTATTAGAAAAGAAACTGGGGATAAAGTGCATTTAATCTTATAAAAAATTCGTAACATTTTTATTGAAAACAATTTTATTTTACTGGCAAAATCTTTTAGACTAGACATACTTTATACAACTTTGCAATAAGTAACAGTATTTATCTACTTAAGATACTCAAAGTTGACGTTTGACTACAGTGAACATATCTAAAAATATAATGTTCGCATCAACTTTAACGCAATTATTTCAACAGTGCAAATCTATTTTTTTTCCTTTGGATAAAATGAATTACTGTCCAACTAGCCTCTACCAATAAAATATACAGATTTTTCATTTTTTCTTCGCAACTCGTTTAGGTATTTCAGATTTTTAGTAGTAAAATTAGTAGTACGTAAGTAAGTACGTAGTACTTAGTTACTAAACTAAGTACTGAATAAAATTGCATTAAATATAAGATTTCTCTTCAGGCCAGTCAAGCATTTAGTTAGAGCCGAGCCACTGGAAACACTCACTGTTCAGAAACGTGTGTTTCAAAGGCACTGAAGAATTCTAGAGAAAATTGACACAAAATCCATAAATTATAAAAAAAAGACGCAAAAGTAAAAATCTAGGCACAAAATGGTGCTAATTCGGCTACCTAATTAAATACACGACACTTTTTTACAATGTTTTATATAAAATGTGATAGAACTGCTTTCAACTTGATATTTCAGATAATTCTGAGTACCCGAGTTACACTAAATTGCATAACCTCATCCAAAAATGGTACATAAAATATTCACAGTAATAATAAAATGCAATATTCTGCTACTATGTGCACAAAAGAGCATATAAGGGATCACATTAAAAATATAAATAATAAAATAATTTAATACAAAAATAATTTCAATTCGTCATAGAATTTTTTTTTCATAAAAATATAAAGCTCTTAGGGAAAAATTTCAAAAAAGTTTTATCAAATTACCATTCGTCGTCTAATAAACACAAGTTAATAATAAAAACGAAGACGTTTCGAGCATTTTTCATTTTTCGAGTAATTATGAAACATGCTTTAACATACATTCCTATTCCTATGCTTTTTTTACATACATTTCTCCATACATACATACATAACTAAGTACAACCATAAATATATAACATACAATAGAAATATCTATCAAAGGCATTGTTATTTTCACTTCAATTGTCATATAAATATTTTTTTTAATTTATATTACAAGAGTCCAGGTTACTTTTCATCCTGGATCATTCTTCATAAGTTAAAAACTTGACCAAAGTTTAACGTTTTTAAACTTGCACAAAGCCGAGCTGATAAATACAAATTACAAGATGTCGTGTAAAAATACTTTGGTAAAATGTAACTTAGTAAAATGAAAATATTTCACTATTACCCGCTTCCATCTTAGATTGCATCATCACTTACCATCTGGTGAGATTGAAGTCAAAAGCTTCATTAATTTTAACAGTTAGGTAATGAATTAAAAAACCATTTCGACGTTCCGGAACAAAAATAAACACGTTTTTTAACTTGTCGACTATACTAGTTAATACAGTTCGATTGACTTTGTCGTTGTAATTTTAACAAATAAAAAAAAATAATTTAGGTTGACGAGTGCAGAACAAAGCAATTTCAATCATATTAGGAATCAGAAATATATAGATTTGTAATATAATTAATAATTTATATATTTTCCGCGAAAACGCGTCGGGTTTTTCCATGTTGACTTTACAATGTTTAATTGCGATAAAATCAATTCGTTGATTTGTAGTGAAAAATGGCAAAATACCAGTACTGGTATAGGACACCTGGTTCAGCGGTAGGACGCTCTGGCCGCGATAGCCAAAGAGACGTTGGTTCGAATCCCGCCGGCTCCACAATTTTTGATATTACGTTTATTTTCAAAAATGGAAAAATATATAATTTATTAAATATTCATAAACATCCGCAAAATAACGCCTGCCTCTATTCAATAGTGACATTGTGCCTAGGCATCCTCAACGGGCCCGGTGATGCGCCTGGCGACGTTATCCCACTTGGCCATCATGTCCTCGTCCACGGTGTCTATGAGCCACTCCTGCGTGCTGCTGTCCGTGCACGGGCTTATGAACAGGCCCCTCGTCGCCGGCTCCCAGTCCAGGCAGTTGTCGTTCGTGCTGTGTTTGAGACGTCGCGTGTCCTGCAATATATATTTATACAATTGTCAAGTAATCAGTGTCATTATAAGACGAGTGATATTTTGTGGCTAAAAAAATTTTTAATAAAAAGAAATTGCCGACTTCAAAACGCACTTAAAAGTAAAAAATAATTGCGTCATTTAGTTGGCAGTCACTTACGGGATGGTATCTCCACAGCTGGTTGCCGCCACCCAGGTGGCAGCCGTACAGCAGCACAGGACTCTTGGGCGAAGAGTCGGGCAGGTCCCAGCACATGTTTCTGTTCTTGCATCTACAATACATAATATGTTATTAAGTTATGGCAAGTGTTTATTTTTAAAGTGATTTTTTTTCCATCGCCCCAAATTTTCTCATCCAACTACCGCATCACAGTTAGATCAATGACAGACAAACAGTGCGTGTTGCAGTGCCAATGACTTAGACACTTGGTCTCCAAATAGACCTCACAAGAAAGCAAGGATCATTAATGTAATCAGTAACAAGTCGCAAAACTAAATTAGGAATTACATGTAATAGTTTGAAAATTCAACTAATGTTGAGGTCCCAAAATGATAGAACGGCAACCGCGCACTGAAAATAGGAATGTTGGCTGGCTTTCTAAAAGATGGACTGATGGGATCAAGCGGGCTGTAAGCCGCAGGATATAGCCAGCTTCAGATCGTGGTGTTTAAGTCATTAGAATGGTCAATGTCCATTTACTCGCTCGTTACCTGTGTGTATCAATGTGACCGTAGCTGCAGCTTGTCCATCTGCTGGCCGCGCAGCGCGTCCACGCAGTACTGTGGACACACCTGCAGTAGTTACACGTGATACGCACTTGATATCTTTATGTCAGGACAGCACGAACTCCTGCTCGGCGGACGCGTCCATAGAGCAGCGCCGTAGCTGCAGCTTGTCCATCTGCTGGCCGCGCAGCGCGTCCACGCAGTACTGTGGACACACCTGCAGTAGTTACACGTGATACGTACTTGATATCTTTATGCCAGGACAGCACGAACTCCTGCTCGGCGGACGCGTCCATAGAGCAGCGCCGTAGCTGCAGCTTGTCCATCTGCTGGCCGCGCAGCGCGTCCACGCAGTACTGTGGACACACCTGCAGTAGTTACACGTGATACGCACTTGATATCTTTATGCCAGGACAGCACGAACTCCTGCTCGGCGGACGCGTCCATAGAGCAGCGCCGTAGCTGCAGCTTGTCCATCTGCTGGCCGCGCAGCGCGTCCACGCAGTACTGTGGACACACCTGCAGTAGTTACACGTGATACGTACTTGATATCTTTATGCCAGGACAGCACGAACTCCTGCTCGGCGGACGCGTCCATAGAGCAGCGCCGTAGCTGCAGCTTGTCCATCTGCTGGCCGCGCAGCGCGTCCACGCAGTACTGTGGACACACCTGCAGTAGTTACACGTGATACGTACTTGATATCTTTATGCCAGGACAGCACGAACTCCTGCTCGGCGGACGCGTCCATAGAGCAGCGCCGTAGCTGCAGCTTGTCCATCTGCTGGCCGCGCAGCGCGTCCACGCAGTACTGTGGACACACCTGCAGTAGTTACACGTGATACGTACTTGATATCTTTATGCCAGGACAGCACGAACTCCTGCTCGGCGGACGCGTCCATAGAGCAGCGCCGTAGCTGCAGCTTGTCCATCTGCTGGCCGCGCAGCGCGTCCACGCAGTACTGTGGACACACCTGCAGTAGTTACACGTGATACGTACTTGATATCTTTATGCCAGGACAGCACGAACTCCTGCTCGGCGGACGCGTCCATAGAGCAGCGCCGTAGCTGCAGCTTGTCCATCTGCTGGCCGCGCAGCGCGTCCACGCAGTACTGTGGACACACCTGCAGTAGTTACAAGTGATACGCACTTGATATCTTTATGCCAGGACAGCACGAACTCCTGCTCGGCGGACGCGTCCATAGAGCAGCGCCGTAGCTGCAGCTTGTCCATCTGCTGGCCGCGCAGCGCGTCCACGCAGTACTGTGGACACACCTGCAGTAGTTACAAGTGATACGCACTTGATATCTTTATGCCAGGACAGCACGAACTCCTGCTCGGCGGACGCGTCCATAGAGCAGCGCCGTAGCTGCAGCTTGTCCATCTGCTGGCCGCGCAGCGCGTCCACGCAGTACTGTGGACACACCTGCAGTAGTTACACGTGATACGTACTTGATATCTTTATGTCAGGACAGCACGAACTCCTGCTCGGCGGACGCGTCCATAGAGCAGCGCCGTAGCTGCAGCTTGTCCATCTGCTGGCCGCGCAGCGCGTCCACGCAGTACTGTGGACACACCTGCAGTAGTTACACGTGATACGCACTTGATATCTTTATGCCAGGACAGCACGAACTCCTGCTCGGCGGACGCGTCCATAGAGCAGCGCCGTAGCTGCAGCTTGTCCATCTGCTGGCCGCGCAGCGCGTCCACGCAGTACTGTGGACACACCTGCAGTAGTTACACGTGATACGCACTTGATATCTTTATGCCAGGACAGCACGAACTCCTGCTCGGCGGACGCGTCCATAGAGCAGCGCCGTAGCTGCAGCTTGTCCATCTGCTGGCCGCGCAGCGCGTCCACGCAGTACTGTGGACACACCTGCAGTAGTTACACGTGATACGTACTTGATATCTTTATGCCAGGACAGCACGAACTCCTGCTCGGCGGACGCGTCCATAGAGCAGCGCCGTAGCTGCAGCTTGTCCATCTGCTGGCCGCGCAGCGCGTCCACGCAGTACTGTGGACACACCTGCAGTAGTTACACGTGATACGCACTTGATATCTTTATGCCAGGACAGCACGAACTCCTGCTCGGCGGACGCGTCCATAGAGCAGCGCCGTAGCTGCAGCTTGTCCATCTGCTGGCCGCGCAGCGCGTCCACGCAGTACTGTGGACACACCTGCAGTAGTTACACGTGATACGCACTTGATATCTTTATGCCAGGACAGCACGAACTCCTGCTCGGCGGACGCGTCCATAGAGCAGCGCCGTAGCTGCAGCTTGTCCATCTGCTGGCCGCGCAGCGCGTCCACGCAGTACTGTGGACACACCTGCAGTAGTTACACGTGATACGCACTTGATATCTTTATGCCAGGACAGCACGAACTCCTGCTCGGCGGACGCGTCCATAGAGCAGCGCCGTAGCTGCAGCTTGTCCATCTGCTGGCCGCGCAGCGCGTCCACGCAGTACTGTGGACACACCTGCAGTAGTTACACGTGATACGCACTTGATATCTTTATGCCAGGACAGCACGAACTCCTGCTCGGCGGACGCGTCCATAGAGCAGCGCCGTAGCTGCAGCTTGTCCATCTGCTGGCCGCGCAGCGCGTCCACGCAGTACTGTGGACACACCTGCAGTAGTTACACGTGATACGTACTTGATATCTTTATGCCAGGACAGCACGAACTCCTGCTCGGCGGACGCGTCCATAGAGCAGCGCCGTAGCTGCAGCTTGTCCATCTGCTGGCCGCGCAGCGCGTCCACGCAGTACTGTGGACACACCTGCAGTAGTTACACGTGATACGCACTTGATATCTTTATGCCAGGACAGCACGAACTCCTGCTCGGCGGACGCGTCCATAGAGCAGCGCCGTAGCTGCAGCTTGTCCATCTGCTGGCCGCGCAGCGCGTCCACGCAGTACTGTGGACACACCTGCAGTAGTTACACGTGATACGCACTTGATATCTTTATGCCAGGACAGCACGAACTCCTGCTCGGCGGACGCGTCCATAGAGCAGCGCCGTAGCTGCAGCTTGTCCATCTGCTGGCCGCGCAGCGCGTCCACGCAGTACTGTGGACACACCTGCAGTAGTTACACGTGATACGCACTTGATATCTTTATGCCAGGACAGCACGAACTCCTGCTCGGCGGACGCGTCCATAGAGCAGCGCCGTAGCTGCAGCTTGTCCATCTGCTGGCCGCGCAGCGCGTCCACGCAGTACTGTGGGTTCGCCACGGGGCGCACCTGTTATTACAAGCTTTTATTTATTTTCACGTCCCAATATCTGTAATTAAGATTGCAATATTTCGGAGACGCATTCAAATAAGAAATAGAAAGAGAGAAGAGAAGAATAGAATGTTGTACTTGTGGCACTTCAATAACGAGCGTATAAAGTATTAAATTCTGAATCAGAATAACCGAGGTTAGCGCGAAATCTGTCTAAACAAACAGTTGACGCATTCGAAAACAATTTAGGGGATAGAACATCCCCCTCTCTCACCCCAAGATGCACTTGGATCAGACGCACCATGTATATGAACGAGTAAATATATGTTTTAAATAATATGTAGTTTTATTTCCAAGGTCAATTGTTCATTATTTTTGTTTAAAATAAAAGTTGTCGTCGTTACTGACCTGTCCTGAAGCGAAGGGGTTGGGCTCAACCGGCGGATACTTGGCAGTTAGGTCAAATGCTACCTGAAAAATTCACATAATTTGTCTTATTACATCATAAAACTGAGATATTCCTTTAATACTATTAAACAAGGAAATAAATGTATAATTAAATGGTTTGTGGCCACAGGCACAGGACATAAATAATCTAATACCTTAAAATAAGCAATTCTTGTATATATACGTACACGCCCAACTTAAGAGATTGTGCTGAAATATGGCACACATATAAATATTGCGATTGCGTGCGCTAAGGGTTTTCTAAAAGTAAAGGTTAGGATAAAGTGTACATTTATTCAAGTAAAGTTCAAGTCAAGTAAAATTTGTTTACCGCAAAAACCCGTACAAAAAAGTCGGTGCCTTCCAAGCTTTGACACGGGTCAACCCATAGAATATTTTAAAAAGTTGCACATTCAAACAATTTTATTCACAATGAGATAAACTTCATTAATTAATCAAGTAAATAAATAACGAAAATAATTTTTATTTTTAGTGCATTTTGAAGTCGTTTTTATTATTATAAAATTTTTAATCTTTTCCCTTCCCAAAGCTTGTCTGGAAGAGATCGGTTTAGCGATAAGAATGTGGCTTAATAGATTATACAAGTGAGAGTACTTTTGTATGCGTTTATGTGTGTACGTCTGTGCGTGTGTATCAGTGCTTACGTGTGCGTATGAGCAATAAAGAATTTCAAACAATAAAATATTTTTTTACGCGGAAGTAGTTAATTAATAAATGAGATAAAAAAAATAAATGAGGTAAGCCCCAAACCTGCGTCATGAACCAGCGGAAGGGCTTGCACTGCAGCTTGTCGCGCAGCGCGCGCTGCGGCGCGATGTCGCCGGGGTCGATGCGCAGGTAGTGCGGCCGCCGCCGGTACAAGTGCGCCGCGTACTCGTCCATCCACACCTCCGCCACGCGACGGTAGTTCTGAATAGTCATCATCATAAGCGCCAAACAAACCTGCGTCATGAACCAGCGGAAGGGCTTGCACTGCAGCTTGTCGCGCAGCGCGCGCTGCGGCGCGATGTCGCCGGGGTCGATGCGCAGGTAGTGCGGCCGCCGCCGGTACAAGTGCGCCACGTACTCGTCCATCACACCTCCGCCACGCGACGGTAGTTCTGAATAGTCATCATCATAAGCGCCAAACAAACCTGCGTCATGAACCAGCGGAAGGGCTTGCACTGCAGCTTGTCGCGCAGCGCGCGCTGCGGCGCGATGTCGCCGGGGTCGATGCGCAGGTAGTGCGGCCGCCGCCGGTACAAGTGCGCCGCGTACTCGTCCATCCACACCTCCGCCACGCGACGGTAGTTCTGAATAGTCATCATCATAAGCGCCAAACAAACCTGCGTCATGAACCAGCGGAAGGGCTTGCACTGCAGCTTGTCGCGCAGCGCGCGCTGCGGCGCGATGTCGCCGGGGTCGATGCGCAGGTAGTGCGGCCGCCGCCGGTACAAGTGCGCCGCGTACTCGTCCATCCACACCTCCGCCACGCGACGGTAGTTCTGAATAGTCATCATCATAAGCGCCAAACAAACCTGCGTCATGAACCAGCGGAAGGGCTTGCACTGCAGCTTGTCGCGCAGCGCGCGCTGCGGCGCGATGTCGCCGGGGTCGATGCGCAGGTAGTGCGGCCGCCGCCGGTACAAGTGCGCCGCGTACTCGTCCATCCACACCTCCGCCACGCGACGGTAGTTCTGAATAGTCATCATCATAAGCGCCAAACAAACCTGCGTCATGAACCAGCGGAAGGGCTTGCACTGCAGCTTGTCGCGCAGCGCGCGCTGCGGCGCGATGTCGCCGGGGTCGATGCGCAGGTAGTGCGGCCGCCGCCGGTACAAGTGCGCCGCGTACTCGTCCATCCACACCTCCGCCACGCGACGGTAGTTCTGAATAGTCATCATCATAAGCGCCAAACAAACCTGCGTCATGAACCAGCGGAAGGGCTTGCACTGCAGCTTGTCGCGCAGCGCGCGCTGCGGCGCGATGTCGCCGGGGTCGATGCGCAGGTAGTGCGGCCGCCGCCGGTACAAGTGCGCCGCGTACTCGTCCATCCACACCTCCGCCACGCGACGGTAGTTCTGAATAGTCATCATCATAAGCGCCAAACAAACCTGCGTCATGAACCAGCGGAAGGGCTTGCACTGCAGCTTGTCGCGCAGCGCGCGCTGCGGCGCGATGTCGCCGGGGTCGATGCGCAGGTAGTGCGGCCGCCGCCGGTACAAGTGCGCCGCGTACTCGTCCATCCACACCTCCGCCACGCGACGGTAGTTCTGAATAGTCATCATCATAAGCGCCAAACAAACCTGCGTCATGAACCAGCGGAAGGGCTTGCACTGCAGCTTGTCGCGCAGCGCGCGCTGCGGCGCGATGTCGCCGGGGTCGATGCGCAGGTAGTGCGGCCGCCGCCGGTACAAGTGCGCCGCGTACTCGTCCATCCACACCTCCGCCACGCGACGGTAGTTCTGAATAGTCATCATCATAAGCGCCAAACAAACCTGCGTCATGAACCAGCGGAAGGGCTTGCACTGCAGCTTGTCGCGCAGCGCGCGCTGCGGCGCGATGTCGCCGGGGTCGATGCGCAGGTAGTGCGGCCGCCGCCGGTACAAGTGCGCCGCGTACTCGTCCATCCACACCTCCGCCACGCGACGGTAGTTCTGAATAGTCATCATCATAAGCGCCAAACAAACCTGCGTCATGAACCAGCGGAAGGGCTTGCACTGCAGCTTGTCGCGCAGCGCGCGCTGCGGCGCGATGTCGCCGGGGTCGATGCGCAGGTAGTGCGGCCGCCGCCGGTACAAGTGCGCCGCGTACTCGTCCATCCACACCTCCGCCACGCGACGGTAGTTCTGAATAGTCATCATCATAAGCGCCAAACAAACCTGCGTCATGAACCAGCGGAAGGGCTTGCACTGCAGCTTGTCGCGCAGCGCGCGCTGCGGCGCGATGTCGCCGGGGTCGATGCGCAGGTAGTGCGGCCGCCGCCGGTACAAGTGCGCCGCGTACTCGTCCATCCACACCTCCGCCACGCGACGGTAGTTCTGAATAGTCATCATCATAAGCGCCAAACAAACCTGCGTCATGAACCAGCGGAAGGGCTTGCACTGCAGCTTGTCGCGCAGCGCGCGCTGCGGCGCGATGTCGCCGGGGTCGATGCGCAGGTAGTGCGGCCGCCGCCGGTACAAGTGCGCCGCGTACTCGTCCATCCACACCTCCGCCACGCGACGGTAGTTCTGAATAGTCATCATCATAAGCGCCAAACAAACCTGCGTCATGAACCAGCGGAAGGGCTTGCACTGCAGCTTGTCGCGCAGCGCGCGCTGCGGCGCGATGTCGCCGGGGTCGATGCGCAGGTAGTGCGGCCGCCGCCGGTACAAGTGCGCCGCGTACTCGTCCATCCACACCTCCGCCACGCGACGGTAGTTCTGAATAGTCATCATCATAAGCGCCAAACAAACCTGCGTCATGAACCAGCGGAAGGGCTTGCACTGCAGCTTGTCGCGCAGCGCGCGCTGCGGCGCGATGTCGCCGGGGTCGATGCGCAGGTAGTGCGGCCGCCGCCGGTACAAGTGCGCCGCGTACTCGTCCATCCACACCTCCGCCACGCGACGGTAGTTCTGAATAGTCATCATCATAAGCGCCAAACAAACCTGCGTCATGAACCAGCGGAAGGGCTTGCACTGCAGCTTGTCGCGCAGCGCGCGCTGCGGCGCGATGTCGCCGGGGTCGATGCGCAGGTAGTGCGGCCGCCGCCGGTACAAGTGCGCCGCGTACTCGTCCATCCACACCTCCGCCACGCGACGGTAGTTCTGAATAGTCATCATCATCATCATCATCATCATCATCATCATCATCATCATCATCATCATCATCATCATCATCATCATCATCATCAGACTATTTTTATTGTTCCACGATGTTGTTGTTATTGTTGTATGTCATTTTTGTACTATACATACATACGTACTATCACGCCTCTTTTCTATAGGTGACCCTGTAGGAAAGAGTTGTGATAGAGCAGAGATCGTGTCCTTCCACTGGACACAATCCATGAATATCTCTCTCGCTTCCAACTTTATTAAATCTTTTATATGAGTAAGACGGTTTAGGGTACTTTTGGCCTTTAATCAGATTGCCCTGGATGTGATCCAGCAAAGTTCGCCTTGGTCTTGCTTTTTTAACATTTCCAATAATTCTCACCATATAAATCTCTTTTGACTTCCAATGTCAAATCAATGGAATAATCATTTACAAAGCCAAATCACCTATAAAAATAATTAAATCAGCTATTTTTGTTGGCCAAACGGGGTACTTTAGTAAAATATACAAAATTTTTAGTAATTTTTCATTTCTGTAAACATTGGGCTCAATTTCGGGATTCTGCGTGTACAACCACTACTGGTCATTTCGGCCCACTTACCCGCCCCACGAAGTCTCCGTGGCCCGGGTTGGGGAAGGGCGCGAACTTGCGGTAGATGTGGCCCACGCGCGAGCACGGCGCGTCCACCATGCGCCCGCCGCACTGCCAGATCTGTGCCAGGAAATGACATTCACAACCCAAAATATACTTTAAGTTTTTAACGGCGAAAAACGGAAGAGATTCTTAATTCGAAGCGTATATTTTTGTTATGTATGATCACGCACAAGGTTTTACGCAGTAGTCAGATTTTGATAATTCTTTTTTTTTGAGAAAGGGTCCCATAGTCGTTATGTTATGTCCTGAGGAAAATCTAAACTGGACTGTTCGACTTCTGGACTCTTCAAAACTTTATAGGCACACTTGCAGCGGTTCCGGTTTTTTTGAAGTGGCTGGCTTATAATGGTACTCATAGTATAGTACGAGTAGGCTTTACCTGTGTATGTCGTAAAGTGTCTTCTTTTGACGTTAATTTTAAGTTTGTACCTTGAAGCTAAGTTCGTACTGCTCGCCGCCCCATATATCCAGCCCGGGATCGTACCCACCCAGCTCCCAGAAGAATGCGCGCGATATCGCGAACAAGCCACCAGCCATCACCGGGCTCCTGTACACATACATACCAATTACACTATATTGGACTTGAAATTTAAACAACTTATTGCCATTCTCTTTAGATGTGGCACTTCAGAGCAAGGTTTCTCGTGGCTAAGGCTAGCTACAAGCACCCTATAAAAGGAGAATGCTAGACAATGTATAGGACTTTAACCCACTAATAAAAACATATTGTACAACAATGTATTATGTATCATTTTATTGCATTTTTTTTACTATTTAATATAAATTACATTTAAAAACTCTAGAACTCGGAGTATTCGACACGAGCCTAACGTTGGATATTGACCATTTCCGTATTGTGTTCCGTATAGTTGTCACACTGAAATGACAGTCGCAAAGCTTCATGAAATATATTTTTAAACAGGCATTTTTAAGTCCTTTGAATACTAGCCTTTTAAAGCCCACATTTGATGAAAACACAAAAAAAACGATTTAAAAGGCTAGAACCCAGTGCAACAGTGAAGATTTAAAAATGCGTAAAGAGCGTAAATTAAAAGGAAATGGTTTAATCACTTTTTAATAATAGTATATTTACAATTTGTGTTATTTCTGGGTTAGGATCTGGCATTCTCCTTTAATATATACTTGCAGAACTACTGACCTACAAGACTATTGACCTTGGTATAGTGGTTACTGCAAAAGCACTGATAACTTAGTCACCCCACGGTTTTTTTAAAAACTAGTCAAATCAGTTTTAGATCAGAGATAGCCGTGTGCTCGGCTTATTAAGGTTGTGTTGTTGGCCGGTCGTGTAAGCTGTCATTGATTTAAGAAAATTATGATTGTCAATGAATCGTCAGGGCAATGAACAGGCAAGGAGAACTAAATATTTTATATTCCCTCTTTCATATCTTCTTGTACTATCAGGGGGTCACGCGTAAAGTACCTTGTCCATCATTAACATTAGGTCTTACGCCGTAAAGAGTAAGCACAATCCTTTGCCATACAGTGTACTCACTCAAAGGGCTCGGGCATGTTCTCCTCGTCTCGGGGCAGCACGGGCAGCCGCTTGTAGAAGAACTCCCAGTCGAAGGCTCCTCGCGCGCCCTCGTCCTGCGCGCGGTACTCGAACGTGTCGTACGCTATCACGTCTATGAAGTGTACTCACTCAAAGGGCTCGGGCATGTTCTCCTCGTCTCGGGGCAGCACGGGCAGCCGCTTGTAGAAGAACTCCCAGTCGAAGGCTCCTCGCGCGCCCTCGTCCTGCGCGCGGTACTCGAACGTGTCGTACGCTATCACGTCTATGAAGTGTACTCACTCAAAGGGCTCGGGCATGTTCTCCTCGTCTCGGGGCAGCACGGGCAGCCGCTTGTAGAAGAACTCCCAGTCGAAGGCTCCTCGCGCGCCCTCGTCCTGCGCGCGGTACTCGAACGTGTCGTACGCTATCACGTCTATGAAGGGACACACCACTGTGCGATAGTTTAGGGCTATCGGCTCTGAAATTATATAAAACAAAATATAAATAATCTATGTATGGTCCGGCCTAGCTACAGTGGCATTATAAGGTCATTTTTGGTTGTCAGTACATGAATCACTGTTGTACGATTATTGTGCTAACGTTGGTCCTGTCATAGTTCAAGGTGCGTATTTCTGTTTTTTTTTAATAGGTTTCGTTACTAACATATAATATGTGACTATTCATAGTCGAAATAAAGCAGTTTTATTAATTTTAGTTATCTATTTTAAAATAGTATGAAACTGTGACCAGATACAAAGAACAAGTGTTAATTTAAAAAAAGAAATCTTTTGTCTACAAGCTTTTATCTTAAAAAAATATCTAGGACTGAAGTAATTATCAAGAAGACTTAAACATGCCCAAACTAGATGGATATAGGCCATTTTATTGCAAAGGCCGATGGTGACCTTCCAGTTTCAGAATCAGATCTGCTTCATATCATAATAATATAGCATTGCAGTGGCTCAAATTGTACTTGCAAAATTTCATTACAGATACTACAGAGTAGGTAACACTAAATAAAAGCTAGTAAAATGTAATGCACCTATCTCTCCGTCTTAATATGTTTGTAACGTTCTAAAATTATAATGAGGCTTAAACAATCAAATATTCACTACGGAACCTCCTAAAACGACGCCTCCGGTAATTGCGATAGCAATTGCGCGTGCGCATCCCAAAAAGCGTCGTATGCTTCGATTAATAAAATGCGTTGATCGACTACCTGCGGAAGCGGTCAGTGACCCTGATTAAGAATTTCGTTTTCGCGGATTCATTCGAGCGCTGCGAGCTCACGAGCATACACTAAGTTACATTAGCTACTATACTCTGAAATTAATTAGTGAACACCTATTAACCCGCTGGGGTGAGTCCCTTAATTAACTACTATTTAATATAAGTGCATACTTATTGTAAGGCTGTTTAGTGTTCCTGTAGTGTTTGTTCACGGTCGCTGGGCTTGGACAGGTACTACAGGGCAAGATGGAGGGCACCTCTAATGCCTATCCTAATCTGGGATTCCAGGTTCGTTCGTTCGTCGTCCTTCTTCTTCTTCATCTATTATCTACTTTGAGCGGCCTGCTACCGGCCCCTTTACCAAGGAACGACGGGCACCCTACTGACAGCCTAGCTGGGATCGCTGGATTGCTGGATCGCTGGATCGCAGAACCGGAGCGTCCCAGGAGTACCTACCAGGCCAGTGACTTATCTACCCTATCTCATAACGGTGTGGCTAGGTGGAGGAGAAATAAACGCAAAATTGACTCACGACCCTGAGTTTTCTTTCACCTACCTACCTGTGGCGGGCCCCCCGTCACAGTGGCGCCCTTCACGTGTTCTTCTTCCACCAATCCACACTCGTTGGGTACTTTTCTAACAGCACTACAGGTTCGACACCGTTTTACCTACGAATACATCGCTGTAAACGCTGAGGAGATCCGACGAACTGGTACGTACCTAATTATTTTACGCTACTTGTAGATAATGTACTCATACTTAGATACTTATAAAACTGTGCTTACCCCTGTACCCCAGTACCCCGCCAGAAAACCTAGGATTTTTGTACTTCACACAAAAATCCGACTTACTCCATACTTCGAGTGTGCTTTCTTTGCCTACTTATATACTTCTTCATGCATACGTTCACGTTCACACTTTCATACCATCTCTTTCAAATTTACCTTTTATATAGTCTTTTAGTCAAGAGTTAAGACGTAAGACCCTAACATTCAGAGTGAGTATTTAATAGTAATAATACTTACTCAAGACAGCAACTCAATGAATATTGCTCATAGTTGATGTAATATTCGTACGACAGGTGGATAGATGTTTTTCTTAGTAGTAGCAGGTAAGTACTTTTGTAACTGAGGTAGTTAAATATTAGAATTAAGGTTAGATAAGGTTTATTTATTATTATGAAGTTAATTTAGAGTAATATTGGTTTGGTGTGGATTAGGTATAAGTGTAAAATTATTTTTGTTTTAAATTATATTATGTATTAAGTATAATGTATTTTAAATAAATTAATGAATAATGTAGCTTAATAACGATAAGTGAATGTTTTTTTTTTCTTTTAGTAATGTTGTTATTTTAGCATTATAAGTTATAGTTTGTAATTAGTTAATTTTATGTCTTTAATGTGCCAAGTTCCCAAGTAGTTTCCTTTTAGATCTTCTAAATCATAAACAAGCGGTGACTTTTTATTAATAACACGACATTTAATGTACTTTGGAGCGAGTTTTTTAGCGAACCTATTGTCCTTATCGCTTTGATAATAAGTACGTTTCCACACAATGTCGCCTAGATTAAACTCAGCTTGTTTACGTCGTAAGTTATAGTTAGTGCTATTTCGGCTATGAGCTTGCAGTAGGGATGATTGGACTTTATCAAAAGTTTTTCGTAAGGCACCTAAGTTTTCAGCGTAATCATCTCTCGGTGAATAAACAATTTCATCTACGGTTACAGGATCAGTAATTGTGTATTGAGATCCACAGCTTATAAGTTCACGCCCGTACACCAAGAATGATGGCGTGAATTTAGTGACCATGTTTACTGAACTATTTAGAGCAAACTGTATCCTAGTTATGTTAGTGTCCCAAGATCTATGGTCGTTTTCGATGAACGTAGACACTGCAGTCATTATTGTTTTATTATAGCGTTCGACTGAGTTTACTTGGGGTGTGTACTTAGGTGTGAATAGGATATTAGGGATTTTGTAAGTTTCAAACATCTCACGCAAAATATTGGCAGTAAACTGTTTTCCATTATCCATTAAGACTGTGGAAGGAATCCCGTGAACATGGAATACACGTTCTTCTAGAATTTTAGCTATTATAGTAGCTGTAGCGCGACGTATAGGGAATAGTAAGCAATATTTAGTGAAGCAACATACTACAACGAATAAGTATGTATTCTGGTTTTTAGTTACTGGGAGTGGTCCTACGAGATCCATACTTATCATTTCAAATGGTCTAGAACAGTTTTTAGGTTGACCCATTACTCCAAGAGTTGTATGATTGGAGTGCTTGTGTGCATTGCAAGCATCGCAATTCATTACGAAGTTAGTGACATCGCGGTGCATACCCGGCCAATAGTAGTTTAGAGCTAGCCGTTTAAATGTTTTGAACACACCGAAGTGTCCAGACATAGGTTCTGAATGATTTTTAGAAATAATACTACCTCGTTGTTCAGCAGGTATTACCTCTTTCCATTCAAACTCACGATGTAATACGCATTTTGCTTGCATAAAACGATAAAGACGTTTATTTTCAACCCGATAGTTAGGAAACGAAGTCGGAGAATTTTGACAGCCGTTATAGATATTGAGATACCACTTATCCGTAGTACGAACTTCATCGAGCGATGTGTTGGTATCTATAGCTGTAATAGGACAAGCTCGTGAGAGTGCGTCAGGTATAATGTTGTCGGCTCCCTTTCGGTGTTTAATTATAAAATTAAAACACGATAGTCTGACTCCCCAACGCGCTAAGCGGCCAGTAGGATTATTCAGGTTCAAGAACCATTTGAGAGCTGAATGATCTGTGAAAACAGTGAACTGTAGACCGTTATCTAAATAACATCTCCAATGTTCCAAGGCAGTTAGAACAGCTAGTGCCTCGCGCTCAGTTATGCTGTAGTTACGTTCGGAAGCACTTAAGGATTTGCTCATGTAAGCTATAGGGTGTTCGATTCCGTCAATAGTTTGTGTGAGTAATGCGCCTACTCCATAGTCGCTAGCGTCGGTATGAACTTCAAATGGTAGTTTGTAGTCCGGGCAAGACAAAATAGGGGCAGAGATTAAGCATTCTTTTAATTTATTAAAGGATTCGTCGGCTTCCTTTGACCAAACAAAAGGTTTAGATTTTTTACCAGACGAAGTTAGTTGGTTTAGCGGACCTGCGATAGTGCTGAAATTCGGCACAAATCTGCGGTACCACGAAGCGGTTCCAATGAATCTTTTAACCTCTTTTTTGTTAGTGGGGGTAGGAAAATTAAGAATACACTCAACTTTGCCAGGATCAACGTGTAGTCCTTTAGAGTTGACTATATAACCAAGATATTTTAGTTCGTCCCGTATAAAAACCGATTTTGACAAATTAATACGTAGGTTTGCCATTTGTAGTTTTTTAAATACCTTAATTAATAGCGATATATGAGAATCGAAGTCAGGAGATACTATAATTATGTCGTCGATAAATGCAAACACCGAATTTTCGAATTCTGGACCATAAAATAAAAGGTCTACTAAGCGCTGTTGAGTAGCAGGTGCATTCGTCAAACCAAAAGCCATGGTGACGAAGCGGTATGTTCCCCGGCCAGGTATGTAGAATCCCGTCTTGTCACGGTCTTCCTGAGCAATAGGTATTTGCCAGAAAGCCTTAGATAGATCAATACTAGATAGATATTTAGCGTTTTTCAAGTTATCTAATATTTCAGAAACGTAAGGTAGTCTGTACGCGTCTTTACGAGTTATAGCATTTAGTTTTCGACTGTCTAAACAAAACCTAAGTTTACCATCTTTTTTAGGTGTAAGTAACACTGGTGATGACCATGGACTTTCACATTGTTCCACGACTCCGAGCTGTAACATTTCGTCAAGTTGCTCGCCTAATATACGCTGTTTGTCCGGTGACAACCTGTAGTATCGCTGTCTAATAGGCGGTGAGTCACCCGTGTCAATGTGATGTGTTATTAAGTGCGTGCGACCCAAACCAAATTTCTCAGCAGAGATGCTTTGAAATTGCTCAATAACATTATCCATAGTTGTACGTTGAGGTTCTGATAGATCGTTGTAGGAACGTAACAAACCGACTGGCTCACTTATACTAGCAACATGAAGGTCAGAATCGTTAGTTAATAGTTGGATAGAATCGGAAAATTTAGGAAAAATTTTAAATTTGGTCCAAAAATCAATGCCTAATATAAAGGGATTTGTAATGGATGGTATGACATAAGCTTTTAGTACGTGAAATTGATTTTCAAATTTTATAGGTAGATTTATGTATCCTATAGAGGATAGGTTTTGGCCACCAGCCGTGACAAATGATTTAGAGTCATTGTTCGATATTAGTGTTAGACCTAGTTTTATTAAATTTAGATGAGAATCTTGGCCCAATATTGTTACGGCTGACCCAGAGTCCAGTAAGCCACACATACGAACTTCGCCCACGCATACAGTTGCGTACGGTCGTATGTCATTGCTAGGTTTTTTATATAAGATTGATGCAATCGAGTAGCTATTAAAAAAAAATTTAAGTTTGGCTAACCACTCACTCCACTCCTTTTCATTAAAATTTTCGCTTTCCCTAGTGCTCGGATTGCAACAATCTTGCTTTATTAGTTTTTTGTATGAGATGTAGATTTTAGGTTATTACAATCTGTACAGTCAGGAAATTTAACATCCCGTTTTCCACATTTAAAACAAATTGGAAAACGTTCTTTCTTACACTGGCTCAATAGGTGATCGTTAGAACGGCATCGCGGGCAAGAAAATCGAGTAACTTGTGCAATAGCATTAACCGATTTTGATTGTGTTGTTAAATTTTCTAATTTAGGTGTATAATATTTTTTGTTGTTAGTATAGTGATTATTGTATTTAGGATAGAATGGTTTGTGTAAGCTAGAATTTTTATTAGTGTGCTGATTAAATTTAGGTTCAAAAGCTAAGTCAGGGGCTAATGTATTGTGTGATACACGCGGAGGTTCCCTGTACCTAGATGTAAGTACTTGCGCATTTTCGTAATTTCTACAGATACTACGCAGTTTGTCCACTGAAGTGATGTTGGAGGTATTGACAGCTAGGACGTTAGCGTAACAGGGTTTTATATTGTGTAGCAATATATCCAACTTATCCTGCTCCGACAAGGGTTTAGTTAGTCGCGCAAAGTAGTCGGACATAATCGAAAAATAAATAACTATATTCTCCGATTCACCTTGCGTCCGAGTTCGAATCTCGTCCAATAATTGGTAGTCGTAATCGGGCCTGCTAAAATCGTTAATAATTAATTTAGTTAAATCCTGCCATGACTTCACAGACTCGTGTACACTGCGGTACCAAATTTTAGCACTGCCTACAAAAAATAACGGCGCTTGCGTCAGTAAGCGATCAGCCGACAAACCTTTTACCGTCGCGTATTCGTGTACGTCGTTAATAAAGGCACGAACGCACGAAGTACCGTCGAATCTAGGCCTAATACGATCGAGAGTGTGGTCGCAGTTCACTACAGTAGGTAAAGAAGTGCACTCAAAGGTAGGTTGGTTAGATGTACTAGGCGTAGGGGTGCTAGGACGTTGTAACGCTGCGAGGCGGTTATAAATAGCATTAAAGTCTTTATTGACCGATTTGACCGCGACACTAGGCTCTGTGTCGACGATGCGTCTCAGACGATGGTATATGTGACAGCACAAAGCGCGCGCACGTTCGAAAAGATTCGCGTCAAATTTTTCCTCCAGCTGTTTTACCCGCACTGCGCACTCTTTCAGAGAGCTAGCAGCTCCTGCGAGATCCTCAGCTAAGTCTAGACCTGATTCCAAAATGTCTGAGCTAGGTAGTGAAGGTGTAAGCTTAGCGATCTGCTTTTTGAGTTCGATTACCGTGGAAGCTGGTTCTACGCCGCGAATAAGAACTTCGTAAGTAAGTTCCGCTTTATTTAGCAAAAAGTATTTAATTTGGTGAGTCCCCATAATTAAATCAACTGAGTTACAAAATAAAAAATGAATAAGATAACAAAATCACTAAGTAAGTAAGTAATTTTAGTAGGTAGGTTAATTTACAATTTACAAGAAATTTTAGTGCGTAGGTTACAAGAATGAGAGAAATGGCTGTTCTTACAAGTTAAGTATTTACGACTGAGTGATGCTATTAAGTTAATTTAATGAAATAATGAAATGAGTGAATAAAATGGAATGGATGAAAGTTACAAGATACCAATGATTAAAAAATTATACGAACTGTAACGTTCTAAAATTATAATGAGGCTTAAACAATCAAATATTCACTACGGAACCTCCTAAAACACTGTGAAGCTAAGATTACGGAGACAAGTCCCTAAGTGCAAATGCAAATTAACGATAATATGTTACGTTAGGTGCAAAAGAGATATGGTTTAACATTTTTTTTAATTTCATATAAATAAAAATATTTTGACTAATGACCCATCCGTGGGTCATGCACGAATAAGCTAGTTACTTCATATCCCTACTACAGGGCATGCACGTTTGGGCTTTTTACCTGTATAACATAATAAAAAATTGCCTACAATTAATTGTCTATGTTTTTTCGTTTATGTCAGGCTCAAATTTTTAATTTTTTGAATAAGAGATCTGTTATAATAGACAACTTAATAGATTTGAAAAGTTTTCGCAATGGTATTTCGTGTTAGTAGTTTTTTAATTTGTTTATGTTTTAGTTTTATAAAAACGAATATAGTGTGTGAGGTGCCTAAACGTTTTGTCTTATTTGTTTTAACAGAAGTCATTAAATAAATACTTAGATTAACCAAATTATTGTTTTATTTTTCATACTAAATATAAGTATTTCGATAGTGGTATATTGGCAACCATTATAGAAAAGTCATACCGGTCTTCACGTCAATTTATTTTAAAATCCGTTGACCATATGTTTAAGCCAATAAACTCACACATGTTACAAGCCATGAAACGTGCAAGGGTCTCATACCCCACTCGTGGGGCATTCACGTACAATGAGTAACTCAACATGCACCACCGATGGGGCATGCACAGTGAATGTGTTAAAGTAGTATAAAACCGTTATCAGAGACGTAAAAAGGGTCATATTATACATAAACAGAGTTAGCAGTGATAGCACCCAGTTGATGTTGGCTTCGGCCAGCATGGCCCCCATAAACCGCGTTATTATCAGATATAAATAAGTGCATATTATACATACACAGACCTAGCAGTGGTGGCAGCCAGTTGACGTTGGCCTCCGTGTGCGAGTCTAGGAAGATCAGCACATCCGCCGTTGCCCGCTTGGCGCCCGCCAGCCGCGCTGTTATCAGCCCACTCCTGCTCTTCAGCCTCACCACTTTCACCTTTGGCAGGTGCTTCGCTAGATATTCATCTAACTTTTCTTTAAGGAATGCTGAAAACCAATTTTTATTTAACTATAAACTATATGAATTTGCAGATTCTAGAGGTCGACTGGAAGTTAACCCTTTTGGTTATGATTCCCTTGCGAAAATTTCTTTTAATTCCATTAATATAGAAGTTTGATTTTGTTACAGCTTAAAGGTATTATAAACCTGAGTATTTGATATGAATTTCAGTTTACACCTCTTCAGTTAGAGTTTATGAGGGAAGAGGACTAGTGACTTTTAAAAAATCGTTAAAAATATTTTTTTTTATGATGTACGGTTGTCGTAATTTTTGCCTTTATCTTTGCTATAAGAAATTCCTTCGTACCAAATTTCAAGAATGTGAGTTCACGGGAAGTACCCTATAGGTTTTTATTAACTTGCAAGTGTCGAAAATTTGTAAACAGCTGTATGTTTTGATTTTGTTACCTTAGAAATTTGAATATTTCACAGATCAAATCCGGAACGGTAGACATCAGTACTTGTATACATTTCAGTTTGATTGATGGAATGCATGGAGGCATGCATTCCTGAGAAAAAGGGGTCTTGACAGACAAACAAATGGATGGATGGAAAACAAAGTGATACTATAAGGGTTCCATTTTCCTTTCGATGTATGGAACCCTAAATATAATCTATCAAGTTCTAACAATAAATTAGCAAAATACCTATAAATAATGGAACATATTATATCAGTGATTAAAATCTATAAAGTTTACATACAAGAAAAACAACTTAAATCCAACAAATCAATAGCACTATCAGCAACTTACGAGATCATATCATCAGGAAATTGCTTGTAGTATCATTACTTATTTACTATCATAATTTACACTTAGAAGCATTTACTTACTCTTTGTACTAGCATCATCCACTAGAAAGACTTCTTTGATTAAAAACTGAGGTGATCTATTAAGTACACTGTAGGCAGTCCTCAACAAAGTACTCCAATGTTCATTGTGAAATGGTACAACCACACTGACTGTTGGTAGTGACTCGATGTATTGTCTTTTGTGACATCCGAGATGGCGGATGTCTGGTAGGGAGCGGTTCAATGGTATCTTGTCACTCAGGGCACCATTAAAACCATTAACTGAATACAGCTCTTTTTCGATATCTGCATCTTTTGAAGGAAGGTGGGCGGGATGGCCATGTTCACCAATTCCTTGAAAAGTTTGAAAATGATAAAATAAATTATGAAAAAATCTAGATATTTTTTAATACATTTAAAAATATCATCACACCCTCAACTGTAATAACTTGTGGATGTGATAATATTTATTAATAAATCATATCTATCTTCTTATCTTTCTTTTTTCATTAACTAAGTGAAAAGCCCACCCTTGAAATTAAATTAGACCTCTAACTATACAATGATTGAGGTTTAAAAATGATTTAATATTGGGAGATCCTGGGTTGTACTTTGATAAGATGATGATTGACCCCTGAAGTAGATATTTGTTTTATAAATTCAAAAGTAGAGTCAATTGACAGTAATTACATTTTGTCACCATTTTTATTGATTCTAACAGTAAGTATTTAATGCAATATTTCTTAATTTATTCATGAAGATTAAATAAAATGTAAAAATTCCGCAATGTCATTTTTGAATGCATTGCCATTATTAAAATTATATTTAATGCAACTTACCTACTCTTTGTCTTTCATATTCTATTTGCTGATAATTGTGCCAGTCTATTTTCTGCAATTATGAAAAAAATATTATTTTGACATACTTTTTTCTCAATAATAAAAATTTAAAAAATTATACTTCTTACCTTTAAGCTGGCTGGTACAAAATGGTCACTGTACAATATTTTGTTAAGTGATGAGCGCACTGGTCTGGCGACATCATTCAATGTCTTCACATCTGCGACTGTTCTGATTGCATACAGAACTACTACTATGAGTGTAAAAATGACTATATTACGCAGCCTCAGTAGTCTTACAATGAAGCGTTTCATAACTGATACCATTCTCTGTAATAAAAATATAGGCTATTATGTCATACGCACTCAATTCACTCAAGTCTCAGGCATATGTGAAAGGGAAAGAAACTGAAAATGACACCCTGATGCTGCTTGGCATCTTCTATTATCAATAAAGTTGGGAAAGGATGCTTAGTAATAATAAGCCTGCTTAAATGGGTAAATGTACCAGCAAAGTAAAATAACCAATGTATTGCTAGGGTACAACTAGACCATAGTTGACTGGTTGACAAACAGCTTGGCATTGGAACAAAATACAAATTTCTGAATACCTCACCAATTTATGGGTTGAAATTTAGTAAAAGATAAATGCAACTTAACACAGGTCACAGGTAATTTAACCAATAACTTCGACTATATTTTATGCGACAACATACCGGGTCACTAAAGTGCTTAGTTTAATTAGTACTTCTCATTATTAACTACACATAGTACTTCCAATTATAATAATACAACTAAAGTGAGTCACTCAATTAGCCAGCCTTGACATTTTCATATAATACACAAGGAAAAGCCGATAGTTCCAGTTATTATCAAAACTGAGATAATATCATTAGTAGGCAGAAAGTACATATTTTAAAATAACATTAAAAGGATATATATAATTTCTGATAAGATAGTAGACTCCCGAAGTTGATATTCGATTTATAAATTATAGTGAATAAATTGAATAAAATTACATGTTCATTGTTTTATTTCACACTTTTGTTTGTTATCGTTTTTATTGATTCAAATTGAAAAGTATTTTGTAAATAAAACATGCATACCTTTATAAACAAAGTGTCTTTATACACTTTGCATTTGGTCAATTTCAAATTAATATTCTTGATTGACCTAAAAGTTGTGTTATAAATAAACCGCAAACATTCACCCAGCGGCCAGGCGCTATTTTAAATGTTTTTTAACAAAATAATTACAAAATTCAATGACCTCCACCGAAAACCGACAATTTTGATTTTGATAGTAGCAATACCAAAGAGAATGGATATCATCAACTGTCATTTGCCGCTGTCAAAGTCAATTTATTGAAGGTTATGACATCATAATATGATTGGCTGTACGTAACATTGATGACAACTGTTTGATATCGATTGGTCAACAGTATAAGACTTTGACACAAATTTAACCAATTGAATTTGTGCACAGATTAAAAATGTTCCGAAATAAATCAACTTTCAAAGTGGAAAATCAGTAAATGTCAAACACTGGTTGTCTTATTGTCTATGTCGACAGAGAATTCAGAATTTATCAATTCATCGAGGCCGCAAGGAAATTGAAATTATTTAACAATTTTTGCAATTTGTTACGTTTATGTGCATTCAATTATAGCAAGAAAAAATCTTAAAGTGAATTTCTGTAAAGGTTACTTAGTTAAATATAATTCATGAATTAGTGTGGATTTCAAAACAAGGTACGGAACTAAAGAAATGCCGACAAATACTATTTAACACTAGCTTCTCAGTGAATTGGTTGCGTTTTATTTATTTTCATTGAGGATATCCGCTATCCGCCGATCATAGTGGTAAAGCTGTACACAGTACGTTTAACTTTTCTAATTTAATTAGGAAGGGATTTATATGGCGTGGGTTTTCGATCTTCATGTTTATGATCAGACGATTTAAATATGTTAATAATTTCAGATGGCTGCGTATAGGCACGTGTTAATTAGTGTGGCTTTAGTGCTGTTGGTGTCTTCCTACATCACTGCTAAAGATGAGGACTCTGATGATGGGGTAACAGTTGAGGTTAGTTTATACTTAAGTACTTTATACAGGTGACCTATTTCAGAATATTGTTCACCTCTATACTTTTTATTCATTGTAAGAATAGTCAAGTTAAAATTTTTAAAACTTTTTAATTTTACATTTTAAATGGCTTATAATAATTAGTTCAAACCATTAAAATATACAAAAATATTCTTTAATAAGCACTTATTTCATTTGTTAACATTAATCAAAGAGAAATATTTTTATATTATCTACAATAGAGTAAAGAGGTCTCATTTCTGTATCCTAAAAATAGATTTATCAAAAAATTTTAATTATGTGCATTTAACATCAGAAAAAAACCTTGTAATTAATGATGCATATATGACTCAGCATTTATGAGTGAAGTTTAATTTTATTACTAAATCCAATTGGAATTTTCTAAAAGCTGGGTCTATACTCCAAATCCTGTTATACTATGAGGAGGGAGGCCTAGCCCTGTAGTGGACCGTAATTAGGCTGATTATAACGATGATCTATTAACTTCTATAATTATAAATAATCATACTATTCCTTTATACCTTTTCATTGATAAATCTATATTCGTTTCCTAATTTTGTTATGTGTTGATATTAAAGTGTGGACTTCAACAGCATGAGGTAGTCTGAGATCTGTGGTCATATTATGTATCCACTTAAATGACACTTGATGGTGTGCGATTTGAATTTGTATATGTGTGCCAAGCGATATAGCGTTCCGGTACGATGTCGTATAGAAACCGATAGGGGTTCGGATTTCATCCTACTCCTAACAAGTTAACCCGCTTCCATCTTAGATTGCATCATCATTTAACATCAGGTGTGATAGCAGTCAAGGGCCAACTTGTAGTCGATAAAAAAAAAATGTCTCTCTCTATCTAAAAAGATTTTATAGATAGAGGGGAACTGATGCAGATTTGAAACGTACACTGTAGTGTCATTATATAATTGCCCTACCGTTGTTAATTAGTATGAACCTAGAACCTCATTTTTTTTTTTTTTTTTATAGTATATAGGCTAGCACTTGGCTATGATGTATCATTATTTTAAACTAAGCAGTTTTTCTTTTGTTACACTTCATATAATCTACTTGAAGTGACATAAAATTGTAACCTTATTTTATTTATCTAAGTGTTACAATCAGATAAAAAGTTTATGATCTTCTTGATAATAAATGATGTTTGTCCATTTATTAGTGTCTTATATTAACCTTAGTTAAGTGACATATTGACTAATACAAGTCAATCACAATCATTACATCATTATGTGTGTGTACACATAATTATGATGTTAGAAGTTAGAAGTTTTAAAAGCGCTTAATAAATTAGTTTACTTTCTCCTTAACAAGCTTGACCGCTTACAAAATTTAATTATTCGATTTATTTTTGGTTTGAGGAAATTTGATCATATTTCACAATTTCGTGTCCAACTCAAATGGCTCACCATGACTCAATGTCGAAATTTCCATATACTTTCTCTTCTGTATTCTATCCTCTTCCATCATCACACTCCACTTTACCTTAAGGAAAGGTTCCGTTTTCTTGGTTCTAGCCACCTTTTCAACCACCGATCCCGCAATGATAACAAGTTGTTATGTCCACCCAGTAGGTCTAACCGCTACAGTGAATCATTCACTGTGAAAGCTGTGAAACTGTGGAACGCCGTTCCGAGGGAGATACGGCACTCAAAGTCACTCTATACCTTTAAACGTCGTCTTAAGAACCATTTCCTTAATTGCAATTAACGTATGTACTCGTATATATGTAAATATTGTTTAAGTATGTCTATTATAATGTATATATGATATTATTATTTATTACTATTATATTATTTATTGATATTCATGTTTTAGTATGTAACTTATTGTATATGTAATTTTTTAGTTTTTATGTAATAGTTTTGTTTTTAGCTATTATTGTACACCAACCACCACTCTCTTTTTTTTAAAACTTGTTTTTCCTTAAGCTTGACGGTTGCCTGGAAGAGATCACATCTAGTGATAAGGCCGCCGTTACACCAATTGTTATAATTATTTAATTTCTTCTTTTTTTTTCTTACTAATGTTATTGTGTTCTTTGGTGTAATAAAGAGTTTTTATTATTATTATTTATTATTAGTTTACTTGAAATAAATAACTTTGAATTTATACTGTTTATTAATTAATAATAAAAGCAAAAGTTAAAAAAATTTCAAGGAAACACAGCTTTTTAAGACATGGATATTGTTAAAAAAATCATCAACCAATTACCTAATTACAAATTTTCAAATATTATGTATGCAAGATGAATTGTTATAAATAGGCATTGCTTTACAATTAAAAAATATTAATCAAGAAAAACACTGACATCTGGTCTGCCAGTCTGTTTGTGATAAAATTATAGATTAGTATACAGATATTCATTGTGGTTCTGGCCAATAAATTTTGGTTTTTGAAGGTATTGTGTACAATTGAGATTAAGAATGCTTTTAGATACAATGTTATTCTTTATAATGATAAACTCTGTATAACATAGGAAAGAGCGTTATTTGGTTTTATATACTCTTTATAGCGCAGCAGCCATTCTTTATTACGAAGAAATGTGGTCATATTTACTCACAGAAAACATTCAACAATGGTGTAATTGTTTATGTCATCTTATCAGGTCACAGTAGATGCAGACCAAACCTTCGAGGTCCCGATACTTTTGAGCCGTCTTGCTTTTGTTATTGTTAATTGCCTTGAACACTGCATTATGCTTAGTTAGCTTGAAAATGATGGTCTCGAAATAAACACACTAGGTACCTTTCGTATTATCAGTTGCAAACCAACTTTGAAACCATTACTGTGGCCAGTAAAAGAAAGGCATTGTATTGACGAAAAAGTTCGTGTGATACGTGCAATTGAAAAGGGTGAAAAGAATAGTGACATTAGAGGTTGTTTTTAAGTACTTCAATCTACTGTTATAAAAATGTATTGTGAATAAAGGAAAGCAACCAAATTTGCTTTCCTTTATTCACTCCATATAAGAACAACTCTCTATAACAGTAAAAAGTCTGTATTTTGTTTGTTTTTCTCTTTTTTTCTGTTTATTTGGACTAGAAAGAAGTCTGCAATGGCATTTTTTTTGTCTTTTAAAAAGAACCTGCCTTTTCTTTAAAAAAAATGTTTGATACAATTTTTTAGTGTTCTTTTGTGCAGTAGTTCTTTATATCTTGTTACAGACAATAGAAGAAGAGGAAGAATATGAAAGTCCACAGGTGGATGGTAAAAAGGTGTATCTCAGTGAACATTTTGATGACGAGGCTGCATTCAAAAAGAAGTGGATCAAGTCTGAGGCCAAAAAACAGGGGGTGGATGATAACATTGCCAAATATGATGGCAAGTGGGAGGTAACTTTTTCATATTAGTAAAACGGAAATATAATTTTAAGTATGCTAATTTTAACATTTACTAGTATTCCCAAAATCTCTTCAAATTATCGTAAATATATGTGCTTTCTACAATAGACCCATGAGTCCTACACTTAAGCCATGGGTACTTTTAAATAAATCTTTTGGCGATATGTTAAGGGGGAAAATATGTGTAGGGGACATTTTAACTAAGATTTAAGAATCACTAGATTACATTATTATCCCTCTTTGTTGGAGTTTTTCAGGTCTTTATTGATTTTTATTTTTTTTACTGTTTACAACATGGAATCACCTATTATATAATTCATCTCATTACAATTTGAAATTAAAAACCAGCAAAATAGGATTATTAACTAAAACTAGAAAAACGCAAGTAATCTGTTCATCGAAAAGTGAGCATTGCACGGCTACATTGCCGGCAGTAAATATAGATTGCGGACATTGTTCGCAATACAATGCGTGCTCAAAGATTTTAAAACCGATAACCCCACATTTCCGAAATAAATGGTATTCACTCTTCACGAAATTTTCGATAACGTGTCCTTTACACCCGGTAAGAGTTCCTTCTTCAGAATGGGCGAGCAGTGTCTTGTAAGCAATAAAAAATGTATACTTGATGATATAAAATTGAATTTTAGATCCAAGCCCCAGCAAGGCGTATCCTCAAGAATGATCTAGGTCTAGTCCTGACTACAGAGGCCAAACATGCCGCAATCTCCGCCCTATTGGATCGACCCTTTGAGTTCAAGGATAAGCCACTCATAGTGCAATACGAAGTTACTATGCAGGTATGTATTTAATTATGTACAACATTTTATGTTGGCAACATTGTATTAAATGTTTTTATTATAACAATAGATAACAAATTGTTTCGAAGTCCTTTGTGGAGCAGTTGTATTGGCGCTGGATTTATAGGACAGACAACCTGAGTTCGATTTTCGGGTGGGTTTAATGATATATTCTTTAATTGGCCCAGTTCGCACTGGTGGAAGGCTTCAGTCGTGGCTTTTTACCACCCTATCGATTGTGTGGATTTCATCCTACTAGTAACTATACTAAAGCCAAACTCGGTTGAAAATGCTGGTCAACAAACAAATTTTAAATTAAGGTAGAAAATGTAACACATTTTATGTCTAATATATTTAAAATTATGCTTTGTGTTTTTATAAAATCTTTTTAAAAGATATTGAATATAATAATTAGTTTTAAGCTTACTTAGATAAGTAAGCTTAAAACTAAGTATTATATTCAATATCTTGACAATAATGACAATAAATTAGATAATTTATTGTCATGAATTCGTCATCAAGAAGTTAACTAAAAAAATAGGTGTAAAATGACTAGTGATGTTTACCTTCATTTTTAATTTGTTTGTTGACAAGCAATCTCAATCGAGTTTGGCTTTAGTATAGTTACTCGGCTTTCATCTGGGGATCATTCTGGCTATTCTGTTTATGATTATACTGGCACGCCTAAAGCACTTAATCGAGTAATCATATTCAAAAAAGCGACTAATTACATAATTATGGAAAAGGGCTCATACTTTGACACTGCTGTGCCAATATTAACCAAACAGCAAAGAAGGCCAGGTAACTGGCATTGAAATGAAAAAAACACATCAAAATCGGTCCAGCCGTTTGAGCGTCGAGGGTTAAAAATTATATTAATAATAGCCTTTTAGTTACTTTCGCAAATATAATATAACTATAGTTGAGCCATCAAAACGTCAGAAAACAAATGTATCAGTCTTGAAAGTCAGACAATATTTTTGCTTACGAGAGATAAGGACAGAAATAATAAACCGCTTTCTCATGCCGGTTTACGTTTTTTTTATAAAATGAACAAACTATACAATTTCTTTCCATCCCCAACACTTATGATGCAATAACAGCATACACTTTCGTACCTACTCATAATATGTCTAACTGTTCGACCTGAAACTGCAAGCTGATAAACCAATTAGCGGCGCTGGCTTTACGACTTTCACTACCGGAGTTACTTGTAGAACAACCGTGTCTTATAACAATTTACGATTGCGTCACTTTGCGAGATATTTCAGTTCAACAATTTCTTTACCCGTGTCGTAAATCTCAGGCTCTGTTGAAAGCTTTTCTCTTTTTTTACACGCTACAAGTTACAGCAATCACATTGGATGTTAAGTGATAACTCAAAAGCACGATAAGGCCGGGCGCCCATTGTGATTTTTTGTCACGGTAACATTTTGTTGCCGTCACCCTCTGTCACCATCAAGGAGCCCACTGTAGGTAACTGTCACCGGGTGACAAAGTGAGCTTATTTGAGTTCTAGATCGATTTCAATTAGGTTGCTGTAATATGTTCTCTCAGAATACACGAAAATAAATTAAACGAAAAAGACGCTAAAGGCTGCATCCTATATGTACACTGAAAGATAATATATTTTTTTATTCTGAATTAAACTAAACACTTTAAATAATAAGTCGAGTGACAGTCACGTCGCCAGCAGACGAAACTATTTGTCACCGTATTGTCACGTCACCTTAGTGAGCGCACTCTCTAATTTCTTCATTGCACTCGATTAGGTGACTCAAAGTCACGGCGACAAAAAGTCACAGTGGGCGCCCGGCCTAAGCTGTCGGTCCCAGTCAGTAACGTCTGATAGTGATCGTTAATAAATAAAACATCACCCTAAGCCTGCCAACGCACACGAACACTAGAGCAACGTGGCGGGGCTTATCAAATCTCCTCTCCTTTAAAATCCTTGTAGCGGGCCGTTAACAGGCTGATATGATGTTACTTAAAAAGAAATATTTTTTCGTATTAAGAAAACACGTCTCAAATCCTTTATAAAGGTAAACAATTTACAAAAATATCACAAAGAAATCTCATGGTATGAGCACAAAACATGATTTTATTGGATCAGTTCCAAAATTGCTTTCGGAAGCGTTTTATGGTCTTTGTTGAACGTTTATTAATAGGTATTGCATGTCAGTACACTGTATTTTCTTCTTACATGTTGTGATGTCAAACTGGCTATTTTTGAAGCTGAATAACAAATGAAAAATCAATTTTTTTTTAAATTATACAACTGCATCTGGAGCTCATTCTTTATTGTTGAAAATCGATGTGTAACAAAGCAACAATACGCAAATTAATTAATTACAAATAATAGCATACAAGAACTTTTGAAAAATTAAGTCCAATAAGATAATTTATCCAATACTGCCAATTGCAACCTTCAGACCTATAATGCGACATATTTTGTGCATCCTACCACCTCCCTCCGTGATTCGTTTCTAGGGTCATGTTCACATACATTTATGACCTACGTCCTCGCGTTACGTTTTCTTTCAGCACCAGTCACATCTTAGCCCTACTTGAAATTTCTTCATAAAGAAAGTCATGAAATAATTCCAAAACATTTGGCCTATCAATTAAAGCATTGTTTATTACAATAGGAGGGTCAGAACTGCGGGGGCGCGTATATTAAACTCCTATCTGCGGGGGCCAACACGAAGGCCGACCTGCGTCAGTTCCACGACCAGACGCCGTACACCATCATGTTCGGGCCCGACAAGTGTGGTAACGACAACAAGCTGCACTTCATCTTTAGGCACAGGAACCCCAAGAACGGCTCTGTTGAGGAGAAACACGCGAAAAAACCCACGTGAGTCTTTTCATTCCTTTTTTATATATAACTAGCAAATGTGACCTTCCAAGAATACCAAAAAAAAATTTGAAGGCAAACCAATTTTTCAAAAAAAAAAGAGTTGGCTTAGCAAGCTATCCTTAAAAGATAGATATATGCCATCGCAGACTTTTTTGTAGACGTAATAAAGAGAAGCAATCCTTCCATACAATATTTTGGTAATCTCAAACGGTTAAGGCAGCGTTGTTAAGGATTGGACCTTTCGGGTGACGTGACTCGTCATATTTGAGCTATTTTACCGTAACAAATTACATACTAAAACCTTTCTTAGGAATCACTATATAGTGAAAGTCGCATGAAAATCCGTTTAGAAGTCAGACAGATAGACGCGGCGGGGGATTTTGTTTTATAATATAACAAAATCTCAAGCCACTTTAAAGAGGAGATCTAAACACTTAGGAGAATTGTCAGTTATTTCATAGACGCACGCACCGTCATCCAAACGGAATAACAATTTGACAGAAGATAATCTACTATTATGACCTCGTGGTTCCCAGTACGCGCCTGGACGACATCTACAAAGACAAGGAGCCCCATCTATACACGCTGATCGTGCGGCCCGACAACTCCTTCAGCATCCTCATCGACAACAAGGAGGCCAACGCCGGCTCGCTGCTGGAGGACTTCACGCCGCCCGTCAACCCGCCGCAGGAGATCGAGGACCCCGACGACAAGAAGCCCAGCGACTGGGACGAGAGGGAAAAGGTATAGTCAACATATTCCGACAACTCCTTCAGCATCCTCATCGACAACAAGGAGGCCAACGCCGGCTCGCTGCTGGAGGACTTCACGCCGCCCGTCAACCCGCCGCAGGAGATCGAGGACCCCGACGACAAGAAGCCCAGCGACTGGGACGAGAGGGAAAAGGTATAGTCAACATATTCCGACAACTCCTTCAGCATCCTCATCGACAACAAGGAGGCCAACGCCGGCTCGCTGCTGGAGGACTTCACGCCGCCCGTCAACCCGCCGCAGGAGATCGAGGACCCCGACGACAAGAAGCCCAGCGACTGGGACGAGAGGGAAAAGGTATAGTGAACATATTCCGACAACTCCTTCAGCATCCTCATCGACAACAAGGAGGCCAACGCCGGCTCGCTGCTGGAGGACTTCACGCCGCCCGTCAACCCGCCGCAGGAGATCGAGGACCCCGACGACAAGAAGCCCAGCGACTGGGACGAGAGGGAAAAGGTATAGTCAACATATTCCGACAACTCCTTCAGCATCCTCATCGACAACAAGGAGGCCAACGCCGGCTCGCTGCTGGAGGACTTCACGCCGCCCGTCAACCCGCCGCAGGAGATCGAGGACCCCGACGACAAGAAGCCCAGCGACTGGGACGAGAGGGAAAAGGTATAGTCAACATATTCCGACAACTCCTTCAGCATCCTCATCGACAACAAGGAGGCCAACGCCGGCTCGCTGCTGGAGGACTTCACGCCGCCCGTCAACCCGCCGCAGGAGATCGAGGACCCCGACGACAAGAAGCCCAGCGACTGGGACGAGAGGGAAAAGGTATAGTCAACATATTCCGACAACTCCTTCAGCATCCTCATCGACAACAAGGAGGCCAACGCCGGCTCGCTGCTGGAGGACTTCACGCCGCCCGTCAACCCGCCGCAGGAGATCGAGGACCCCGACGACAAGAAGCCCAGCGACTGGGACGAGAGGGAAAAGGTATAGTCAACATATTCCGACAACTCCTTCAGCATCCTCATCGACAACAAGGAGGCCAACGCCGGCTCGCTGCTGGAGGACTTCACGCCGCCCGTCAACCCGCCGCAGGAGATCGAGGACCCCGACGACAAGAAGCCCAGCGACTGGGACGAGAGAAAAGGTATAGTCAACATATTCCGACAACTCCTTCAGCATCCTCATCGACAACAAGGAGGCCAACGCCGGCTCGCTGCTGGAGGACTTCACGCCGCCCGTCAACCCGCCGCAGGAGATCGAGGACCCCGACGACAAGAAGCCCAGCGACTGGGACGAGAGGGAAAAGGTATAGTCAACATATTCCGACAACTCCTTCAGCATCCTCATCGACAACAAGGAGGCCAACGCCGGCTCGCTGCTGGAGGACTTCACGCCGCCCGTCAACCCGCCGCAGGAGATCGAGGACCCCGACGACAAGAAGCCCAGCGACTGGGACGAGAGGGAAAAGGTATAGTCAATATATTCCGACAACTCCTTCAGCATCCTCATCGACAACAATGAGTGAAATAATGAAGTAACTATAACCATGGCGCTGGTAAGATGGGAGATACTAGGTAATGATAGAATTAGTGAAGCAGACCTGAGGAACCTCAGGGGGACTTAGGGGGAATTTTTAGGTTAACCTACCTAAGTTTGAGGGGGGGGGGTATGGGTGGTCACGCCTGGCTTTGATAAACGTTCTCTATAGAAGTATATAACTATAAACATTTACTTATGCGCCTTGCAGTTACGCATTAAAAATAGGCTGCTAGTGATGAAGACTTAACCAATTTGGTTGAAGATATCATATTTTTTTTATTTTAAATGTATTTTAGATTGTTGACCCCACCGCTACAAAACCTGAGGACTGGGATGAGGATGCTCCTGCTCAAATTGTGGACCCCAACGCGGTCAAGCCTGATGGATGGCTCGACAATGAACCAGAGATGATACCTGGTCAGTCTTCAATTTTAATCTCTCTACTTCTATTTCTTTTTTCTTTAATGTGGTGTTATTGACAGGATTTAAATATTTACTAATTGGACTATATTAATGACAATTGGATTTATTAATAACAATTGGACACGTGAAAAACATTATAAAATTCCTATCTAGGTCATTTTAATTTTCGTAACAAATTAAACATAATTATAGTACTTGTTGAGTTTCCAGTGCAAATCCTTTGGGCCATGTAACAAATATTTATGTGACCTTACAAATGAACTAAAAAGAAATGGGTATGCGGTTAGTTTATATACAGTAGAAATAGGTGCAAGAAGTATACAAACAAAATCTCTACAACCGGCTCAAAGACTACAGTTGCAGTAAGCTCCATTCTAGAACGCGTGTCCAAACCTGCTCCAGCAGGATCCTACTAGACTCGATTCGTTGACCAGTCACAAAAGAACCTTAAGCATCTCTGCCACGCGATGGACCCCCCATGGTGAATCCATGGAAAGCTAAGATATTCGTCTCTGTGAGGTTATTAAAATAAACCAAGAGAAGATTTAAATTATGCTATATTGGAACTAATTATATTGAATTTACAATAACGACATCCGAGGTTAGAATATTCGAGAGTCATCTGTCACAGTTAATTAATTTTGCTGAACCTAATATATAACATTACAGGTTGCATTCAAAATTATAGATTACATACTAACAGTCTCTCTCTTTGAAAACTTTCACGCCTTACCTATTTTATATAAAAATACTTGATACAATTGTCTCTCTCTCCATACAGACCCTGAAGCGAAGAAGCCAGAGGACTGGGACGAGGAGATGGACGGCTCGTGGGAGGCGCCGCTGGTCGACAACCCGCTGTGCAGCGCCGCGCCGGGCTGCGGGGAGTGGAAACCGCCCACCATACCCAACCCCAACTACAAGGTGACGTCACAGTCCAGTGGTTAGCCTGTACCGGCTGTAAGGGTAGACCCGAGTATTTGATATGAATTTCAATTTAATACATCTACGCGTTCAGGAGGAAAAGGGTTGTAAGTTTATTAATTCTTGAAAATATTTTTATTATCTGTTGTAACTAAAAATTTACAATTTACGCAGATTTTCCTGTGCTATAAAACGTTGCTTCAACCAAATTTCGATATTCACGGGAAATACCCTGTTAGTTTTGATTACGAGTGTCGAAAATTTGCGGCATTAACGGCTGTTTCTTATGATTGCGTTAGCTTAGAAGTTTAATTTGTCCACAGCTCCAAGGGACAGTAGATCTAAGTACTTGATATAAATTTCAGCTTGATAGTAGAATACTATTCGTCTGTTACAGGGCGTGTGGCGCGCGCCGCTTATCCCCAACCCCAACTACAAGGGCAAGTGGTCCCCGCGCCTCATCCCCAACCCGCACTACTTCAACGACGAGCAGCCCTTCCGCATGACGCCCATTGTGAGTATACCACAACCCCAACTACAAGGGCAAGTGGTCCCCGCGCCTCATCCCCAACCCGCACTACTTCAACGACGAGCAGCCCTTCCGCATGACGCCCATTGTGAGTATACCACAACCCCAACTACAAGGGCAAGTGGTCCCCGCGCCTCATCCCCAACCCGCACTACTTCAACGACGAGCAGCCCTTCCGCATGACGCCCATTGTGAGTATACCACAACCCCAACTACAAGGGCAAGTGGTCCCCGCGCCTCATCCCCAACCCGCACTACTTCAACGACGAGCAGCCCTTCCGCATGACGCCCATTGTGAGTATACCACAACCCCAACTGCAAGGGCAAGTGGTCCCCGCGCCTCATCCCCAACCCGCACTACTTCAACGACGAGCAGCCCTTCCGCATGACGCCCATTGTGAGTATACCACAACCCCAACTGCAAGGGCAAGTGGTCCCCGCGCCTCATCCCCAACCCGCACTACTTCAACGACGAGCAGCCCTTCCGCATGACGCCCATTGTGAGTATACCACAACCCCAACTGCAAGGGCAAGTGGTCCCCGCGCCTCATCCCCAACCCGCACTACTTCAACGACGAGCAGCCCTTCCGCATGACGCCCATTGTGAGTATACCACAACCCCAACTGCAAGGGCAAGTGGTCCCCGCGCCTCATCCCCAACCCGCACTACTTCAACGACGAGCAGCCCTTCCGCATGACGCCCATTGTGAGTATACCACAACCCCAACTGCAAGGGCAAGTGGTCCCCGCGCCTCATCCCCAACCCGCACTACTTCAACGACGAGCAGCCCTTCCGCATGACGCCCATTGTGAGTATACCACAACCCCAACTACAAGGGCAAGTGGTCCCCGCGCCTCATCCCCAACCCGCACTACTTCAACGACGAGCAGCCCTTCCGCATGACGCCCATTGTGAGTATAAGGAGTGGGCCACAACCCCAACTACAAGGGCAAGTGGTCCGCACCTCATTTCCCCAATAATAAGAAAACCTGCACTACTTCACACGACCAAAGTAAGCAGCCCTTCCGACATGACGCCCAATTGGATTTGGCAGATGTAACAGTTCCCCAACAACAAGGGCAAGTTCAAAGGATCCACGCAACTCAAACCCAACCTGCACTACTTTGACGAAGCCCTTCTCGACACCGCAGCTTTAATTTATTCCGACTTAAAATTATCACATTATATTTAAATTTAAATAATATAAAAATTACATTGTGAAATGTTTCACTGAATAAACATATTTTGACTTTGAGTTTGACTTTGAGTTGCATATATTTCAGCACGCAGTTGGGTTCGAGCTGTGGTCGATGTCTCCGCAGCTGCTGTTCGACAACCTGATAGTGACGGACGACCCCGCCGTCGCGGAGCAGTGGGCGCGCCAGAGCTACGCGCTCAAGCGAGCCAAGATCGACAGCGATGCGGTAACAACACTATAACATTCAATCATTCATTCATTCATTATCGACGACTGGGTTCGATTCCCGGCGGGGCAGATTGAGATTTTTCTTAATTTGTCATCGTCTGGCTGGTGAGAGGCTTTCGCCGTGGCTAGTCACCACCCTACCGACAAAGACGTACCGCCAAGCGATTTAGCGTTCCGGTACGATGTCGTGTATACTGGAAGCATTTCATCCTACTCCTAACAAATTAGCCCGCTTCCATCTTAGATTCTATCATCACTTAACATTAGGTGTGATAGCAGTCAAGGGCTAACTTGTAGTCGATAAAAAAAAAATTCAATTGAAAACTCAACAAACATTTAAATAGTGTATAGAGTTGACTGAAAGTAGAAACTGAAATTGCCCGACAAATTAACAAAACATTCGCGAAATATGAGCATACATACATACTACTACATACTGCAAGTATCCAGCCGCTTGTGGCGGTGGCCATTTTGGACCGATTTTCATCAAATATAGCAACACGTTTTCTCGTACACATCTTTCCAACAACCAAAAAAAAAACAAAAACAAAATCGATTCATCCATTCAAAAGCTACGATTCCATAGCCAGACTGCCAAACACACAGACACGTCGAACATATTACACGTCGTTTTTGCGTCAGGGTTCAATAATATGAACGTAAGTGGGCGTGTTTTTAAAACTTCATTATCAACAATGATTGTTTGAATAATTTATTTAGTCTTTTATAGAAAATCAAGCGACACTTGGCAATTGCTAATTGTAAGGTCAACACAGTCTTATGTAAAGAGTTTTTTGAAAAAACCGTTTACTAAGTACAGGTTACTATAAAATTAATGACTTTATTAACGTCAAAGATTCTTGGAAGCAATCGGCTTTTCTTTCTGCATACGAGACAGGATAACCAAATTGTAATTATAAAACATAAATTGTAACAGTGATTTCTAAAACAGTTTTGTCGGCTCCACTCAAGGATCCGCCTTCCGAACCGGTGATAGATTCCCTAAGTACTGATAGAAAATTTAAACATGCTTGTAAAACAGCCTACTTGATTTCCAGTTTTGAATATAAAGCTTTTTAAAATGAATAATGTATCGGCGTGGAACATGCACATAGCAAACGTGGTGGGGCCGAGCTCTATCGGCCACGGGCTACCGGCCGGGCTGGTGGGCGCTGTACGCATTGTACTGCGCCATACCCGTCGCCGCCTACGTCACGTACCTGCTGCGGCGGGCCAAAGAGGTCACGTGCTTAGTCGCGCTAGTGTGTGTACACATATATAAACGCTAGAACCTCCGTAGCTCAGTGGTTTGCGTGATGGATTTATACGGAGGTACTGGGTTCGATTTGCCGATTGAAATTTTCCCAATTCTTACAACTTAGTCCTACTGGACTAGTACACCTAGGTCGCGCTCGAAGAGACATAAGAAAATGCGTAGCATTTAGTGATTAAAAGCAGATGGCTGAATAATAAGAATATGGCGTTGTGGTGGTAACCTTTCAAGAAAAAAAAACAAATTTGAACGCAAACTAATTTTTTGAAAAGAAAGGATGTATGTAGCAAACTATCCTTAAAAGATAGATATGCCATTGTTACCTTTTTTGTTGTTCTAACATGTAAGTAAATAATTATTCCATACACTGTTTTGTTATATCTCAAAGAAATTAGGCAGTTTTTTCAATTAAAGCTTCCAGGCGCGCCACTCTTCCGACTATTCTCGTCATAATTGAGAAAATTTACAGAAACCTAAACAAATTATATACTAAAATCTTCCGCATGAATTGCTCTATCTATTGGTGAAAACCATATAAAAATCCGTTCTTCCGAAAAATAGTCTTTGGATTTATCGCGAACAGACAGACATATGCGGCGGGGGATATAATATTATAATAAGATCGATGCGTCTTCCAATAGTGTCGTTGCGTTGGGGCGAAAGAGAGTCCACCTTAAACCACTGAGCCCCGGAGGCCGGCATTAAAGTTAGTAGTAAGCTAGACACAGTAGAGCTAGAGCGTGCGAGTGTGGCAGGAGTCTGCTGGCGAGCGCCTGCTGAAGTACGCCGGCGAGAACCCCTGGGTGTACGCGGTGGTCATCATCGTCTCCTTCGTGCTGGTCGGCCTGGTGGCCTACATGTGCTGCGGACCCAAGACTGTGAGTATGCAGAATAGGGATGATTCCCATCCGTAATTTGGAGTTTCCGCATTATTTTGGTCATCCGTATCCGCAATAATCGATGCGAAGTTTATTGCGGATGCGGATCCTGTACAAGTTGTTACAAAAAAGAATTCATTCAAGATCTATTTGTTATTGTCTATTATTAGTAACTTATGAACATTTCGGTTGACCCTTGATAAAAAGTATCAAATACCTGTACGAAACAAAATACTTTCAAATTTCTTAAAAATTTGCTTTAGTGATAGTTGTGAGTTAACATGTAACATATGGATTTTCTGAATATTGATCAATCGTTTTCTTTGGTTTTTTTTTCAGGCTATATATTTTTTTCCAACTTTTAAATATTCGAAACTTCGTTCTCTGTGTCGTTTGTTGATAATTGTAGTGTTTAATCTTTGTCTTATACTTCTAAGTATTGTTGTACCCATATATTTTTTTTGTAAAAATCAAGATTCAAGTTCGTCTTATTAAGTATATTTTATTCTTAGAATCCAATTAATATTTTTTTTTAGAATTTGTTATTTTTTTTGTGGGAACTGTTTCGTTTATGAGAACATTGAAAAAAGACAGGTAAACCTCAAAATTCCATAAAATTAAAAATTTGAGTATTTCATTTATATTTATTGAAAAATGTTTTTCAACATTTTTTAAAAACCTTTATTATGGTTTCATAAACCTATGAAACCGTATGTTTTATTTAATTGTATGTCATTTAGGACCCTGACGCTGACGTTAAGAAGACTGACGCGATAGTGGAAGACGACCCGCACCTGTCCGAGGGGGAGGAGCAAGAGGGCGAGCAGAGAGACGAGGGGCAAGAGGGACAGGAGCCGGTGAGACCCAGCAAGGCGGACCTGGAGGGACCCGCACCGGAGGCTGACAACACTAGTGTGAGTGTGTTTACTGTACAGGCAGTCCTCGACTTGCGTCGAACAATGTTCAAATGCTATTGCTCAAACATACGTCAATTGTTTCGATTTACGGGAATGTCCGCGGGGCCGGCGGATTTTACTTAATACGTAATTTTATCATTACATATTATTAAAATTAAAAACACAGAAACACATATTTAATTATATTTTTTAAGAGAGACGTTCTCGCAGCCACTTCTACATGGCCATTTTTAGTTAGTTCATTAGTGAGGACATAATATTTATTCACTTTGAATACATGGTCTTTAGGTATGTTTGTTTCCCACGGCACTGTAAGCTCAACAAGTACATTTGATTTGTTTAGAAAAAGAAAAATGTCCGATCTAGATGGCGAAATAGCTAAATCTTCCGGGATTTTATAGTGATTTTCATACATTTGATACAAAAGTATATATATCCTTACTTAAAATGCAGAACATAACCCTTAAGTTTTACATATAAACATACGAAAAAATATGACTCGATTTACGTCGTTTCGATTTACGTCGCATATTTTGAGAACCTAACATGCAGTAATTACGAGGACTGTCTGTATATACAAACATTTATAGTTTTAAAGGTATTATATTCAATATTTTTTCCTTTTAATCGACAGACAACACCTCTGGTAGACACAGAGGGCGCCGGCGACGGCCAGCGGAAACGGAAGCCGCGCAAGGAGTAAAGGAGATAGTGATACGTATTGTATTCATTTGCGTGTAGCTGTTAGAGCGAGAGGGCGAATGTGTGGTGACGGATAGAACAATCTTCTCATTTATTTCGTATTTCAATTTAATTATCTTCTTAATTTCCAATTATTTATGTGTAGGACTGTGTGATACATATTAATACAAAAGGCGATTGCTTATTATGAAAAGTTGCATTTTCAGTTCAGTCCTATATATAAATATAAAAAACTTATGCGTTTTATTATGAAATAGTACTGTTAGCGAAAATTTTGTATGACGCATCATTTTTGCGTCGAGTGTTAATGCTTTAGTGAATTATTTTAATTTTAATGTCGTGGTAAAGAAAATGAAAATAGAATATAGGTCGCCTTAGAGTTTGTGTTGTAAGATTTCATGTAATTAGTCATTGGAGTTAATGTCAATATACATAAAAAGAAATAAAGAAAAACAAATATTATTATTTATATAGCGTGATTTCTATTTAAGTGCGAGTATTTTTTTATTGCAATTCAATGTGGTATGAAATACATTTTTTTTTCGATTTCCGACTCAATTTTTTCCATACATTGTTAACTTATCTCATATAATACAAGCAGCATTTTCAATGAAAGCCATCCATTCCATGGGGTTAAAATTTTTCCGACTCTTTCAACAACTATCGTGATATTTCAAAAAATTATATACTAATACCTTCCTCAGGAACCACTTTATCTATTGGTCATAGCCGCGTTACAGTCCGTACAGTCTGTGAGTTTATCGCCATCTGACACACAGACGCAGCGGGGAACTTTATTTTATATTAGTTTTTGCCCGCGACTTCGTTCGCGTGGAATTAGTTATTACGGCAGCCTAATTTTTCTAAGCTTTGAATGTCATATTTATTAATATCTAATCAACTGCCTAAGAAATAGGTCTTAAGCTTTCAAAATGACGATACTTTCATACAACATTTCATCCCCCTTTAACCCCTTACAACCCTTTTTTCGCAATTAATTAAGTAGCCTATGTCCTTTTTCAGGCTCTAGACTTACTGTGTACCAAATTTCATTTAAATCGGTTCAGTAGTTGTAGAGTGAAAGCAAGACAGACAGACAGACAGAGTTACTTTCGCATTTATAATATTAGTTAGGATACGTAGTGATTCACATTATTTTGATAGTTTTACATCGACTCCAATGACTTACTTACATATTTGTGTACTGGAAAACGTTTCTCTTCTTTTTAGCGTTTAATGTATGAATATATTGGCATTATTATAAGGTTTCCCGCACTCACAATAATATGGTCAATAAAGTAGGGTACAATGTGTTGAGTTGTATCCATCAAGGAAATAATACTGTTATTAGTAAAGTTACAACTTTTAAGAATAGACTTACGCCATTTTGTCGTGCTGCACTTACGTACTTTATTGACAGTAATATTGCGTGTTATCAGGCAACCCGTTGAGTAAATGATTATTGTTTATTGAAACAATAAATTCGATAAATAATAATGATTACTATTGAAGAATTTCCACGGCATTGCTTTATTAATAATAATTCATGAAAATTAATTCGATATGAATTCACACAGACTTCCCTTATTATTATATTCACCAAAGAAACTTCGAGAAGTCACTCAAAACTTCGAACAAATCGTTCGTTCATTTATTCGTTTTTTTTTTATTATTTAAGGAAGACTTATAGAACTATTATTTTTATAATTTATTATAATTAATTGAATTTTGTCGTGGTTGTAAGATATTTCTTTTCATTATTGTTTTTGTTTCTCGTGCATTTTGTGTTATTTTATATTAAGGTGAGCGTAGATTGCGACGGGTGGTCACGTAACATAACAGTTGATAATATTTAAATGAGCCTCTTAATATCTAACCAGAGAGATTTTCTTAAATTATTGGACATTAAATTTATTTTTAACATATTTTTTAACTCTCCATTTTATAAATAAGTATAAATATACTAGAATTTATACTTATCAAATTGGTCAGCTTTGATATGTCTTTCAATTCACTGCAAAAACACATTAGAACTACTTGTTACTTGTATAATTATATACAGTGCAATATAACTTTGCGTAAATGCTATTGCTTTATATAGAGAAGCGGCTTTTTAAAATAACAAATAAATATTTTTGTTTTTCTATAATAGTGATAAAATGTACAAAGCATTTAACTGTGTCTATCTTGCGGCGCACCCGGCGGAATGTGTGCGAGTCTTTAGTTTAGGAAAATGTGTGGAACATATAGTTATTAATATATAAATAAATATAATGGATGATGTATGTAGTTCTTTTAATTTTGTGTTCAATGATTAATATATAAATATATAGCGACTTTATTATAACATTAATAATTATTATTCCAGAATAAACTTCCAATCAGCACGGCAGTGTGTGCTCTGAGCTTTATGCACGGTCCCGGGTTCAATTCTAATAAATTTGTGAGAGTAAATTCAATTTTAATTCAAAATAAATACCATAAAAAATCAGTTGCTTTAGCACTTTGAATTTAGGTAAATATTCCTTATTACATTACATAACAGATATTGATAATGAACATTTTATACGAATATCTTAATTTGTTTGGCCACTTTATGTAGTAATACCTGTTTTATGAATATACATTCATTTATTAATTACTAACAGATCCCGCGGTTTTACCCTGCTAGTTAGGTTTACCTTAGAAATATTGGGATATAAAGTAAGTAAGTTTTGATATGTGGCACTATCTGCCTTCATCCCAAAATTTGGGTCAAATTGTGTCAACAGTTATGAAGTAAAGGAGTAAAAACACACACACAAGCTTTTGCTTTGACAATGTAGTGTCATCTATTAATTTTAATATACATATTGTTAAAGCTTACACTTTTTTGCAGCTAAATTACTATAATATTTAGTTTATAGTTAGGCGGTATTACTATAGAAGTATTTGTTTACAGCGTAAATATATTCGTATGTATGTAATAATTCACAAGTCTGTGTTTGTGTTGTTAGCAACCTATGTGAAGGGTACAAGCAATTGACTGTAATTTACAATAATAATAAAATGAATATTTCCTATACGTGTCTATTTTTTGTCCATCATTGCCCTATATATATACATCCTGCTCGATGACAATTACAATGAGATTGTTGTTGAAGATTGTGTCTGTGCCATTCAAATTGGCCCAGGACTGTACAGAATAGAAGAAAATATATCGGTCGATTACTCACCATGGAGGTGATCACGACCCTCAGTTATGAGGGACCGACTGAAGGTATTTTAAAAGCTTTAGTAAATAAACCTTTTCAAATCAAGCGAGTTCCTACATCAGTACTTTAACCAACATAACTACACTATCAGGTGAAATAAAAAAGGAGATTAACTGGTACGATACAAAAAGTCTTTTTCTTTCTCCGTCATTTCAAGGTACTCGTAGCTATGTAAGTCTAAAAATTTTTTTTCATAAAAAAAAACCGAGATCAGACTCAATAACCACTTAATAATAGGTTTAAGGGCCCGCCTAACAGATAATTTTAAAAGTACCAAACAAAATTATTTCTTGTTAGGTACCTATCCGCCTCACCTGTATTATTTTATTTTTAAGTTCGATGCGTAACCGATTTTAATGTATTTCGCTGAGAAAACGCGAAAATTATCGTTTTCTCTACTCGAGATATCTCTTCGGGCGTATGTGAGGCCTACTAATAATCAAAAGATAGGACCTTAACAAGAACATAACGGCCGGTTCTCGCGCCTGACATTGACACACATAGTAAATAGTCTGTAAGAACTGCGCGCGCGCACCACACGCGGGGAGCGCCGAGACTATTTACTCTTCGGACTCGTATTTACATTTCTAAAAATCCGTTATTTTTGAAATTGACGTTTTTTTAATTTAAATCTCTACCGATATTTTACTTTATGATTATTTATTTTTAAATATCATAGGAGGTCGTATGGTATTTAATTTATTTAACGTATCTATTAGATTATTGCAACTGAATTTGTTTATTTATAAATCAATACAGGATTTTCAGATTTTCGGTCATGTTGAATTTCTTGCATTTATTATTTTTGGTAGTGGCGTACGAGTGTTATCAAATACCCCCCAATATTGTTCTAATTGTTGCCGATGATCTGGTAAGTCATCAATTGACATTTAATTTTTAATTACTTAATGTATACACCAGTATGTTAATTACTTATATAGTTTCGGAGATATTACAAAATTTCTAAAAAACAACACTGCCGCTATATAGTCCAAATTACTTAATTTGGACTATATAGCGGCAGTGTATAACCTCCTCCGTTTTATGTTATACGTACTGAATAGGGGTCAACATTTTGGTACTGATATTCTTTGAGAATTCGATCTTTGATCTTTTCTTTCGATTTATTTGGCATGGCAGACCATATTTATATAATATACGAAAAAGTTAGTTCGTTTGTTTAAACGGGCTAATCTCTAGATCTGCGTATCGGATAGTAAATTATTTTGTGTATTATGAAAGCTAGACTCAAAAGTGAAATAGACTATTTAATACAAGCTTCAGCTTGCCATAAATAATTTATATTGTTAATGTTAATGTACTGTAAATCGTACAATGTTTAACAAAAATGTACTTACACAGGAGGGGACGGAGGATATTGCTTGACGGGAAACTATAAAAAATTGAACTGAGAGGGGTAGCGGGGAAAGAGCCGTTTTATATGAAAGTCTGTCTATAAAATTAAAAGGGTACCCAAGAGGTTTTCACGCGGACGAAGTCGCGGGCGACTGCTAGTAAAATATAATAGCATTTATAAATTCTGGCCGCAAAGCTACCTAACTATACTGAAGCCAAAATCGATGTGGAATATTTATCTTCCGCTAGTTATTTTACACCTTTTAGTTTAATGACTTTTTACTAGTTAATAACAAATTAAGTACAATAAATTAAATTAATAAGTCTAGAACAATTAGATGTAGTTTATTCTAATTATTATTATTAAAAAAATGAGTAGGTACATCATTTTTAATTTATTAGTTATGAAATGATATGCGTTCTCTAGCATAATTTTAATTTATTGATAAAAATATTCCACATCAATTTTGGCCTTAGCATAGGTGTAACGTGAATATCGCGATATGTGCATAAAATCCCCTGCTAATATTGAAAAGTACAAAATATAGGACTTTTAAGACAGAGGGTAGGATTGCAGCTTGGGCCGATTGAGATTTTCTTGATTGGTTCTGGCTGATGGGAGGCTGACAAAGATGTACCGCCAAACGATTGAACGTTACGGTACGATGTCGTGTAGAATCCGATAGGGCTGTGGAATTCATCCTACTCCTAAGTAGTTAACCCGCTTGCATCTGAGATTGCATTATCACTTACCACCAAATGTGATTGCAGTGAAGGGTAACCTGTAGTCAAAAAATACAATAGTGGAATAGGAAATTGGTGAAAGGTAACTCAAACTCATACATGCACTATATAGATACCGACCGACAGACTATAATTAATTTACTCTATGCCAGGAAAATATTTAGTTGCCGTTCGTTATCTGAAAGTTTATGCTTCTGTTTTGATAATATACTACAAATGACCACTTTTACTGACCTACTTCTCGTAACTACTCAGTACCTACATAGTGGCACGATAATCGTTACATAGTATTTATTTTTAATACATCGTATAATGTTAAGTTAACGGGTTACGGCCTAAGGGTCACTGTAACAGATTATGATTATACTCCGAACCATATAGTTGACAATAATGGACTTTGATAGGTATGGGTGGACAGCAGTTCGTCTACTCTCTCTACTACTCCTTTACTCTCATAGCGACATTCGGCCTATCACCGCGGGTTCAACGGCTTTTATTGCCAATCTATATGACTCCGAGTATAAGAAGGTATATTTTTCCAAGACCTCTGTTGGGTTGGGCTATGCCTCTCCCTACATATCCCCTCTAATTTAAGTAGAAAGAAAATTGGTCAAAATGCTAATTATTAGTCGACCCCAATTATTACTTTATTTTTTTTATCGACTACAAGTTGGTACAAGTTGGCCCTTGACTGCTATCACACCTGGTGTTAAGTGATGATGCAATCTAAGATGGAAGCGGGCTAACTTGTTAGGAGTAAGATGGAGTCCATACCCCTTTCGGTTTCTACACGACATCGTACCGGAACGCTAAATCGCTTGGCGGTACATCTTTGTCGGTAGGGTGGTAACTAGCCACGGCGAAAGCCTCCCACCAGCCAGACCAAGACAAATTAAGAAAAATCTCAATCTGCCCCGCCGGGAATCGAACCCAAGACCTCCGTCTTATAAATCCACCGTGCATACCATTGCGCCACGGAGGTCGAAATTTATGCTCATTTTACTCGTCGGAAAAGCGAATTATTTTTCACAGTTAACTGAAGGTCTATTCCCTAAGTATACCGTAATCTAATAGCAATTTCATTGATAACAATATACCCTGACCGACAGTCCTGTGACGATACAATGACGTAGATAATTATACTACCCACCTACCTATGTGTACCTAGGTATTAGGATTTTGTTTAAGGCGTGCCTTTAGTACTGAAGTACATAGTTTTTGGATTTAACGGTAAACTAATTTATGCAGGTATGTGAGCTTACAATACAGCAGAGCGTCCGTGTTTGAACTGGCGCACCTTTGCATTCCTTTTCGAATGTAAGAAGTCCGACGTATGAAGACTTTAACATACTCACTAACTATCAAAAGCGGTTGCGATTAAAAAAATCATAAACCACTATACTAGGGCCATTTTTTGAGTCAAATTAAAATATCTTTGTTCAATGAATTCTCTTAGATTATTTTGAATGGTCAATAGCTATATTTTATGTATTTTTTAGATTAAGTATTTAAAAGTGATGGTGATAATTTTAAGACGGAAACTGAGAATTAAAGCTACGACTGCGGGCTCCAAACGCGCCTCACTTAGTCTGAGAAGAGCACAAACACAACACTCAGCCAATTATATTTTTGTATTATCACAATCTTAAAGTATTATATAGAACTAAGTACAGTCCTTATACAGGAATTAACATGATGAATTCCCTCCTTTTCTCTCCAACTAATCGGAAAGATTGATTGGGTAAGTACGGCAATGATACGAAAATTGATTCAACCTTTTCATTTAAATTGGACTCCTTAACCCGTTGAGCTATTGAAGTTAAAATAACATTATGATATACTAGCAATTGTCTGCGGCTGCCTCCACGAGGAAAACCCTTAGGTAGGTCTACCTTTCCACTTTTAAAGATAGATTTTCATATAAACATTCCTCACCTAGTTATCAGCAGCTAGGTATAATTTATCTTTATGCATATAAATACTTTGCACGCCAGATTACCGCCACGTGGAATGTTGAGTGAGTTCATTATTGTTCAAATAGTCATTTCATTCTATGGTCTTATAGAGAAAAGCTTAGACCAACACCTTAAGAAACTTTCGCTTAGTTGTTGGATCAAGGGTCGGATACAGAAGGCGGTAATTCATGATTCAGTGCGTATTTTGAGAAGGTTCCTCACTCTGGAGCCCTGTCCACTTGTTACTTGGGCCCCGAGCCGCACAACAGGCGCTAGTCCGCCTGTTTTTAAGTTTTTAAAAAATATATATAAGCAAATAAATGATAGAAATATCTTTATGCAGTATTATATGGAAGTGGAAAACTGCAGATATAGCAATAGGCATACAATTCACATTTAGAATTATAGCAGTTTAACTATTAATTGCCACGCAACATCGTATAAGATTAGGGTTGCCATCTCTAAAGTTTGGAAACCAGGACAAGACGCGTGAAAACCCCGGATTTTAGAGTCCGAAAACCGGACATGTCAACAAGATCTTTTTAACATATTTAGGCCTGTGTGTATCGGCCGTTCATTTAACCGACGTTTAAAGTAAAGTCTATGCACACCGCCCTTATAGTTAGCTTATCTTAACCGTTGATTATGATAACCGAATCTTTTTTTTTTTTTCGCCTACAAATTATTTTAATTATCTTGGTGCACACAGGCCTCAATGTAATAAAAAATAGTTGAAAATGTCATAAATCACCTTTTTTTATTTAAAACGGTGAATATACTTGGTTTATCGGTTGATCGTGATCGAAATTTTTTAAAACCCGGTCTACAAATGAAACCTTTCCCGGACGCTCCCCGAATGCCCTCTAAACTAGGACAAATCCGGGCAAAACCCGGATGAATGGCAACCCTATATAAGATCTAAGTACATAAATGATTCTTAATTATCCAATGTGCGTGGGAACTGGAAACGTGCTATCGATTACCAGATCCGAGTGGGCACTAGCGTTAATATATAAAAAACACATTCGTGTCTCGCACAGCACTTTGAGCCATCAGTCACGGTTATTATCACTTTTTAACTTCGATTCGATAATAATCGTTAGGTAAACGCACATACGGACTTTGACTGCCTCTTTAGTCCTGTGGTTGGCCTATGTGGCATCTAGAAACTGGGTTCAATTCCTAGGTCGGGTTGTGGAATTATTCTGAATCTTTCTATCATCTAAGAGATTTTCAGTAAAAACTAAGCCCAGAGCCGAGCATTGGTAGTGCCTCGGAAAGCAGGTCGGTCGTCGGCCATCGGTCACTATCATCTACATCTGATCAACGAATAATAATGGCCCACTACATGGCCAAGCCTCCCTTCACGTAGGAGAGCGGATATGGAGCTCACCACGGTGCTCCAATGTAGGTTGGCTAGCTTAGGGTGATAACGTTTAGTTCATCACGATCATTATCAGTGTAAATAGAGAGGGGCGTATATCTTAACATTTCATGGTCACCGTGCGGGTGCCAGGTGCGTTAAATTAGATAGATTAATTATTATGAAGTGTTGCAGATTATAAAAGTTTTCTGGATTCACCATTTGCTTACCTTGTGAACTCTGCTTACCTGCTTATTTCGTGAACTATTACTTATTAAAAAATTAAATATTCGTGCAGGGCTGGAACGACGTCGGGTTCCACGGTTCCAATCAGATCCCGACACCGAATATAGACGCGCTGGGAGTCGGGGGGCTCCTGTTACACAACTACTACGTGACGCCCATCTGCACGCCCTCCCGAGCCGCGCTCATGACCGGCAAATACCCGATACACACTGGTTAGTTTCTCACTTTTACCAGGCTCAGTCCGAATAAGCTTGGCGAAGATACCAGAAATATTAGCTCGATACAGTGCCGTAACTAGCTTTATGCGCCCACTGCGAGCTGAATCCGTCTGGAGTGGCAGCGCGCACTCTGCTGCTAGCCTGATCCAGCGCTTTAAAGGTAGGTATGTCGGTAAAAAACAATTGAAATTAAAATTGTAGATCCAATTCGGATAAATAATTATCCGAGAGATAATAGAAAAAACAATTACCGTTGCCGTACTTGTTGTGCGTAGGTGCGTACATAAAACCTTTAACACGTTATTTAGTTTCTTGACACTAGGTATATTAATTTAATTTAAAATGCTTTGTATCTAAAATTATGATTTCAAACTTTATTTTATTGGACTTTTTTACCTTCGGCCCTTTCAACTGATCGTAAACATGGTGTGATAGATAAGACTGGTTTTTTTGGAACGAAGTTCCTTATTGCGCGTTGTGAAAGGGGGCTAGACGGAAAAAATTCGTACGAAAAGTTGTCACGACACTTTTTGATCAAAGGATCTTGCCGCCGCCTTTGATGTGTGTGCGCGTGAGCGGCGGGGGGCGCCCGCGCTGTATGCTGTCTCGCGCTCTCGTAGCGCCCTCTGGTGTTTCGGTGTACAACAACAAATATTATTGTTAGTTAAAAAAAATAAAATTTTATTACAATTCCTTCACTAATTAATCGAAAGGAACTTCGTTCCATCCGGGTGTCCCTTGACACCTCTCAACTTTTTTTTTCTATCGACTACAAGTTGACCCTTGTCTGCTATCACACCTGATGTTAAGTGATGATGCAGTCTAAGATAAAAGCGGGCTAATTTGTTAGGAATGAGACGAAAGCTTCTAGCTAGGTTCTAAGCAATATAATAAACAGGCATTTATATATTTGTGTAGGTATGCAACACACAGTGCTGTTCGGCGCTGAACCGCGCGGCCTGCCGCTGTCAGAGAAACTCCTCCCGCAGTATCTCAAGGATCTCGGATATAAGACACATTTAGTAGGGAAGTGGCACCTTGGCTCCTACAAGAGAGAATACTTACCTATGAACAGAGGGTGCGTTAAATATATTTACTCAATGTTAAGTTTATAATTCTACTGGTTACATCTAGCCGATTAAGCCGATTACGACCATTGATTCTTTATTTATTCTTTATGTGTACACCACAAAGAAGAAGAACATAAGTATGTAGCAGAAAATAAAACCATTAAGTAGAACTGGTACAAAAGGCGGCCTTATCGCTAAACAGCGATTATTTCTAAACAACCTTAGGCTTAGGAAAACAGGACACTAGAATGCAGCAGGCGAATAATATGCACAAATATATAAACACTAATACATAAAAAAAACCGAGAAAACACCTATACGATAAGTAAATATACTAGATATATGAAGATAAACTGTTTAATGCACTATAAAAAATGGGAATTCAAAGTATTACGTAGGTAAGTAGATGCTACGTAGCAAACTAGTGCTCATGCACAGCTAGCATATGAATTTGTAAGCGATTTGCGATTGTTTGATTGATTAAGCGAATACCTACATAGGGCGTAACTAACTTTTTAATGTCACATAGATTCGACAGCCACATTGGGTTCTGGACGGGAAAAATCGATATGTACGACCATACTAGCCAGGAAAAAGGACACTGGGGTTTCGACTTTAGACGAGGTTTGTACCTAGTTAATAATCAAATACGATAACGCTTATGTAGATATAAACATTCACAGCTTAACTTCATATCGATTACAGATTACTGTATCTGGATCGGAGAAAGCCATCTGAATATAGATCGTGACAATTAATTACCAGTAAAATGTTTTATGTAGCGCCCTCTGGACATTAATAACTACGATAACGCCTATCCAAAAACTAACACAGCATATATCGTTACCTCAGCTCCGAAAGGGGCCAGAAAACAATAACCGGCGATTTGTCTCATTACTTCCACACTCGGCCTGGCCTGGGCTAGGAGCATAGCTTGAAGCCTGTAATATTCACTCGATCCCTAATGGAGAAAACTATATATGAACCGGACAACTCGTTCTGGAGATAATTGGTACCATTTCATAAAGTGCACAAACTGCCTCTCATCCTAAACGCATTTATACCGTCTCCGTTTCGTCGCGGGTAAAAAGGACATGATCATCATCAGCCAATGGAGGTCTACTGCTAATCATTATACCCTTCGGTACGGATTTCCAATGACTACGGTCCCGGACCATCTTGTCATGTTTCTTAGTTATATTCTGAGTGACAGTCTCGCAGGTGTAATGTTTAGTCTTGGCTTCGATCACGAGGTCCTGGATTGAAATCTTGGGTCAGGTTGAGATTATTTTTCTTCTTAGAAATTTTTAGTGAATTCTCAGCCCAGAGTCAGGAAGTTGGTGGTTACATCGTCGTACCTCGGAAAGAGAGAACAAGTTTCCATGTTTTCTTTTACATAACAGTTACAAAGAGAAAGTACTTGTTTGCAAATGTTTCTTGTAAGTTGTAAGTATAAAAAAAATTATTCCTACAGGTTTTTCAGTAACTCACGACCTCTTCGGTGAATACGCAACGGATATCTACACGAAGGAAGCGATTAAGGTAAAAACGAAATCGAAAACTTCTTACGTCACAAGTAGCACCATCCGATAGCAATTCTCCGAGTAAGTGGAAACAATCGCTTATAAGCAGAGCTAAACTTAGCAGAGCATGCAAGGAACACGTCTACACTGTCAGTGCCTCAGGCGAACTTAGCTGTTAAGCCTCATATGCTTATAATTACACCGGCAACCAAGACCTTTAAACCAAATAAACCACAGCTGTGCTGCTCGTTCAATAAAAACAGTTTTGAGAACTTTCGTAGCGCTGTGATATGCGCGGTGGATTTATAAGATGGAGGTCGTAAGTACAATTCCCGACTAGGCTGATTGAGATTTTTTTAATTGATCCACGTGGAAGGCTTCAGCCGTGGCCATTTACCGCCATAACGATAATGTACCGCAAAGCGATTTAACGATGTCGTACAGAACCCGGAAGGGGTGTAGGTTTTCTCTCCTCTTAACAAACTGCTCCGCTTCTACATATGGTGTATCTACGATGTGATTACAGTCTAATGGTACGCCACTTACGTTTAGGGGGGCAGCTAGGGGCTCGGAAAGAAATGCAACGATACGTAATAATTATTTAATTAATAATTAATTACAATATAATTAAACTACATGACTAAAGATCAATGATTGATCTTCTACATACTAAAGATCACGATTGATCTTCTACATCCTAGCTAAGCCTAAGGTGACTACCGATCGGCGATCGATCAAGAAGTGATTTCCGTAGGCTAACTTTAGAGGTAGCAGCGGTTCACGTGAGACTTGCATGTAGATCTTGCTGTGTAAGCGCCTCGTGCGACTGGTTCAGTGTGCAGGTTTTTAGGCTATCGCTTACACGGCAGCGTCCTTGACTTGGCTGCACGTAACACGTCCATGTGGTGCACTAATTTGCAGGTGATAGACGGTCACAACAGCACCGCGCCTCTGTTCCTGATGGTGGCGCACTCGGCGGTGCACAGCGGCAACCCGAGCGAGTTCATCCGCGCGCCGGAGCATCTGCTCGACAACTTCACTCACATCGACAATTTTCAGAGGAGGAAATATGCTGGTATAACTATGTATTTGAACTGTTCAACATGTCTAAAATTGCTATAATGAATAATCATCATCAAATAATGACATTCTCAGATAATAAAACAATGAAGTTAAACTCTTTTAACGCTCACTAACAAATGTGAACAATAATGCCTAGGACCAACGGCATTTCGTATTCATAGCCTGACCAAGGACTCGAACCTTGTTCTTCGTGATCCGAAATCATACTCACTGATCACTAACGTGACGTATTAGAGCAGTATGGTGGGTATAATCATCTATGTATGCGATAGTAATAATGATCGTGGTAGATATGATTATAATGACGATGGTGATGAAGAGTATGATGAGGATGATTATATATATTTACTTATATTATACTTATATTAGTATTGCTTTACATAAATAAACCCACACGAACGCACGCACGCACGTATGCACCCATGCATACTCTAATTTTTGTATAATACACTAGCTTTTTATTTTATTTTATAATCTTATTCGTAATGTCGTTAAAAGAAAATATCAGTGTTAGTAAATATGTAAAGGTTTATATAATTAAAAAAATAAAGAGTTGTACCGTTTTTCAGCGGTTTTAACAAAACTGGACGAATCAGTGGGCAAAGTGGTGGCTGCATTAGACGCTCGAGGTCTGCTTGAGAACAGTATTGTGATATTCACCACAGACAACGGCGGGCCGGCCGAGGGATTCAACAACAATGCGGCATCTAACTTCCCTTTGAGAGGAGTAAGTGTTTCACACATACTGAGTGCCCACCCACTTGACTTTATCCCCAACTACCATTATATTTTCCAGCATTCACTGACAAAGCTCTGTCAATCGATTAATGGTTGATATACTTAATCATTTTCAGGTTTGTCCACTTTTCAAAGAGCACAGATTGGTGTTAAAAGTGTTATACTGTAATAACCAATTCGCATGGTCATGGTCATTAATGGGCAATCCAAGTAATTAGATAAAATAACATAAATATTTGTTACATTACCCCATACTTAGGTCAAAAACACACTCTGGGAAGGCGGAGTGAGAGGCGCAGCTGTCATCTGGAGCCCGCTGCTGGAGCAAAGGCCCCGCCTGGCGACGCAGCGCTTCCACCTGGTGGACTGGCTGCCCACGCTACTTCACGCTGCGGGTGCTAATCTTAGGTAAACATACTATACATGATTAGGAGCCCGCTGCTGGCGCAAAGGCCCTGCCTGGCCACGCAGCGCTTCCATCTGGTGGACTGGCTGCCCACGCTACTTCACGCTGCGGGAGCTAACGTCAGGTAAACATACTATACATGATTAGGAGCCCGCTGCTGGCGCAAAGGCCCTGCCTGGCCACGCAGCGCTTCCACCTGGTGGATTGGCTGCCCACGCTACTCCACGCTGCGGGGGCGAACGTCAGGTAAACATACTATATATCGTTCGGAGCCCGCTGCTGGCGCAAAGGCCCCGCCTGGCCACGCAGCCCTTCCACCTGGTGGATTGGCTGCCCACGCTACTCCACGCTGCGGGGGCTAACGTCAGGTAAAAATACTATATATCGTTAGGTGCCCGCTGCTAGCGCAAAGGCCCCGCCTGGCGACGCAGCGCTTCCACCTGGTGGACTGGCTGCCCACGCTACTCCACGCTGCGGGTGCTAACGTCAGGTAAACATACTATACATGATTCGGAGCCCGCTGCTGGCGCAAAGGCTCCGCCTGGCCACGCAGCGCTTCCATCTGGTGGACTGGCTGCCCACGCTACTTCACGCTGCGGGAGCTAACGTCAGGTAAGCATACTATATATCGTTCGGAGCCCGCTGCTGGCGCAAAGGCTCCGCCTGGCCACGCAGCGCTTCCACCTGGTGGACTGGCTGCCCACGCTACTCCACGCTGCGGGGGCTAACGTCAGGTAAACATACTATATATCGTTAGGTGCCCGCTGCTGGCGCAAAGGCCCCGCCTGGCGACGCAGCGCTTCCACCTGGTGGACTGGCTGCCCACGCTACTCCACGCTGTGGCGGCTAACGTCAGGTAAACATACTATATATCATCTGGAGCCCGCTGCTGGCCCAGATGCCTAGTCACACAGTGCTTCCATCTGGTGGACTGGCTGCCCACGCTACTCTACGCTGCGGGGGCTAACGTCAGGTAAGCATACTATATATCAACTGGAGCCCGCTGCTGGCCCTGAGGCCTAGTCACAAAGTGCTTCCATCTGGTGGACTGGCTGCCCATGCTGCGGGAGGTAACGCTTCTAGCAAGCTACCTTCTTAACGAATATACCGATTATGATTTGATGTTTTTGAAACGTCAAATTAGACTCTTTATAGTCACTACCACCGGCTAGGTAGGCAGATTTGTATGGAGAAAACCCGGCAAGATATTTTGTAGTTGTACTTATTTATGGTTCATAAATTGTACGTACCTACTCGTAACTAAGTTTTCTCATAAAATGGTCATTTATTATTTTCCAGCGCTTTACCTCCTATAGACGGCATCGACCTATGGGACAACCTTTCGAAGAATCTAGAATCTTCTAGAACTACTATTGTCCACAACATAGACGACATCTATGGTAGCGCTTCCATTACCGTAGGAAAATGGAAATTGCATAAAGGTAAGTAATATAACAGAATGAACGCAATGTAGTAGATGCCACCCAAACACGTTTAGGTTTTCTAAAACCCAAAAGGCGCTTAGCTACTTCGTTAAATAAACTTGGATGGCTACGATATTATAGATATAGTTAAGTATATTGAATAGTTAAGTATATTGAGTCACGAAGTTTAAAATTTTTAGGCCAATTATTTATTACCTTACCTTTACCTTTCACTCCATTGTTTATGCCAATGGAAATTGGGAAAATATTTGTTAGTGAATAATTGAATAACTTTTTGAAAAATGATGATTAAACTTTTTTTTCTTCAGGGCTCGATTTTTTCAAGTGTTAAGAAGATACTAGAAATTTTTAAAATCACATTTTATGTTATAAAAAAATTATTTTCATTACTGAAATCTATTTACGTAACAGCCGCGCGAAGCGCTATTTTCAACGTCTAATTAAAATTATAAATAATGGAGATAGATTTCCGGGAGTTAGGATTTTTTATTGGAAATTTTCTCTTCTTTAACGAGCTTTTTTCAAAATTGCTTAAATGTTAATATTTTTTAAGTTATTAATAAAAAACGAAATATCATTTTTTTATCTTATTTTGTTAATTTTTGCAATTTGCATCAAAATTCTTCAAAAATATTTTTCTAGAGATGATTCCGAAACGAATGAGCCATCGCTCATATTTATAAGACCTTTATTTCTGTTTTTCACGTTTTTGAACTGATTGACTAGAGTAGTTGTGTATTTGTAGGTTTAACAAAAAAGCTACATGTTTTCGCTAAAACTGTCTTTATTACCCGACTGCGTCAGAAGGAGGGTAATGTTTTACCTACTGATATTGTTTGAATCGCATAATAATTATCAACATATCAGTATCTACGGCTATTAGAACATACAATGAGTTAAGACATTATACACGGTGCACCGATAATGTTATAGAATGTTGATTTGGTGGCGAAGCTCTTATTGTTTTTTCTCTTCAGAGACTGAGACGAAGTTAGATATGCTACGTTATTTAAATTTGTTAATTTAACGCTCCTTTATGTACCTACCGAAAGAAATCCGTGGGTCATTCAATTTAAAAGACAATATGAAAAGTTCCAAACATTCTTCAGATAAATAAATTAGGTATTTTTGTTAATGTAACGTAAAAATGTATTACGTAAACAAAATTGTCTAAGAAATTTTATTTTTATAAATAAAGATGATCGTTTTTTTGCCAGGTACAAATTACGAAGGTGCCTGGGACTACTGGTACGGGCCGAGCGGTCGGGAAGGCAGCTATGACGTCACTGCGGTACAAACGTCACTCGCGGGCGCAGCTCTCAGTAGACTGGGGATGATGCCCGATAAGGAGAAGATATTAGCACTTAGGTAAATAAATAGTCCTTACATATTGTAAAACAAAGTTTCCCACCGTGACTGTCTGTCTGTTTGTTCGCAATGAACTCAAAGACCACTGAACGGATTTACGCGCAGTTTCACCGATACACAGAGTGATTGCTGAGGAAGGTTACGGTATATAATTTGTCAAGATATTGTGTAAATCAAATGAAGTATGACGATATTTGTTGGAAAAGTCTTCATCTATATTGCAACGAATATAACAATGGATGGAAGAATTGTTTCTATTTATTATAACTACAGAAAAGTCGTTGGCATATATACTGCCAATTAGCGCACAAGGCCAGGCCAGGCCCCCCTCCTTATAGAAGTAGATACTGTCCATTTACGTAAGGGTGATAATTTTAAAAAAGATGTTGCTGATAGTGACCATGTTTTTTTGTTGGTGTCGTGAAGGTTTTATAGAATAATGAAATAAGAATATATATATACTCATTTTTAATTTTAAAAAAGCGCATGTATTTTTTTCTGGCGAAGTCACTCGCGGCGATTCCTAGGCGTCTACTACAAAACTAATGGTATATTTTCCACAGAGATGCTGCCACAATAAAGTGCGATAGGAAAAATCAAATAACCTGTAATCCTTTGAAAGCGCCATGCCTATTTGACATCGAAGCAGATCCGTGCGAAACTAAAAATCTAGCTAACGAGTGAGTTCATCTGGACGTTTTTTATGAATGCTCAAGTTTGTGTGACAACATTTGGTGAAGGTAGATAACATTAGCTCAAGTATTACTGTCTAACGGCACCAAGAGTATAATTAAATAACAGTTGCGGGTGGAATATAAGCACACTTTTTATTAATTACAAGTTAACCCTTGACTGCAATCCCATCAGATGGTGATGAAGCGATGAGTCAATCTAAGATGGAGGCTGGCTAACTTGTAAGGAAAAGGATGAAATCCACACTCCTTTCAGTTTCTTCATGACCATTGGCGTTGCCTTTAAATCGACCATGAAGTATTAGAATAAGTATTATAATTTTTAGAGTAACACGGACGGATACATAATTGGTAGAAGGTAGGGAAATACTTAAAATACATATTTGTTTTTAATGAAGTTGTTTCAATTTTAAGTTTTTCAAATACCAGAGATTGCTAAAGCTAAAGGAAAAATGTAGTACATAAAAAAATGGTTGTATATAGTCGATTTACGGACGTTAATTTAACATCATTCTCTGCATTACCGCAGCCGTATGCGCCGTACATCGTTACCTACGCATACGCAACAGCGGTTTACCCTGCACTAAGAAGTTATAACTTCAAAATCCTCATACCATATCAAACATATATTTTATGCAACTTTCAGGGAACCTACAGTACTAACGCAGCTACTGGATGAGTTGGCCGAAGTGAACCGGACGGCCGTGCCGCCCAATAACAAGCCTCTGGACCCTATCGGCAACCCGATGTACTGGGGTTACGTCTTCACAAACTTTGGAGATTACAAAAATCCTCCACTGAACACCGAATATTAAACTTATTCGTATTCGTTTTTTTCTCTTCCGCAATAAGTAGTGGGTAATGCGCAATAAAGAAATATATTTTTGTATTCCAAATCGCAAAAGTATTTAACTAGGTACTCTTGGTGCATCCAGAAATGCGGAACTCGTCAAGTGCCTAATATCCTTCGAACCTCAAGCAGTCCGTATGGATACCTACTTGTAATTGAATGTGTGTTTTAAATTAAAATCTATTAATTTACTGTATCTTCTTTGAGTGCCTCTCCGACTAGCGAAGGTTGGCAGTCAGTTTCGCAAATTCCTCTCTATTTTTCGCGAGGCGAAATAATTGTGCGGCACTCTTCACTTCTTTCTGCGACCAACACTTCTTCTGCCGGCAACTTTTCCCATGTAAATGAGTTGTAGAAGCTCGTATCTCTCGTGTCGTATCACGTGCCCCAGATACGCAACTTTTCTTATTTTGACGGTCTGCAAAAGTTCACGCTTCTGATTCACACGGCGCAGAACTTCAAGATTTGTCACTTTATCAGTCCAACAGATGTCAGCATGCGTCTAAACGCCCACATTTCCAACGCTACTATACGTTTCCTGATGTCCTCTTTTATTGTCCAGGCTTCACATCCGTATTGAAGTATGGGCCAGATGGAACAACGCAGGAGTCGAATGTGCAAAGGGATCTTAATACTGCGATTGCAGAAAATTTTTCGCATTTTATTAAAAGTGCTACGAGCTATTTTGATGCGAGTCTTGTCCTCCTGATCGCTGCTCCAGTTGTCATTCAGCCAAGTTCCCAAATATTTATATTTACGCACTCTCTCTACTTTTTGGCCTGCTACGGCAATTTCAAGGTTATCAATATCTGTTTTTGATTTAACCATGAATTTTGTCTTTGAAATATTCAACCTAAGACCAGCTTGTTCACTTTACTGTATATTAAGGCCTAATTGTTATTTTTATAGTAATACGCCAATATACCTACTGATAGAGGTAAGTCTGGCGAGGTATGTAAACATAATATGTTAGCAATAAGTATTTTGTGTCTAATGTATAACAAATTTTTACTTATTGAATAGTAAAATAAATACTTTGAGAAAAATTAGATCATGTGGCTTTTATGGCAGTTCGAAATGCGGGCGTCCCTTAACCTGAGTATGTGCTAGTGGTAGTAAGTTACTAAAGAGTGTTAAACACCTTAGGACGTAGCTCGTTTAGATACCGACCGATTGTTATAAAAAGTAAATTTATAGTAAAGTTATGTTAACCGTTGGTTATGATAACCGACATCTTGGCACACACATGCCTTTCACGGTTATTCAGTATTTCCAATTTTGGCTTCATTCAATTGTTACATTGTGCTAATTAATATTATAATACTAATATCTGTCGTATTTTATATACTTACCTATTATTATTAATTAATTAATTAATTTCAATTATTTTAATTAATTTAAATTATTAATTAATTAATTAATTTTAATTTATATCCGTAGGTAAGTACCTACCTATCTTATAATTCTGTGATCTGTGAACAAAATCAAATGGTTGCGTTAGTTCAATAAAACATTTAAATAGACGTAGGTAATCAACAATATTATAGCTAAATGAATTACTGTACCTACCTAAGTTGTACCTACAAATAATAAATTAATTATTTTTAAATTCTTCTTGTATTATTATGTATATTCATCTTTCATTTAACGTATAGCAAGGTTTCGCGAAACAAATGATACATAAACATTCCTGAACCACCGACCTGAGGCCATATTATATTGCCCTACTGGACCTGGACATTTTTGTTTTCAAACTTTTTTTATTATATTATTTAGATACAAATTACACAACAACGTCATCTATTATCAAGTAGCTTTAATGTTTCAGCGTCGTTTCAGTTTTTCATGGCATCTAGGCATAGTGACGCCACGTGCGTTCCCACCAACCAATACCTGCCAAATCCACTATAAATTAACACGACTCCATGAAGATTGTACCTATGTGAAAAAGAAACATTTTAAAAATTTCTTTTTTTAATTTTGACAGAAATCACATATACGTCAGCAACCAACTTCGTAATTATAATCAGAGATAATTTGGATTTATATTTTACATCTAAGTATTTTATTAAAATGTTGTGCCCGGAAGGTGAGTCGTTTCACAATGAAAGTTTGCCAAAAGAGGAAGATAATCCGTGTTGTCAGAAGAAAAAGAAGGTTCCGATAGAAGGAACAGCTAGTTCGGAAATTCATTCATACAAAAGTCCTAAAAGTTGGAAAAAGTCTATTACAAATTTCTTTCGAAACCAACTACGATCAACAAAATCTAATGATGTAAGACTTTCTTCTTTTTCAAATACATAAATTAACTTTAATGAAAAACTTACATTACAATATTATATTAATGGGTAATTGCTGCTTAGTCCGTTGAAACCAATTAGGATATGCCTACGATAAATTATTAGCATACTGATTAGCTTACTCCACTTTTCAAAAGGGCCCCTCAATTGTTGTGTACCCAAGGGTTTAAAACGCCCTTAATCTGCCTGTGATTTTACCCGATGATAAGTGACTGTTATACCTAATTGTAAAATACGCTGAAATAAAGTAAATAAAATATTTTCACCCTAAGCCCGCCAACCGCATTGGAGCAGCGTGGTGGGTCTATGCTTCATATCCCTCTACTATAAGGTGGAAGGCCTAGCCCTCCAATAGACCGTTAATAGGCTCATAATAATGATGATGATGATGTATTCATTAAAAAAATACAATAAAAACTTATATTTTAGGGAGATCGACCTTCGGAGAGCAAAGAAAATTTCGAAGAAAAAGAAATAAGTCCAGATCAGAAATGGCAATCACTGGGTAAAATGTTTAGACGTCAAAGTTTCGGAGAACACTGGCCCAAAACATCGAATCAACAAGGAGAATCATCTACTCAAAATAAACGTCATGCTGTTAGAAAAGTGATTTCTAGTTACTTTGGAAAGTCTCAAAAATTATCAAATGATCCGAATGAAAAGTAAATAGGTATTTTAGTTTTCAATAAAAAAAATTTTTTATGAGATGCTGTATAATTTACTCTAAAATGTATACCTCCTTACGAATAATAGTAAACGAATCAAAAGAATGAAATAGTTTCATGTCATTCAAGAGTAGGTAAATGAAGCTACTTTTGGTTGAAGAACTGGTAAACATCAGGCAAGCTCAATACTTTATCTCAAAACACACAGGAAATGTTATGTATGGGGATTAATTATTAACACTAAGTACAGACAGGTAGGAAGTTATGTTATCACAGAATTATGAAGTTTTTAGAGTTCACCCTGACTTTACTAGTTACTTAAGTGCAATGTTTCAAGCACTTATTCAGTTTGCCTAAGGTACCTTACCAAAATACTAAAAGTAGACAGAAATTGAAAAAACAAGAAATTAGCATGTTTTGTATAAAAACCCAATATGTGTGAAAATATTACTAGTACCTACCTATGTAAAAAATCATATTACAAGTATCAAACAGAGTTGGAGTTAGGACTTATCTAATATTTTCATTATTATTGTTGGAATGGCCTCCGATTTTTTTTTAATTTTACCGGGCAATTTTAATCTCTACTTTTAAGAGTTCCTTTTCCCTGAGGGAAAAAACAATGAAATAAAAATATTTATTAATGTCATCGACTGTCACTTTGACAGAAAACTAGTGACATTATTGACATTTCCGCAGGCAATCTTTATTGAAGGGAAATTCATTTTTGACTTTACGTTTTATAAATAATGTTTAATGTTTAATTTATTTAATATTTTTATTTAACGGTGCACAGTTTTCGTTTTAAGGTTAACCATTACTTTAACGTTTATGTGCACGATTTTAATCGTGAATACGCCGCTGAAAACAGTGATACAAAAAGTCTAAAGTCAGCCTAGCAACAACACTTGAGTGGATTGAATTCCTATTTTGATGAATATTGCGGATCTGTACACTGCAGCGGTGCCTTTATGAGGTATGGAACAACACTTTACGTCACAGCAATATATCAAAAATGCATGTACAATTATCTTGACCACAATATGACCATAGTATTGTGTCCCTTGTTATTATGCATACCTGTACACACTTACTACAAGTATAACGATATAGAGCAAACTTACATGAAACGCTAAAACTACAACTTTGTAGTACAATTGAATACCTAGTTCTTTATGTGCATGTGTGTACTTAATATACCTATCTATTAATTTTATAGACATTTTAAGCTTAACACAGGCGCCATTTATGTTGAATATATTATAAGTACCTGTGCTATATAAAATAATAGAGACTATACTATCTGAAAATTTTAGTAGTCTGCAATTAGTAAAGTAGGCTGAAGGAAGAAGATTCTTCCAAACTTCCACCCATCTTACTAAGTTGCTCTGATCTGGGACATTCAGTAAGAAGATATTAAGTTACAATTTAAAAGGATAATAAAAGAAACAATATAACCATTTAATTTGTGATCACATTATGATAGCTACACTATTTGACCGATACACATATTGAGGGTGCAAAATTGTAGATAGTTGAGGTCTTAGTCTCAGAGGAGATACACATTGAAGGATATCAATTTCCTTCTTCTTTCTCTAGCGTTAATTCTGTAAAAATTGTCAGGATATAAGGTTATCCACTGTATATCAGCACATGAACTATTTAAACTCATTTATCCTCCAAATTTGACTACTTATAAGTAAACATTATGATAATATCCAATGAGTGAAAAATTAAACCTGGTAAACAATAGGTTTTGTATATTGATATTTATTTTCTATGTTTTCTTAATGTTATTTTTGGATTATATTTCATTTTCCTTGTTTTGTACATCCTCACCCTGTTTGAGTACAGTAGAAGTCCATTAGTCTAGTATCCAACAGTCCAGAATGCCTGATAGTCCAGTACTGCTCTGCACATTATCAACATTAAACCTTGAGGGTTTAATGTTACTCCTACTCAAAATCTTGAAGAAAGTGACTCAGATGCTGAAACGGAAGAAGAAGAAAAAAACAGCTGGACATAAGCTGCAGAATCGCAAAATAAGTTTATCTCTTTTGCTGAGGCTAGTACTAGCTACAGTGCTTCAGAAATTATTGATTTCCATATCATTAGAAATAAATTTTATACTACACGCCAAAAGTCAAGAAAACAAAACATGTTTTAAAGTATGTGTACGTACATTATATCAAATGTAAAATAAACTTTATTGTATGTATTTGCATACTGTATTTGTAGTTTAATTATTAACCAGATTGTTCTTATAATTACCACCCGATAAAGCAGAATTTTCAGTAGTTTGGCACCGAGCCAGTCCTAAACATGCTGGATTACTTAATAAGGATTCTACTACTACTAGCTACAGCTACTGTACATAGCTTCTTGTTTAGTTTGCCTGGAAGAAATTGCCTGTTAGCACCAATAAGGCCACCTACTTTACATGTTTAAATTCTTGTATCTAATAATTCATGTCTTTGCTGTCTTGGTGTGTGTAATGAAATATATTTTCATTCTTTTTATTTCATTTCAAAGAACACATAATAATTGGTTTGAGCAAGAAGATTTTCCTGTTTGTGTATTGCATTCATTAATGTATTGTACTAATGGAAGTGAGCCAAAGTAAAATATTTTATATCGTTTTAATAATCTGCACTAAAATTATAAATGCAACAGTAACTCTGTCTGTCTGTAACTTAATCAAGCTTAAGGTACTGAACCACTTTAAATTAAAGTTGGTATAGTCATAGTTAGGAGCCTCAAAAAGTACTAAGGTTACTTGTTTTTCGAACTATCATAAAACATAATTTTTCATGGACAGAGTCGCTGGCATCTGTAGTTTGCTATAAATGATACCAAAAAAGTAAAATGTCTACATATTATGTTTGCTTTGCAATTTATTTCAATGAATGAAACCAATTGATGTGTCTAATTTTGTGTCAAATTGTTTTTATCTTTAATAAGATTCTCTTTGATACTACGTAATGTTCTCATGCAAAATACTAAACACAAGATAATCTCTCTTGCAGATGAGTGCTGAAGACTCATCAAGATTTATTCCTGAAGAAGAGAAAACATTCATCTGATAAGTAGTTTTAAATTGGGTAAGTATAGAAGTGGTGCTTTTTTAGTGTAAGATGATAACTCGGAGATGGTTCCATCCCTCACTGAATGGAGTAGAAGCAGAGAAGTTACTGATGGAGCGCGGCCGTGATGGGTACTTCCTCGCACGCCCCAGCATGAGCAACAAAGGAGACTTCACTCTCTCCGTCCGGAGAGGAACCGACGTCACGCACATTAAAATCCAGAACAATGGTGAATTTCTCGATCTTTATGGTGGAGAGAAGTTTGCAACACTGTCGGAGTTAGTGCAGTTCTATATGGACAATCAGGGTCAATTACGTGAAAAGAACGGTAACATCATAAGGTTGAAGACGCCGCTCAATTGCGCCGATCCAACCACCGAAAGGTGGTACCACGGACAACTCACTGCCAAAGAAGCAGAGAGAATCATGCTCGAAAACGGCAGGAACGGCTCTTTTCTCGTGAGAGAATCGCAGAGGCAACCCGGCGATTTCGTGCTGTCGGTACGGATGCGAGACAGGGTGACGCACGTTATAATTAGAAGAAAAGACAATAGATACGACGTCGGCGGCGGATTGCAGTTCGACGACCTCGTGAGCCTCGTGGAGCACTATCGCAACTACCCGATGGTGGAAACCACAGGCGACGTGCTTAGACTCATTCAGCCTTTCAACGCGACCCGCATCCAAGTGCAACACTTCCACACGCGAGTCAAACAGCTGCAGAAGGAGAACGAAGGCCCTATCGAGAGCATGGCGTACAAACAGGGCTTCTGGGAGGAGTTCGAGACATTGCAGATGATGGAGAACTTGCAACTCTTCGACAGAATGGAGGGCTCCAAACCGGAGAACATACGTAAAAACCGATACAAAAACATCATACCCTTCGACCACACTCGCGTTATTCTTCGAGACATCCCCCCGGACGCGCCGCCGGGCTCCGATTATATTAACGCAAATTATATTCGATGCGATTTCATCGATTCCAATTCCGATTCTCAGGATTACAACGGTAGAAACGAGAACAACTCCCCGCCCGCACAGGACGGCACCTCTTCTAAAAACAAGGATAATTCCTCCCCCACGCACACTAGCGTCATAATAATCGACGACCACCATAAAGAACATACGAAAAGTTACGGGAACGGCACTCACAAACATTTACCGCGGTACGAGCCGAGCGTTCTGCGCGCCAACCCGAACTACGTAAACACGACCATCCCTAAAACGACGCAGCCCGTGGAGAACGGTGGACCGGATAAAGTGTACAATAAGATCTACATAGCGACCCAAGGCTGCCTGTCCAGCACCATTCACCAGTTCTGGGCGATGATATGGCAGGAGGACGTGCGTATTATAATAATGACGACTAAGGAGATCGAACGTGGCAAAGTAAAATGCGAGCGCTACTGGCCCGAGCTGAACAAGACGGAGGTGATCAATAACAAGTACTCGATATTCAACGAGGCGGAGTCGTCGACGCAAGACTACACTTTGCGGCGGTTCGTCGTGACAAACAAAGACGAATCGAACGCAAAGAGAACTATCTATCACTTCCACTTTATCGCATGGCCGGACCACGGCGTGCCCTCGGAGCCCGGCCGCGTGCTCAACATCCTGCTGGACGTTAACTACCGGCTGCAGCAGATCATGAGCGCCCCCGAGCCGCCCAGCCAGGCCGTGGTGTGCGTGCACTGCTCGGCCGGCATCGGCCGCACCGGCACCTTCATCGTCATCGACATGATACTGGATCAGATTCGGAAGGAGGGCTTCGACTGCGAGATCGACATCCACCGCACCGTGCAGATGGTCCGCGACCAGCGGTCCGGTATGGTGCAGAACGAAGCCCAGTACAAGTTCATTTACATGGCTCTGTTGGAGTTCATCGAAACTGAGAAGCAGAGAGTAGGCTTGGTGGCTTTGAACCCGACGCAGGCGCTGGAGTCTTTGCGAATTTGATCCCTGTCCATTTCTACCATTTGTACATTTCGGGGAAAGAAAACGAAGTTTTTTAAACGCTTTCAATCTAAAATGTCGTAAGGGGGTTAGATACTAAAGGTCTCCCAAAATGGTAGTGTTGTAACTTGTTAGATTTGTTAGAAGTAACTTTCGAATCTATGCTGTTTCATTATTTGATTATTATTATAGATTATATAAATATTTGCAATACATATTATATATTTCTATACTTACATAATTAATATAAAGTGTTGAAAGGTGTATTCGAATTAATCTCACTTTTTTTATTTGTTCAACTTGTGAAGGAAAAATTTTATCTAAAGATCCTCATAATATTTTTATTATTTTCGTTATTTGAAAAATTTGGCATACATTGTGCGATCTTTTAACAATGTTTTGGTGAATAGCAAAAACATTGGTAAAATGTGGGTTCAGTGGGTTCTAGAATACAACCGAGAATTGTAATATCTGTTGATCTGTATCTGTAGTTATCGAGTTGGATTTCGTCGAAGAATTTGAACATATTCAAGATCTTTGCAAAGAGCCCTGTCCATTAGCCCAACATGTTGTCATAATAAAGATCGTAGCTCATTAGAGCCACCCGGACCCGACCCGCACCGCCTTGCCTCGAGTGGTTAGTATTCGTATGGGCATGCGCTCGTTACATCAACTCCGTACCATCACTCGCGACTGTGTACACACGCGGACTGCGAGTGGACCACTCGATGATAGTCCACCTGTCGACTACTAGTGGACGTCTAGCGACGAGGCGGTGCCGGTCGGGTCCTGGGTGACTCTAATGAGCTATAACTTTAAATGCGTCCTAAAATTTGAATACAAATCGAGTCGAGTTAGAGATTTAAATGTATTTTACGCAAATTCTTATACTGATTACGTGGCGATGCGTTTAATGTTTCCCCAACTTAACTTAACGGGATTAGCATAAATCTGTCATATTTTAAATATTAATTAAATGAGAAGTTGACGAGAAATGCACAATCAATCTCGATCGTGAAAAGTGATCAATGATCATAAAATACCTGAACATTTTGACAAATTCTATTAAGAACAGAATCTGCTGATCGTGATCACAATTGAATATGTAAGTGCAAACTTATACTTGGGAATCTAGACTAGCGCTACTAACAAAAGAGAAATTGATTTCAATTTAAACACAATTTAAGATTTGAAGTGAACGCATCGCCCTGCTGTCAATGTTAGTTGACCTTTGTGCTTAGAGATGGTGATAAAAATTTAATATCTATCTATGAAATGGAGACCTGATGAATGTTTCAAATAGTTGCTTTAAAGTTGTACTAAATACACGAAGCCTGGTAAAAGGAGATGGGCTTCAAAGTGATCTCGAATCAATTTTAAATTAGCCAGATTTCTAATATTGTATTTTTATTTTGGAAAGGGAACGAATTATAACTGCGTCATACTTTTAAAAAGAACTTGTAGAATGTAGTTCAATATTACCATAAAACTTCAAACGAGCCCTTGTTATAGTCGTAATAAATAACGATATCTAGTTTTAATAAATTTAGGGCAACTTAAAATGCAATATTAAATCATAAGGTTGTTTTTATTACAGACGTAAATATTGAGGCGTGTCGTAAATAGCGAATAGTTCCCTTGTGGCGAAAACAAGTGTTGTAGTATAGAGCAACAACTCTTGAAACAATTACTTGTCGGATTCCAGACTTATTTTAATAAATCATTGACTATTATAGTCGTCTCATTTGACAACATGGAAATAATTACCTAGGTTAAAAAATTATAGTGGCGTAAATATTTTTCTATTAAAATTGGTAAAATTTTGTTATAAAGTTGGTAAGATACGGTTGCATGTGCGACAATGAAGGTAGAAACACATTTCCAATACCGCACCAAACTTCTGGACAGTGGGGCAAGTGTGAGTTTTTCACCGAGCGACTGCGTAAAAACGTAGTTACTCATAACGTCAAATTATAAAGCAAAAAAAGTGTTTACTCTCACTATAACTAGATGGCGCTACTAAAATTCCATATAAATGTGCGTTACGTTCTTACGCAGTCGCTCGGTAAGAAACTCACACTCGGCACTCTGTTATCCACTGTTTTCAGTTCTCCTCACGAGTGAAATCTCGGTGCATTATTTTGAAAACTCCAAAACTTAGATAAACTAAAAATCTAACTGGTGGGGTATTGCCAATCTGTTTCTGCAGAAATATTATTATATTATCTCTTTCGGCCACAGCACCTACATATTAAATGTTTGATAAAGTTTATTTTAATATAATTAGGTAGGTACATTAGTATTTCAAATATCTCTACCGCGAATGAAAAATTCTTTTTATAAACAAAATCATTATTCTATACCCTATTTATCCATGTAATAAGTTTTTTTATATATTTTGCATATTATAAAATTGAGGTGCTTTATATTATTAATTATTATTATATTTTTTATATTTATCCCTGTTACGCCTTAGGCGTTGGTGCGATATATTTTTAAAAAATATTTTCTATTTTAATAGATGATATTGTACCTAGACGATAGGACCGATTGAGCAATAAATTATCATAATTAACTTGCTTAGAATTTTAATTTTGTTTTATAAATTATTTTGTAAAACCCAAGTAACGAGAATTATTATCAATAAGCAAAATTTGTGCACATTTTCCAAACTGGCATGAATCTGGGAAGGTTAGAGTAACGGCAAAAAAAGAGTAGCAATTAAATTTGCTTATAAATGCATTTTGGACCACGATATAAACTAGTGGACATCTGTGACTATCAATTCTGTTATATGATAGTTTGACAAAAAGTAGCCTGTGTCGTTTCTCAGGTTCTAGACATGTTCCAGTCTACCTCTGTACCCAATTCCATTTAAATCGGTTTAGTAATTTAGGTGTGATTGTTACAAACAAATAGAATTACTTCCGCATTCATAATATTAGATTAATATTTGATTTCAAAAATTACAAAACAATAAACATAAATATAAATATGTATACAAGATTTGCTCGCTTAAATATATGGATAAATTGTTGCTCAAACGATTCACACTATTTTACGTTGTTGGCATTTTATTTGTAATATATTCCAATTTGTAAAGCTGAGCTTAAGTATATTGCATGGAGATAGAGAGAACCAATTTATCTGCAAAGATATATATTGTGTTATACATATTATAATATAATAATGAATAAAATGTGATATTGTACAATTAAGATATTTATTTATTTCCTCCCACAACATTTACATGTATCGTTTTCGCCAACCCGCATTGGAACAGCTTGGTGGCTCTAACTACTAAATAAATTTTGACAATAAGAGCTCGCGCGCGAGATAGTAATCAACCATACTGTTGATGGACTAAATAATTGTTGCGTTGTGTAGAATTGTTACACCTAAACAATCAAAAAGATGGTCACTATTGATTTCTCCCTCAATCTGAGCCATATTTGTGGGACTCCCCCTTTCCTGGTGCAACGTCACATATTTTGAAAATTTTAAAACCAAACCTTAAAATTATTAAATTATAACAATTTAAACTTTTTGTTTGCTTCACCAAACTAGGGCATGTGTCAAAACTTCTTGAAATTTTTGCGTTATTGAAAAACGACAGGTAGGTATTTAATAAGATACTCTTAAAATCCTTTGAAATATATATAATTAATCAGACAGTATTAACATGTGGATAACTAAAAGTAAAAAACAAGTTTTTATTTAAAAGCGCTACAATTTTCGAGTTTTTATTAGCAGTGCGCAATAAAAATAATTGAATCGCCATATTGGGTATGCCGCCATATTGTGAGTATGACGTCACACAGTCAACCATGCATTGTCATCCAAACATGTATACAAAATTTTAGCTCAATCTGTATCAGTAGATATCTGCGTTAAAATTAAGTTGCTCATCTAAACATACTTACATATGTATTTATATTACCTTATTAAATTGCAAGTTAAATAAAAGCTTCTTTAACTACAGGTTATTTTTTTAAATGAAAAATATTTTAGCATTCCAAGTAAAACGCCGAACAGAGCCCGAGACTTGCGGCACGGATGTAGGCGAGTACTCTTTATGATTAATAAAATACACTAAAATTAATCGAACAGTCGAAACTATAGTAGGATAAGAAAAAAAAATTTGCAGCCGTGTCATTGAAATTAATCCCTGATAATAACTATTTGTTTGCTCTTTAACGTAAATAGTAAAAATTGGCGGATTATTTGTTTTTTTTTTTAAATAATAGTGTCTTTTTATTATATATTTTTGTAATGAGAGAAAAAAAAATTAAGACAAAATATATAACGACCACGCGTCGCAACTATAAGATTTGCATTGAGAGAATGATGTGATGTGACAGAGCAAGATAATAGCTACCTAATTTATCACTTAATGCAGAAAGCTATAAGTAATCATTTTTTGGCCAATGTACCATGAGAAACCTATTTACCATCTACGCCATGTTTACATTCAAGTACAACAATTGCCCTAATCATCATTGTTCACAGGAATCTCTTCTATGCCTTCTGTTTCATTCACCAATGCTCTCTCCAAGATAACCCGCCCTTCTTTGTACCTGCAATTACAACATTTAATACAATTACCATCATCATTACCTATCAACAGATCACTACAGGACCTAGACTCCATAATTATTTAATGATCCCTATCAGATGTTGTTGATAGTGGAACAGACTACTTAACATGCTCTCCAAGGCACGGGAGTATAATCACCAACATCCTGACTTAGGGTTTAGAATTAGCTATCTCGGAAGCGGCTTTTCGTTCCCGTGGTCCAATTTTCACGCGATGAGTAGGAACACCGTGGGGTTTTAGTCGGTAAGAGCCTGACATAACCTCGCCTCCCCGTAGCGAGAGGGTATCCATGAGGATTTCCCCACGAAAAAAAAAAGGTTTAGAATTAGCTAAAAATCTCTTAGAAGAAAGAAAAATTCACACTTATTCCATAACACAACCTAGGATTTGAACTTAGGACCTAAAGATTGCAACCACATAAGTTAATCATTATACCAAAGAGGCAGTCAAAATACATTTACCACAGCATCTCTTAATGTTATATTTCACAATTGAATGAAGGAAAATTATCTGCTTGCTTTATATACACTAAACTCTTTAAGTTAAGAGAAATTCCCCAAATCAAATCCCTGATTTACTGAACAAGTTGTGGTCTCCATTAGTTGATCATTATTTATACTTTCACTTATTTACTTTACTTTCACACTATACTTTATATTATGTAACAAGTATCAAATCATCAACAACAATGATGATTTGATGACTGATTAGTCCTCTTAAGGTCATGTGTGAAACTTATAATAATCCTGTCAAATGTTAAAGTCAATACAGTTAGATTTCCATCTGAGCTGATTAAGGTTTTCTAAGTTGGTCCAAGTCTGACTAGTGAGGAGGCTTCAGATGTTACTTGTTACCAACATACTGGCAAAGATATCCCTCTCAGCAATTTAGCAGTACCATGTTGTGTACCGAAAGGGGTATGGATTCCATCCTACTAACAAGTTAGCCTGCTTCCATCTTATATTGCATCATCAAGTGAGATTGCAATCAAGGACTACCTTGTAATGATTAAAAAAATATTAATGTGCTGAATAGACAGCATGGAGAGCCTTGCAGAGCTCATACAAATCTCACTGTAATTATGTTACATGACATTAACCTTAATGGGTCAAGAGAATTGTCTATTACCTCTGGTTCTCCTCTGTAGCAAATTCATAAACCCAACCAAGTTTGGTGCCACAGTTCTTGCAGGAAACATCACGCACCATGTGCCTACCAGTCAGCATCACACGGTCCTGCACCTCGGAGTACACTAAGTTGACCACTTTGTGGAACAAGTAAGCTCGACCTAGAATAATAATAATATTACAAATTATGTAGTTTGATTTTGCATTATTGGTCTAGTATTTAGCCTATGTGGGGGCTATGGTGGGGTTGTGGCAATAAGTGTAAAGTAAGTAGTAATAAAAATAATTCTCAGTATAATCTAAGCCCAGAATCGGGAAATTGGTGAAGTACCTCTGGCCCTCAGAGAGCATGTTAAGTTGGTCTCATTCACAATTATCAATATCTATAGATTGTGATCATTATGAAATGAACAACCAACCTAAACTTGCCAACCTGCATTGGAGCAGCATGGTGGTATTATGCTTCATATCACCCCACCTACAAAGAGAGTGGCCTGGCCTTGTATTAACAGATTGATAATAATCATTACAAATCTGTAATAGATTATAAAACCTCTATCTATATTATAGTATATTGGCTGTGTGTGACAGCAAGATATCATTCATTTTCAGTGATACATCACATCATTTGATGAAGCACAATTTAAATAGCATAAAATATTCTTGGATTTTATTTTGCGTCAAAAAAAAACTATAAAGCGATTAGAAGCAACGCCCATAAACCAAAATAATAATTTACCTACGCACTATTAGTAGTCCGTGCTGATAAGAAAGTTTGTATGTATTTTATTTATTTGTAGATTTTGATGAAAGTTCACAGTAATATTGCTTACACATCAAAATAACACAGGCCACATTATATTCTGAAATTCCCACGAGAACGAGAACTGCCCTGGTGAAATCTCGGGCGTCTTCCAGATTTAAATAACCACGCAAATGTGAGGAAAATTCTAAATAAATTTCCTGATGCTAAAATAATCCGTTTTCAGTAAAGAAAATAACAATAAAATAAGTATCTAATGGCAAACAGCTGATGTCAATAACATACCTGTGGCACCAGTAAATCTAGTGCTTATTAGCTCAGAACGATTCGTCAGCACTACATCGCAAGCAGCGCATGAAAATAATCGAGTCCCTCCAATATGATCCAAAAATATTTTTCCCATTTTACTCTTTTCTTTGTTTTCAAAAGTTCACTAATATGTTTCGATTGTTTTGTTTTTGACTTTTGACCACCGAGACCGAGACCAAATATCAAAGATAAAAGACGTCTTTAATCTATGCCAAGTAAAGTGTATGATCTATGACCGAGACGGACGGACGACCACAAAGGCACAAACTGTAACGACAGACGGATATAATTATTCGCATTCGCATATTATCATATTCGCGTTCATCACTAATATCAACATAGACCACACAGAGACCGAATCTTAAAAGCCTTAAAAGCATCTTAAAAGTGTTGCGTTTAAACCTTAGAGTAAGTGTGTACTAGAGTTGTGACTAGGAGTCTCCCGGTAATAGTCTTCAACAATGTAACTGACTAAATTTAGTGTACTTTAAAGTGGCCATCTTAATTTTAGTGATTAAGAAGGTATACTATTCATAAGGACACTAAAAGTCAGATTACTATGTTGCAGTCCCTTATTGAGTCTCCAAGTATCAAGTCTAGTACATACTTACTCTAAGGTTTCAAGGCAACGCTTCTTTAGCGCTCGAGCGAATAGGCTATGTACCCTTCGTGAATGCAGCTATTGTATTCACGATAGCCTTCGCTAGATGCTTACGAAGGCTTTGCAAAGAACTTCGCTATGTAATGCGGCCCCAGTATGACAGTCACCTTTAAAGTAATGTGTAACATACGGACGTAAGCTCGGTTAAGATAACCGCCCGGTTTACGTCCTTAGCCGGCGTACGGGTTGTCGTGACCAGTAAATTTATAATAACATAAATAAATAAATAAATAAACGGTTAACATAACTTTACTATAAATTTACTGTTCACGATAACCAGTACGCTGGTTAAGGACGTAAACCGGGTGGTTATCTTAACCGAGCTTACGTTCTTAACCGGCGTACGGGTTCTCGTGAACAGTAAATTTATAGTAAAGTTATGTTAACCGTTGGTAATGATAACCGAAATCTTGGTGCACACAGGTCTTAATATACCTACAATCACTGATTTGAGTTATATTCGTTACCTTGGCAACGAAATTATTCTGTTATCACGTCAGACATATTTTTTTTATAAAAAAACATAAACACAGTCTTTTCTATTTGAAATTATTAAATTAAATTATAATTTTGTGATGATGGAAGATATAAAAGATGATGCTATTCATCAAACAGCCATGAAGCTTGCAGAAGAAATAAAAAACCTTTCAATTTATAAATCATTTTACAGCGACGTACAAGTGAGTGTCGTACAAGTACCATATTGATAACACATTGACTTTCATGTAATTATATTGAATAAATTGTTCAACAGAAACTGGTCTCATCACCGAACGTTAAAAAAGAAGACTTCAAACAGACATTACAGCAAGCAATGAAAGAAAAAGGCTTGGACACGAAACTCAGAAATACAGTTTTTCATTGGGTTAGAACACAAAATAAAAATGTAAGACTTGTGATTCTAGAGATCTACTAAACCAGCAAATTTAGATTCGTTTGAGCGTTATTATAGAATTGTTCTTTCTAACTTCACACGTTGAATATAGTTGAGCCATCCAAAATAACAAACCAAATGAATCATTCTTAAAAACTGATAACCTTTTTTCTTGCGAGAAATAAGGACAGAGATAATATTATTCGTCCGCTTTCACATTTGGGTCCTTTGATTACGTTTATTCTATCGATGCCTGGGCTGCACTTTACGCTAAATAATAGGGTAATTTTTCGGAGTTACTCCAGTTCGTGATTACTCTTAATCACCTTTTAAAACAGGAATAAAAAAATGTTAAGAAATTTTTTTTTTCAGAAATTAGATCCCTTAACATCATTGTCAAAAGCCAGCGCTCAATGGGAGAAAAGGATCCACAAATCTTTAAATTCGATGTGCTCAGATTTAGAGACATCATTGGCGAAAATTCGGCCACAAGCAGAACACGAGGAGCTTGCGGAAAAATGGAATGAACTCAGCACTTATAGCTTAGGTAAAGCAGACTACACAGTAGTACTTCACTGCACTACACAAGCGTCTAGCCAATGTGTTGTCACGCCAGGTTAAAAGCTTTGCGTACCTAAGTATTATGTACTTAAGTTTAGTAAAAACGTAGTATTTGTATTTTTATTTTTTCAGACTTGTCCAAATATAGACCAGTGTATGCGCCAAAAGACTTTTTAGATGTTTTACTGACGTTATCCGGTTATGTACCATTTACGAGAGAGTAAGTATAAAGCGATAAAAACTCTATTTTGTAGTACCTACCTACTTTACATTAATAATTTATGATTTTATTTTATCATCTCTTTTTAGGGATGAACCCAAATGGGAATTTGCGCATCTACCACTACAAGTCAAAAATTTAGACCAATTGGTAAATAATGTTTATCAATTAATTTTAGATTAGGTTCATACTAGTAAAAAATAGTATAAGAATCCTTTAATGTGACTAACTGAAACTTTGTCTGAAAAAAAGCGTTGAAATAACAAAAACTGCTAGTTTTTGAGGAAATCGCTAAGAAACATACAAGTGTGAAGGTCAATCTTCAACTCCGTTCCGAGCGACTCCGTTTCCGTCTCCGTTTGACTGAGCTTTACGACACTGAGATGTACCTTTTTAAAAAATGTGTCTGAAAATAATTTTAAATTATTATATTATTTTTTTGTAATATTAATCTAATAAAATGTTTTCATGGTTTCTCGTATCAATTTTTATATATACAAAATACATTCTTACAGCGAAAAACGTACGTTGAGTGGGCCAACGGTGAGCCATTGTTGGGCGTTAACCCGAACATGCCGAGCATCGTCCCAGGGTTCGCTACTCTGGAGGCAGAGCGGATAGGGCTCGGCGAGAGGGTAGCCGCACTAGGGTACGCGCCGGTCATACAGGAGTACTTGAAGAAAGGCAGCCCGCAGTGCTTAAGGGCTAGACTATGGTCACAGGTTTTGGGAGCTGAAGTAAAACAGCAGGTACGATGCAAAATAATTAGGTACCCTAACTAATCATTTCCCTTCCCTTCCTCCACTATGCGAAGAAATGGCGTCGGTACATAGTATTTACAAACATTAAAAATTATTATTTAATTTATTCCCCTTTATTTCTCAAAAATTTTATTAATATCTCTACTTTTGGCCTTAAGTAGAGATATATATTATTGACATAAATATTTCATAATTGGGTTGATAGCTATAGTTTATATCAATAATCAAGTCCGCTCTGAACACGAGGCGTAGTACACAAATTGATTTTGTAGTACAAAATAGTTACCGGCGCCGCTATGATTTGCGCAGTTCAGCGTTTTGCAACTTCAGAGGGGATATGATGATTGGTACGAGGTAAATGATAAAGTAAAAATTTCACTAATTTGTATTTTTTCTCATTTTTATGTAAATGCATTCTAAATAGCAAACAAACTACTTCAATCAACTAAAGAAAAGCGTTCTAGAAGTGGATCTAATGATCGATAAGCTGATATTCAAGGATGTCCAGCTGACAGCTTCCAACGATGACCAATACTTTGTGTTTGAAGATTTATTGTACCAGGTATTTTCCTTTAACTTTAGAAATGTGTGCAGTGATCGATGTTATCTGTAGAACACAATGTAACAATATTTTATTACATTATGGCTACACGAATATGAGAAGTAGAACTTTGACGGCTTTCGTGGCGCGGTGATATGCGCCGTGGCTAGTTACCATCCTACTGACACAGACGTAACGCTGCAAGTAGAAACCGAAGGGGCGTGAATATTATGCTAATCCTAACAAGTTAGCTCGCTTCCATCTTGATTGCATCATCATTTAGGTACCACCGTGTGTGATCAGTCAAAGGCTAACTTGTGGTAAATAAAAAAGAGCTCTTAACCTCATACTTTGAAAATTATCACTTAACGTTGCTATATTTTAGTCTCGAGGGTATAATTCTGCTAAACTTTCAGATAAATTCAACAGGTATTATAACATTTTGTCTCGGGTTGATGGACAGTATTCTATTAGTCAAGCCATTTCATTTGATACCCATATTGCGGGAGTTGTGAAAAATATGGAATTCGCCGTCTTATGGCACTCTCGACACTTCAAAAAAAAATCAAAATCGATTCACCCGTTAGGGAGCTACACACACACACGGACAGATCTAACACCGGGATAGGGGTTTAATAAAAAAAGAATACCCACATTTGGCTTGTTTGTATTCAGGTGATGTTATGCTTCTCACGAGACTCTGAAGTGTTAGGTGCCATTCGCTCACTAGCGGGCGCAGCGCTCACCGTAGCAGTGAAGGGGCGCCACGGGTCCGACTGCCTCACCGCCTTCCCGCCCAGCGGAGTTATTCCGTTTCACGGGTTTACCATGTATGGTGAGTCCAAGTTAAACTTCCGAATTCCAAGCTGAATTTAAGCAATTAACAGAGTGCGGTCATTATACCAACTTAAAATAGGTACATTATTCCCACTTTGCATGTAAGGCAGATTATAGTTTTTTAGTACAAAACACTTTATGACGTACTTGAGGACGCCCGGGATTTCATAAGCGAAGTTCCCGTTCCAGTAAAAAAATTCTGAATAAGTGTTATACTGAAGTTATATTATTGTAAAGTTTCATCAAAATAATTTTTTTTTCAAATCCAAGTTTTCACGTGAAAGAGTAACAAACATCCACACTTACAAACTATCGCGTTTATAATATTAATACAAAATAGTGGAGAGAGACAGACGGACGGACTGGTGGAACTGTAAAGGGTTTATAATTTCAATAGATGAAACTATTTTTCAGCGACTCCATTTTGTTATTTATATGACGAGCCGGTGCAACTGTACTACATTTTCCGCGCTTTCTACATGCGCTATTGGCATCGGTTGCATTACATCTCAACACACCCACAGGTATGCTAACAATATTTTAACAACATATATATATATAGTATTTAAGTATACAATACTAATAGCAATTTGTAGCTTACCAAAACTACAATCACGATATTAAAAACTGAACTTTCAGGGTATCGTCTCACTTTGCCTTCTCTACGAGAGATTACTCGAAGCGAATGAACCCCTACTATGGATACATTTCAGAAATATCAACGTTAATCCGTAAGCATACCTAATTATAAAAATAAAAAAATATTATGGCAAAACAAACAAAACAATGAAATAATTCGCCAAAGAACAACTGGCATAATTGTCAGGGCTCCACAGATCTGGGTTTTTGCATTTTTGAGGTTTAACAAATAAAATAACAGTAAAATCGCTAAACTCTTCATCATCACCGTACTTATCAGCCGAAAGACGTTCACTGTTGGACATAGACATGGTTTCTTGAAAGGACTTCAATCTTCAAACCACCACGGATCTCTAACAGTTATTGCTTTTTCAGCATTCGAGTTGTGTTCAAATGGCTCATGAGAGCATTCAGCGGGCACCTCCCGCCGGATCAGCTCTTACTCCTGTGGGACGCGATCCTCGGCTACGATTGCTTAGAAATCCTCCCGCTGCTGGCGATCGCAATACTTAGTTTTAGGAAAGAGAACATTTTTCAAGTGAACACTTTACAGAACGTTGACGCCGTTTTGGCGGATTTATCTACAATTTCTGTTATACCATTGTTGCAGTTAGCGTTGATGAAACCTTAGTATAGTCCTATGTTAAGGGTTTTTAGGGATACATGTTTGGTATATTTTAATACTTACACTTATACTGACACTGCACCAGATATTTATAAATTAATTTTTGTTTAGTCTGAATGCAATTTTCGCCCTGTTCCTTAGTTCTAAAGAAACTTAGTTTTAAATTAGATTTATGAAGTAACGGAATTTGTTTTATATTAATATCTAAAATTCATGAAAATTTTTAAATCTTATAATACGTGTAGTCCGTACCTACCAATCATTAAGTCTACAAGGCGTTTGCCTGCGCACTACACAAATTGATATTGTAATAGGTACAAAATAGTTATCATCGCCGCCGTGGCAGCTACGCAGTTCGGCGTTTTGCAACTTCAGAGGGGACTAGATAATTGGTATGAACTATCCAAATTTATACCCTCATTTATGCATTATTTTTACTTGGCACTTAAACTCATTAACAAGCTGTACCTATGTATCACGCACACATACTAAAACACATCGTGTGTAAATATATTGCCAGATATACGTGTAGTATAACAATCGAAATAAAAGAAAACAAATGAATCATTCTTGTCAAACTGACGTTTTTGCTTAAGAGAGATAAGGACAGAGAATACGTGTCCGCTTTCACATATCGGTCCTTTGTTTACGTTTACTGTTTCCGTGCCTGGGCCGCACTTTAACTGTATGCTAAATTGATCTCAATATGTACCTAAACTAAATGTTACTTGTAAGAGACTTCCGTAGAGCGAGTACCAACTGAATAACTAATACTTGTTGTATATTTATTGTATTGTACCACTGTTAAATAATTATTGCATCTGGTATTGTTTTGTATAGGATTTTTATAGTACTTTTTTGTTTTGTAGAAGATTTATTGTAATAAAGTACAAGGCTGTTATGTTGGCGATATTCTTTCATTGCAAACTCCATGACACAGGGATCAATCTTTACAAGAATTTCGTTCCTAATCGAAATTCAAAGAAAATAAAATATATTTTAATTTTTTGCTAGGATAATCACGGTCGAAACATCATCGAAATTATGTTAATGGGATCCGGATGGGAATCCAGATAATCAACATGCAACTCAAATGCGCTAGATTATTGATTAATGGCAAGATGTAGTAAATGAGTTTACTTGGATTCTCGTATGTTCTCTAGTTTCGAAATTGAGCGAAATGTGTGAAATGTGAATTTATGACAATTTTTTTAATGGTATTAATATACTGCAATCATGTTTGATAGCAATCGATGACGGTAACGTAATAACTATTAAATTCAAAATATAAAAACCCCCGACTAAAATCAAATTTACCATTTTTTTGTGGTGGTCATCTTAGATTTAAATCTTTTCATAGTGTAGTATTCAAGCCCTTTCACGACGTAAAAAGATATTTACATTAAAACAAGATACACATTTTGCAACACAGTTATCGATTAGATTTAAAAAAATAATTAATTAAAAAAAGAAATTACAAGAATATCTCCATAAATAGAGAAATTCTGTCAATGGCATCTGTTAAAACAGAGGAATTATTATAGTTCAAGGTGCTATCTAGCTATAAAGATTAAACTTTGGTCATTCTTCAGCAAAAATATAAATCGGTTTATCCGTTTCATTCCGGCATTCCAGGATTTCATATGCCACATCCCATTTCCAGCATCAGGTCCTCGTCAATTAGAAACATGAAAAGAACCAGTCAAGACAAATTCAACGAGCCCAAACTCGATGGGTTTACTAAAGGTAGACCGGGGTTACGTCTCCTACCTTCGAGCCTTATCATCAGACCAGCTCAGTGGTTCCAGAAGACATTAGTGTTTGACACATGCTTTCAAGCAAACTAAGCGTGTAACATTTCTATCACACCTAACAAACGACCTGATGACCTTGAAGACCTGAACCGATTTCCACCAAACATAGTAAAGAACACTCGACTGATATACCTTTTAAACAAAAAAACCGCATTAAAATCGGATCATCCGTTTGGGAGTTACGATGCCACAGACAGACACATACACATTTACACAGACACGTCAAACTATAATACACCCCGTCGTTTTTGCGTCGGAGGTTAAAAAAAGGGGATGCTGAAAGGGTATTCCAAATAAGTTTAGCATGTGAGAAATGAATGCCAAACCACTTAGTACGCGTCCAAGAGACTTCGACTACGTATAATAGAAATAGAATTGTGTATTAAAATAAAAGAAACACTCTATAAACAAAAATATATTAAACTTTTGTACAAACAACACACCAATTCCCCTCTTCATAAAAACTCTTTTCCACGACCAAATCGGCCGAAGTGCACAAGCTGTCCAACTCTCCTTCCTCGAACACATGGTAGTACCTCAGCAATGTGGTATTGGATTGGTTTTCCAACTTGTTTTCTTTAACTTTTCTCAATTTCCACGGCACTAATAACTCCGTATGTTTGAATTGCGTTCGGTTTTCGTGTATGGGCAAGGTTACGCCATCTATGGTCAGGTGCAAGTTTGAATCGCAATTATCTTTGTCTTTGGACAAGTAGTTGGATTTGGTTTGGTCCTTGGCCCACACTGTGATCAGCGCTTTGCCGCCAGCCCGCAAAAGATTGGCTATAGTGGATACTGCTTCTAGCCTTCTAGCCTAAAATAGTTAACCGACATTAACGATATTGATCAGATTTTAAATTTAAAAAAAAACTCCCAACTGTGAAAAAAATAATTCAAAACCTTTACAATCATAAATATCTAGACAACTTTACAATCGTAAATATAAAGTAAATGAGTTGTTTTTTGAACTTGTTTTTCTCTTTTCAGTTATTTTTTATGCACTTTTTAGCTACCATTCTTAGATTTCATACCATTGGAATTCAGGTAAAAAGAGAAGTTATTAATGCGACTTACGCCAAAATTAGGTTTCGGTTTCGGTTGTTAAAACTAATAAAAGATGCCCAATGGGTGCGATCTTGGAAATGTCGCTCTCTTTCGTTTCATTGGAATAGTATATTCCGGCGCATACAGAAAAACATCACCTGGCTGCTGAAGTGGTGTATGACGGCGATGCAGATGATACGGTCGGCGCACGCGCTGCGCAGCGACGCATGCAGCATGTCGACGCGCACGCAGTCTGCGCTTGCGCCGCGCGCGTGCGCGCTGCACTCGCGCAGGAGACCCGCGCTGCGCTCGCCGGCTAGCTGGGTTGACATATCAAAATATGTTCATAAACATAAACAGTGATTCCGTACATGACTCTTGAATCATCAAGTTGAGATTTTTTTACTAATTACGTATGTAGTCCACCTCTTTTTTATGGTTGACAGGCTCGTGCTTGACCACAATCATGCCTGATAGTAAGCACTGATGTGGTCTAAGATGGGATGCAGTAGCCTAGACTTTTTCCAGACTTATTCACATCTCATTACGATTTTAATTTAAAAACTTGGCATCCTAGACTTACTGACTGTATATTTCATAAAGATTGGAGTTTGGGAATTAAACTAACCTGAAATATATCATTACGCTGTTTAAGAACGTTCTTCCCGTTCCCTGCGCCGAGGTCCAGCACGATGCAGCCGGGCGGAGTGCTCTGTAAGAACTCCACCACCTTGGGCCACGGCTTGTGGCGCGTTGAACTGAAGTGACCTGCTATTTGCTCGTACACCTATAACAAATAGTTGATAATTTATTTTTTCTACTCCTATTTCGTGATCTATTTAGTATAAACCCTCAAACAAAAACTATTCATACTTACATTGGTAATTGTTACTACATACTACAATTACTGTTCTTTGTAAATCTACTTCTAATAATTTTAAATAGTTCAAAAGTTTAAAGGCATTGTGTACAAAAATTCAAACTTGACACATCTTCCATTTGTATGTTTAATGTGCCATTACTCCGCTGTTCTTGTATAATTTTTGAAAATAAACGTAATATATAAAATTACACAGTAGGTGCGATTCGAACTCACGTCTCTTTGGCTATCAGGGCCAGAGTGTCCTACCGCTAGACCATGGAACTGTAACTGCCAGTTCCGAAATTATACATGAAATTACGTTTGACTTTCACATGAGGTGTAAGCCTAGTAAAATGCCATCTAAAATCTGTTCAATATCTTCAGATACCAGACATAAATACGGCTGTTCTTAGCGACGACGGATCAAACAAAAAATGTCTATATCTTTCTAACTTATTTGCTTGCTATCTGCCGCACTGCTCACGGCTTCAAAACTAGGGGTCAAAACAGTTCATGGGGAGAGTCGTAAACATTTGGACGACTATTTGTTTTTAGATATTTATTTTATTTCACTCCATGTCCTGAAGTACTCGGAATAATATATAAATTTTGTTCGTTATCTGTTACTAGTATTTCCTGTTATTATTTTAGTAATTGAACTATATTGGTAAAGTAGGCAAAACGAGGTTTTCTAAGATACACAGAATAAATATATATACAGTCAAGAATAATATTTTTAATTATAATTATATAAAATTTAATAGAACTTCAATAGTAATAGCCTACATTATATTTTTTATTACTTGGTTATAAACTAGGTTAAAAAAATGACTTACACAAAAAAAAAATTTAATCCTACAAGGAAATACGAAACAAGGATTTTAGAGTAAGGGAGTCTGTCCCTTGAGTTTTCTATATATATTATATTTTCTATATTTTTGGAGTGTTCTCCCAAAAATACAAATTTGTATGAATACAACACATTTGTATATATACGATAGGTATAAGACATTATTTGCTTGTAGCGTTTCATGCTATTAATAATTTTTTGTTATTGCTTTAATTAGTTTTTTCATAACCTTATTTCAAGATGTCATTTAAAAAAATTCAAATACTGTATTATAAAAAACGTAAATTTATTTTACATTTAAAAAATTAGTATAAGTAAAAAAGGTTACACAACCCTGCATAAGCGAATGACCTTGCAGTCGGTTTGTTTACATCTGGTGTCTCTTCTCCTTGAACGGACTATAGTATGAACTTTTGACAAGTTACGAGTATAATATTCTCGTATTACAATGTAGCTTTTCAATTCGCTTTGGCCGCGATAGCCAGAGACGTAGCTTCGTATCCCGACGGCACCGCAATTTTTGATATTATGTTAATTTTCAAAAATTATATCCTAGCGGATGTTTAACACTATCCAATAACAATAGAACTATTGTGTAAACAAACAATATTTCATTGTAATTTGTATAATTGGTTACAATACTTATACCTGATGCACATGTAGTTCTTCTAACCGAGACGCAATCCCATCTGCTATAGCTTCTGACTGAGCGCTGTCACAAAGTGCTTTGTATCCACACTCACACGGGCCTTGTCTCGTGGAACGAAATGTCAACGAGATACGAGTCTGTCTCGGTGTCACATCGTTTGTTATTACACGCACTTTGATTTCATCATTAGTACGGATTTCGATGATGGGGTCCCATCCTCTTGGCTGGATGCCATGCTGCCAATCATACCTGGATGGTTATTTTTTTTTTTAATTTTTTGGTTAAAGTTGACATAATAAAACAGGTAGTTCGCCTGATGCAATCTGGTAAACCAGTGTAAAACTGATCAGAATAAAGCCTCAGTTGCTTGATACTGGGTTCAATTCCCGGCTGCGATGATTAAGATTTTCTAAATTTATTCATGTCTTGCTGGTGGGGGCAAATTTATTCATCTCAAGCGTTCTAGTACGATGTCGTGACCCAAAGGGGTGTGTTGATTTCACTCTGCTTCTAACAAGTTAGTCCGCTTCCATCTTAGACTGGATCATTACTTACTATCCAGTTAGATTGTAGTCAAGAGCTAACTCTACTACTAACTACTGTATAAACTAAGCAACATTATAACAAGCCCTTACAAAATAAATCCCCTGATTGTTGGTAATCTAAATCCAGCCAACTGAGTAGAGCTGTTGAGGTTGGAGTAAATTGCTCGTGGAATAAGGTGTCATCATTATTTACCAGCTCATTACCAGCCTATTATAGAGCCATGCCTCCCTTGCTTGTAGGAGAGGAGATATGGAGTTTAGACCCATCACGCTGCTCTAGCTCTAATGTGAGTTTGTGAGCTTAAGATAATAATGTTACATTAATTAACCATTATTAAGACTATTAGATGTTTATGATAGTAATCAGGACCAACGGCTTAATGTGCTCTCCAGAGCATGGGGGTGTAATACCACATCCTGACTTTGAGCATATGCCCAATTTCTTGAAGATTTCTTAGCTTAAATCTTTATTTAAAATCTTCAAGAAATTGGGCAACCTCAACCACAAGACCAACAAGGCAATCATATACTGTATGTACTTGGTGTATTTAACAAAATCTAAACATTTTTAGCATTTCAACTAATAAATAGTAATGCCACTACAATAACAAACAATATTTATGCTACCAAATCTGTAGCAATCAAAAACATTTACAACTAACATGCACAATTCTCCTAACTCCCACAAGATAGTTCAACATCCCATGATACTATTGGAGATCAAACATACCTAGCTTCCCCCTGCATCACAAGCAACGACCTGGCAGGCACAACTAGAGGTACATATTTTCCACTGTGATGCCTCCAATCCATCAGCACCGACGAACCAAGTGAGAGTGACAGGATTGTGTCGCCAAATGGACTATGTTTATCCACATGTGATGGAATGCCTTCATTGAGAAAAAAAAACTGCTCAACTGGTTTTTCTATATTTTGAATATAAAGTAAGATAAGAAGTCTGTAGACTTTAGTGTTAAATTAACATACATATTATACGACATATATGAAAAAAAACTATGTTTTATTGTTTGTTCAAAACTAATAGACTAATTTTCATGCAGCTTTTGCAGGTAGATCAGATAAATAATTGTAAGCAGATCAAATGAAATTATGTAAAGTACGTTAAATAAAAAAAAAGGTCTCCACGCAAACAAAATTGCAGGCGTAAGCTAGTTTTAACATTATATTAAAAAATATGCAACATTAAATAAATAAAGAAATACATACAAACCTTGGCCAGGATTATATTTATTAACAGTCAACTGGTCAGGTATCCTAAAATCAATTCCACAATTGTTTAGCCTGCTCCACAATGCATCACATTCTTCAGGAATCTTGTCAGTTAATGGTGAACTCAAATCCACATCATTGCTACCATATCTGAATTCATATCCATAATGTTTCACTAGGCGATTCTTCAGATTAGACTCGTCAATCCAGTCAAAAAGTTGCATGTAGTATTTCTCCTCATCTTCAGTTATAAAGTTTTCTATTATTTTTAAGCCTTCAGGTATTTCATAAGTGCATATTACTTCATTTTTTGGAACTAAAAATAAAAACATACTAATAAGTTATCTAGTTAGTTACAGAATCTCTAAATGACCTTAACATTATGCTCAATGACCTCAGCAGAGTTTCTCAACAGGTGGGCCTTAAAATGAACATGAGCAAGACAAAGATCATGTGTAATGCTCACGTTTCGCTCCACCCAGTGATTGAAAACTGCGTGAGTGAGTGAAACTCCGTGACATCTTTTTGTCCAAAATTCCTCAGTGCCTGAAGACGAGAGTCTTCGAACAATGCGTGTTGCCAGTGATGACTTACGGTTCCGAATCTTGGTCGCTGACTCCGGGCTTCATAAGAAGGCTCAGAGTCACTCAGCGGGCGATGGAAAGAGCAATGCTCGGTGTATCTCTGCGTAATCGAATCAGAAATGAGGAGATCCGCAGAAGAACCAAAGTAACCGACATAGCTCAGCGAGTCGCAGAACTGAAGTGGCAATGGGCGGGGCACGTAGTTCGAACAGCTGATGGACGTTGGGGGCCCAAGGTGGTAGATTGGCGACCCCGCACCGGAAAGCGCAGCATTGGTCGACCCCGAACCAGGTGGACTGACGACATCAAACGTGTCGCAGGGAGCCGCTGGCCACAGGCGGCTCGGGATCGTTGTGTTTGGAAGTCCCTAAAAAAGCCCTATGTCCAACAGTGGACGTCTTCAGGCTGGTAATGATGATGATGATGATGATGAAAAAGTTATCAATTGCATTTTGAAATTTATATACCTACTCTAAATTTAGAGTTAGGCTGGCCACCTTGGTTAGACCCAAGATCTATATTTTCTGACAAAGGTTTTGTTATCTAATGAAAACATATTTTTTCTTCCACTACTACTAAAAATTTCTTACTAGAAAGACACTATTTTTAACTGACGAAAAAAAACGAAGGAGGTTCTCAATTCAACACGTCATTTTTTTTTTATTTATGACCATGCATAACTTTTTACAGAGTTGTCCGATTTTGATAATTCTTTTTTTATTAGAAATGGCACACTTTCAAAATGGTCCCATAATCATGATGTTAGGATCTGATGGTAATATCCTGGGAAAATTGAAGGAACTTTACAAATTTTATAAGCACACTTACAGCGATTTCAGTTTTTGTGTAAGTATGGGTAGCTTTTTGGCTATTAGTGCCATATAATATACTATGAAAGTATAGTTCTATGAAAATTTTTATAATTAGTTTAATTTATAATCTCAATGAGAAATTGATAGGAGCATCCAATAGATATTGCAAATGTTATTCTTTTTTTTTTACTTATTTATTTAATTACTGGTCTTACTTTTTTAGGTTTGAATCTTGATATCTTCACTGTTAAGAGATTTTGCCACCTTCTTAACGAGCCAAGAGCCTTTAAAATATTTTGACTAATTTGTGCTACTTATGGCTTCCAAGAAAGGTTGCTATCCATGAGAATACCAAGATACTATACTGTTTGACTATAAGTTGTGACTTGTTCTTGTGCAGGACATAGGATTCTTCTAAAGAATACACATGTGGCTTTGATCATGATACGAAACCTGGATTGACGCACAGAATAATTCTGAGTTTTTTATTCTTCTATGAAATTTTCAGTTCATTCTTAGCCCGGAGCATTGTTAATAAATTAATTATTATTATCCTTTAGCCTGCCAAACTGCATTGAAGCAGCATGGTGTGTCCTGGCCAGACCAGGCCTGGTCCTGTAGTTGGCTATTAACCCCTGTGGGCCTGACATTCAAACATTCTTTGAGGCCCGCGGCTACCCGGGTAGCAACGGAGCTATAATGACAGCTGTCATTATTTGCCTGACGGTTGCCAGGGGACCCCTCGGGGCTGTGAAACTTTAATAGGCTGATAATGATGAGTAAAATCCTTACCATTATCAACATAACTCATATAAATTGGTGCTTCTGTAACAGTTTTTGTACCATTGTGAGCATCGTAGAATAGTTTAGCACTTTCAGTGTCGTTAAACACGACGTAAGAATGCGATTCACCTTTCTCAGCTATGAAGTTTGAAAGGTTTCCACCAAGCTGGACGGAGTCTAACAGTTTGAGAAGATCTGCTTTCTCAAAACCTGTAGCTTGCCCCACGTTACACAAGACTATGTTCTGGAAATAACAAGCAACTGTTAAAACTAGGGAACTTGCTTGAGATTAAAATTTTGTTTTAATTTAAAAACTTACAGGTCCCGGTTGATTAACGCATAATATTCCTTTGGAACTTTTAAGTCTTGCGGCAAATTTTTTTCTCTTTCGATCACACTTTTTAGTTTCATTCATATTTTATATATAAGTTATTGATTCATATAACTCATTATAAATTTATTGATAAACAAATAAATATAACCTCAAATCATGAAAGAGCATTTTTTAAAATTCACTTAGCGGCCTGGAATCAAGTACTTTATAGCCTATCGAAGCACATTTTTTTAAATTATTTAACGGCCTGGAAACAAGTCCAGTCAGATTATTAGATTAGGTATATAGAGAGGATATGTGGGAAAGGTTAACGATATTTAATTATCGATTCCTTATTCGATTCAAATATTGTCAATCTCTAAAACGTCAAACTTATTTAGTAAAGTCAAAAGTTTACACCAACTTATCACCATATGACCATAGAGCATATAGGGTAATAATAAAATAAATACCCTATAATAACAATGTTATGACTCAAATAATGTGGTTATTAGTACTTGCGACATATTTACAATGATTACTCAGACGGTTTGTTTAACAATATCTCCATAGTTATTATATATTTACCAAAAAAAGATTGAAAATTTACGTTTTTTGATTCCAGGAGTCATCTAGAGCTAAGAGGAGGCATGTAGTATGTATGGCTTCTGATTTCTTCTATCCCAACACTGGTGGCGTCGAGGAACACATATACAACCTGTCGCAATGTCTGATCAAACGTGGGCACAAAGTCATCGTGATAACTCACTGCTACGACGACCGTGTTGGAGTACGATACTTAACTGCGGGTCTAAAGGTGTACTACCTGCCAGTCAGGGTGTTTTACCATCAATGTGCCTTGCCAACCATGATATGCAACATTGCAATTGTTCGCTACATTCTAATACGAGAATGTATTGAGATAGTTCATGGACATTCTGCATTTAGTGTTCTAGCACATGAGGTGTCTATGATTGGTAAATTGATGGGTTTAAAAACTGTGTTCACTGATCACAGCTTATTTGGTTTCGCTGATATGTCAGCTGTTTTAACTAATAAGTATCTACAGCTATGCCTGTGTGAGTGTGATGCATGTATATGTGTGTCTCACACAGGGAAAGAAAACACAGTATTGAGAGCCAAAGTTAGAGCTCACAAAGTATCTGTTATACCAAACGCAGTTGATGCATATACTTTCACACCAGACCCAAGCCAAAGAGATCCCAATGTAGTCACAATAGTAATTATATCTAGATTAGTATATAGGAAGGGTGTAGATTTAATGGCTGCAGTAATAGCTGATATGTGCCCACGATACCCCAAAATCAGATTTCTTATAGGAGGTGATGGCCCAAAAATGTGGTTACTGCAAGAAGTTAGAGAAAGAAAGGGATTTCAACACTGTGTAACATTGTTGGGTAGTTTAAAACATTCCGAAGTTAGAAATGTATTAGTCAAAGGTGATATATTTTTAAACACTTCTTTAACTGAAGCATATTGTATGGCCATTGTCGAAGCAGCATCTTGTGGGCTAAAAGTCGTATCTACCAAAGTTGGAGGTATACCAGAAGTATTGCCAGAGAGCATGATATATTTGACAGAACCCAATGTTACCAGCATAGTAACTGGTATAGAATCTGCGATGAAAGATTTAAAAAATGGCAACATTCTCTGTCCATTCAAGTGCAACAAGATGGTGAGAAACATGTACAACTGGATGGACATCACTCGTCGTACAGAAATAGTGTACAATCGAATATTATTGAATAAAAACAAAGTGTTGGGTCAACAGTTAAGAAGTTATCTCAAGTGTGGTGTGTGGCCATTCCTCTTAGTTATAAGTTTAATGTATTTATTATTGCAATTAATTGAGAGATTATATAAAAGGAAGCACATAGATATAGCAAGGGATTTGAAAGTTTGAAGAAAATTGTTAGTACAATTTACTGTACATAGTAGACATTTTAAATATATTTTTATCTAATCTTTAGATAGGTCAATTTGTTTTACGAGGCTGATATTTTCCTTTATAAATAACAAAACATTATTATATAGTAGGGATCTTCATGATAGAGTTTGAAATACTACCATAGTTGTTCATTAGTCATCCTGAAGGGTGAAGTTACTGGGGTATAATGAAGACTAATTTCACTTTAATAGACAGGACACCACACTGTATGATAGTTTGCAGCTAATAAACTCTTCAGCGTTATTTAGTGGCGTGCACTTCATAAATGCAAAAAAACCCACAGTACCCAGTGTAAACCAGTATTGGTGGAGGAATTTTCCATTTCATGTAGATAGTACCTATAAGGCCTACCTTAGTTATAACCTTGTGCACGCCACTGGTGTTACTCTACTTACACGTTGACTGCTGTCCTATGATGAATGAAATGCATCGAAACTGCGGCACGCGCACACAACAGTTGTGTTTTCAGCACCCGCGTAACAGAATAAATTTAGCGCAACGCGCATGCGGGCCTACGCGCGTGGCGCGTTATATCAGACGCTTTAGCTGTGCGGGAAAACACGCTAGGCGTGATGTTTGGAATATAAATAAAAAAATAATAATTGCATCATTCAGTTGCTTTCATTTACTATGAAGTTGTTTGAAGTCGGTTAAATTTTTTATTAAAAACACTTTTTTAATTAATTATTTATATATATTTACTAGCTGACCCGGCAAACGTTGTTTTGCTTAAAAAAAATTTAGATGAAAATTAGATAGTAGCCGATTCTCAGACCTGCTGAATACGCATACAAAATTTCATCAAAATCGGTCAAGCCGTTTCGGAGGAGTATGGCAACGAAAACTGTGACACGAGAATATTATATATTAAATTAACAGCATGAAATAGGTACAGTGTTTAAAATACAACGCCTGCCATCTATCAGCCATTATAAAAACTGATATAGTTTAATTACCTACGTTTCATAAATTTAGTTTTAGAAAAAAACATTGTGAGTGTTTGTTTATACCTACTGCTGCTTGCAAGTTTCAACCTGCTTCTAAAATAATGTTGTCATGTACAAACTATTCCCATTTTGCACAAAAATGGGGAAAAGTAAAAAATAAAACAATCATTAAAAAAATTGTGTGTTTATTTGTATGACTCTACTAAATTATAATGAATAGTTTTGATGATAAAATAATATTGGACCATAATAAAGTTGATATAAATACTACTGTATAAACTGTTAATTACTAGGGGCCGTCCATTAATCAAGTTATGTTTTTTTTGCATTTCATAAACAACTGTTTGTAATTTTAAAATGATTTTATAATTTTAAAATTACAAATTAAAAAACTTTGTATAGTTACTTACCTATTTCAAGGTTCAAATTTATTAAAATTATTCAGAAATTTGTGCACATTTTTTTTGGAGTTGGTATCCCTATTTTATTATTATTACGTAGCAGCCATAGTGTATTTCAACGTACAACGCCATTACGGCTCGGGGCCCCGAACGCAGCAGTACTACGCGCTAAAAGTGGTGAGTTTTTAATATAATTAAATAATTTTTTGTTTACGATAAATTGAAAATCTAAGCTGCTACGTGGATTACTCTTTGCTAAAATATTGGAATTTTGCTAAATGCCGAAGCAAACCGAGAGTTTTAACAGAACATAATAATTAACGCATTCTCGTAAAACTAACTTGTTTCAACAAGTTTTTTAAAATTTCAATGTAGGTATTTTCAACATTGCAATTGTATTTCATTCATTCGAAACTTAAGATCTTTATTTTCTCAAAACTATTAAGTACAATAAATTAGCTTATATGAGAAAATCGAAGTAAACTATTTACGAGTGTACAAATCTAATTAGGCTTCTAGTAGTAGCCGTTTTTGTACTTGAATTTTTTTGTAAAAGTTATTATCTAGTGTAAATCTTTATATAGTATTTTTCGAATTAATATTGTGTAATAAGTGCTACGTCCACTTCAGTTTATAAAGTAAATACAATTGATCTCCGTGGCGCGGTGGTTTGCCCAGTGATTTTTATAAGACGGAGGTCCTGGGTCCGATTCCCGGCTGGGCCGTCTTAAGATTTTTTAAATTGGTCCAGGTCTGGTTTATGGGAGGCTTCGGCCGTGGCTGGTTATCACACTACCGAGAAAGCCGATTAATTCTTGCCTCAAGTTTGACACATGTTTGATATTTGTTTTCAGACAAACAACTCGAAAAATGCCGGTGGCACTTGAAGAACTAGATAATGACGACTTCATAACTAGAGAAATGTTGCTGGAACTCGAATTTAAGGTTTGGCCATGGGCAGTGACGCATTTTGTTTTGCGCGAGTATTGTCCAGGTTGTCGCCGTGACATACCCGCGCAAAATAGACAGCAGCACTTCATAATAAATATAAAATGGCAAGTTAAATACTTGCTTGATCATGTTGACGTTTGGTGCGAGTTTTGTCATAACTATGCTGTTTACGATCACTACACAGAAGACGAGTGCACTTTCTGTCATTAGGTGTGACAGTGAGTGCACTCGTTTTCGCAGTGTACAACACTCGCAGCAAACGTCGGTGAAATCTAAGAATTCATACTTGCATTTTTTTTATTATGAACCGTCCATGGCCCTTACTGACTCAACTTTGACTTTAACTTTACTAGCTGACTTTAACTTAACTTTGACTTGATTCACTTTGACTCTCAATGGCCATCACGCTACCATGTGCGCTACCATCAACATCTCGGTCGGCGGCCTCCTGGAGATGTCTTCCAAAGATTGCTTTTGTAAGTAATTTAATATATGTTATTAGTTTAATATAATTAAAATAATCTATTTACTTGCAGTTTTTTTTATCCACTGCAAGTTAGTCCTTACAATCACAGCTGATGGTAAGTGATCATGTAATCAAAGATGGAAGGGGACTGTCTTGTTAACAAGTAGGATAATATCCACACCTACACGACATCAAAACTTACTTACGTACTTTACAGTTATCTATGTCTGCCAAATTTCATCCATGTACCGATTATGTCATATATACATTTACTACTTTGTTTAGGATACAACTCGAGGGAGGTGCAGAATGTTACGAGCCTTCTTCACAAGACAGAAAATCCCACCAGATCTGACTAGCACATTGTCCGAGTTTTCTTCAATGGTAACACGATTTCAAAATTACTGGATTGAAAACTTCTACCAGATCGAACCTGTAGAAATGAAAAAGACTTGCACACCATTAAATCTAGTTTAACATTTTAAGGAGAAATGTATAGGTAACAAAAAAATTTGCGTCGAATTGAAAATCAATTCATATATTAGGTACCTATACTAATGGTGCATTTTAAAACTGATGATTGCATAAAATTAGTGGTTAGGTATTATGTCAATACTGTGATGTAGAAATTATTCGAATTTTAAGTTTTTGTTTTTCTCAGAATAACTATTATAAGGAAATATGTGATTTATTGGAGATTGAATAATTCCAATTTTAAGTTTTTGTTTTTCTCAGAATAACTATTAATAATAAGGAAATATGTGATTTAATGGAGACTGAATAATTCCAATTTTAAGTTTATGTTTTTCTCAGAATAACTATTAATAATAAGGAAATATGTGATTTATTAGAGACTGAATAATTCCAATTTTAAGTTTTTGTTTTTCTCAGAATAACTATTAATAATAAGGAAATATGTGATTTATTAGAGACTGAATAATTCCAATTTTAAGTTTTTGTCTTTTTCAGAATAACTATTATTAATAAGAAATATGTAATTTATTGGAGACTGATTCATTCCTATTTTAAGTTTTTGTCATTATCAGAATAACTGTTATTAATAATAAAATATGTGATTTATTGGAGACTGAATCATTCCTATTTTAAGTTTTTGTCTTTTTCAGAATAACTATTATTAATAAGAAATATGTGATTTATTGGAGACTGATTCATTCCTATTTTAAGTTTTTGTCATTATCAGAATAACTGTTATTAATAATAAAATATGTGATTTTTTGTTATATTTTATCTTTTAAATTTCTTTTCCTTTTTCCTACTCAATTGCTAATCTAAAAGCAATATTTCACTTTAACGATATAAATAAAGTAACTCACGTGTCTGAAAACATCAAAAACAAATATCTTCCCATTACAGACAAAAGATTATAGTTTTAGTGTCGAAAAAATATTTTTATCTCGTATTATCTAAACAATAGGCATTTCTTTATTAGTGGCACCGCATCCAGGTGGTTTATTGCCCTAAGCTCCGCCAGCAACAACGAAAAGTAATGAAAAGAAATAAAACAATTACTTAGTCGTTTGTTGTTTCACCTATTTTATTCTTTTTGTTATTTTAGCTGTAATTACGCAGCTGCTATTTTAACCGACTTCAAAAATAAGAACGTTATCAATAAGACGCGAATTTTTTTTTAATTTGAGTTTATTTATTTTTATTATATTGAGTTATAATTGATAACTCCAGAATTCATGACTAGCAGCTGTAATTATGCAGCTGCTATTTTAACCGACTTCAAAAAAAACGCGTTATCAGTTCGACGCGATTTTTTTTTAATTTGAGTTAATTTATTTTTTTATTATATTGAGTATAATTCATAACTCCATCGTATCTTAACCGATTTTTGAAAATAGTTTTCTATTTGAAAGGCATTTTCAGATAGGTCGATAAAAATTATCAATATCGACGATACGTCGTAGGTAGGTATGTGTCCCCGGCTTAGCCGTAGCGCAAGAAAAAACACACCGTATGTGTTACGCCGAGTCTACGTAGCATCTTTTTTCGAAACACAACTGTTGTGTGGAAGCCGCCACCGGGACCCAAAAACCTTTCACACGCGTGGCGTGTTCTCAGCAGTCAACGTGTTAATTATCATAGGCTGTGGATTCTCAATTAGCATTAAGTAGAACATCTACTGAGCTACTAGGACTAGCATTATTGAGGCGCAATGTCATAAAATAATGCAGTCTTTTTCTATTCAGTAATATTCAAATGATTTTTATTTATTCAATCTAATAATCCAGTTTTTTAATACTTTTAGTTGTTATTCAACTTTTACTAAATGAGTTCTTTCTCTATTGTTGCTCATTCATATAATGGGTAATATAAATCAAAATGCTATTGTTATTTTGGAATGATATTTATTTTAATACTTAAACAAAAAATATACTAACTGCAATATTAAAGCCAATATTGGTGAAGTTGTTAAATAAAAAAATTAAATAAATAACAGTTACCTAATAGGTGTTAGACTTTAGAGTAGGACTGCTTATTTTAGTGTCACAAATATAAAAAAAATAGTATAATCTATTTATTATTATGACTAATTTTTCCCACCCTTTTACACTGTTATCACACTCTGAAAGTTAATAACAATTTTAATTAATAATAATATAATATTGATTTACAATAATGTGATCCAATAACACTGAGACTGATCTATTTATATTCAGGCTAATAACAATATTTGTATCCTTAGTGTATTCATTCAAGCTCTGTGAACAAAAAAAATATTTTATAATAATTTTACTAAATATATTTTTTAATTACTTAAATAATTATTAGTACTCATTTACCAAGCTGCACTTGGTGTTTTTATTGTTAAATAATAAAAAGCAAAGTTATATATTTTTTTATTCATTACAAGTTAACCCTTGACTGCACACCAGATGGTAAGTGATGATGTAAACTAAAATGGAAGCAGGCTAACTTGTTATTATTGTTAAAAAGTATAGTCGTATAGTGACGACTTTAACTATACTAAAGCCAAACACGATTGAGAACGCTTGTCAACAAACAAATTTAAAATGAAGGTTGTTAATGCAACACATTTTATGCCTAATAAATGTAATATTATGTTTTGTTTTTTTATAAAATCTTATTTAAAAGACATTGAATATATTAATTAGTATTAAGCTTACAAATCTAATTTATTGTCATGAATTTGTTAATAACAAGTTAATTAAAAAAATTAGATGTAAAATGACTAGTGATTTCTACCTCCATTTTTAATTTGTTTGTTGACAAGCATTCTCAATCGAGTTAGGCTTTAGTGTAGAGACCAACACACTCACACTTTAGTAGATCTCGGCGGGTAGTTGGGTCTCACACCGGACTGCTTGAGCTGCAGCACGATGGACCGCAGTCGCGCCACGTCCCTGCCGCGCCGCGGACCGAAGTCGCACAGCTCCGACACACGGGCCCATTCGTTACCTTCCTCGGGACCGCTCTCCGAACCGCGTGCTAGTGCCTTTTCTGCATTCCTGGTAGTTCAAATTCAAATGATACACACAAATATTTTAAATGATAATATCTCATATGTAAATAAATAACTAATAGATAGTTAGCTTTTAAAAATATTTATTGTTATAGCTAAGTAAATATAAAACGACGCAATGCGTAAGTACCCATTGAGTCTGTTAGCTAACCCTGATATCAGCAGCATCAGTGCTACAGCCTATAACTCTATCGCTGTAGCATGGAGCTGGGGCAGCATATAATTCATTGGCTTATTGGTGCTTGGCTTAATTACCTTTGTATCACTTTTTGCTGAATAAACAATATTTGATTATAATTTTTTTCATTTTAAACTTATTTATTTCAAGTAGGCTGTTATACAAGCACTAGAAATTTCAAGCCTTTCAGTACATAGAGCACTACTAACTGTTCAGTAGATTCAGACTGAAGAGCCAGCACGAAGCTCAGCAGTTGCTCTTTTAAAAATGAATGTTACAATCTGTATTTTGCAATTATTTACAATCTTAGTTATCCCCCGTCTTGGGTAAAGAAAGAAAAGTACATATAAGAGGCAGGTTTTAAAACTTATCATAATTTTAATGAAAAAAAAAGTTGAGAGGTGTCAAGGGACACCCGGATGGAACGAAGTTCCTTTCGATTAATTAGTGAAGGAATTGTAATAAAATTTTATTTTTTTTAAGTAATAATAATATTTGTTGTTGTACACCGAAACACCAGAGGGCGCCACGAGAGCGCGAGACAGCATACAGCGCGGGCGCCCCCCGCCGCTCACGCGCTCACACATCAAAGGCGGCGGCAAGATCCTTTGATCAAAAAGTGTCGTGACAACTTTTCGTACGAATTTTTTCCGTCTAGCCCTCTTTCACAACGCGCGATAAGGAACTTCGTTCCAAAAATTCCCAGTAAAACAAAAAACTAAGAGGTGCCTAGAATTGGTGATGTTATCAATGTCCACTCTAACTGTAGCCCCACCACTGGTAATACAACTTTGTCAGTAGAACATAAGAGACCCATGAATGATTCGTCATCCACTTGTGATGGGTTAGAAATGGGTGCACTGGTTTAACTTCTATGATGGGTTGAATGTGTATGCAAGTATTAAGTTATTTAAACATAATTGTCTAATAATAGAATTTTTTTTAAATCTAGATTTTTAATGAATTAATAATTTTCTAATACTAAAATGATTAGAGAATCTATAATATATGGATATAATAAAAAAGTTATTGTTACATACTAATTTTCAACCGCAGTATCCTACTATCAATAAACATTGACAAAATAATTTAAAAGTTAACCATTTTAATGTATTATGAAACATTTCACTGTGATGGACAATGCATTTTATATATTTAACAAAACAATCACCATGAAATATTACTAAATTAGTACCACCTCCTCCAATGGTGATATTACTTTGTAATTTTTTTATATACTCACTTAGCAGACTCCCTGCCAGCATTGAAAAGAAAAAAGGACATTAGAAGAGCAACATGCTATGTTTATATAGCTGTTATAAGATTACTTTACGCCTCTACTTTGTTCATTTCAGCAATGCAATGTGCACACATTAAAAAAATTAATATTTGATATTTTAACTATTTTTAACAAATTAATGAGTAATATTGTAAACAGTGACCCATTGAAGTAACTTTGTATTTGAATATTGTAGAGTCAACTCAACTTGCATTCATAGGATTTTGTAGAGAAAAGCGAAAACAAAAAATCATTTACTGTTAACAATGAATTTAAGATATACCTACATAATATTGTATTCAGATATACTGTAACTTAATTTTAAACAAAAGATACAAGTAATGTTTACCTGTTCGCAGCTTTAGTCTTGCTAATTTGCTCCTCGTGGGTCTTATACCAATCTTCCAGCTCTTTCTTGGCCACCTTCAACATTTCTTGTTTCTTTCTCTCTTCCTCTTCATCTGCAATCATCAATACATATTATAAAACAAAACCCCTGCCACGTCTGTGCCCTCCTGTAGATTTTTATGAGGTTTTTACCTATAGAATAATTTTTGAGAAGGTTTTAATCTATGATTTGTTAAAGTCTTGTACCAACTGGGTAAAGTTTGATAGTAATTTTTTGAAGAGTCACTCCACCTGGGAACTTTCATTGCAAACACCTAATCCATTTCAGATTTAACTACACAACATATGCAAGGATTATTCCTCTTTGTCAGGGCTACAAAAGTATCCACAATGGCATATATCATAGTCACAGGAGACCAAAATGGATATCGAAAGGTATAAAACAAGGGTGTAAACGCAAAAGACAACTACTTTGGAAGCACAGAGCGAATAAAAATAAGCAAAATAAAATAATCTTCAAAAACTATTCAAAAAGATTAAAAAGGATCATTTACTTGACACAGAAATCACAAAATACATATGCTATCTCCAACTCTGAAAACAAATCGAAGGTGATGTGGAACATAATAAGAAGGCAACAAAACAATTACCCAGAAGAAAATATACAACAAATAAAATTCGCTGATAAGGTATTAAAAAACCCGATTGATATTGCAGAAACCTTTAATAATTATTTCGTCACCCAAAGTACAAATTGTAATATTAATCTTAATTGTGCTAAAAATATAAATACAAATGTGTCAAATTCGTTATTTATGTTTCCAATAACATCTCAAGATGTTATGTCCATCATAAAGAATTTGAAAAGTACAAATAGTACTGGCTATGATAATGTTAGCACAAAGGTTATTAAATATGTTTCACCTCTTATCTCACCGGTCATGTGTTATTTAGTTAATATGTGTATAGAACAAGGAATATTTCCCGATAAATTGAAAATATCAATTATAAAACCTATGTTTAAGAAGCAGGACAAAGATGACGTGTCGTGCTATCGACCTGTAGCCTTAGTTCCAATATTTTCTAAAGTATTTGAAAAAATTATGTATAATAATCTATATAAATTTTTTGAGAAAAATAACATATTTAGCCCTAACCAAATGGGTTTTCGAAAAACAAAAACAATAAACACGGCCGTATATAACTTTGTACATAATGTAATGACAAATATAGACAACAAACTAATTGTATTAGCATTGTTCATGGATCTAAGTAAAGCCTTTGACAATGTAGATCACAATTTATTACTGATAAAATTAGATAAGTATGGAGTTAGAGGTAACGTTTTAAATTTAATGAAGTCGTACCTCGTAAATAGGAAACAAATAACACAAATTGATAGGATTGACATTAGATCACGAAGAGAGATTAAATATTGCTCTAAAGATCAAATTGTCACCCGTGGTGTACCACAGGGAAGTGTGTTAGGCCCTTTACTCTTCCTCATATACATAAATGACCTACCAAATTCAACAAACCATCCCATGGTGCTTTTTGCGGATGACTGCACTGTAATTTATATACATAAGGACATTGCAGGTCATGAGAGTGCTATCAATAAGAGTTTGTCAAACATAATGAATTGGTTGACAGATAACACACTCACATTAAATTTTACTAAGACAAAATTAATTAACTTTCAAAATATAAGACGTAGTACAAATCATGACATAAACATTAAATATATGGACATAAAGATTGACGAAACTAATGAAACGAAATTTTTAGGTTTAAATATTGACAGACATTTTTCCTGGAAATCCCATGCTGATTATGTATGTTCAAGGCTTAATCAATTGTCGTATATGCTTTACATGCTATCTAAAACAGTTGACAGAAAAACATTACTAATTGCGTACCATGCCCAAGTTTCCTCGATCCTTAGGTATGGCATAATTTTTTGGGGTAGCTCTAGTCACATTAACAATGTATTTGTCGCTCAAAAGAAGTGCATAAGAGCGATATGCGGGATAAATAAAAGAGAAACCTGTAGGCATCACTTCAAAAGTCTGAAAATTCTCACTGTAACTTCTTTATATATCTATGAGCTAGCATTGTTTTTGCGAAACAACAATCAATTATTTAATAGGCATCATCGCGAGCGCTGTAAAGACCAGTATAGATTTCCTCCTCATCACACAGCTTACCTTAACAAGAGTATCTGCATCATGATAATCCGTGTATACAATCAGTTGCCAAAGCATATCAGACAACTAAATAATTTTGTTACCTTTAAAAATAAGCTCCGTATTTTTCTTCTGGAGAACACGTATTATGACCTGAATGAGTATTTTAATCTGACATTGTAAATTTATTTTGACATTTGATAATTGTAATAGACTTTATAAAAGAGTTTCATTTGTATTCAATTTAATATATAGGAATACTAATTTAATTTGATTGTAAAATTCATCTAATTTTAATAAAAATTTAATTTTGCATGCCAATTGGGCGTGATACAATTGTTACCTTTTGATTATAATGAATACCATAAAGTACAGAATTGTATCAGCAAATAAACAATTTGATTTGATATCTATATTTTAAGGATAGCTATAATCATTCATTTCCTTAAAAACAGTCAAGTATTTTGTTTTCTATTTTTTGGTGTTCTTAGAAGATTGCAATAAGTTATTTTGCTCAAGGGCAAAGTTGCAGGTGTCTGCTAATATCATATAAATAAGAGCAAGATAAATGTATAAACTACCTCACCAAATATGTATACCCTGTAAAAGTGGACCCTTGTTAATTCAAAATGTTTTGCAGTGCGACCGAAAGTTCGGCCTAAATTGGCCGAAACTTTTGCCGAAACCGAAACTGATTTCGGAAGTAGTCGTGCACGCTCGCTTAACTTCGTTTCTCGCGGCAACACTATGGCGGACGCTGGCGGCCCTGTTCGGGAATTGTCGTGTGCCGTTCGGATAGCTCAGTTGCAACAAAACTTAGTCAGGCAACGCAACATAATGTGAAAAATGCATCAAATTTTAGTATTTTAAGGAATTTTATACTTGACCACATGAGTTTCGGTTTCGGCCGAAACTGAAGCCAGGGCCGAATATTCGGTTTCGGTTTCGGCCGGAAAACCAGTTTCGGTCGGACTCTAAAATTAATATGTACGTATATCACATATAACAATGTTCACACTGTGTAGCTACACAGTGTGAACATAGTAATAATATTTAATACAATAGTTATACCTTTCTCTTCCAATCTCTTCTTCTGTTCTTCCCTCCACAGTCTAATCTTTTCAGGCTCCTCTCTTTCTTGTCTAAACACTGGAGCTACTGCAGGTGCTGGGGCAGGAGCCGGTGCTGGAGCCAGATCATCATCCAGCAGGCCATTTGCTTCAAATGTAGCAGCACTTGGTACTTCTAAGATATTTATATAATTTATTGTCAGCTATTACATTATTCAAACATTATTTAATAGGAAGGACGAAAACAAATTATGAGACTTATTTTTACTAAATGTATAAGGTAGAGGTACTATATGTTTAATCTAGGTATGTAATGTAGTGTATGTTTAATCGAAAAAGCATGATTCATGCATTGGATTTCTATCTCAAGAAGTTGTAACACAATCTCTACAGTATAGCAGAATAAGAAGGTACTGTAGAAGTTTAGAGTGATGACATTTGCATTTGAAATTATTGATTAGGTATATTATGTAAGGTCGTAGTTAGAAGTAAAAAGCGATAAAATTAAATTAATTACCGACGAAATCATCGAATCCGTTGGATGACAAAGTGGTTACGGGGGGCGGAGCACTGGTTTCCAAGTCATCTTCTAGACCAGCCAACTGGTTTTGTTCGCGAGCTAAGAAGTCTGCAGCGGGGTCTACCTCGGGCTGGACGAAGCTATCGCCGAAATCATCCATGGTATAAGTAAATTAAGTATTTCCAATTTAAATACAAATGAAAAAGTTCACAAAGATGACAACGTTGACGTCGTATAAATAAACCATAGACAACTGTTTTTTTTTGTTTTATCAGTGTTGCCAACATCAAAATAAAAACTACAGATCACCAATAAAAATCAGGAGAAAACACTCATAATACCTAATCTAAGTATCACATTCAATTATACTGGTACAAAACTTGTACCGTGTAGTAGCCATCTAACAATAGCGTATACGCTGTGGCATTGTTATATTTTATCTAAACGCTGTAGCAAAGTGACAGTTTTAGTAACGTTTTGTTTTACTCTTGAAGTCTTGTCACGATTTAAAAATTGTGAATTAGTATTTCTCTGAATTTTACATTCTTATATCTACTGTAACTCGGTTTTCACTCAACCACTCGCTTTTGCGGTGGAATTGGTTTGGGGGTTTATTAGCTTGTACCGGATGTGTGGTATTTATTTTATAAAAAACGGCAAAATAAGATGCCAGCCCTAAGCCATCGCACTCATTATAAGCCATGCCGTCTCTACCCAATGTTCCTTTATCGTGTAGAGGAGCAATAAATAACATTAATAGACATTTGAACCAATATAGACCATAGTTCTTTAATCTGTGAATAAAGTCTTTGTCAACTGTTTAAAGATCTTGACGTTTAATGACTTTTATTGATGTCGATGCCAAATCCAGCTGTTATCTGTCATTACATGTTGATAAATGATAAATAATTGTCGTTTTCAACATATTTATTGTTTATATTATAAAGAAACGTAGTGCAAGTCGGACGTTTTGAGATTTAAGATTGTGAAAATCTTTGGTGAAATACTGTTCGTTAAATACACCTAATAGATAGTTTTGTTGTGTATGTGTATAAAAGTGACAGTGCAGTGATTGATAATTTATACAAAGTATATTGAATAATTTTCTGTTTACGTCGTATGCGCACACAATAATGAACTTATCGTTTGCCGGTTGTGGGTTTCTTGGTATTTACCATGTTGGTGTTGCAGTGTGTCTTAAAAAGTACGCACCTCAGTTGCTTATAGGAAACATTTCTGGAGCCTCCTTTGGGGCTCTCTCTGCATGTTGTTTACTGTGTGACCTTCCCATTGGTAAGTAAAAAAAATAAAATAAAATTTCACAAGGCAAATTTTCCCTGAAGTTGACATAACACATTTTTAACAAAAAAATAGTCTTAGAATTTCACTTGTTGTATCTATTAGTCTAGACCAGTTTTAAAATACGTGTGTCAAATTTTATGAGCATATTTGTATGTTTGCATGTTTGTCCATACACATCTAAAAGACTAAGTTTCATTACAATTTTTTTTTTAAGTTGAACTTGGTACTCCAACTTAGGAAGTAGTGCGAGTTTTATCAAAATCAGCTTTGTAGTTTCTGACATTTTCAAAGGTTTATAACTGGGGCTTTGAATTGTATGTTGTTGTTACTAGTGTTGTTTTAACTTTTTTTAATTAATAAGTATACTTTAATTTAATGTTAAGAATAACTTGTTGTTTAGCTTTAGGTATTTGGATTACAAAAGGGATAGGGCAGATTTGACCCAGCCATTATTTTGTGGTGACCAATAAAGAGTAATTCTAGGATACATATTTTTAAATATATCTATAAATGTCATAATCAATACCAGTTTGAAGATGTATCTATATTTTCAGTAGGTATATATATTAAATAATCCATATTTGATGATCATTTAAATTGCTAAATAAATACTTTTTTTTTAAAAGTAACTATTTGATTTTTTTTATCAATCAACTATAAAAACGAACATTGGTTTGTTTATTTACATATAAAAAGTTGTAGGTACATCAAACCTACCTTTTTGATTCCCAAACAAATTGTTAAAAAAAATATTATTTGTACACATCTAACATAAATAATATTTTTGCAAAGGTTTATAAAAGTCAAACTGTTTTATTTAAAATGAGTTTAATCAGTGGCCTCTTTGGGGCATGACTCCATAGAAATTTACCATGACCTATCTGACTAATAAGTGACATCATCCATGTTTATCATCATCATCACCATCATCAATTCAGAATTTATAACTTGTAAAATTAGTACTTTCTGGTGACAGTTTAAACATAAGCATTTTTTTACACATTGCCAGTAGATCACTAGGTACTACTCTATGCACTTCCCAGGAATTGTATACTAAACCTAGGCAAATTATGTAATAGACAATAATTTTGATTATATTTTCAAATATGGCCTGGATGCTCCTAGTATTGTATGGGTATTGTATAATGCCTCAATTATAAAAATTGCCAGTAAGTCAGTAACATAATATAAGTAGAGATTATATTTTTCACATGCATACTGAATGAAACATTTATATTTGTAAGGTTTTCAATGAAATTAAAAAGAATAAATTGTACTTAACAGATTATAGTAATAACTGCTTCTTAAAAACTAATTGAAGGATTGACCTTCAATTATTTTTTAAGAAGAATTAACCTTTAAATTCTTCAAGTTTAAAAGTATATTCTCAAGGCATTTTGTAATTTTGAGTCTATTTCAGCAATAAATACTCTTTATAAATTGCTATAATGTATTTTCTTTTTTAGGGGATATCACAAGTGATGTCTTGAGGATAGTTGGCGAAGCAAGGGCTGGGTCCCTTGGACCGTTCAGTCCATCTTTCAGCATACAGAACCTCCTATTGGAGGGTATGCAGAAGTACATTCCACACAATGCACATGAGATTGTGAGTGGAAAGCTTCACATATCCCTAACAAGGGTGTACGATGGCAATAATGTTATTGTATCTGAATTCCCGACTAGAGAAGATTTGTTACAAGTGAGTTTTGCTATTTTAAACGTTATGATGCATTTGAAATTGTTTTGGCCAGCACATCTTGTTTTTAATGTTTAAATATTAATGAAAACTGCCTGAAGAGGCTACTATTAATGTCTTTCTATGTTTGTTATAATAATTAATACCACTTATGTCGGAAATGAGAGGTAATCAATTTTGACATTTTTAGCACGCAATGTATTTCAATAAACGCAAATAATTTTCTAATAACAGCATGCTGTTATTAGAAAATTATTTACAAAAAAAATTCAAAGTGACGTACCGCCAAGCAATTTAGCGTTCCGGTACGATTTCGTGTAAAAAACCGATAGATGTGTAGATTACATCTTACTCCTAATAAGTTGTCTCGCTTCCAATTTAGATTGTATAATGGTTGATTGCAGTGAAGGGATAACTTAAACTTAAAGTAAAACAATATTAAGAAATAAGTAATCCCCTTGACAAGCTTTGTCATAGAAAGATCTAGTAAAAATTATTAATCTTTTTAATAATATTTAGTTCTTGACCGTATGTATTTTTGTAGGCACTACTAGCGTCATGTTTCGTGCCAGTGTTCTCGGGAATGTTGCCACCGCGGTTCCACGGCATACGCTACATGGACGGCGGTTTCAGCGACAATCTGCCGGTCCTGGATGAGAACACTATCACAGTGAGCCCCTTCTGCGGCGAGAGCGACATATGCCCTAGAGATCTCAGTTCGCAACTGTTTCACGTAAGTCATACTTAGCTTCTGGTGCAGGGCAGTGAGCGAGGCGCCCAGTTCAGCTGAAATGCGACTGAAGAGATATGTCGTCTTAAAGATAACGAGAAACGCGTCTCATCGATTGGTTATGTGGTCGAAGCGCCGTTCTAATAGCACGGAATAAAAAATATCGCTCACTCTTTCGTTGCGTTGGGGCGAAAGAGGGCTATTCTATAACTCTTGGACGAGATATCTCTTTGGGAGTCCCTACTGGGCGTGATACAACCACCAGAGTGAGAAACATCCGATATTGAAGACCCATAGTCAGAATGTCACAGCCCCGAAAAGAAGGGGATTTCGGGGGAAACAAGTTCTCCTGTGTATGACCCGGGCAAGGTTGTTAGAGCTTACCCTAGGAGTAATCGAGAACGATGTTTATAAAAGATCTGATTAGATTAGGCACTGAAATAAATAATATAAAATAGAATAATCTTTTCCCAATAAAAGTTCGTTATATCTCTTGTGTGCTGCGTGGTTTTGAATCTTGAGATTTTGCGTCGGACTGGAGTGAGTACCAGATTGGAGAGTAATGTTAAATAAGAGACAACATGAAAAAGAGTAGGTATTGTGTATATTGTGAGTCATACAACTGGAAGTCGTATAGTGATGTAGGTAACTGAAACAGTCCGCCAAGGTCGGTCGCGGTTCGCTCAGAGATAACAGAATTGTTGAATTAGGGCGCGTTCCCACTGTTTGTATATCGTTGTTTGTATATATTATTTAAATAAGTAACGCGTCAAGACAGTCGTAAAACGGTAAAAAATCATTACAATTAATAGAGACGGCAAATCCATTTGCGTCTATCTCGTTAACCGATATAAATCCGAACGACTGCCCTGACGGTATAAAGTAATTATTATCGAAGCACCGAGAAACGACTGCTGTCAAACGTTAAATTCACTGTAAAGACATATTGGACCGCATCCTTATATAGGTAATGCAAAACTTAAATATAATAGCTATAATGCAAATGAAATTAAAACTAATTTTAGCACTGCATAATTTATTAATCTCTAGCTTTACTCGATTAGACGATGTTTCTCGTTTTTTCTACATGATATAAGTGTTCCGTGCGCATCTCAGACTGATTGTAACACTTAACAGGTACTGATTGTAACACTTAACAGGTGAACGTAGCGAACACCAGTATAGAACTGTCGAGACAGAATATAAACCGGTTCGCGAGGATACTGTTTCCGCCCAAACCGGAAGTACTGAGCAACATGTGCAAGCAGGGCTTCGACGACGCGCTGCGGTATCTGCATAGCAATAACATGATCACGTGTACCAGGTACGTTGTACTATATAAATTTAGTGAGCCATCAAAACGAAAGAAAACAATTGTGCCATTCTTGAAAAACATTTTTGCTTACAAGAGATAAATATAGATAATACTCGTCCGCTTACACATACTGGTCCGTTGTTTACGTTTAATCTTTTAATAAAATTGCCAAATTATAGTATAGAAGGAGAAAGTTACAGTACCTATACTAAAGCCAAACTCGATTGAGAATGCTTGTCAACAAACAAATTAAAAATGAAGGTAGAAATCACTAGTCATTTGACACCTATTTTTTTAAATTAAATAGTTAATGACGATTTCATGACAATATATTAGATAAGTAAGCTTAAAACTACTTAATATATTCAATATCTTTTAAATAAGATTTTTTAAGATAACAAAACATAATTTTAAATTTATTAGGCATAAAATGTGTTCCATTTTCTACCTTCATTTTAAATTTGTTTGTTGACAAGCATTCTCAATCGAGTTTGGCTTTAGTATACATCGTTGTGTTTTATGAAGTCGGCTTAACTTTTAACTTTCCATTAAAACAAAATAATATTGTCTGTAGATGTCTCGCGGTACAAACAACGTTTCGATTGCAAGAAGTACTAGACGACAGCGCTTACGAATACGACCCAGAGTGCGAAGAATGCAAGACGCATAGACAGGTCAGTACGACTGCACATTATACTGCAAACACAGCTGATGGTAAGTGATGATGATAATGATGAAGATCGACGATGGACGGACCATTCCTAACATGTTAGCCCGCTTCCACCTTATCATTCCATCTTATGGATGAAAAATCCACTACTCTTTTGTTTTGCCACACAACATCTTAATCATTAAGAGATAGATGTATTTTTTCCTGCTGTAGTAAATAGCCACAACAAAGTTTCGCACTAGACAGACTTGGACTAATTAAGAAAGTCTGAACAGGGGAGCCCAGGAGCGGATTTTTGGAAATACTCGAGCGTGATAAATGAACGTCAGGGAGGATACCTTAGAGAGGAGGTATTGAACTCTCTTATGTTATCTGCCGCACTCGTCCAAAAATCTCTTGTGCTCCTCTTCTATAACCAGCCAGACACTGAAATCTGGTCTTATATATCCGACGGGCTTACCGCCATTAAAACCATCAGCTGTATCGAGAGCTTCCCATTTTAGGACGCGCTCGTGGACGACCTACCGGACACAGTGATGACGATATTCCAGCAAGCGATAGACTCCGCCAACACGGGCATCGTCAACTGGGTGATGAGACAGCGCGGCATGCGCTGCGTGTCGCTGCTGACGCTGCCCTACCGAGTGCCCGTCGACATCATGTACGCCACTATCACCAAGTAAGTCGAACATATCCTAATAGTTTCCCATAGAGGCGCATCCAGACATGCGGATATTGCAAAGTGTCGAGTGCTCATTGAATCTCAGTGCTTTTGTTTAGAAAATCGCCGCGCAACGAATGCACACTAAACATTTGACAAATGTCAGCAAATAGTCATACTCAGCGTTACGCTAATGTCGAACCGTAAAAATGGCTCGGTATTCGCCAAATGCCAAGTGTGTCCAAATGCAGGAAGACATCTTTTTAAGTACATTTTATTATATTTTTTAATTTAATAATGACGTATTTTATTTTTTTATTAAGGTCAAAAATAACAAATTTATCACTCACTAAAGTTATTTACTTTTAAACAGAATTTGACGATCACTCTATCACGTCACATCTTCATATTCACCTTAAGTACATGCGTAAACACCCAAAATTCGGTAGATCTTAATATTTTTCAGGAAAACATAAGATTTACCAGCTCTCATAATATCGCTCTTAGTCTGAACTGCTCTGCCAACACCAAAGTGGAAATAACTGTAGTATATGCAGATTTTCGGGCGAGAAAAATAATTTCATCATGCTTTCTTGGTAGGGAAAGTTCTTCGTAAAAAGGAAAACGTCCCTGAAAATACCGAAACATACTCCCCTCCTTAAGTACAGTGGTCAATCAAGTACAAAGTTGCTCTTTGGGCTATAGTTTTAAGTATACTGTAGTCTTCAAGTACTGTCCGTGTGCAATACAATAATGCTTTTAGGATGCTGTTGGGATGGCAGCGGAACTGCAACGTGACTGGCATAGTTATGGAGGCGTACAGGGATGGTTTTCTCGCCATTTTGCCTAAAAACCCAGCATCACTCCTACAGCGCCTTCGCGGCAGTGACAACAGCATTCTAACAGCTATTTCGGAGAGGATAGCCAGCCCAATAGTTAAACATTGGGAAGCAGTGGCCATTTGGCGTCTGTACTAGTAGAGCAGCGAGATTAGCAGGCCCAGTAGGACTAACATACGCCCAAAGAGATATCCCGTGTAGAGTACATGATAACCGTCGCACAATCGCGACGCATTCAGAAATATATCCCTCTCTTTCGTCCCAACGGAAACAAAGAAAAAGCGATATTTTTTATTGCGCCGCTATTGGGTTACTATCGTTTTCTATTCAAGACACATCTGTCTCTTCAGGCATATGTTAAGCTAACAGACTTATCTCGTATAGGTAAAGACGACAATAGGGAAGATGTCATAAATATTGGTGCCTCTTTCGTTGCGATGGAACGAAAAAAAGAGCGATGTTTTTTATTTCGATTTAATACAAATAAAGGCATATATTTAATATGCCTTTTTGTTCACACGAGGTGTCCGTTGACATGTTAATTAACAGTCATTAGCAGTTAACAATATACATGTAAATTATTTAACAATGTAAAGGTGTTACCAATATTAATAAAGATATTAAGTAAATATAAATTGTTACTAGCGCATTAATAACATAAAAGTAAAAGCTAATAAATATAAGTAAATGTACTTAAATTATTATTATTTATTTATGTAACCTTACACATTCGTAAGTTGATTATTACGCATAAACATTTTATTTAATTTAAAGAAAACTATTAGTATTATAGATGATTATAAGAAGATTATTTTCTTTTATTTTGATAATTATCCACTTTAAAATAAATATGTATTCATACTCGTACCTACTTACTTTTGGTAATCAGCTTATTCGAGAATAAGCCGACTTTTAACCAATAGTGGAATTTTTATTAAGTGTTTACTACAAGCAATAAAGTGCATAGTACTTAAATACTTTGAACATAAACATTATACGCTTAATTTATAATCTCGAATTGATAACCGCAAATCACTTCCTTTTCAAAGTTTTATAGTATTTGTAAGACAAAATAGTAATGGATTACTAGAAATAGTTATATAATAGTTACGACATTACCGTGTCTAAACAGAGAATATAAATCGTTTGTGGTGTTGATTATGCAATTTTAAAACACAATTCTAAATATAGTTTTGGAATTGCTGTTTCAAATATTGAAAAAAAAATGTCAAAAACCGTTTATTGAGTCGTAAATGATTAAAAAAAAATTATTAAAACTTGTACCTATATTTTTAACCGACGAAAAAAAACGGAGGAGGTTCTCAATTCGACACTTTAACTTTTTACAGAGTTGTCCGATTTTGATAATTCTTTTTTTATTAGAAAGGGCACACTTACAGCGATTTCTGTTTTTGTCTCGGTATCGGTAGCTTTTTGGCTACTAGTGCCGTATAATATACTATGACAGTATAATACAAGTACGTTATGCCGCGATAAATCACTAAAAAGTAAGAAATAACTGTGTTGACGTTTTTCTAATAGAACTGAGTTTATGTCGGTAAAATTTAATGAAATAATATTTAAAGTTCTAGCATACTTACATAATTTAATAAATTTGATTTGATTTACAAACCTAAGAGTTTCTGAGATTTTATGAGTAGTCAGTTAGTTATTACTTTTGTGGATATAGATAACTTTCCGTGTCAGATTATCGTGAAAATCTGACAGTAAGCATCGTTAGTGTGGTGATTAGATAGTATCGATACCTAACAGTATTTGACACTATTGAAGGGTAATTGTTCACCTTTTGTCCAATACTAAAAATATACATAAGTCATATAATTATCAATCAAGTGAAAGATAAATGACTTATGTGTTGTATTAAATCATTAAAGAACCAAACGATCTAAAGTTTTTTGTATAATTGTAAACCATAAGATTATAGACCGTAGACGAAGACGAACGGCGAATAAGTTGTCGACAAATAACGAGCAAACTTTTAAACTAACAAATGCTTGTTATATAAACTCGGCGTCAAAAAAATCGCACCTCTAAGAAAATCACGTTCAAATGTCATTAATTCTTGATATGCACATGCAGTCGTATTAATTATAATTTTATTTAAAAGGTTACTTAATTAACTTAATAAAAAACATTATTTTTCATTATCAAATAAAACCTAATGCAACAAATAAAGTGTCACAAAAATTCTAAGGAAATTTTGCTGCTCGGGAGAGTCGCGAGTTGCGTTACCTATGTGGGTATAAAGGGGTCAACACGGGGTCAATGTAGGTCATTCGCTATTAAACCGTTGAAGAGGACCCACGCACTGATTTTACTGAATAAAGAACATCTGGAAAATGGATACTACAGCTGATGAGGCTGCTCAAGTGCTTGCACTATTGCAAGCAGGGGTGCGGCAGTGTGATGTCGCCCGGCAACTGAATCTGAGCCGTTTTTGGGTTCGAAGAGTCTACCAGCGCTTTTTAGAGACCGGCGGCTATATCCGGCCACATGAGTCCGGTAGACGTCGCTGCACTTCGGAAAGAGACGACCGGTTCGTTGTGTCGTACTCTTTGAGAAATCGCTTCTCAAACGCTGTTCTGTTGCAACAGGAGCTCCAGGTAGTTCGCAAACGCACCGTGAGTATCTCCACGGTAAGAAGAAGACTGAAGGAGAAGAACATAGCAGCCCGCAGAGCTGCTACAGGTCCAAAATTGACTGCAGCGCACCGGCGAGCCCGCTTGCAGTTTGCTCGCGACCACGTCGATTGGACCATTGAGCAGTGGGGAGCTGTTCTCTTCTCAGACGAGACACGAGTGTGCCTTTTCTGCAACGACCGACGAAGAAGAGTATATCGGAGGCAGGGTGAACGTTTCGCCCAAGCCTGCATCCAGGGAACGGTGGAATATGAAGGCGGATCCTGCATGTTCTGGGGCGGTATGTCGGCTGCCGGCAAAACCGACCTTGTCTGCGTCTCCCGGACCGCAGGTGCTCGCGGAGAAGGGTCGCTGACTGCTCGCCGCTATATCACAGAGATCCTGGATATGCATGTGGTCCCTTTTGCCGAATCTTTTGGCGAGGGGTTCACATTAATGTACGACAACGCTCGCGCTCACACTGCAGCCATCGTGAGCGACTTCCTGCGGAGGTCCCAAATTTCTGTGATGCAGTGGCCAGCGAGAAGTCTTGATCTGAATCCGATAGAGCACCTCTGGGCCCATCTTAAACGTAAGATTCGATCTCGGCATCCGGCTCCTTCGACTCTACAGGAACTCCAAACCGCGGTGATTGGAGAATGGGGTCTTATCCCTCAAGAAGAACTCCTGAAGTTGGTGAGGTCTATGAGGGACCGTATGGAGGGACCGTCATCAGGGCAAGGAGGGCTAACACTAGATTTTAAGTTAATTTTAAGACACTTTTTGTACATTTTTTTTTTGGAAATTATCGATTGTTAATTAGTACTTAATTAAGAATTTTTATTATTTTTCAGATTTTAATGTTTTTTGTATAATTTTAATTAAAAAAAAGATTACACTTAATTGTTTTTTGATACTCCTTTTTGTAACCTTTCTAATGATACCTAACACTATCCTCTACATAAGGCTTAGGAATTTTTGAATAAGATTTTTAAAAGGTGCGATTTTTTTGACGCCGAGTGTATTAGTTATAATGTGATAAATACACATTAATACTCAAGAAAACATAATTATGTAATTACATAATAGAAAATAATATTGAATTACTTCAAAATTTTTTTACTTTGGACATCATTCATTCTGTATGTGGCCTATAATATGTTTGAAAATAAAATTGCATTTGTACTCGTAGTCGAAAATGGATGTTAATATTCTGTGGAATAAAAGAACACCTGCCCGTAGCTAGTTAGTATTTCGAATTTATAAGAATTTATAAAAGGAGTTTTTTGACGACCTCCGTTGCGCAGTGGTATGCGCGGTGGATTTATAAGACGGAGGTCCTGGGTTCGATTCCCGGCGGGGCAGATTGAGATTTTTCTTAATTTGTCTTGGTCTGGCTGGTGGGTGGCTTTCGCCTTGGCTAGTTACCACCCTACCGACAAAGACGTACCGCCAAGCGATTTAGCGTTCCGGTACGATGTCGTGTAGAAACCGAAAGGGGTGCGGATTTTCGTCCCACTCCTAACAAGTTAGCCCGCTCTATCTTAGACTGCATCATCACTTAACATCAGGTGTGATAGCAGTCAAGGGCCAACTTGTAGTCAATAAAAAAAAAAAGGAATAAAAGTTCTGAGAGTTCCTGCCGTATAGGAAGAGGCATTCTCAACGGTATCAGAGATGTTTTTGAGAATTAATAAAATATTGAACATTGATGAGCAAATAATGTTTGATATACCGGTTAGTGCATCCGTACTTAGATTGTCCAGTAGGTAATTGTTTACTCCAATTGTGATAATTAATGAAATGCTAATAAATATTGATTGTTCAATATTATGCTACTCGTGACACGCGTATTAATTTATTGTCCACTATTAATAGATGTTTTCTGGAGCCGTTTCTTAGTATTATAATTATGCATGTTTGTTTATGTGCCTGTAGCCTACAATGCTCACGATTCGGAATTTCTCGTTGTGTTGGGGCAATGGGAGAGAGACATTTTCAATTTGCCACTAGTGGGCGACAATACATCTTTTCCTTACAAGAGATATGTCATGCAAGGCATCTTAGGGCCACTTTCTTCCTTTTGATAATTTGCACACGACGACATTTTGACGTGCCTTTAAACGCTGCCATAAACGCAACAAAACACGGTAGGAAAGCGTTTATTCAGAAAAAAATTAATTCATAATACTAATCGAAAGTATTCGTCAGTTATTCAAATTATTAACTAACACTCTACACTGGCTCTACACTCTGGTACTTACACAGTTTGCAATGCGACATGCTCTTGCGATTTCCGTGTTATCACAGAATACATAACAGTACAAACAGATTTCTATTACCTCACTTTAAGAACGTTGAAAAGTAACTTACAACATGAACTATTCCGTCAGTCGTTAAGTTGCATCAAAATATAATAACACGTACAACTAGAACAATGTTTCCAAAGCTGTTATGTCAGCTATTATCCGATCTAACCGCGTTATACAAACAATGTCTAATTCATTTTTAATGTGTTGGTTATAAATTATGACATTGTGGTTTATAAACACTCACATTACAAGCAAAACGACTTGAAATTTTTTGACAAAAATTTAAAAAAATGAAATGAAAACTTGAACTTTTTATGCTACTAATTTAACAACAATAATTTTAAATTGCAGCATTTTTGAAACAAATCTCTGCAAGGACTGTTTAAATGTCGCGTTAAATTATCCGAGATCGATCTATGTAAATAGATTTGTAGGGACCGGTGAGAGGGATCTTAGGAGTTCATCTTTGTTTATTTGAAGCAGGTATGCCGACGCCCGAAGATTACTTTCAGGTTAGTATCAAAATGTCGATAAAGAACGCTTTATAACTTATTGACAAGGGATCAATGGATTTTTCTGAGCACAACATTATTCCACACCTAATTGTGTCTTAAATATACATTGTAATAGTTATATATTTCTTAAAGACTGTTAAGCCGCCTCTTCTCGCTAGAATTTTCTTTTCTTAATGGCTCATTTTGGCTGGTCGTTAACTCGGTCGATATATAGCACACAGGTTTGCACCGCAGGCGGGTTAACAACCTATGTAAGTCTTTACATCGCATAAATGGTCTTTGCCAACATAAATGACCAAAGAAATTAATCAGTTGGCAGAAAACATGCAGGGTTGCGGGAACTCACGCATCAGTTTTAATGCATCTTTGGACGAAATAGACGCTGCGTGCGGGCGCCAATTGTCTATCGAAATTGATTTTCATAAAAAGGCTCTCGGACACGCAATTGAGTTATCGACTAATGAAAACGGTCCGTCCTGTATGACGTGTTTTACACAAAATCTCCCGCACACCGCATGCGGCGGCCTTTATCGACTAATAAAAATGAGCCATTACCGGTGGTAGAACTAACACACTGACAGATAATGAGACTTTTCAAGTAGTGCTTGATTAGAATTCTACTTTAAAAAATATTATTAAATTTGATTAATGCGTCAAGTGAGTTGATATTTGGTTTTATGTCAAAATTTTAATCAAGTCAATGAGCAATTGGTGAGTTAACAAAATATCTATATTTGATCGATACTTAGCATGAACATCGGATACTTTCAAAAGGCTAAGTATTAAATATGGTAAACCAATTATAATGTGTTGATATTGTTCTAATTTTATTACTCTTGACATTGATAATGACGCAGAGTGCTAAGAGGTCGCAACAGGTCCCTATTTGATTGATTACCGTGGTAGTGTTTATACGAGAGATTTGTTTGCTCGTTGGAAATAAGTAAATCGCTCGATATCTTGCTTTGAATTTGAATTATGATAATGTTAATACAACAGTTTTCGCCGTTTTGATTTGACTGGTACCTTAGTAAATGACGCAGCATATCATAGACATCATTGGTCTTTCAGATTTTTTAACATTCTCTGCAACATCTAACACCTAAATATTAATCGCTTGCTGAAATTCGTAAGGTTTTTAAAGTAGCAAGCTTAAACTTTTATCACGGGCATTATTTTTTCTTTTTGTTATAAGGCACTGCACGTTTTTCTATAAACTACTAGAATTTAGATTTTACTTTCTTAAACTAGTTTATTTCTAACTAACTATTAACTTTCTGCGATTGCACTTATACACTTTTTCATACTTTATAATCAATCATTTTTCAAAGATGTGCGAATTTCTGGATAATATAACAATGAAGCCCAAAAACAATCGCGGGGATTCAGTTTTTCCGGTTTTAGAAATTTCAGTTGCTTGACGACAAATATTTACTAACTACAAGATTGAATAAACAACAATAACTGAAAGTGATTTAGTAATTTTTCTAAAAAAAAACGCTTGCAACATCCACGACGAAAATATCCATGGTAAACAAAGCAGTGTCGACCCCTCATTTGGACTGACGATATGAAGCGAGATGTAGGGGGTCGCTGGATGTAGGCGACTAAGGACTATGGTGTTTGGGAGACCCTACAAGAACCTATGTCCTGCAGTGAACGTATATTAGCTGATGTCAAGACTTTACAGTAACAACTTGAAGTTACATCCAGAAATTCGCACCAGAGCAATGGATTCCTTCAGATCAACCGCATTAATCACCATGCCATCGCTTTTTTAGTTATGTCGGTGGTAAGGTAGAGAAGCACGCGGTTCAGTACACGGTGGTGGGAAGCATGCACGTTCGTAGGAAGATGTGCGTCCGTCACAACAACGTCATGACTAGGTTAGTGTTCATACGTTTTTGTGGTGTTGGTACTTCTTATTGGTGGTGGTACTTCTTATTGGTGTTGGTACTTCTTATTGGTGGTGGTGATTCTGATTTGGTGGTGATACATATTTCCTATTTGGTGGTGGTTTTTCTCTCTTATAGGTGACTTGATATTTGTTTAGGATTGTTTGACAATAACTATTACGTCGGCGATCATATTTCAACGATATGGACTTTGGACTGGAATCCAAAAAATTAAAGTTTTGAAGCGTCGGATTTTTGCCAAAATTATGTTTTTGTCAATTTTGTTCTTTGATAGTGAAATTTTTCGTTGCTGTTTTCCGAATATCTTGTTAATTGCGATATATTTATTAGTAACTATATTTAAATCTATTAGTTAAAATAACCTATCACAAATCTTAGGACGCCGGGACAACCTAAAATTGCAATATTGTTCTGTACTCTTTAGTTGACGTAATTTGATAACATTTTATCTGCAATTGACGTATTATAATTTCCTGTTAATATAATATCCTGACACATGTTCATTTGCTATATATTTTTTATTTATAACTAGCGGAAGCCTGCGGTTTCACCTGTAGGAATATCAGGATTAATTTAATTTATAGAACCGACTCAAAACGCACTAAAAAGTAAAAAATAACTGTGTCATTTAGTTGCTTTAATTTACTTAAGCACATCTATGAAGTCGGTGCCAGCAAGTTTAAAGAACATTTATTTTACGTAGTAAAGCAGTTTGTGGGTTCTAGGTAACGTCCTTGAAGTAGAAACCTTGGCTGGCACCGACTCCTAGATATGCTTAAGTAAATTAAAGCAACTAAATGACACAGTTATTTTTTACTTTTTAGTGCGTTTTAAATCAGTTCTATTTTTGGTTAAAAAATTTTATTTCTTACTTTTTAGTGATTTATCGCCACGTGACATACTCATACTATACGGTCATAGTATATTATAAGCACTAGTAGCCAAAAAGCTACCGATACCGAGACAAAAACCGAAATCGCTGTAAGCGTGCCTCCAAAATTTTAAGAGTTCCTTCAATTTCCCCAGGATATCATCATCAGATCCTAACATGATGACAACCTTGAAAGTATGCCCTTTGTAATAAAAAATGAATTATCAAAATCGGACAACTCTGTAAAAAGTTATGCGTGGTCATACAATAAAAAAAAATATATATACGTGTCGAATTGAGAACCTACTCCATTAAGAATTATCCAATCCGTCTGATCGTTTCAGAGATCAGTCCGAACAAACGGACACACAGACATTTTAAAAAAGCTTTTCCCTGTAAGGACCGTATACTTTCATATGTATTTAGTGAAAATCTGTTAATTTAAAATAACAGATACTTCTATGCTATTTATATGTATGGATTTATAGTGATAAGTCCTTAACATTTATTGTTGAAATTGGCTCGTTTTTCATTTTGTCAATGTGTTGGTATGTATGTACATTAAATCACTGATTGTTACTTCCAAACTTGTGTCCTTAACCATTAAGAACTTTTGTCGTTCATAATTATTTCATTGTGCATTCTATATATTGTATTCTGTATTTAGGCAAGTGTTTTGGATTGTGTAATTGCTAGAAATCATACATATGGTAATATATTATTGGTTAATGTTACATCAAGATATGTGTAAAGTTGATAGGCAAAAATAAAATCAATTATTTGATCAAAATCGGTTTAGATAAAGTAACAGATAAGAAAATTTATTCTTAAGCTTTACAATTACCGTAGATTTGATTTGATTACAAAGCTAAATTGGCTACGATAGACTGTTTCATACACCAACATGGAAAAATGGAAAAATAGATGAAAGATAATTAATTACCAAATAAACGCTTGTTTCACCAATTGCTAACCGTATTGATATTGCTTAAACGATTTACTGAGAATTGTTAGGTTTCCGAGTTCAATGCCCGAGGTCTCATCCGCGTGGTGTTCGAGGTAATATTTAATCTAGAGAACGTAACCTTTACCAACTTCAAATTAAAGTGAAGGAGTAACAAACAGACACACACAAGCAATATACAAATAGTTAAAAAGTTTATTAAATAAGCATTTGACTGTTTTTGATTAGACAGTGGAGCGAGTGCGAGTTTTTCACCGATCGACTACGTAAAAACGTAATCACTCGTAACGGCAAACTATAGTTATATATAACTAGATGGCGCTACCTCAATTCCATATAAATTTGCGTTACGTTTTTACGCAGTCGCTCGGTAACAAACTCACACGCCCTTACTATGATGTAACGCCACGCCAAAGTAATGCCATATAAATTGTCGTTTTCAAGAGATCCTTACTCTTTTGGAGTATTTGAGTGCCTGTGCATATCTTAATCGGACTTTATTTTTTTTCGGCGTAAATAATTGGAAAATTGCCCTAAATACTCTACTGGCATCGACAGGGTACCTAAGACGTCACTGTATCTAGATTCCTGTCTTACAAGAAAAAACTTTCTCTTCGCACTTCGCAGTAAGGCCAGTGAAGAAAACAGGCGCTTGGCAAATCGGAAGCGAAACTTTACCGGTTTTATGTAAATTATAATTATGTTACAAACAATTTACTAACGTTGAGCAAGGTTATGACACTTATCAGCACGCACGCGAATAGAAATATGACTTGTTTGAAACATACAAATATTCTTTGATGATTTTACGTAGGAAGACTACCATTTATTCATTAAAATTTAAACTAGTGATCGCCCGCGGTATCTTCCGCCTAGTTCCCATTCCCGTGGGAATATCAGGAAACAAATTAGCCTATGTTACTCTTCATGACTCTGGCAAAAATCGTATAAAAAACGAATATTTACAACTCAGCTGCTAGTCTCAAAGATTAGCCGAAAAAAACAGAGGGGCAAAAATTTTCAAAATTGATTTTTTGATGTAAGTATGCATTTTAGATTGAAATTACAAACAGACACTTCAATTTCTAATGTATTCGCAGGGATAACATCATGGTTAGAGTGAATATATATTACCTAGACATAAACTAAGTTCAAGCAGGCTAAGATCTTATCATTACTTTCAAGAGGTTTATGCTCAGAACTATTAAAATAATGAACATTAAAGATACGTAATACGAACTGGTCCGGGATTCTGGCACATTTATGTTGAAAGATCAAATGTCATATTTTTTCCGGCCTTCCAAAATGGTTAAACAGAATCGCCATATCGGCATTCGTCCAGCCTCTCGTGCTGCAAAGATTTTATGTTATATATGGTATATTTATAAAGGAAATTGTCATCAATAACTTCTTAACGGCCAAAGCATGAAAGTCCCCGAAAAATGCCGACCGAAATCTCATCCATTAGGCTATTTCGGTTTAGTCGGTGCCATCCAAGTTAAAGGATCGTTCTTTTTATCGTTTGAAAGGTTTACTTGTTATTTGTTTAATAGATTGTTTCTCTCCGTAGATTTGTGGCGTGCACACCGAAGATGAGCAAATCTTTGTGGAAATTGAGCTGGGCACTGCTGCGACAGTTGCATGCGTTTGTATACTCTGCGCACGATCGTTCAGACGCCGCAAGAATCTACTTCAAGCTGTCCAACCATCGGGAGGAACACCATCGACTTGATAAACGGTACGAATTCAAATCTCTATCGCCCGAATATTGACGTCACTCAAATATTTAGAATCTCATATTACTGAACGACTCCTAAACTTCGAATTCAAAAACTCAAATCACGACTCAAGCATCAAATTTGAGCAGGCATTTAACTCGCCTGTGGTTAAACGTATTAACGACGTTTTCTGGAGGAACTCTTTTTGGAGGTTCAAAACCAAGAGCCGTCGCAAACGAAAGGTCGCCTTTTTATTGGTCTTTGTTTTCGAAAAGAGCTGCATTGTATTACATGAATATATTTATCTAGGATCCCATAAAACAGCAAAGAAAGGTTAAAGGTTCTTATCGGCCGTTTGTTATCGCGAATTTTTTACGTTTAGAATAATATTTTCTATTTGCTGATAAGTTTGATATGTGCGAAAGTAGTTTATCGTATTTGTTTTACGAAACAAATTATGATCATGTATTTAAAATAGGGATATTCTCTGGTTAAAATAAATACATTATTGGTGCACAAAAGAAAAAAGCGAAACATGGAACTGGAAAAAAAGGAACGAATAGCATCCGCTTTGGCGGGCCCTCATTTGATGATAATGTGTGCTCCTCGTTATCCACAAATCTAAGCATTAAAATATTAATCTAATCGCACGACCTTCAGTTGTCAATAATTTATCAGGTTTTTATTGCAATGCTATCTCACAAAATTGTGATAGTTAACTTTGGAATGAACAAAACGGCTTCTTTCTTTATAATATTTAACGATTCTTACATAACAGAAACAGTAGGTTCCCGTTGATTACGTTCAGACAATGATTACGTTCAATGCTTTGTCATTCAGTTTAAAACTAAAACAACCTACAAAATTATCCTCAATATCTTATATTTTTAATAAAAAGAAAACATTAACTGAATTCAAATATCTACAGATCAACGTTTCAATTACTACCTTTCTACATCATTGCCGATTTTAAATTTAAATATTCATAGTTTTCATGAAAACTACTAATATTTAAATGATAGATTTACTTTAACTTTTATAAGTAGAACGTGTATTGAAAACCATGCCGATTATATGAATTGTATTAAATCAATCGATGCTAGAACAATAGAAATACATCCGATTACCTATCGGCTCAACCAATCGTATCAAAGGTGCCAGAACGAAGTCCAAACGACAGTCCAACTTAGTAACAATGTTGACATTCAAAAATAAATCTTATCTCTATCACCTGAAAGTTTATTGGCATTCAATCTGTATCGGTTAATCCGTAGATAATGTCAACAACTTTTGCTGTGTCCTCTTTAAAGAACGGTGGTTTATTTTTTATCTGTACCCGGAATTGGCTAGTATATCTTTTACATCTTTTCAGATATTCAATCACATTAGGATTTTATGTACATTTACACTAACTGAATGAAGAACTATTAAGTTGTTTATATATTAACTGTTAAGCTGAAGTCACTGACAGCCTCAATGTTACTGCTTTTAAAAGCTTGTTTGTCCATCATCTAATGTACTCCACTTACGTATATGACAACAATTTTGGTATTATACTATATGTATTAATGTGATAAAATTATTAAAAACAACTGGGGTCCCGATAACGTTCGGCTCTTATCCAGCGCCCTACTTCCCAGGTCTGTTTCGTTAAACACTCATTATAACGACTGGGAACTGTGGTTTGATAAGGTTTTAATTTATGTTCGCAACATCTTCAAAATTATTGCATGAATCAGTAATTTCAACATAATTAATTACGTTTATGTTGTTAAATATGTAAAATATTGCTTTTTAGGATTTACATAAGATGAAAAGAAGATATTTGCCTTTATAACATATCTCATTCATCCTTAATAACGAGATTTTGACGAAGCATACTCCAGAATACCTACTACCACTAGTTCCAATAACTCGTGTCGAGCAACAATTATATATGTGCAAGTATAAGACAAAATGATATCTGAACAATATCATGGGTATAAGAGGCAAACAAAGGAACATTCGCTAAAATAATCAATTCCTCTAGTACTTCATGATTGCATGATGATACTCTGACATCTCGCATTAAGTTTTTTGTCTCACTTTGTTGTTCTCTTTACATAAATATTCTCATAAAGTACATACGTATAGCTCTAACATCTAAATATAAAGATCTACAGAAGATGGACATGGAGGAATCGATACTATTGTTGTATAGTTTATGCTTTACGTATAGTTACGATTTCAGAATTTAGGCAAAGAAATTATGCGTTTTCAACTTAATACAAAAACTGCGCAATTAATTTAACAGTAAATACATCAGAGATACTGCTGATACCCCACTGGTAGCAACGTCATTCTGATACCGAGTGATTTGTCGAAGTATGTCAATAGGTAGCGTTGCGTTGCGCAATTTTTTTTGGGTTATTTTTAAATTTGTCCTTGGTGGGTATCAACAATCAGTGCGTTAGGCGAAATTTTGTAATTTTTTTTATTACGCATTTAATATATTTAAATGAAGATTGATGAGAGAAGATTAACAGGGTTTTAGGGTTCATATCTGATCTAAACTTAAAATCATTAATCCCCGAAGAATTTAACTTGCAATCAGAAAATATCTCTTAATACATATATATATGATAACAAATATCGCTCCATATAATCCCCGAAATTTGGGAAAACTAATTTTTAATGCAACTCGTAAATATTAGTGATTAGGTAAACAAGATATCGTAGAATACTTATTAAAAAAATTGTGTTACCATGACCTACGAGTACTTACTTACGGCAGGATAATATTATTTTATTATTAACTAAAGGACGCCCGTGGTTTCATCCGGAATAAAATAATGTAAGGAGTTTTATTTATACATATATCTACATAGATTCCAATATAACTAACTTTTAATTCTATTTGATGCAGATTGATTGTATCATGACTTTAAATATGGTGGACAAAACCCGTTCATTCAACTTATAAATGCATTCAACGTGACAGATAAACTAATTATCCTTTAATGCAACGTACGTCAAGACAATGATTCAGTTTTTGCCACTGCACATAAAAACAAAATTTCTTTATACAAAGTCAGTTATCAACCTTTTTGTTGTATTTACTGAGACAGATACTAAATATCTATCGTTTTGTTTTTTTACCTTTTTCGGTGTCTGTAATCAAATCATGCAAGTTTTTAACCCACATTTTCGGTTTCCTATTGAGCTGAAATAATGCATATATTGATAGAATATTACATTGGTTTGATAATTTAATAATATGATGCCTAATAACTGATCTGATACTGGTGCTGGAAGGCATGTAGGTAACTGCGCTATAAAACAAGACAACCCCACTCGAGTTGGGGCTCGTTTCAGTCACTACTTGAAATAAAAACTTTTTTTTATCGACTACAAGTTAGCCCTTGACCGCTATCACACCTGATGTTAAGTGATGATGCAATCTAAGATGGAAGCGGGCTAATTTGTTAGGAGTAGGATGAAATTCACACTCACACACGGTTTCTACACGACATCGTACCGGAACGCTAAATCGCTTGGCGGTACGTCTTTGTCGGTAGGGTGGTAACTAGCCACGGCGAAAGCCTCCCACCAGCCAGACCAAGACAAATTAAGAAAAATCTCAATCTGCCCCGCCGGGAATCGAACCCAGGACCTCCGTCTTATAAATCCACCGCGCATACCACTGCGCCACGGAGGTCGTCAAAACTCATCAAAACTCGTTTTAAAAGTATGATCTTGTTTCAATCTTACTTGATTATTAGCAGTGCTTATGTACTACAACAATGATAAAAAGTAAACCGACTTTAAAACGCACTGAAAAGTTAAAAATAATTGCGTCATTTACATACAGTAAAGTCAGTGCCATTCAAAAGTTTAAGGAAAGTTTATTCAATTAACAAAAAATAAAAACGCCTTCAAAACGCACTAAAAAGTAAAAAATAACTACGTCATTTACTTACTTTAATTTACTTAATCACATCTATGAAGTCGGTGCCATCCAAGTTTAGGTAAAGACTTTAAAGTAGAAAGCTCGGGTGGCACCGACTTCATAGATGTTATTAAGTAAATTAAAGTAAGTAAATGAAGTAGTTATTTTTTACTTTTTAGTGCGTTTTGAAGGCGTTTTTATTTTTTGTTAAAATTTTTTTATTTCATACTTTTTAGTGCTTTATCAACAACGAACATACTAATAAACCTACTCGAACTAAACCATAAGTACCAATATTCACTAGCTAGATCTCATCATTGGATCATGACATAGTAAACATTAAACTAACTGAAAACTATAACCTTTCAAACAACTCATTGAGACATATTAATCGAGCCCAAGCACAAAGTAGCTACTGTAAACCGTTAAAGAGCTCCCTCAACTGTCCTTCTTCTTCATCGCCAGACCCTCAATGACAGTCACAGCCCATCTAAATATAAAATTCTCATTGAGACAAATTAATCGAACCCAAACACAAGGTAGCTACTGTAAACCGTTAAAGAGCTCCCTCAGCTGTCCCTCGTCTTCATCGCCAGACCCTTAATGACAGTCACAGCCCATCTAAATATAAAGTTCTCATTGAGACAAATTAATCGAACCCAAACACAAGGTAGCTACTGTAAACCGTTAAAGAGCTCCCTCAGCTGTCCCTCGTCTTCATCGCCAGACCCTTAATGACAGTCACAGCCCATCTAAATGTAAAGTTCTCATTGAGACAAATTAATCGAGCCCAAACACAAGGTAGCTACTGTAAAACGTTACGGAGCTCCCTTAAGTGTACTTCGTCTTCATCACCAGACCCTCAATGACAGTCACAGCCCATCTAAATGTAAAGTTCTCATTGAGACAAATTAATCGAGCCCAAACACAAGGTAGCTACTGTAAAACGTTACGGAGTTCTCTTATATATAGATCAGCTCCATCATCAGATCGACTCCAGACCTTCATCAATTTGTAGTGCTTTTAAATACTTACCGGAAAAATTAACAAACGTACTTGTTGTCCCTACAATTTTTGAAAGTTCCTCTCGTTTTCTGCAGGATCCCATCATCAGATCCTGGTTTCCTTGTCATGGTACCACCACCGGACTATCTACTTTCCAACAAAAAAAGAATTATCAAAATCGGTTCATAAACGACGAAGTTATGCGCGAACACACATAAAAAAAAAATATATATATATATATACGGTCGAATTGAGAAACTCCTTTTTTTTGAAGTCGTTTAACAAAGTAGCAAAGCACTTTGTATGAATTAGGTAACGTCTTTAAAGTAGTAAGCTTACAGGTGGCAACCTCCTTTTTTTAAAGTCGGTTAAAAAGGAATGTTCTTCGTGCATACGTATGTCATTTTTGCTTTCCATTTATTCTGTTTACAAAATATTAAGTAAATTGTTGGCCACACGAATCTTTCTTTATAAATTATTTCCCTACTACAAAACCTGTTTCAAATAAATTTATTTCTTTAGTTGCGTACTACATAAATAAATTTATGTAAATGTAGTCATAAATTTATTATTATAATTGTAATCGTATTCCATGTACTGAGTGTGCTAGAAATGTACTCAAGTGATGTAAACATCTCAACTGTCTAATTTATTTGTGATATTTGTTTAAATTGATGTTCAGTTTAAACAATAACAATCGTAATTGATAGTGATTAATATACCTACACAGAACTCGTAACTAGGGTTACCAGGTCGCCAAACCGACGGACAGGCCAACTAAACTAAAGCCAAACTCGATTGAAAATGCTTGTCAACAAACAAATTAAAAATGAAGGTAGAAATCACTAGTCATTTTACACCTATTTTTTAAAATTAACTAGTTAATGACGAATTAATGACAATAAATTAGATTAGTTAGCTTAAAACTAATTAATATATTCAATATCTTTAAAATAAGATTTTATAAAAATCCAAAACATAATTTTAAATTTATTAGGCATAAAATGAGTTGCATTTTCTACCTTCATTTTAAATTTGTTTGTTGACAAGCATTCTCAATCGAGTTTGGCTTTAGTATAGTCTGGCCTGACAACTGTTTAAAAAGGCCGGACATTATTGTTGCTACGTTATTGTGGATTTTGTGTCTTAGTACAACAATTTTTTTGTTGTAAATATTAAAGTTACAACAACAACAAAAATGTTTGTAAAATTAAGCTTTTTTTATGTATACCATAAATTTTACTAATTCTAATGAAATATACAAAATCTAACAAAAGCCGGACAAGCCGGACACGCAATTAGAAAACCTATGTCCATCTTTATTCGGATGTCTGGTTACGCTATACGTAACAATGAGCAGCGCAACATGACGTAAAGCGCAAATGTTTCTGCAGATATGAACAATCATGTCGACACAGCTGATCGAGCGTGTTACATTTATTAACAGCTAGAAAAAAAAACTTTTTAATATTGGTAATAGCATTTTTTTTATAATAGAAGTTTACAGAAACAATTAACACAAATTTTTTATTTAAGATTAGGTTTAAAATGCAAAAAACTAAAAAGTATGAAATAAAAAAATTTTAACAAAAAATAAAAACGCCTTCAAAACGCACTAAAAAGTAAAAAATAACTACGTCATTTACTTACTTTAATTTACTTAACCACATCTATGAAGTCGGTGCCATCCAAGTTTAGGTAAAGACTTTAAAGTAGAAAGCTCGGGTGGCACCGACTTCATAGACGTGATTAAGTAAATTAAAGTAAGTAAATGACGTAGTTATTTTTTACTTTTTAGTGCGTTTTGAAGGCGTTTTTATTTTTTGTTAAAATTTTTTTATTTCATACTTTTTAGTGCTTTATCAACAACGAACATACTAATAAACCTACTCGAACTAAACCATAAGTACCAATATTCACTACCTACTTATAACATTCCGACGTCCCTGCAAAAGTGAATATACAGTTTGAAGAGTTTCCTCGAGTTTTCGTAGATCTCATCATTGGATCATGACATAGTAAACATTAAACTAACTGGAAACTATAACCTTTCAAACCTCTTATTGAGACATAAATTAATCGAGCCCAATCACAAAGTAGCTACTGTAAACCGTTAAATAGCTCCCTCAACTGTCCTTCTTCTTCATCGCCAGACCCTCAATGACAGTCACAGCCCATCTAAATATAAAGTTCTCATTGACACAAATTAATCGAGTCCAAACACAAGGTAGCTACTGTAAACCGTTAAAGAGCTCCCTCAGCTGTCCCTCGTCTTCATCGCCAGACCCTTAATGACAGTCACAGCCCATTTAAATGTAAAGTTCTCATTGAGACAAATTAATCGAGCCCAAACACAAGGTAGCTACTGTAAACCGTTAAAGAGCTCCCTCAGCTGTCCCTCGTCTTCATCGCCAGACCCTTAATGACAGTCACAGCCCATCTAAATATAAAGTTCTTATTGACACAAATTAATCGAGCCCAAACACAAGGTAGCTACTGTAAACCGTTAAAGAGCTCCCTCAGCTGTCCCTCGTCTTCATCGCCAGACCCTTAATGACAGTCACAGCCCATCTAAATGTAAAGTTCTCATTGAAACAAATTAATCGAGCCCAAACACAAGGTAGCTACTGTAAAACGTTACGGAGCTCCCTTAACTGTACGTCGTCTTCATCACCAGACCCTCAATGACTGTCACAGCCCATCTAAATGTAAAGTTCTCATTGAGACAAATTAATCGAGCCCAAACACAAGGTAGCTACTGTAAAACGTTACGGAGTTCTCTTATATATAGATCGGCTCCATCATCAGATCGACTCCAGACCTTCATCAAATTGTAGTGCTTTTAAATACTTACCGGAAAAATTAACAAACGTACTTGTTGTCCCTACAATTTTTGAAAGTTCCCCTCGTTTTCTCCAGGATCCCATCATCAGATCCTGGTTTCCTCGTCATGGTACCACCACCGGACTATCTTCTTTCCAACAAAAAAAGAATTATCAAAATCGGTTCATAAACGACGAAGTTATGCGCGAACACACGTAAAAAAAAAAAATATGTACGGTCGAATTGAGAAACGCCTTTTTTTTGAAGTCGTTTAAAAAATCAAGTTCTATTATTTATTTTTAACTTTTTTCATTATTTTTCATAATAGTTTAAAACCTTTTCATGCTTTTGCTTGTATTTGTACGTTTCAAAAACGCTTCCACATATAAACTGATTGGAGGAATTGAAAGTATGTGTACCCCCAGTTAGGCAGTGGTCGCGCGGTTTGCTGCACTTTGGCCTATGCGCGCGCTATATCAGCGGCAATGTTTCTACTGGTCACACGGCCAATACGTACATACACGCTGGCCGCTGCTCAAATGCGGGTTAGTCCATTAACCATCACTATAAGATGTTAATGATAGAAGGCCGGGATCCACGACTTAATGTGCTCTCAGGCTCGAGGGTCTAACATAACCAACTTCCTGACTTCGGGCACAGAATTTACTGAAACTTTCTTAAAAGAAAGAAAAACTCCGAATTAGTCCATGCTTCTAGGATTCCATGAACGAAGTCACGAAGAAATAGGCTAACCACTTGACCAATGAGGCAGTCAAACATGACATACGAATACAATAGATGGCGTTAATTTTCAGGCGTGCCAGCGAGCTCCGCGCGACGTACGGCGACATGCCGGCGGACAACACATTCGAGCACATCTTCAACATGACGGCAAACAACGACGCGCTGCTGGCTTACTACTATCTAGACAACGACAACAAGGTACGGGATAATGTCAAATACAAAATCTAATTGAATTTGAAATTTTAAATCTAAAAATTCAACTTTAAATTCAACCACTTCGAACTGAAATTCAAGGTTGCGAGTTTCTGGTTTCGATTCCCATTGTCGTCCAGAATATTCTTTATTGTTATTTTGCTTTTAGCCGTTTGGCTCGTAATCTTTTCCGTCTATCTATTTCGTTAAGGGAGACAATTATTACTGATAGATGAAATAGGTACCTACTTAGATGTTATCAATGTTGAAATTATTGCACAGCTAAAAGATTCAATGCAAAATATTTTGTTTTGCTTTCTCAGAAAATAGGAAATAGCATACGGTATCTATAATATTCCGCCCGCATCACGATCCGCTTATCTCCTGCCAATGAACGCGCGGCCATTGCTGTGACGTCACCGCGAGACGCTCGCACGACCCGACCCGCGGGTTATCCTCTGCATAGAAAAGATCGCGCGATCGTATTCCCGCTTACTTCAAATTATATTTGAAACTAACGGACGCCTGCGGTTTCTCTTGTATAATTTTAATATTGTGTATTGAGCAAAATAATAATTTATTTTGCTCAATACACGTAAATACAAGGATTTTATATTAATTGTTCATGTCTCAGTGTACTGCCATTTCGTGGCGTTCAAAAATTAAGATGAAAGCACAGAAAATGACAAAAAATTGCAATTAAAATTAGTAATTAATGTGAGAATAAAAAAAAATGCATTACATAAAATATGGAAGAAGGCAAAGACCGCTGCAAATGGAACGATGTTGCCTCCGCCTACTTCTATGGAAATGAGGTGTGGTGTTATGTATGTATGCATGGCAATAAGACTAGATGTACTAATAAATTGATAGCACTAACGCTCTTGTGTTTAAGTCTATATTCAGTCGGAGTTAATAGGCACCTTGCTTCCCACCGTAGGCATATTTGCTCCCCCAAACGCTAGCCTGTGTAGTAGGTTAGGAATTAAATAAAACTTAACTGCTATATTGATGCAGTGTCACATTCCCATATGTAACTTCGAATAAATCGAGATCCTGGGTAGAGTAGATTATTATTACATATTAGGATTTCCTTCCCTGACTAGGGCTGATATATTTTGCCTCAGAGAGCATTTTAAACCGTAAACTGTTATGAAAATACAGTGGAATGTATAGATACGTTAACACAACAAAATACGTCACTGAACTTGCATAACATCATAAAAAATGATCGGAAATGAATACAAGCAAGTCTGATAACCTTAGTTTTCTCATTTTTACACTAACTATACAATTAAGCATGAAAAAATTAACTTTTATTGTATAAACATAACGTATTTACATTTTTTGTAACACTAAAGTAATACGGAGCTAACCCCAAAAAAACTCGATTACAAAGTAGTTTGATAACGTTATCAGCTGCCAACATCACAATTTTTACTACATTTTCGATTTATATAACAAAAACACCAACGTAAAAACACCTACCGTTTTGATAAGCTAATTTTTTGACGGCCTCCGTGACGCAGTGGTATGCGCGATGGATTTATAACATGGAGATCCTAGGTTTCCGACTGAGCAAATTGAGATTTTCTTGGTTGGGCCAGGTCTGACTAATGGGAAACTTCGGCCATGGCTAGATACCATCCTACCGGCAAAACCGTACTACGCGAATTTTACATTTACAACGATGTCGTGTAGAATCCAAAAAGGGCGTGGATTTCATCCCGCTTCTCACAAGATAGCCCGCTCTAAAATGGATCTATTTACCATCAGATATGATTGCAGGTATTATTGCAATCAAGGGATTACTGTAATAGTTAATAATTTGTGCTTAAATAATCAAAGCTTTCGACGTATTTGCCTGCATACTGCAATTGACATAAAGCCCAAAAGGGTTAATGTGACAATCTGCTTGTTCCCAAGTACGCTGTTATACAGTTGTTATATATAGATTTACCTGAATATACTCGTAGCTATCTTTGTTTTTATTCATTAATCGCATATAAAGACTTTGGTCTGTGATTAACACCAACCTTTCACACTGCACCGATAGCGGTTCCTTTGTCAGTCGACACCCGTTAACGTGTGTTGAATGTTTCGATGCGTAGTTAACAAGCTTGGGGTTAAAGAGATAACTCAAAACCTACTTGATTATTACGTATGCACGTGTATTTTCAAATGAATAGCTTGTAAATTTTATTATATGGCCAATAAGCGTCTACAGACGTGCCAACTTTCGCTGAACGAGACTTGAATAAGAAACAACCACAAACGTTCATTGCATGTTTTGCATTTTGCACATTTCCCTCTAAAATGATCAAGGAGCCTCACATCGTCAAGTCATTACCCGTCAGCTAACAATAACTCTAGAAAAATTTATACTTGGACGTTTGTTAAAACTGGCATCCAAACTTTTTTAGTTTTGATACCAGTTTTAACTTCTGTTGAGATTGGGTACTTTGCAATAGGCCAATTATCAAAGGGTTTAACCGCGTAATACAACAGAATAAACAAGATTTTCGTACAAACCTTGATTCTGGCATTCTGATGTAATATTTCCAAAGTCTCTTTAAGATCACATGTAAGCGGCAATTCTCTAATGAAAAAAATAATTGGAGACTTAGTGTATTCCATCTAACTCAACTGAATTGGGAACTGAACTGGCAACTGAGTTGGTATATTTGCAGATGCTTTATTGTTTACTTGGTATTACAAATTGCGCAGTAACTTGCAGTACGCAGTAGGTACGCGATGTGTCATAATTTAATCGCACATTACGTGCTAGGGTATGCATTTAATTATAATGACCTTATGTGAAACGCAATTGATGTGTAATGTGTTGTTTTTTGTTAACACTAAATTGGGTAGATGACTGGTATCGAAATACCGGTGTATTGCAAATAATATTATGAAAAAACTAATTAAATTGATTTGATATAAAAATAATAAAAAAGTTATAAGGCTTTAAATTTAATATTTAAATTCTTAGACAGTCGGCCTTATAGTGACGTGATGTCATAATTAGGAAACGCCATATTAACTCCGTACTCCGTCCGTAATTTTTATTTTGTGAGAAAGGGTCTAAACACCTATAACTTTGTATATATTTTTTATTAAATGTATTTTTCGGATTTCATTTTAACCGTACGTCATTACTTTTATTCTAGTTTATAAAAAAGTATTTAAAATAATTTAGTCATCTATTTGAATACATAACCCGAATAATTAAAAAACTAAGTCTTGTATATATACAGGTTTTTATATATGAAAATATTTTATTTTTAAATTTGCAGATGAAGATGACAGAGATTTATGACGTAACGGACGCGGACACGGACGCAGTGCAGTCGCCGACGGAGCGCGACGCTAACACGCGACTCGAGTACGACAACGAGGACTGGTCCGGAGCGCTGCTGGCTGACGACGGTGAGCATCCTATCTCTCATCATCCTAAAAATTGCATCTCATAGTATTTCTTAATTTCTAGATAATAGTAGTAGTAGAGTAGGGAGAATAATTCAAGTAGAGAACGCGAGCGTTGACCAGTCACAGAGTCAGTTAAGCCTACATCCGTGCCCCTAGTCCGAGACTCTGTTCGGTGTTTTTTTCTGTGCTACACGTAGGACCCGGCACCCGCACGGTGAATCCATTCAATGCTAAGATATTCATTTCTAATAAAGTAATAAAAATTGAGCCATCTGTCCAATTGCAGACGGATTGGAGTTGGAACTGGAAGACGAACTGGACCGCAACATACACTCGGATCCTGAGAGCGAGTGGACGCGACGACACTCTTTCTCCAACGACTCGTTCAGCGACGCAGACCAGCCGGAGTCCGATAGACAACAAGTGTACGTCGCCTACGCGGAGTAGATGCCGTCTCTCTCTAACAGCGTCACAGTGAAAGGGACGAATGGTAAAATAAGAATATCCTGAGTCCGATACACAACAAGTATACGTCACTTTTGCAGAGAAAATGCAATCTCTCTCTAACAGTGTTGGAGTGAAAGGGACGAATGGTAAAATAAGAATATCCTGAGTCCGATACACAACAAGTATACGTCACTTCTGCAGAGTAAATGCAATCTCTCTCTAACAGTGTTGGAGTGAAAGGGACGAATGGTAAAATAGAAATATTTTGAGAGAGTAACTTGATGGTGACCAGGTGTCTTTTTTAACGAATTTGGTGTAAAAGAAAATTATGATAGTTGCGATGAAGTATTTAAAAGTTAATCATCCATGTAACATAATTACGCGAGAGAAGTGGCCTTTAGCGTTTAACAAGTTTAGCGTTTTTTCAACTTGATTGCTCATTTTGAAAAGACCATAGGTCATTAGCATCTTAGACAAACCTCGATGTTCCAATTTTAGGGACTCGAGCCTTGAGATGATTTTTTACTACCCTAGTAATAATAATAATTATAATATGTTAGTAATAATGACCATGACTTTAATAGGCTCTCCGAGGCTCGAGTTTATGAAAACTGTCAACTTGCTAACCATTGAGATCTGCGGGTACTACTAAGAATTTCTCGGAAAAAAGATACTCTACCTCAATTACGCAATTTGACGTATTTCCAAAACTTAGCACATTTTTGCAATTTTCGCTCATTTTAGCAACACAGTAAGAGGATATGTTACATGACAAAATTATTAGGTGCCGCATAACCCTCATGCTAGATTTTGGCTACTGAAAAATGAAAAAAATCGGATGTCATTCCCAAAATTATAGTAAAAATATCAGAATTTTTATTTTTTATTTATTTATTTATTAGGTTCGCTTACAATTACTTACACTAAAACATGATATCTTAAACTTATTCCTTAATTTATACTAAGTGTAGTAATTACTTACAAGCAAACACAGCATGCCCAATATAGTAGATAATAAAGATAACTTAAATAATACAACACAAGTAAGAATAACTCACTTTGACAGTTTTTTTGTATAGGCAGTATGTATTCACACACAATATGCGTTTATGCGAAAAACACGATTTTTTTTAAATTTGCTAGGCGATATCAGTCTCTACTTTCAGTAGCCAAAGAACTAAAAGTTAATACTAAGTTTTTAATTTGACTCGTCGCGTGTGATAGGTGATGCTTTTTAACCGACTTCAAAAAAGGAGGTTATGTATTTCAGCTGTTACTGTTACATATATAAGTTTGTAGTTCATTTATGTTATGTATTATATTGTCTTGGGTACCTGAGAACTGAGAATGGATGTAGCATATATTTTTGTACTATTTATATTCTAGACCTAAGAATTATTCATAAGCATATTGTAATGGTAAACTATGTTACATTATGAAAAAGTAAAAACATCTATTTTTTACTAAACAGTTTCTAAGGTGATTCATATCAATCCTCAGAAACTGTTTATTAAATAACTAGTATTTTTTAATAAACAAGCACAAATTAAATATTAACTCATTTTGTACTTTTGTAAAATTAAAATATATTAGAATTTTCTTAACTTTGATATTCTACTGTCTGTTTATAGAACTTATATTTTTACATTAAAAATATCGGTATAATAGACTTTATTTTTAAATACCCTCAACAGACACAGACATTTTAAACATACGAGATTACCTATTTTTTTACTATGGCTGATGTTTTTAAAGTGAAAATATTTTCCTTAATTTTTTTTCGTCCATCGCAAGTAACATTACAGTCAGCAGTTTGTATTCTCACTCGAATCATTTCAAATTTTCATTTGCATCGTGATTTCACAAAATCACACGTTTGTTTATTAATTTGTATATATTTAAATTTTTGAGATTGGAAAACTGAAGTAATTTTTTTTTTAAAAATTAAGAGATTGGATGGAATTTTTTTTAATTTTAATAAGCTCATCAAGAAGTGAAGCGGCAGCCGAACGTCGCTTTCACGTACATTTCAGTCACGCCTGATGCGCGAGTGATCATTTATCATTTAACACACAAACGTGAATTCATTGGTTTTTATTGTGTTGTATTATAATTATAATAATATTCGCTGCTCATCATCTCGTCTCTTCGAAGTTCTAAAATTTTAGCCTGACTTGACCACAACTCCATTTTGTTTCGTACCAAAGACTAAGATTGTAGAAAAATTCAGCATACGCGTAAGTAATGAGTTCAATTCATAGTTTGTTCTGAATTATGCGTTCCGATTCCTTTGTAATATTTGAATCTTATAGAAGGCGTAAGGGACAAACGATGTAATAATAACGCTCCGCAATATATCCAGCTATTACCTACAAGCGTCGTAGCCGCGTGACTTCAGTCGTGAACTGTGTTGAACTCTTAGAACAGTTGATTACGTTCGTTTCAAAATTACACTTGCACTGGTAGTTTTTTCTATTCACAGTGATTACATACTGTAATTTGTAAAAAAAAACTATAATTTTTTGACGTGACAACGTCTTATAATTCGATAGAGCCGGCTGCACGCACAAAAAAACATGACGTCATGCGTCGTTACCTCGCTTTGAGGCGTTCCATGTAAGGCTTGAAGTGCAAGCGAGAGCGCGGTACGAGCGACAAAGAAGCACAATCGGCCTTTGCGTTCGGCAGCGTTCGACATCCGTCTATTAAATATAATTATTAAATATATTAATTTTAAATTAAAAATTAATATATTTATTATAAATTTATAAAATAAAAATCAATTATTTTATTAATTTAAATTAATATTTATAAAAATATACTTAAATTAAAAATTTTAATAACCAATTAAATGCTACCATTCCATCAGTATTTTCTTAAGACATTGTCACGTTCAACTATCGTCAGTAAACCGACTTTACAGACAACCAATTTTTTTACTCAAAATTAAGAAAAGATCAACGACCACTTCTATCCCTGTAGGCCCTAGACTCATGTATTAAATTAGGTTTTTATTAACATATCCCTTACACCCGGAATAGGACATAGATACTCGTAAAATATCGTCCGGATAGCTGTTGATTAATATCGCAGTGAACTATTGAACGAACGTAAGTTGAATGCTGAACCTTGAACATTGCGTGGACCCTAATACCTTGTCAATTTTGAATTTTATCAAATTGCCTTCTGACCGGCCGCTATCTGCGCGTTAACATAAATATATAGTCATGCCAGAACTTTTTGCATCTGGATCATGCGTGAGATCCATTCGTCTTTGTCATATTTACTTTTACTATAAAAACTGTCTCACTTGCATGGTTTCATTTAATAAAATATTGTTTACAAACCACTATTGTTACCCTCACTATGTCAATTACCAAGTTATTTAGCGTTTATTATACTTAGATGTTATTTTTATAAGTATTCTGTTTTTATTTAACTTTACAAATAAAGGTGTTGTTTTATGAAAAGTTGTTTTAATGTTAATTACATGGTAACTAGAATTCATTTTGCTTTTCAAAATGCCCACACACAATTATGTTAATATCTTAGAAAAGGACCTTAATATATTAAATAGATGTGTTTCAACAAAAATATGAAATGGGCTTTGCTTTGAAATATAAGTGGATTTTTATAAGAACAGATTAAGCAAATTGCTGATCAGATTATAGAGTCGCAGATCTAAAAGCTCAGAGAGAGGGTATCCTAAGTAATATTTTGCTTGAACAGTATTAAAATCTGTTTTTATTGGTTATAGATTATTGTAAATCTTGAAAATATGAAATAATTGTATGCAGGCTTTTAATTCCGCGATTGTGTCAAAAATTAGTCTGATCAGATTTGGATGGAGGTTCGTTTTTTTAAGGTGAGATTTTTCAGCGAGTTTTAAAATATAATTATAATTTTTATTTAGCAATCATAGATGAAAAAGGATGAAAATATAATTTCTTGACGTTATTATATGTCGGAGGTCGCATTTGTTTAAATAGTTTTAGAATAAAAAAAATACCTAGACATTTGTCAGTGTCAAAGCAATTCCAATTCCAAAAAACGGCTCTGTCACTACATTTTTAGAGCAATCATACATTTTATACTATTTGTTAACGAATAAAATATATATAAACAGCGCAATTGGTATTATAATTGCGCCATTAAGAGACCGGATGATTTTTTCGAGAATATATTTACTTTTTTAAAAATGGTCGGCAAGGGTGACAGCAAAACCAGCCGTATATTTACGCAATGTTATTTGAAATGTTGCAAGTTTCAGAACTTAACGCCTATTACCGCCGCTCTTCCGTCCAATAACGGCAAAGTCCTCGATCTGTGCGTAGACAGGATAAAGTACATCGATTGGCCGCCCATCTTGAACGCTTTGAGCTGCGACCTGAGTTTGCATTCGGTGACTATAAAATGTCGACAACCGGTCAAAACGGGTGAGATCACAACTGAAAAACATTTGTACATATTTGTAACTGATAAATTTTACCTGCTTGACTGTAACTGCGATGTATGTACGATATTTTTTATTGTCTACATGAGCTCTTCAAACAAATCAAGCTTCGGCGATTTTACCTACTTGTGAAAATTGTATGAAAGTTCGTTGATAGTTTGACTCACAGAACTTTGGCAACTATACTAAAGCTAAACTCGATCTAGAATGCTTACCTACAAACAAATTAAAAATGAAGCTAGAAATCACTAGTCATCTTACACCATATTTTTTAAATTAACTTGTAAAAACTAATTAAAATTCATGACAATAAATTAGATTTGTAAGCTTAAAACTAAAATTTACATATTCAATATCTTTTAATTAAGATTTTATAAAAAAATACGACAATTTTAAATTTTCTAAGCATAAAATGTGTTAAATTTTCTACACATTGATTTTGGCTTTAGTATAGATAGCCATGTCCGTCTCTCCTATTATTGTACTTATGGGAATAATGTACCTAATTAAAATATTTTGTATCTTACTTCTTTGAAAAGGCTTTCGAAGAGAATAAATTTAAGGTTCATCACCTTAAATTGATTCTCTTGCAAAGCCCATATAATAGGTAGTATTTTCCTGGTTTTTGATGTAATTATTATCACTTACGTATATTTACTCTTAATCGCCGGTTTAATAGCGAGCAAACAAAGAGCACCGTAGGCATTTTTTAAACTTTGTCGGCCTTTGAAAAATGTATTTATACCCTTAAATAACCCCACACTACGACGACCTCCGTGGCGCAGTGGTATGCGTGGTGGATTCATAAGGCGGAGGTCCTGGGTTCGATTCCCGGTGGGGCAGATTGAGATTTTTCTTAATTTGTCTTGGTCTGGCTGGTGGGAGGCTTTCGCCGTGGCTAGTTACCACCCTACCGACAAAGACGTACCGCCAAGCGATTTAGCCTTCCGGTACGATATCGTGTAGAAACCGATAGGGGTGTGGATTTTCGTCCCACTCCTAACAAGTTAGCCCGCTTCCATCTTAGACTGCATCATCACTTAACATCAGGTGAGATAGCAGTCAAGGGCCGACTTGTAGTCGATAAAAAAAACACTAATGAGGGGAAACAACGCAGTAGGTAGGGGAAACAATGCAGTAGGTAGTAGGTACTTAGTTAACAATGCTTTGTGTGATCTAGTGTTAGAACATATAGACTGCGAACGTCTTGCGAAGACAGTGAACAAGCGTGCTGTCATTCTCACCAACTTCATGCTCAGCAATCTGATGGAGGCCATCTCGCAGCTGCTGTCCAATACTACGCTGCTCACGTCGCTGCAAATTGAGGGGTTGCCTCTGAAGATACCCTATTTAAACCCTCTGAGCGAGGTAAAATCCTCTGACTACTGTAGGTACCTTGCCCTTACTTTCGACAAAGTAGAAGTAGATAGAGCTCTTTGTGCATTTGGCGAAAGGCTTTCATTACCCCTAGACGAGCACTAAAGGCATAGTGCATTGGATGGCTCCGGCGAGACCTCTGAGATCACGGAAGCCTCTGAATATTTAATAAGTTATCCCATGTGCCTCAGGTTGACGGCGCAGGATGCCGCATTGTAGGACGAGATACCATGTAGTGTTGTCATGTTCTAGTTAATTTCTTCATAAAATCGGGTGGGTAAAACATGCATACAGCCGAGTCGATTAAAAAAGAAATAGTCTTATAAAAGTTGTGTAATTTAACATAAAAATCGAAAGTTATGTATGTTCAAAAAAATAATTTGATAACGAAATTAAATCCAAATTTTTCTGTAAAAATTATGTAGCTTTCTATCATCATGATGAACAACCGATAGTAATAATACTCCATTGGAGAGACTTGCAAGAATTTCCAAGTACTACGGTCTGGAGCTAACTGCATCCAGCGGCTTTTTGTAACCCTCATGTTGTCATCACTCCATCAAGTAGGGTGTCTAAGTTTCACTTGTAGTCAAGTTAATTTAAAGAAAATTATGGGATTTTGATGTAGGTACGTTCAGGAAGCCTTTTTACAGGTATTGCTAAGAAACAGTTCTCTCCAACATCTGTTCTTGCCAAGATGTCTGATTGGCGACGCGGGCTGTTTAGCCATTTGCAAAGCAGTAAGATGTCTACCGAATATTCTCACAATGGACCTTAGTGGCTGTGAACTCACGCCGCTCGGAGCCGGATATATAGCTGATTTGATTAAGGTAACTTTTTATCAGACAATACTGTAATACGTTATTATTTTGTTTAAATAGTTAAATATTTAAAGTGTTTACGTACGTACGAAATTAACGGATGGTAGTCCCTAGCATTCTTAGGTTTTTTTTAGTAATACCAATGGCAAGAACCTAATATACCGAGCAGCGAGCGAGAGCAGCCCCGGATCATACGAAGCACCCAAGAAGTGGGGGAAAACAGAGAAATGCCGCCTCTGACAGCATTGTATGGACGTGGGTCTCATGGAAAAAATAACTGTTCTTCTTATGCTAAGCCTATAATTTTTCTTCTATTGCGAAGTTTGAATTTGTAAGCCAACTCAAACCAAATTTTGTTGTCATTATCAAACATGCGAAGCGCAATTGGTGTACGAGCGGAATTGGTGTATGTTGGTACCCACATAATTTTCCACAAAACTACTTCTGTACAGTATCAAAAAATCCACCGCTACAGCGAAAATTGGGTGCACACGCTACGATATCGACTGCCAGAGTTGGACACAATGGCGGGATTGAGGAGGATCACGTTATGCGGGAATACACAACTCGGCGACGCAGGTCTCAGGACATTGCTAGACGTTCTAGCTGACGACTTGTGGATTAAAGGTAGATATGTTCGGTTTAAAAGAGAAAACTTGCATGAAAATACAGAGAATAGGGTTTTTAAAGCATTAAACTTAAATGTCTTAGAGATATTATAATTTACACACACAAACTTGTACAGTCATCATCATGTCAGCCGAATGATGTTCACAGTTGGCCATAGGCATTTTATATGACGACGATTACGAGCCGCCCGTGGACAGCGACTTGTGCTGTAAATAATAATATCTATAACGATATAAATGATCTCACTGGTGAACTTGATTTAGCAGATGGTCGACTGATGTATGAAGGTTTCACTCTATGGGTCGGTATCAGATAAACCATGCTAAAAAAATTGCTATGCATAAAAATATATTGTGTCTTCGTCTGAAGGTTTCACTCTATGGGTCGGTATCAAATAAACCATGCTAAAAATTTGCTATGCATAAAAAGAATGTTTTTGTGTCTAATTTCGTAGTGTAAAATGTAAGCAAAATTCTACTTTTCAGCACTGGACGTCCAAAATTGTGGACTAACGGAAGACTCTGCGGCTGCCGTGCTTCAAATGATGGCGTTAAATACAACAATCGTAGTGTTGGACATAAGACACAACAACATTCCATCAAGCGAGTCCCTATCCAAAATACGGTCTGCATTAAGACAGAACGAACGGGGTATTTGTGGACAGGTATCTGATTTTATTATATCAGATATTTATTATTGTGTTGGTGTTCAGAAATATATTCACTGTGTAGAATTAATCTTAAAAGAATGGAAAACATCCAAGATTATATCCAAGATATCAGCTTATCGCCTCCGAAAAGTACAAAAATCTTTCGTAGGATTGGGTGTACTCTTCTATAACAAGATGCCCAATTCAGTTTTAGATCTGCCATTGCATAAGTTTAAACAATGTATTAAAACTCACTTACTGAGTCAGGGTTATTATACTATCGATGAATTTTTAAATGACAAAGATGTTCAAATCCAATTGGATAGGCTTTCAACTTCACACAGGAAGTAAAATAAATAACTTTATGTAACAACACACTTAATATTGTAAAATTGATAATATTATAAAAAGAGCAACTGTTGAGTTTCTTGCCGGCTCTTCTCAATAGAGTCAAGTCCAATTTGACGTTTCAAAAGTGCTTGTAGTAAGCCTACTTGAAATAAATGATTTTGAATTTGAATTTGATTATATTATTAAAAGCCATATTTTTCAGTATACGTGGCTCGGGAATCTTGGTAGTTCCTCAAGTGATGGCCGGTCAATAAAGTCAGTTGCTTCAAAGTGAGTCAGAAATTACTATCTTTTAAAATTTTTTAATTTCGAAACAAACCCACCAGTAATTTAAATTTCAATGGTTTCAGAAATGGGATGACTAAAGAACGAGCAACGGCTAACGTTAGAACTGCATCTAATAAATACAACATGAAGTCTAATAATACAGTTAAAAAGGAAAAGTAAGCACAATGAAATTTAATTAAAATACCAACTCGCACTGATTCCATTATTTATTTAACCGAGTACGTAAGTAAATATTAGGTGCGAGTCGGACGAGTGTCTACTTCCATATCATACCGAAAACTAACTACCCTAAACGGAATATTTTATGGTATCCTCTATACTTTTGTCCGGAAATGTGCATAAATTAGAAAATGTGTTTCAGGGATTACACAGAAGTGTTGGAAGAACAGCTGCAAGACGAAACGTCTCATCGGCGGCAACTTGAGGAACTGAACGAGAGACTGGTGGAACAAATGCGATCGCTCAAAAAACAGCAGATACAACTATGGCAGAATTCGCCGTCTTCTAGTAAGTAATTTAAATCAATTCAGGCGTCGGTGAAAAGAAATGGAACGAACTAGCCGGCTACCTGTTAGGGTCTAATTAAAGTTTATTTAACGACCAATTTAAACAATATTAATCGGGAATTATGGCAGATTAGTTACAATGTCACTTAACCACAAAAAATTTTCAGGTTCGGAGCAGTCGTTCCAAGCCAGTTCGAGTTCTGGAGGTTTGTCGACTAGCTCTGGGTCAACGAGCTCAGTTCCCATAGATCAGAACACATTATCTTACATACAGCAAGCTTTCAAAGACATCTACGCGTTTATCAAGAACAATCAGTGTCATGGGTGAGAAACTTTTAACAAACTTACGCCGAAGATTCGAATGCTAACCAAATTTAAGTAAATTTCATATCAGATTTCTATAGTAACCAAAGGAAGTTAACTCGAAACTTACTTAAATTTGATTTGCGTTTAAATATTCGGGCGTGAGTCATACAAATCACTTGCCTATAATTAGTTGTTTTAAACCACTGACGTTTACAGGCAATGTTATGTCGACAAATCACAAGAGAAGGTGATAGAAGAAGAGAAAGACCCAATAGAACCGATAGATATAGCAGAAGTCGAGGAAATTGAAATTAGAGATGTTCGCGTGAACATCGTGCCAAAGAAAGCTCAAAGCACGCATTTGAAATTGAAAGAAAATGTGAAAGTGAAGAAAATTACACAGTCAGCACATTTGCTCGGGGATACGCAGCGTCACAAGAAGAAAGAAACGGTTAACCAAGTTTATTGCCTTGAAAATTGAGGCGATATATTTATTTGCCTTCAAAATTTTCTCTATCTGTTACTAAAATAAACACGATCCTAAAAAGTGTTAATTTAATAACAAAATTTATTTTCAGAAACTTGAAATGATCGAGAGGCAAATGGGAGACTCGGCGAATGTTCTCAACGAAGAAGTGATTGCGGCACAAAAAGATACTAAACCAGTAAGTCAATATTTAAAAAAATCCATTTGAAGATCAAAAAGGAGATCATTCTATTTGGGCCTTTCCGGAAAGTGACAGAACAAAAAAAATGTACATATCGTTAGAACTAGCCATTTGCAGCAATAGTTAAAATGGCAGCAAAGTTGTATGAGTGCACCGAACTAAGTTCTGCAGGTTATTTATAATGTTCATACATTTTATTGATTATTGGAAGTACGTGCAATCATCAATGATAGATTTTGTTAGAACAATCCATTTGATTAATAAATAACATGGACCAACATCGTAGGTTTGTTTGTAGTGTGGTTAACACTATCCATTCCATCTTTAAACTGAAGATCTTATTAATTGAGTGCTCGAAAATATTGTAACTTGTTAAAAAGTTCATACTACATGACATTACAGGCTTTACACCTATTGTAAAAATCAAAAATGTGACATCATGCATACTTTCGGAACTGTTGGTAAAGAATGTGGTTCAGTGGTAGAACAATCTGGCCCAAAGGTAAAATATGTGAGTTCGTATCCCGCCAGCTCCTCAATTATTGATATCACGTTTATGTTTAAAAATTATAAAATCCTATAGCGTGGTTAACACCATTGAATAAAAATATTTTTCCAGAATATCCAAGACAGTCCCTGCAGTAGCGTGGTGAGCGACTCATCCGACACTCTTGTATACTCGCCGAAATCGCCTCGCGTCGAGAAAGCGTACCACTCGCCTTGTGTCGAGACTGTATACACGTCGCCTCGCATGAAGAATTTCAGCAGGAGTATTGTCGGCGACTCACGCGAGAATGTGAGGAGTATTGTGGGCGACTCGCATGAGAATATGAGCAGGAGTAGTGTAGGCGATTCGTGCGAGAATACAAGCTACCAACCTTGCAGTTTCAACGTGAACCCGCAAGATGCCATGTATTCGTCCTCAGATGAAGACTCGTGATGGATGATGTCGTATTGCCTTTGTTACTTTGTGTCAAGATTAAAGATTTCTTTCAAAAAAAAAAAATTCAAAATCATTTATTTCAAGTAGGCTTATTACAAGCACTTTTGAAACGTCAAATTGGACTATTTGTAGTGACTCTACCACCGGCTCGGAAGGCAGGTCCTGTTGAGAAGAGCCGGCAAGAAACTCAACAGTTGCTCTTTTTATAATATTATCAATTTTACAATATTAAGTGTGTTGTTACATAAAGTTATTTATTTTACTTCCTGTGTGAAGTTGAAAGCCTATCCAATTGGATTTGAACATCTTTGTCATTTAAAAATTCATCAATAGTATAATAACCCTGACTCAGTAAGTGAGTTTTAATACATTGTTTAAACTTATGCAATGGCAGATCTAAAACTGAATTGGGCATCTTGTTGTAGAAGAGTACACCCAATCCTACGAATGATTTTTGTACTTTTCGGAGGCGATAAGCTGATATGACTAACTTATGTCCATTTCTAGGAAGACGGTCGTTTAAATCCTTTTTCTGTTTATACATATTTATATTTTGTTTAACATAAACTAGGTTATTGAATATGTATTGACAGGCTACTGTAAGAATTCCCATTTCTTTAAATTTGACTCGAAGGGACTCGCGTGGTTTAAGTTTATAAATCGACCGAATTGCTCGTTTCTGAAGTATAAAGACAGAATTTATGTCAGCAGCCTTTCCCCACAACAAGATGCCATAAGACATCACACTGTGGACGTAAGCAAAATAAACCAGTCTAGCTGTTTCTACATCGGTAAACTGTCTTATTTTTCTCACTGCAAATGCTGCTGAGCTAAGTTTAGCTGTCAGTGACTCTATATGAGCGCTCCACTGAAGTTTACAGTCCAAGGTTACTCCTAGGAAGACTGTAGAACTCTCCATTTTTAGCGTTTCACCATTTATCATTAAAGACTTATTTATTTTTTTTACATTCGGTAAAGAAAACTCAACACATTTAGTTTTCTTTTTTTGCATTTAATAGTAAATTATTAGCAGTAAACCAATGCGACACATGCGATACAGCACGGTTTACATCGTCAAAGTCACTTTTATTTCTATCAGTTTTAAAAATTAAAGATGTGTCATCAGCAAACAGTACAATTTCACAAATGTCGCTAACATGGTATGGTAAATCATTGATATACACTAAAAATAGAAAAGGACCCAAAATTGAACCCTGTGGAACGCCCATTTTAGGAGATGAGCCACGTGACTTTATATCATTAATGCATACCGTTTGAGTTCTATCACTAAGATAAGAGGCAATGAGATTAAGTGCAACATTTTTAATGCCATAGTGGCTTAACTTAAGCAAAAGAGTTTTATGGTCAACACAATCGAAAGCCTTGGACAAGTCACAGAATACGCCAATAGCATTCTTAGACCTTTCCCAGGCATCAAAGATGTGTTTTAATAGTTTTGCACCTGCATCAGTAGTATTGCGACCTTTAGTGAAACCATATTGGTCAGGATGAAGTAAGTTATTTAAGTTAAAATGACTAAGCAGTTGATTTAAAACTATTTTTTCAAAGACCTTACTTAGTGTTGGCAATATTGAAACCGGTCTGTAATTATTGAGATCTGCTTGGTCACCTGATTTAAAAAGTGGAATAAGTTTTCCATGTTTCATTAGGTTTGGAAAAGTACCTGAGTCCACACATTCATTAAAAATAACAGCTAAGTGTGGAGCAATGATATTTATAATATTAGATATTACTTTTACTGACATCCCCCACAGATCGCCAGTCCTCTTTGATTTAAGTAGTTTAAATGTTTTTATAATATCAAAAGCAGTTACATAATTAAATTTAAATAGAATGTTGCACTCTTTCACATTGTCTCTTAGTAACCTCTGGGCTGACGTAGGAGACGAATTTAGCGAATCTGTTAATAAGATAGGTACATTTTGGAAGAAGTCTTCAAAAGCATTAACAACCTCGTTTTTATTGTTTATTTTTTTATTATCAACAATTAATTCATAAATCTTTCCATAACTTTGGCTTTCATTTTTTTACTGAAATAAATGCATGTCAATAGGTATAAATGCAAGCTTTTTAGTAGGTAACAATATATATATATATGTCGGAGGAATCAATGTGAAGCCTTACAATAGACTGAGTAGATTGTTGTAATATTGTGATAGATATTCTCTATGGAACTATTATTGTTTATGATTGTCTATGAAAGTAATCAAAATAGAACTAAATGTTAATCATTTAATGAGAAATATGAGATAGGTGCTTAGTTAAGACGTTGTGTTCAGCTAGTTAAATTCAATTTGATTTATAACTTGCAAATGTTGCGTCATATCTCATCACATGATCTGATGCGAGATGACAGTATCTTCTTTGATTGTTTTGACTGTGTCACCTCCAATAGGATTTGTTTTAATACTTCATCCAATTCATCCAAGAGAAAAGGGCGCGAAAGTGCTAGTGTAGAGTATTTACACCATCTTGAGGGGAACAAAGGAGTTGGGTGGTCAGTTTTTGTCTAGAGTGCAGTGAGGTTATTTGGTCGTGTTGGACCAGTATAAAAATTAAATTAAGGAGTAAAGTAAGAGCAGTAGATAATCTACCGCTTTTGCATCTTAACAATAATGGAAAAATAATGTATATTGCGTAACATAACATTGGAAACTTACAATAAACCTGTTTGCGAAGACAAATACCTCGTTTTATGATTGCATACCCTAGAAAAACGCCCACGAGATTAAGAACCACTAAAAATGATGTCAAGGAGAATGGTGCTTCTCCGATATATATATTTTATATAATAACCAATAAGCTCCTGCTTGATCATGACCTCACCTGATGATACGTGTAGATGCGTCGTTAGATGGGACGCGCTTACGAAATTATAGAAAATGCCTATTCACTCTTATTTTAAAGATACCCAAATTGTAGGAATAAGAAAAAAACTGATCTCGGATGGGTATTCCATAGCTTAGCTAAGCATATAACAATTATTATCAAGCAAAGTGATCAGAAGAGAAACACCTAATAGAAGTAACAAACACTGCAAATAATTAATACATTTATTACTTCTAATATTTATAAATACACTACAACTTAATTCTTTTCACCAATCTCACCACTCTTCTGTTGCAGTTTAGCAATCATCATCTTCTCTTTTGCCTCCATTCTTGCTTGTTTCTCTAACTTCTTCTGTTCTTTCTCCCTCTTTGCCAGCATTTCCTTGAAGCGTTCATCTTTAGGATCGAGGGTGAAACCAAAGTGTCTTCGTACTTCCTCTACTAGGCGTTCTTTCTTTTGCTATAAATAAAAAAAACTCATTTTTAATCTATCTCAAGAGAAAACATTTTTAACTGTTTGCAAATATATGATATTTGACTTATAAAATAAACGATTTAATTAAAAAAATATTATTATAAAAACAAAAAACCCGACTGTATAGAAGTTATGAACTGAAAAGAGAAAAACAATTTTATACAGATATTGTGATCCTTGTTTTTCTCTTTTCATTTCATAACTTCTATGCAGTCGGGTTTTTTGTTTTTATAATAATAATTTTATTTGAGACTTTTTTGTTTTTGTTTATGGTATAGAAATGACTCTGTACACTTTATGCCATTTTTTGTTAAAACGGCGTTATAAACATGATATGATATTTATATTTTTGAAATGGTCTTTTTACAACCTTTCATTTGATACCCATATTGCTAAGATAGAAGAAAGATATACACACATCCCCCCTTTTTTCCCCCATTTACAGCCGCCGTTTTGAAAATTTATATAGCCTATGTCACTACCACAATTTTTACAAATTCAACGACACCTCACATGTCGAAATCCGTTCAGTCGTTAAGGCTGTAGCGCGTGTCGAAGAAATGGACATACATACATAGATACGCTCGAAAAACATAACCCTCCTTCTGACGCAGTCGTGTAAAAATAATAGTAATTTCTCTAAAAACGCTATAATTTTTAGAACTTTAACACCATGACTTAAGGTTAGCTAGACCTAACTCTGTACTCAACTATCTTGTAAGTGAGCTAAACTTACTTTTTTCAAAAATTATCAGTTTGGAATATGTTTTTCATCATAATTGTTAACAACCTATTAATGGCCCACTACAGGTCCAGGCCTCCCTTATAGGGAAGGGAACCTGGAACAAATTTTTCTGTGATATCTGAAAAAATGTATTAAGACAATAAAAGAAGACAAAATTCTTACTTTAGCAGCCAGCACCTCTGCAGCCTTCTTAGCGACCTTGTCATTTAATTCCTTCTTCCATTGATCTAACTTAGCAGCCTTAGCTGCTACATCTAAATCTCTCTGTTCTATTCTCAACTGCTCTTCTTTTCTCTTTTGCGCTGCTGCATCCATTACTTGTCTGATTGTATAGGGAAATGCTACTGCTTCATATTCTTTCTTCTCTTCTATTTCTTGCTGTGTGGGCCAACAAAGGCCTGTAATAGAAAATTAGTGTGGTAATATTGTTAGTTTGTAATGTAATAGCAGTCGCCCGCTACTTCGTCCGCGTGAAAACCTCTTGGGTACCTTTCTAATTTTAAAGAAACTTTCAAACAAAGTGTGCTCATTCCCCGCTCCCCCTCTCAATTTATTTTTTGTTATAGTTTCCGGTGAGACAGAGACGAATATCTTAGTATTCCATGGATTCACCGTGCGGGTGCCGGGTCCATCGCGTGGCTGAGAGAAAAACTCCGAACAGAGCCCGAGACTTGTGACACGGGTGTAGGTTTAAGGTTACCCTTAGTGACGCGCGTCAACACTCACCTCCTCTGTTCAAGTTATTCTCCCTGCCCAACCAAATTCGGAAGGACCCTACTAGAGCAGCTTTGGACACTCGTTCCAATATGGAGCTTACTGCACTTCTAGTAAGGCCAAGGTCTTTTAGCAGAGAGACTTCGCTGGTATACCCCTCGCACCCACTTCTACCGCGTATAAACTAACCACATAGCCATTTTTGGTTAGTTCATTAGTAAGGTCATAATATTTATTCACTTTGAATACATGGTCTTTAGGGATGTTTGTTTTCCACGGCACTGTAAGCTCAACAAGTACTATACGTTTGATTTGTTTGGAAAAAAGAAATATGTCCGGTCTAGATGTCGTAATAGCTAAGTCTTCCGGGATTTTATAGTGCTTTTCATACGTGTCCATTAATATAGTCCAATCAGGAGCAGAGCCCAGAATTGAATAAGGCTTGCTGGTGGAATTTGTACTTGAGCAGGCTCAAGTACAAATTCCACCTTTAACGAAGTTAGTTTGTCTTTTATTCGTCGTCAACCCTTTTTGAGCCCCAGCTACTGAAAGGCTTATAGCTTCACGTATGATTTCTAGTACTATGTCTTGGCGGCGTGAGTAGAGGCCCCTGTCCAGGAGCACCTTGCATCCTACCAATAAGTGCCTTGCAGTGCCCACTGCCTCACCATAGGTATAGCAAGATTTTTCCGAGGCTTTTCCCCATCTTACTAGGTTACTCTGATCTGGGAGAGTCAGTTGAAAGGCATTAAGATAAAATTTCAATAAGGCAGGAGACCAATCGTACAGCAAGGCGCGCCACTTCAGAGCCAGAGGGATGCAGAACTCGCCTAAGTTTAACCACTCGTTTTGCATTTCTAGGTTCATGGCATGCACTTTGTAGTTGTCGTCCTCATCTTGTTTAAGAAAAGATTTTATTATGTCTTGGTCTTCCTTTTTACGTCTTGCACCCAACCCGGTTCTATTTACCTGAGCCCCTGCCATAAATTGTTTGTAAAATTGAAGCCTAGAGTCAAGTTTTCCGGCACCCTCGTCTTTAGGAAGTGATGCAACTAGTTCGTCCTGGGACTTAACTAGAATGTGCGTTCTGGTAACCCTGAGGTGTTTATAGAGTTCCGATGGCCTTTTTAGTTTTAACCCAAAATTATTGTAATCTCTGAACAGAGTTGAAGGGTCAGCCGAGAGTGCTAGACCAAACCAAGACTTCAATGTTTTTATGACATTTGCATCTACTTTTGCCAGATGGGTTCTGCCCATATCATAAACGAGGAATGGCCAAGTCAGACGTGAAGTGAGATAGTTGTCATAGACCCACGCTTTTTTTATATTGTTAATGGGCTGTTGGTCTACCTTATTAAGGTCATTTATGAACAGAGATGTGATTTATTTGAAATACTTCTATTTAAAATGCAAATACAAAATGCAAAATACCTATTTTGTATTTTGCATTTAAATGCTTTTTAACAAAAACATTTTGTATTTTATTTGAAATACCTTACGAGATGTATTTTGCATTTTTAAAATACATTTCAAAATGCAAAATACTTTGTGATTAAGTTTCGCCAACATTACCAGTCAAACGAAATGAAATGAACAAATGACGCTTGTATTGCCGAATTTGTCCGATAATGGCGCCTCCTAGCCAAGCGTGTCTATTTTTCTTCTTTGGTCAGAGTGCGCGCCTTATGTTATGTCTGACACTAGTCAAAAAATTTAATTAAAAAAAATGTTTGTCTGTCTCTTTGTCCGTCGGACTGTCTGTCTGTACGGATTTTTGTCGGCCGCGATTCACGCTAAGATACTAAATATATTAAGATTAAACTTGGCACGTTTGTAGTTCATATTTTGAGGTATTGCATAGGATACTTTTTATCGCGAAAATTAAAGTAGAAGGGGTTGAAAGTTTCTGTAAAATTCCTTTCAAATGTTCGTAACTTAAATATTCAAATCAAATTATCTTTATAGAATTACTAACTTTACTACACCAACAATCAATTTTTTGTCAACCTGTTTGTTCCGGCCAATCTCTGAAACACCTGGACCTATTTAACACTTATTTACTAATGTTATAAGTAACTTAGGTTAATCTTATTTTAGTAATGTTATAAGTGACTATTCTAAAATAAATAAAAATATCATACGATTTGGTCAAAGGTATTTTATTTTGAAAAAGCATTTTGAAAATACCTATTTTGCATTTTGAATTTGAAATACAAAATTCAAAAGTATTTAATATTTTGCATTTCAAATAGTAAATCTGAAAAGTATTTTGCATTTTGTATTTAAATGCTTTTATGGAACCATTTTGTACATCTCTGTTTATGAAGTTATCGACGACTACCTCAAGGGATGGAGTACATCCTTTGTAATCAATCTTTCTACCGAGGAACTTAAAAGGCAATGCTTCAGCAATGGTGGTTACACTTTGGCCATTAATAGAGAGACCCGGGTCATAGGATGTAAATTTAGTATTTCGTCTCCCCAGACATAGACAGTGACATTTGCTTGGCTTTACCCTCAGCCCACCAGTCCATGAACAGAACTCATCCACTACATTCAATATCCTCCTGACAATGTTTTGGGTTTCGTGTCAGTAAAGCAAGGTCATCTGCAAAAGCTAAGATGGACTCTGTATATTTATTGTTAATTTTAAACCGATAGCCCCATTTCTTTTCTTGAACAATTAATTTATCTATTAAAATATTGATAACTACATTAAAAGCTATTGGAGACAATATCCTCCGTCCTGTCCCGTATACCTACTAAAGATCTACATTTTTGTTAAACATTGTATGACATTTCAGAACATTAACAATATCTCAGGGGTTACAGTATGAAATTGCTGATTTGTACTGAAAAACAAAAATTCGTTTTTTTTTTAATTTAACATTTTTATTTCATCAAAATAATTACCATTATTATCTATACATTGCTGCCATCTTATAGGAAGCTCATTTATGCCTTTGCGATAGAACTCTGGTGATCTAGATTCAACAAACTGTGTGAAAGCATTTTGCAGTGCTTCCTGAGAAGAAAACTTTTTGTAACGTAGAAAATTGTCCAAATCACGAAAAAAATGGTAGTCCGTTGGAGCAAGGTCCGGCGAATATGGAGGGTGACGAATGGTTTCTAATTGCAGTTTCTGTAGAGTTAACACGGTTTCTCGTGCTGTATGAGGTCTCGCGTTATCATGGAGCAATAATGGTGAAGATCGATTTATAAGTCAGGGCTGGTTCACTGCTAGTTTCGCTATCATTGTTCGGAGTTCGGCGCAGTAGACATCTGCCGTTATTGCTTGACCAGATCGGAGAGAGCTATAGTGAATAACACCACGCTGAACAGTTACCATTACCTTTTTATTGGTAAGCTATGCTTTAGGACACTGTTGCGACGTTTGATCTGGGGTCAGCCATTGCATTTTCAGCTTACGATTATCGTAAGGAATCCATTTTTCATCACATGTCACAATTTGATCCAAAATTCCTTCATTTCTGTAATGATTGAACAAGGCAACGCAAGTTTCAACACGTGTTTCTTTCTGCAGATCAGTCAAATCATGAGGCACCCATTTTTCATATTTTTTTATCTCATTGATTTGACGCAAATGAGTCAATATTGTTGGTAAAATAACGTTAAACCATGCCGCTAATTCCGGGGTAGTTTGCCTCAGATCGGCTTCCACCATCTGTTTCAAATCATTGTTATTCACTTGTGTGGGCGGTCTTCCACATGGTTCGTTCTTCAAATCAAAGTTCCCATCATGAAAGCGTTTAAACCAAAAGCGTTAGTTCCGCGTCGGAACTCGTATTCATAAATCACACGAATTTTCGAAGTGTCCATCTTTATTGTCTAAGCTGAGTAAAAAAAACAACTGAAAGTTCATAATTGAATGTTGCACATTTTTTAAAAGAAAAACTACACAGGTACCTAACGAATGAAAAAGTTTCACTTTAAAAAAATATATATACGGAGTTGAGAAACTCCTTTTTTTTTGAAGTCGTTTAAAAATCTTAAACCATGAAGGTTCTATGTCAATTAGAAGTACATATTACAATAAAACGGCAATTTCATTCTTTAACCCCTATTATATTTATGGCCAGCTGATGTGTATAAATTGATATTGAATATTATATTTCACTCTTGAGTCTAACCTTCAGAATAAACAAAAATAATTTTACAATCTGACATGCAGATCTAGAAATTAACCCTAAATTTAGACGTAATAACGGCATTTTCGCGCTTTTTAGAAATTTTGCAATATCTCTGAAAATATATAACTAATTAACATACTGTAAAAGGCGAATCGTATCTCAATAATATCCTTAAGATTATTAAATAATTTATTTTGATAAAGATTTAAGTTTAGTTGTAAAAATAATGATGTAAACTTAAGCATATGAATTAAATGATTTATTACCGTGTCGACCTTTTTAGAAATTTTGTAATATCTCCCAAACTATATAACTAATTAACATACTATAAAAGGCAAATCTTATCTCTATAATATCCTTGTGATTACTAAATAATTTGTTTTGATAAGGATTTAATTTTAGCTGTATAAATGATGACCTAAACATAAGCATATGAATTATATGATTTTTTAAAACACAAAAAGTTGTATATCTGTTAAAATATAAAAGATAGATATATGCTGTTGTGGACTTTTTTCTAGAACTTTTTAAGATACATAAAGTCCCCATACATTGCTTTTTTACAATTATTCTCAATAGTTAAGGCAGCGTACGCGCAGAAAGCAGATTTAACAGATTTTACGATCGGACTTGCGTGACTAAAACTGTGATAGCTCGGTTAAAATATACAATACAAATATAAAATATAGCCTACGACACTCACCGATAATGTAGCATTCTACTTATCTATATAAAATACTACTATTATAATCACACTCAATCAAAAAAAGACAGCAACTTGGGACTTACATGTTAGAATTTCAGTACTTTACGAGCTTTGTTCTCATAATGACAATAAAATATTAATCTCTCATGCCCAGTAGTTCCATATATAGAGTCCAGAGGATGTACTCAAAATAAAGAGATCTAAAGTTTGATTCTACGTGCTATACTAGCTATCGATATATATACGATTTTTCGTTCTTTTTATAAATGCAATACTTACTCGGATTGACCCCACTTGCAACTCCATATTTACCGTACATTTTCCGATTATACTTGACTGTTAAGTGTGCTAATGTGTGTGGCTCTTCATAGGGACGTCTGCCATTAACTAGGTTGTAATGCGCGGCGGATAATCTTGATGTATTCCTCTTTTTTCGAATCTCTTCCTCCTTAGCAAGGAGATCTTCTGTATCGTCGATAAGCACTTGCTCATTCTGTTCAATTTCAGGCACTGTTGTTGAAAATCGCTGCAGACTACTGATTATATTAAATCGTGTGAATTTATTTCTCACGCATATATTCATTTTTAAACGCAAATTTTGGATAATAACAATTATCAGACTGCTAAATAACAATTTTTCAGGTTATATTATGAATTTATGACTGTAGACACTTGAAACTGACAGCGTTGACAGTTGACATACCATTTTTCTCTTTTCTTTTCTGTAGGGAAAAGGCAAAGATTAAAAAGAATTCAGAGCACGCTACACATGCTTCATAAAAGAATTGTAATAAAAGGTCTCAAAAGACTGGAATCCTGGAGCCGGAATCGTAAATCGAGTTATTAAAAAAAATTTTTTTTTGTATTTCTCTACTGGTACAAAATTATTATTCCATTAAAAAATGACTCGGCATGCAAGAAACTGCACAGCCGGTGCAGTATATACATATCACGAAAAGAAAAAAGATGCAGCTGCCTCAGGATATGGGACACAAAGCGAAAGGGTCGGCAAAGATTCCGTGAAAAGTTTTGACTGTTGTAGCTTGACTTTGCAGCCCTGCAGAAACCCAGTAGTAACGAAAGAAGGATACCTGTTCGATAAAGAAGCGATATTAGAATACATTATATCGAAAAAGAACGAGTACAATCGCAAATTAAAACAATATGAAAAACAGTTGAAAAAGGAAGAAAATGAAATGAAAGAGCTGGCTGTGGCCGAAAAAGAAGCCAATCTTATTAAGTTCATGAGCAGGGAGAAGAACATTTCACACTCGAGCAAATCCAACAGTAGCGCATCATCTTCCTCTGTGTCAAACCTTGCAAATGGCAAACATAAGGAGTTGCCAAGTTTCTGGGTTCCCTCTCAGCTCCCCGATGCGAAGATTTCTAAAATAGAAAAGCCAGACCCTACAGTTTTGTGCCCAATAAGTGGTAAACCTCTGAAAATGAAGGATTTGATAGAAGTTAAATGGACATTAGTCAATGACCCTGAAGATAAAAAATCTTTGATCGCCAAAGAGAACAGATATATGTGCCCCATAACACATGATATATTGAGTAATGCTGTACCATGTGCTATTATTAGGTATTCATTATTTATTTCTACCTGACACTGCAACACATTCACTCACTGCTCTTTACAGCCTGCATGGTGCAGTGACAAAAACCACAAACGTTTTTGTTTGATCATGATTGGACTCATTGAGTTTTTTAATTTATCCAGGTCTGGCTGATGGAAGGCTTCAGCCATATTGTGTACAATTTATATCTTTTGATATGAGATATCTTGTTGCATTGTTGTAAAAGTGCTTGAAATTTGAATATTTAAATGATTAGACTTATTTGTACACTTAGTGATGCAACCTACCGGACGGCTTTGCAAACATCTCTCCCCATTTAGTCCAGTCATTTTGGCTATTTTAAACTCCAATCTGCTGTAAAATTCCTAGTGAGCTGAATTTTTGTATACACCTTTAACTTTTTTAGCAGGCACAATATCAATGTCGATTTTTCACATCTTCATTACAATGCCGTAATAAAGGTATATACAAAAATTTAGCTCACTAGAAATTTTTCTGCAAATAAAACCTAAACTGACTGGACTAATTCCCATCATTTGTGCAAAGGTCGATAGTCCCATGCCAGACTTACCTCATTCAAGTGTTTAATATTTGAACATGTCTGATGCGGGCTTAGGAAATATTTTCTTACAATTACATGATTACATTTGTTTTTTACTGCCTACAGAAGTAGCAGTCTTATGAGTTTTATCTATACAAGTCTAAATATACATTACAGAACAAGTGGACACATCATAACAATGGAATGTGTAGAGAAAATTATCAAAAAGGACTGGATCAACCCACTGACAGGCGAGAAACTTAAAGAGAAAGATATTATTCCCTTGCAGAGGGGAGGCACCGGGTATGCCCTGACCAACCAAAACCTGGAGGGGAAAAATGAGCGACCAGTGTTACAAGCTTAGTTTAATTTATTAAGATACTGTCCTGTATGAATGTTGTCTTTATATATAATTTTTTTGTACATACAAAAAAAATATATATAATGTTTATCATCTAAATCACAAAGGGCTGAAGTGATTGTATGAAATGTGGATGCCAGTTGGTCTATGGTGTGTAAAGAAGATATATTGCTTAGTGGAAAAGAAACTTTGTCCCTGATAGCAGGGAAGTCATAAATATAATGCTTTTTCAAACAAGACCTAAGAAAAAGAGCTATTTATTCGAATTAATATCATGATTGCAATGAACGTTTTTGGATAGTGTACATCAAATCTAAATTCCCCTCATAAACTTTAAAATTATTCAAGCCATTTGAGAAGTCTAGCAACAGTCATACATACAATAGAAGTAATAAAAACAAAGATCGGCTATTGTGGAGTTTTTATATAGTTAAGGCTTGTATTATAAGTTGTATAAATGAATAAAATGAGTTTTATTTGAACCTAAGTCCCCTATACATGTGAATGAATTTTGTATAAACTGATGCTGAAACAAGCTAAAAGAATTAAGTCACTATACTAAATTTCAAGTCAATAGTTTTGAGGTCTCGTGAGAAGATGGTATTATGCTTATACTTAACACAAGCAGACATGCATATTTGCACATTAGCAAGAGGTGTATTACAAACTTCTAGGAACCAGAATTTGAAAACATAACACCTTATTCCCATATAGAAGTAGGCCGAGACTACCTCCCTACATTTGCTACGAGCTTTGCACACTCCCTTAGCTTCTTCCATTCTGATTAATCCTTTCATAAAAGATCATCCATTTAGGATACTCTTGACCTGACTATACTTTAAAATATCCTGAATTTAGCCTGAAATATTTGCCTAGGCCTTCCCCTTCCAACATTTCCATTCACTCTTGCCTCATAAATCTTTGTTAATCTTCTTTTATCTATTTTCTCTACTCACACCATTCTCTTGTAATACTATTCTTTACACTGTCACTCAGTTTCAACCCACACATACTCCAAAATGCCCTCATCTCTACTGCATATATTTCATGCTTCAGCCATACTAAACTTTCACTTCCATACATAAATAAGTGTGGGCACCAGCACAGCCCGTCTTGCTCTATGGGACACTTTCTGGCTATTCGTAAAGGCATGCAGAGCACCATTCACCATGTTCGCAGCATTTACTCTCCTTTCAATATCACTCTCTTACATTCCTCCTTTCGTAAAGGACAACGTGTGTACGGCGCTCAGCCTAGTTACCAAGATTTACATTACAATTACCAATCTTTCTTTATTGGATTTAGTATAGAATCAAATTATTATATACACAAGTTATATATTCTACAAACTTTCGATATACTATGTATGTCCTTAACAATGTGACATGACATGTGTTAAACAGATATTGAGGTGCAACATAGGTTTTGCTTTCTTATATAATACTAGCTGTACCCGGTAAACGTTGTTTTGCAATGTACTATATTATTTCTAGAAAACATTTTTTTTACATTGTGATAGTAGTACCTCGTGTAGGGGTGAAAATTTATTTTTTAATGCCACATTATAAAGAAATTGACCAAAAAATTAAAATACAATGTTAGGGGTGGTCAACCCTTATCACTTAGGGATATGAAAAATAGATAGTAGCCGATTCTCAGAATATGCATATAAAATTTCATAAAAATCGGTCAAGCCATTTCGGAGGAGTATGGTGACTAACATCGAGAATTTTTTATATATAAGATGTAATGATGTTTAAGAAATACCCAGATTTACAAACTTACAAGCTGTAGAAATATAATAATATTATTTTTTAGTGAAACCCACACGTTGGAATTATTTCTATTTAAAAATAAACTATCAGAAATTGCGGAACCGACGGGATTTGACCCCGCGTCGCCCTGGCATTCCGGGCCTCTGGGCGCCTTCACCGCTAGGCTACGGTAGCTGATGACGTCGACACCGAAATTGTAATTGATATTATGTTTTTGATATCCAGGTAAGGCCTGTAATATAGCTTTAGTAAATGAATGAAATAAAACAACAACATACACAGATACATATAAACCTATAATAACAAATACATTTTGTAAAAAATGTAAATTAAATTGTTCTAATTAGTATTACAAGATTAACCTATGAGTTGTTGAATGAAAATAAATCTAGTTGGAAATCTACAGGGTTATGTCTATCAGTCTCTGTGTAAGCTAACTCATTGCCCAAAGATTCCAAGAAGCTTATCAATGATTGACCTTGATTTGAACTGTCATCTATGTCATTTCCAGTGACATTCGTTATATTATTTACAAGGTTGCCGTGTTGCAAAGCTTGATTAGTATAGTCATTTGACGTAATATAACTATGATTTTGATCATCGAACTTGTCTACTTTTGCATCTTGACTATGTATTAATGATGGTTCTATTAAAATATTAGACTGCATGTAGTCGTTTCTATCAATATCACCCATTACTTTACAATCTTGAGCATTTAATAATGTTGTTGTTAAGATATCAGACTTAAAATCATTATTTGTTTGGTCGGTGGTAATATTATTTGTTACTTCGTGGTTATTTTGAGAAAGCAAGAGAGGTTCTATCAAAATGTTGGATTTCATAAAATCTGACGGATTGCTAATATTATTTAATTCATTACATCCACTATCAGCGTTTATTAATTCATTTATAAAATCTGGCGTATTAGCGTTTTCTTGTTTTAAATGTGAGCTGTTATCTTCGTGTGTCAATTCCTTTGCAAATATATTCGATTTCATAAAATCTGTCAAGTCATCTACTTTATTTATTGTTTCAGGGTCATTTTTAACATTAATTAATACTGATTCATTAGCCACGCTATGAGTAGATTTAGCGCCATTTTTAACATGCAATAGTTCAGGTTTTATAACAGCATTCGAGTCTAAAAAGTTATCCGTGTGACCGTTTATAAAATCATTATTAGTTTTCATAAAATTTGAAGTTTCTTCACACCAATTTTTGGTAGTGTAAGTCAAATTTTCAGAATCTTTACTAGTAATCATATTAGTATTACTGAAAATCTTATGTGTGTTCTTATCACTATTGGTCATTTTTACATCTTGATTCAGTTGGTTTACTTGCAAAGGTCGTATAGTTTCGATGTATTTCGTCATCTTTTCAGGATTTATTTGGAATTTTCTAAAAACTGTTGATGATTTAATAGGAGAGGATCTGATATCGAAATGTGCGCTGTGAAATTGCATGTGAGGTTTTATAACTTTTTCTAGTTTCTCAGGAACTATTTCTTGTTTGACATCTTTTTGTTCATTGGAAATGACTTCATCTATTACTTTTGTTATATTATTATCAGTCTTTGCTGTATCACTTAATAGAGCAACTAAATCATCTATTTCTGTACTATTACTATTTTTATCTATAGATGGGTCGTGTGAAAGCTTCATTTTTTTACCGTTGACATTATGACTACTTTGTTCTAGCTTTTGTTTCCTACACTCCACTTTTCTTAGGATTTTCGGTCTGCGCTCTTGAAAGTTGACTTTCAATACATTAGGAGACTTAATAACACCATTATCAACGTTTTCTAGTATTATTTGTGGTTTCACGTTATCCGCTACGCTAATCTGTGGGCGTGGGTTGTGACTACAATAGCCATCTTTGTCTTTTTGACAACTGAGAGCATCCATGTTGAAATTGTATTTGCCTGCATTTATACCAAATAACCTGTGAACAAACAATTACTGTTATTAATGTATTCTTTTTTTGTGTCAGTACACTCTACTGTACTACAAATCCAGTGAACTGACACAAAAGTAATACAGAATTTATTTTTAAAACTTTTTAAAGTAAATATTAACCTTTGTCTGCAATCACACTTAAGTGATGATGCAATCTAAAATGGAAGCGGGCTAACTTGTTCGCTAAAACCATGCCCAAAGCCTACCACAGCCAGACCTGGGCCTTTTCAGGATCAAACATCAGCTGAAATCCGAGAGACGTCACTCTTGGAGTGGGAAAAAGAATGGCTGGGACAAGGCGCGTGCACTCTTTGAATGCTCAGGTTGTACAATCGTAGAGAAGATGCTGAAGGAACTGATGATGGGGTAAACGGGAGAAACGTTATTGCATGTTTGCTGTCAAGTGAAGACGAGTGGCAGAAGTATGCCTATATATATGCTCCGAGCCATAATAAAGAAAAAAAGAAGGGAAGAAGAGACAAAAAGAAGAAGAATGAAGGAAAATGAAAGAAGAAATGCTCAGTAGTTCAAAGAGTTGTCTGAGGTTATTTTTAGTCCCGGTATACATACCCTGCCAAATGGCAGAAATCTGTAGGGTTTATTCCTCACTGCACATTAAAAAAACTCTGCAGTAATTAAGAAAAACACTATAGACCCAGCTAGGACCTCCTTCACGGAGGTCTGTATAAAATAAGTAACATTACAGAACTTACTTGCTTATCTCTTCACTTATCACACCAAAATTCTCCTTTCCATCACATTTCAACAAACAAGGTGCACACGATCTCAACTTTACGATCAGCTGTTCTAGCTGTTGCACCATTATAGCAGCTCGCTCGGTCTCGGGCCCAGCCGATACAATCGCTATGAGACAGTGGAACAGATTGTTGTGCAGATTTGATGGCAGATGGGTCGGATGGTTCTCATAGTGCCTCTGGAGACGTTGGGGACTGCTGAATTTCTAAAATATATATTTGTCCAATAAAACACAGTAGCTTATGGTTTATAAAGTCAGTTAATAAATATAGTCCATAAAAAAGATGTTATATATATAAAAGGCTTATAGTAAAACCGATAAAACATCTGCAAAGTGCAAAGGTGGGAAAAGAATAGATGGGGATTTATCTAATATATAAAATTCTCGTGTCACAGTTTTCATTGCCATACTCCTCCGAAACGGCTTTACCGATTTTTACCAAATTTTGTATGCGTATTCAGCAGGTCTGAGAATCGGCTACTATCTAATTTTCATCAAAATTTCTTTTAATTTTTAATGCAAAACAACGTTTGCCGGGTCAGCTAGTAATATCTATAATATTTAATCCATTATTTTATTATTTTAATGTTTACTTGAGCAATGAGGTTCCTAATCATTTGTAATCTATCAAAATGTAATAAGTTATTTTAATCCCATTATGGCACTTTGCTGGAATATACTGAAATATAAAAACCAGTTAAATTCTGGAGCCATTCACTTACAGCATTGCATTGAACACAGGTTGCTATGGAATTAGCTCTTCTCTTGAGTTTAGTGGGCGAGTCATCAAGAATTATGCCTTTGGGTAACTTCACCACTCGTCCACTACGAGTCACCTTTGCCTGTAAAGAGGAATAAAAAAAATAAACGAGCTTTATACAAGCTTTTATTTTGCAATATTATTTAGTATCAAAGTAATTATCAATATGAATTAAATGAGAACACAATGGGGTTGTGTTGTTTTGTTGCGAAGTTCCACCAGCCCCTTCTATAATGAAGCCAAAATCAATGTGGAAAGCATATCAACAAACAAATTTAAAATGAAGGTAGAAAATGCAATAGATTTTATGCCTAATAAATTTCGTTTTTTTTATTTATAAAACCTCCGTGGCGCAGTGGTATGCGTGGTGGATTCATAAGACGGAGGTCCTGGGTTCGATTCCCGGTGGGGCAGATTGAGATTTTTCTTAGTTTGTCTTGGTCTGGCTGATGGGAGGCTTTCGCCGTGGCTAGTTACCACCCTACCGACAAAGACGTACCGCCAAGCGATTTAGAGTTCCGGTACGATGTCGTGTAGAAACCGATAGGGGTGTGGATTTTCGTCCCACTCCTAACAAGTTAGCCCGCTTCCATCTTAGACTGCATCATCACTTAACATCAGGTAAGATAGCAGTAAAGGGCCAACTTGTAGTCGATAAAAAAAAAAAAATTTATAAGATCTTATTTAAAAGATATTGAATATAATAATTAGTTTTAATATTACTAATCTAATTAATTGCCATGAATTCGTCATTTACAAGTTATTTAAAATAATAGGTGTAAAATGACTAGTAATTTCTACCTTCATTTTTAATTTGCATGTTGATAAGCATTCTATGTCGAGTTTGGCTTTAGAATAGTTCCAGCATCAGATCAGCTCCATGTCATCATAATATTGCATTATTACAGGATATACATACGCATGCTAAATTTCAGCTCAATTCTTGTTTTTGTAGAAATGAGGATTTGGAGTATAGATCCACCACTCACCACTCCGCAGGTTTACAGGCTTACGCCTGAATACTCAAACGGAAACCAAAGCAAGTCTTGAGTTAACTTATTTTGACAGATGTCAATGTTACTCAAGACATACTTATTGATTTGCATTTGAGTATTAGGATTTGTACATTTCAGATTTAATTTTCTCAGTGGCGTGCGCTTCATGGATACGGAAATGCACTGACTCATTTTTGACGACCTCTGTGGCGCAGTGGTATGCGCGGTGAATCCATAAGATGGAAGTCCTGGGTTCGATTCCCGGCGGGGCAGATTGAGATTTTTTTTTTTATTGACTACAAGTTGGCCCTTGACTGCCATCACACCTGATGTTAAGTGATGATGCAATCTAAGATGGAAGCGGGCTAACTTGTTAGGAGTGGGATGAAATCCACACCCCTTTCGGTTTCTACACGACATCGTACCGGAACGCTAAATCGCTTGGCGGTACGTCTTTGTCGGTAGGGTGGTAACTAGCCACGGCGAAAAGCCTCCCACCAGCTAGACCAAGACAAATTAAGAAAAATTTCAATCTGCCCCGCCGGGAATCGAACCCAGGACCTCTGTCATTATAAATCCACCGCGCATTCCACTGCGCCACGGAGGTCGTTAGAGATTTTTCTTAATTTGTCTTGGGCGCCTCTATTGGAGAACAAATATTCCATCTTTATATTTTGTTTTTTTTTTTTATTTTTATGTTGAAAATTTCCCTCAATGTCTCACTTTCCCACCACCTTAATAAAAAAATTGAGGGTGAAAAGAAAATTGTTTACCTCAAGAAGTTTAAGTTCATCCTCATCTAGCTCTGGCTTGTCTTCTTCTATTATCTCTACCTGAATGGGTTCCTTCTTAATCTCTGTTGTTGCTGGTATATTTAGTTTGTTCCTTTCCACAAAATCCTTTTGTGAAACAACTCTGAAATATTAGAACAATACATAAGAAATATGTGAGTCATATTAACACCTACTTATTTTCAAATTATAATTTTGATTGAGATTGTTGTGAAGCAAATTCTTATGCTTGAATATTTATATGCGTCGCATTTCATTTTTATCATCATAGATGACTTCGGTGGTGCAGTGGTATGAGCACTGGATTTATAAAATAAAGGTCTTAGGTTCTATTCCCGATGGCTTGTTGTTCCAGTACAATGTTGTGGAGGAACCGGAAGGGATATAAATGTACTTCCTACTCGTAACAAATTTGCCTGCTTCCATCTTAGATTGCATCATCACTTACCATCAGGTGTAATTGCAGTCAAGAGCTAACTTGTAATGGATAAATTTGGCTGGTGGGAGGCTTTTCGCCGTGGCTAGTTACCACCCTACCGACAAAGACGTACAGCCAAGTGATTTAGCGTTCCGCTACAATGTCGTGTAGAAACCGAAAGTGGTGTGTATTTTCATCCTACTCCTAACAAGTTAGCCCTCTTCCATCTTAGATTGCATCACCACTTAACATCAGATGTGATAGCAGTCAAGGGCCAACTTATAGTCAATAAAATATATATATATATATATATATATATATCTAATATATAAAATTCTCGTGTCACAGTTTTCGTTGCCATACTCCTCCGAAACGGCTTTACCGATTTTTACCAAATTTTGTATACTTAGTCAGCAGGTCTGAGAACCGGCTACTATCTAATTTTCATTTTAATTTTTTTCAAATTTTTAATGCAAAACAATGTTTGCCGGGTCAGCTAGTATATATATATATATGCCACTGCACATATTAGATTCCCTATTATGATATAACTTTTGTCCATTCCCAAAACAAGTTTCCCTGAGGGAATATGACAATGACTTACATTAAAACTTGTGCTCATAGCCCCATAGCCGGCTTAACCTTTCAACTGTAACTTACTTATAAATGAACTTGGTGTTTGTGGCGGGATCGTATGCGGCCTCGGGTGTAGGCTGTGTGTTGTTGAACATTTTCAGTGCATGATTCACTATTAACATCTGGTCATTGCTTAATTGATTGAGACTGAAATACAAATATATTTATCATTAATTCAGTTTTTTTTTTTAATTAAGGAAATACAAAGGACTGTTAATACGGTTAAAACTTGTCTGAATATGCTAATGCATGTTTAGTCAAGTACAGAGATATTATAAAAGATTTTGAAGAAAAGAGTAGGAATACGCAGTTTTAAATTCTTACTTAACAATTAGCTCCGCACATACATTTTTGCTAGCAACTTTGTAATCACAAGGAGAAGACTAAAGTTCTATACCAATCAGATCCGTAACCAACAACTGATGTACCCTGTGCCTGCGTGCGTAACTGCGCCCTTCAGACTTGTAACTGACTTTAAATAAGGCACTGTTTGTATATGGTCTGGTCATTTCTGCGCCCTGTGCCTGGCCACAGCTGGCACTGCCGTAGTTACGGCACTAATACCAATTTACAAATCTTAATAACTATATAACTTATAACAAAAAATAGTAAGATTGGGGGTCAAAAATAGGCCAATTTCAGTTGTAGTGTAAAAGTTGGGTCTAGACATCACTGTAGGTGCAATTGTGATTATTTACCTGTGGTATGTCTCTCCAAACTTGACCAACTGCACTGGCATGGGTTGCACAGGTTGCACTGGCTGCACAGCTTGCACAGTTGTTTGTTTCAGCTTATTGGATGGGGAACTAAAAATAAGACAAATATCATAACATTCCATGGATTCACCATGTGGGTGCTAGGTTTAGTGGCACAGGAAAACAGGAGTCAAAGACTTGTGGCAACAGATATTTTATAAGATTAAAGAATTATGATATTTTATATATAAAACACGAAAATTATTTTATAAAACTAGTATAACTACACTTTTCTCTTTTTCGAGAAAATTGTGGTGTAAAAGAAGATGTAGTGACTAAAATTGAGAAAGGGATGCTTAGAAGGTTTGGGCATGTAGAGAGAATGGATGAAAGAAGATTAACAAAAGAGATTTATGAGGTGAGGGTGAATGGAAATGTTGAAAGGGGCAGGCCTAGGCGAATGTACCTGGAAATTTAAGACATTTGAAATAACAGCCAGATCAAGAATACCCTAAACGGTCAACCTTGTATGAAGGATTAATGAGAGTGGAAGAAGCTAAGGAAGTATGCAAGGACTGTGGCAAGTGGAGGGATGTGGTCTCTGCCTACCCCTTCTGGAATAAGGAGTGATGTTATGTATGTATGTATAACTAAATCTGCCTCGTTACTCCGTTGGGTGGCCTAAGTAGCTTCAGATTACAAATCCTGGGTGCAAGTCCAGGAGCAGTCAGTAGAATTTTATTGAGGTTTTCTTTGTATTAAGACTTTTTAAAAGAATTCTATGTTATATGAAGCAAATTTTTGAAATAAACATTATGTGAAAAATTGCAGAGATGGCAGGATTTAAACCCACATCTCTTTGACTGTCATGGTTAGCTTGTTCTACCAAGTGAACAACGGATCCTATACCACCAGCTCTACAATTATGCATGATTCAATGTGTTATCATGCCTGTAAAAGTGTTGTTAACACTTTAAAAATTAATAATATAGAAAACTGTCTGTCCCAGTCGTTATCACCATCAACTGGTAGTGATAGTTAAAGAATCAGACAATTTCACCTAAGCCCACAAATCTACATTGGAATAACCTGGTGGATCTATACTACATATTCTCTTTTTTATAATTTCTCTTATTTATAATACCTAGAACAGTTCTGTAGTGAGCTGTTAAGAGGCTGATGATGAAAGTCGAATACTGCAAACAATAGTATCCATAATATTGTGACTGACATTCTATCAATTTCAAATCTGAATCTATACCTAGGATGTGTCAATGGCTGTATCTTGTGTATTTAATGACATTAAATATTAATGGAAGGCTTTTAGAATAAATATGCAAATTCAAAGCAAGCACAGTCCAACCTAGACTTCATCAGTGCTCTTAATCAGGTATGATTGAAGTAAAGCGCAAGCCTATTTATTACTTAAAAATGTATTGTAGTACATTTATAGATTACATACAGTTATAAAAAATCAAACAATAGGTTGAATAGTTTTTAAATTGATATTCAGGTATGTTGATACAACAATGATTTCAACAATACTTCAAATGATGACAGCATCAGAAATTGTGTGTCATATATTTAGAGACATATTGTAAGGCTTTTACCTACCTTTTCATCTTTTAAGCAACAATTTAATAATCGATAAATCAAAACAAAACTCCTTGTTGGATAAGGATTGATAACGAACTATTTATTATTTTAAAATGTATTGTAGTACATTTATAGATTACATACAGTTATAGAAAATCAAACAATAGGTTGAATAGTTTTTAAATTGATATTTAGATATGTTGATACAACAATATTTACTTAACTGCAAAATTCTAATTACGAGATGTTTAAAACTATAAAAAACTCAAATAAGCGCAATATACTAAATTTCATATATTTTAGTTTTTACTTACCTTTCTTTTGGTTTCATCTTTGGTAATATTTTCCCATTCTGAGATCTTACAATGTTAGGGAGGTCTTTGAGTTTAACGAGTCTACTGTTTACATCTATTTTGGGCACCTGACTTGCATTGTTTATGTTATTTACATTGCGATTATTTGCGATATATACTGGCTTTAATAATACGTTGTTCACTGGGGTTATAGTAGGTTGGCAGGGCTCATTTTTGGCTTCACTTTTTGGTAAAAGAAAACTAGCAAGCTTCAAGTTGTTTCCCACGACATTGGTGTCGACTTTCTTTATATTTTTCGGTTTGATTGCTATATCGGTGGTACTTAGGTTAGATTCTATTTTACCGCTATTTTCATAAAATCTCTTTAAACTTTCGCTTACAGGTTTCTCCGCATTTTGGACGTTTGGGGCTAAATAATAGGATCTCGCCTGAAAATTAATATAACTTATAATAAATACCCTAAAATATCAAATTTTTATTCAGAAATGCAAATAAACACTACCTGACTCACACCAGGATTTTCAATGAAATATACCGGAGTATACTGACAAGAGTTCAAAATAATATTGTCAGCAGACATATTCCTTAACTAATAAATAATGATTTTCTACAAAGAATAAGTAATATTTGCTACATAACAAAGAGATTTTCTAATAAAATTAATAGAAATCAAGAAGTTGGAAACTGCGGTGCCCTTTTTTGTTGTGACTTGTGACGTAATGACGTAAAATTTTCTGTTCAAAAATACATTATTAATCTTAGATTAATTTATAATTAGAAATAAAAACGTAACAAATGCAAAATCACAATGATTATTATTTATTAATGGTTCTTGGTAATAATTATTTTTGTACCAAAAATAATTTAATTTATATTTTACATAATTTATTTTATAATTAGATCATATATTTTTGAGTCAAGGATTTCTGAACTTGTTTCAGTTTATGGTCTAAAAGTAAAGTGTGGACGCACCCTATTGTTGCAAGGCACCTAAGTCGTGTCGTGTACAGAACCCATTATTTTTAATAATTTTAGCACATGGCAACATCACTGTAGTCTATTCATAAACAACATAACCTTTTCTTTCTGAAAACCAAGCTCTGTCAAGCTAAGGTGGTTATTTTTCATAAATGAATTAAAATTATAAAATAATCTTATATTTACCTATAAAGTATTAAAACCCATAATAATAGGAAGAAGTGACTTCTAAAGTTAATTACAGTTTATTATTTCGGTATTATATAGTGTGATTGCTGTGTTACGGCCACGTGTGGTGACTGGTGCTAATGATTTGCTCTGTTTTCAGGCAAAATGACGAACTCGAAGGGTTATCGTCGCGGTACGAGGGATTTGTTCGCCCGCAGGTTCCGTACTCATGGAACAATTCCGCTTTCCACGTATATGAAAGTATACAAAGTCGGCGATATCGTTGACATTAGGGTAAGTACACATATCTCAATAGGTTTTTCATTTCTAATCAGCTTCTTTCAAAACTCATCATTTTATTGTACTAATAGTTACATTTCTGCTAAAAAAAGACGGAGCTACAAAATCGTAATTAACTACCATGGGTGGTCTAGACCATTTTGAATACCTGCAATTATGTATTCAATCAAATTGATTCGTGGTGATGTACTCTGCCTAGCTTTAGTTTAGGTATATAATATTAAGCTATTGCATAGCTTCTATCGCGGGCCTTGATCGTTTAGACCGAATCCAGAAATTCCGTAACGAAACATCCTAACACCCCCAGAATATCAAAAACATAATATCAAAAGCATAATTTCGGCTCCGCTCCGCTCTAAGTGCTCGGATTGCCAGAGACACGCGGGTTCGAATCCCGTCAGTTCCGCAATATTTTTTTTTTCAATCATGGTATTTCAAAAAGTCATTAATTTTTTTTTCACAAGCGTGATATTTCAAAAAGTCATTGAAAGTTCTGGTATTTATTGATATATGGAAAAACTAAAAAGTATCACCGTTTAGTTTTCCCATCTATCGATAAATACCAGAACTTTGAATGACTTTTTGAAATATCACCCTTGTAAAAAAAAAGACTTTTATATATTATGCTTGAAAAAAAAATGTGGAACCGACAGTATTCAAACCTGCGTCTCTCTGGCAATCCGGGCACTTAGCGCTAGGCCACGGTCGCTATGACATTAGTACATAAACATAAGTTGATAAAAAATGCTATGCAATAGCTTTACGGCGGCAGTCTCCAAGTGCTATGACCTTACTAATGAACTAACCAAAAATGGCTTTGTGGTTAGTTTATACGCGGTAGAAGTGGGTGCGAGGGGTATACCAGCGAAGTCTCTCTACAACCTGCTAAAAGACCTTGGCCTTGCTAGAAGTGCAGTAAGCTCCATATTGGAACGAGTGTCCAAAGCTGCACTAGTAGGGTCCTTCCGAATATGGTTGGGCAGGGAGAATAACTTGAACAGAGGAGGTGAGTGTTGACGCGCGTCACAAAGGGTACCCTTAAACCTACACCCGTGTCACAAGTCTCGGGCTCTGTTCGGAGTTTTTCTCTCAGCCACGCGATGGACCCGGCACCCGCACGGTGAATCCATGGAATGCTAAGATATTCGTCTCTCTGTCTTTTTTTATTTATTTATTTATTCCTGTTGCTGTATCAATGTTAAATTTAACTAAAATCTGCTCAGTATTGTTATTTGATAAATTAATCATTATCCTAGATATATGTTCAGTTTCATTTATTATCACAGGCTAAGAATATTATTTGTTGCAGGGCAATGGTGCAGTTCAAAAGGGCATGCCACACAAAGTGTACCACGGCAAGACCGGACGTGTCTACAATGTGACAGCACACGCTCTGGGTGTCATTGTTAACAAGAGGGTGCGCGGCAGAATCATCCCCAAGAGGATCAACATCCGCATTGAGCATGTTAAGCACTCAAAATGCAGGGAAGACTTCCTCAAGAGGGTAAAGGAGAATGAGAGGCTCCTCAAAGAAGCTAAAGCCACTGGCAAGATTGTCAACCTCAAGAGACAGCCACAGCCACCGCGGGCAGCGCATATTGTCAAGGGTGCCGAGAAACCAGTGTTGCTTGCTCCCATCCCATATGAGTTTGTAGCCTAATACAAAATAAACTATTTTTAAGCTATCTTTGTCTATTCTTTATTGAACCTTTTTGTAATAAAATTATTTGTAATTTGTATCGGAGACCAGTTTCCAGCCGTTCACGCTCCTGCATTTCTGCTACGCCCGATTTTGAACCCAATGTTATACTCAGGTTCTTCTAGTGGGACGTTAATATAGTCATGAAACTATTACTATCCTAATCCCACCAACTCACAATGGAGCGGCTTGGCGGGTTTAAGCTCCAGATATTTCCTACAAGTCAGGGAGACAGATTCTTCTAGTGAGCCATTTAAACAATCGTAAAACTATTATCACCCTAAGCCCGCCAACCCACACTGGTGCGGTATAGTGAGTCTAAGCTCTAGATATTCCCACCAGTCAGACAAAAGAATCATTAAAATCGGTTCATAAAAGACGAAATGACACAAAAACATTTCCCTCTTTCTGACGCAGTCGGGTAAAAAACAAAGTATGTAAGAACACTCCTCACACTTTTTCCTTTAAGTATGTTATCATATCCAATATTTCCATTATTCAAAGCGTCCAAAACCTAATTCTAAGAATCTGGCCAAGCCGTTTGGAAGTTGTAGGGGAACATATAAATAGTGAGGTCAGACGCACAGACATGACAACATTTAATTTTTTTTAAGTAATAATAATATTTTTTTTATTATTAACAAATATAATGTTATATAGAATTTATAGCATTCCGCAGAAATGAAATTAATCAAGAGCTGTTGACAGTTTTATTTCATACCAGCAGACACCAGGTACTTCGTCCACATGGATTTAAAATGAATAAAATTACTCAAATAAAAATAGCCCAAGTTACTTACAGCAATAGAATATAAGTGTCTGAAAATCTAAATCGTCTAGACTCTAGATAATCTAATCACAGTCCAGCTATTTCAGAGATTAGCTGGAACAACAAACAAATGACAAACAAATATTTTAAATACTGGTTGTTGATGTATCATACGTCGTACGTCAATGTATCTTAAGTAGTTTATCCAGTAATTAAAGAATTTAGTGGTAAAATTTAATAAATCCTTGAATTATAAGACAGAGGTCCTGGGTTCGATTCCCGGTCTGCCGATTGAGATTTTTCGTAATTTGTCTCGGTCTGGCTGGTGGGAGGCGTTTGACGTGGCTAGTTACCACCCTATCGCCAATCAATTTAGCATTCCGGTACCATGTCGTGTAGAAACCAAAAGGATTTGATCGTAGGCACTCCTAATAAGTTAGCCCGCTTCTATCTTAAAGTGCAACATCATTTTAACAACAGGTGTGATGGCAGTCAAGAGTCAACTTGTAGTCAATAAAAAAAAGGATATGCTCTTTGGCCCTCTAGTGGGCCATTAAAATGGACCTATATAATATTTTCCTGGTATAGAAAAAGTAATTCTTTAAGACTTCAAACCATTAAAATTCTTTATTGACTTGTATATTTGTAATTTTCAAAAACTACTCAATCAGCTTGAACTTAGACATAATTAGTATAATGTAAGGTAAGAATTGTTTATGTAAATTGATCAAATTTTTCAGTGAGATTAAATTAGTCTTGGAAATCAAACAACCCAGAGAAAGATCACAATTTTTTAATTTATTATGAAAAATATTTACAAATGAACGAAATCTAAAGATGAATAATAATAATAGTTCAATTCAATGATCGAAATCAAACAAATCTCAATAACATATGCCCTTCCAACTTTAACAATATGGCATATCTGTTAAATATATAAATTACTATAATTAATGAAACTTAACAACTAGCATCTCTAGATTGATAAAATAGTATATATCCTGTTTCAGACGATTTCTGTATATCAGAAGTTAGACCGTAGAAGTCTTCTATAGCGGAGGCATCAATTTTCTGTAAAAAAATATAGAAAAATTAATTTGGTCTGATTTTATAATTTTGTATTGTTCATTAATTTACTCAGTAGGTATACTAAAATCATCGTAGTAGAAACTATTATATCAAAATTGGGTCATACTGCCGGTCCAGGAGCAAAATATAAAAAATGATTAAGAACATGGCGTAACTAGAACTGCAGCGCAGTCTAACAATTTGGTTGGGCAAGGAGAATAATCCATAATACAAGGAAAATCCATGAAATGCTAAGATAATAGGGGTTAAAGAATGAAATTGCCGTTTTATTGTAATAGGTACTTCGAATTGACATAGAACCTTCATGGTTTAAGATTTTAAAGTGAAACTTTTTTCATACGCTACCTGTGTAGTTCTCCTTTTAAAAAATGTGCAACATTCGATTATCAACTTTCAGTTGTTTCTTTTATTCAGCTTAGACAATAAAGATGGATACTTCGAAAATTCGTGTGATTTTTGAATACGAGTTCCGACGCGGAACTAACGCGGCAGAAACAGCTCGCAATATTAATGTTGCGTTTGGAGAGGGGGCTGCTAATGAACGCACTGTGCGATTTTGCCGCCCACACAGGTGAATAACAATGATTTGAAAGAGATGGATTAGCGGCATGGTTTAACGTTACTTTACCATATTGAATGATCAAAGCAGGCAGGATAAACTTGCGTTGCCTTGTTGAACAGTTTGGTTGGACATGGAGAATAATCGAGTCTTAAGGGAAAGTGAATGGCTGACCCCAGGTTCCTAAAGCAAAGCTTACCAATAAAAAGGTAATGGTAACTGTTTGGAGGTCTCAGCGTGGTGTTATTCACATAGCTTCCAATGTGCAAGCAATAATCGTAAGTCTACAATCGATGTAGCAAACTCAGTGAAACAGCACGCTGTCTTCACCATTATTGCGTTTAGCTAACCCGTTTTAACTTGGTCAATACAGGAACTGCTAAGATATTTGTCTTCTCAGGAAGCAGTGCAAAATGCTTTCACACAGTCGAATCTAGATCACATTTTTATTTTTCAGTACAAATCGGCAATTTCATACTTTAACCCCTGATGTTTATCTCTCTCATAAGGAATACAGTCAGTGACATACGTCCACCATGTCGTCGTCGAAGAGCAGCCAGAAGCCGTGGCTCTTGACGATGCTGATGTAGTGTCCGCGGTTGGGCCCGGAGCCGCAGTGCACCACCACGGCCACCAGGTCGTACAGCCGGTCCGGGTTCACGGCGTCGTCGGACTGCGGAACATCAATCTGACCTTACCATATACATTGATGTCTGTTCCCATGGTAATAAATTGTTTTTATATAATTACAGAGGTTTTAAGTTTACTTTTTTGTCATGTAAAATTAATATCACAAAATGAACTTAATTAAAATGTTCGACATATTACTGAGAGCAAAGCCCAAGGTTGGTAATGTTAATAATGTTGCCAAAGAAACTTATTATGAAGGAATGAAATTCATCCAGTGGATTGCAAGTATTTAGATACATAAGAGAGAAATAGATAGTAGTTTGCCTACTCCTTTGCTCTCAAGCGTTAACGCCCTTTATTGCCAATTCATATATATATTTTAATCGACTACAAGTTGGCCCTTGACTACTATCACCTACTCACTACACCTGATCTTAAGTGATGATGAAGGCTTACTTGTTAGAAGTAGGATACAATTCACACCCCTTTCGGTTTCTGCACGACATCGTATCAGAACACTAAATCGCTTAGCGGTACCTCTTTGTCGCTTTGTAACTAGACGCGATGAAAGCCTCCCACCAGTTAGACCAAGACAAGTTAAGAAAAATCTCAATCTGCCCCGCTTGGAATCAAACCCAGGACTTCCATCTCATAAATCCACTGTACATACCACCGCGCCATGGAGGTCATTAAATGGTTCGCGCGATTTTTATTATCTTTAATAAAATGTTTATTACAATTTTATTATTTATATAAAAGCTCAAGTAAAACATACTGTATTGAACAATCGCAGTTCCAACGGGAACACCACCCTGTGCGACACTTTGATGTGCCTGTTATACTGTTCCATGTATTTGAACCTCTTGAGGTGCAGCGCCAGTATGAGGGGCAGCTTCTTGACCCTCATCCGCTTCTGCGCCTCCTGGTAGCTGCTGCAGTTATCACATTTGAACTTGTTGTCATTGCAGAGGGTCTCTGTGTCACTGAAGCATTTCAGACAGTGGGTTATGCTTGTGTTTTGGTCAACATCCACCTGGAAACCAATAACTATAACAGTATTGCACAAAAAAATCTTTTTGGGCTTACTTGCTTCTAAACTGACAGACATGCGCAGTCACCATTCGTTATCAAGATAAAATTAACCTTTATTTTAATCTGAGATATTATCATCTCCATTTCTAATTTCAGCCAAATCTGGTTAATAGTTCTACCATCAAAGAGTAACAAATGTCTATACATATAAATTTCATATGTTTATAACATTAGTAAGGAAGTAAATTAGTTTTATGAAAACATTAAATTCTGATATACCTTCCATTAAACAAGTTGTTTAAAAGTTCTAAATATTTACCTGCAAATCAAAAAAGTGTTCATCCTTACTGCTGACAGTCTCACAGTTGAGACACCTGGTCTCACTGGTGAGGGTCCCCTGGAAGATCTCGTGCACCCATGTGGGGTCACTGTTCTGACTTTGAGGTAATGTGCCGTTGCATGTCACACCCTCTTTGCTTCCATCCGTCTTTTGTAGTTTTAAGGTGCTCTGATTTCTTTCAGCTGGAATAATGTTATTATTATTTATGGTTTCACTCATCTAGATCTTGTCAAGTTCCTATTGGAATATCAGGATACAAATAAACCCATGTCATTTCTCATGAGGTTATCATATCGAGTAAGCTTGTTAACAGAAACATATACAATATGATTTTTACAATCCAATTGGTAGTTTTTAAACATTAGACAGAACAAACAAACAGGCAGGCAAAAATTTATTTCAAATTACAAACAAACATTTCCATTTTTATTTATTTGTATGTATATATTGTTGATTTAAACTTTACTACCTATATCTACAACTACATGACTATTTTTTAAATGCTATCGGGAGCTTCTTTTTAGGTGTTTAAGCCACTTCATTACATAATGTGTTACAGCTCCAGTATGTCTGGCTTCCCTCTCCCACACACATATGGCAGCAGTAGGATGGCGCCTTCACTTTCAATCAAACCCACAGCTCTAGCTGTATTTAAGTTATAATTTTTATCAGGCATCCATTCATCCGAGACATAGATCTTTTGAGTTTTAGTTTATACACATTTATTACAAAGCAGGTATATAGTTTATATGTTGAGACGAATATCTTAGCATTCCATGGATTCACCGTGCGGGTGCCGGGTCCATCGCGTGGCTGAGAGAAAAACTCCGAACAGAGCCCGAGACTTGTGACACGGGTGTAGGTTTAAGGGTACCCTTTGTGACGCGCGTCAACACTCACCTCCTCTGTTCAAGTTATTCTCCCTGCCCAACCATATTCGGAAGGACCCTACTAGTGCAGCTTTGGACACTCGTTCCAATATGGAGCTTACTGCACTTCTAGTAAGGCCAAGGTCTTTTAGCAGGTTGTAGAGAGACTTCGCTGGTATACCCCTCGCACCCACTTCTACCGCGTATAAACTAACCACATAGCCATTTTTGGTTAGTTCATTAGTAAGGTCATAGTATTTATTCACTTTGAATACATGGTCTTTAGGGATGTTGGTTTCCCACGGCACTGTAAGCTCAACAAGTACTATACGTTTGATTTGTTTGGAAAAAAGAAATATGTCCGGTCTAGATGTCGTAATAGCTAAGTCTTCCGGGATTTTATAGTGCTTTTCATACGTGTCCATTAATATACTCCAATCAGGAGCAGAGCCCAGAATTGAATAAGGCTTGCTGGTGGAATTTGTACTTGAGCCTGCTTTAATTTAGCAATTATATGGAGATGTAAATCCAGTTGAAACTTACCTAAAATGATTTCATTAATGTGATTTATAAGAAAATTGAGAAACTCATGTGCATCCTGTTGCATGTAGTTGTCAAACTCCTCTGTAACAATTTAAACAATATGCTTATTATACACTACATTACATACCTGCTTGTTACAACTATGTTTTGGCTGAAAACCATCTTATGTGCCATACTGTTTGTGTATAAAACACTCTAAGTTTGCATGTGTGTGTGCACACCACAACTATTGAAAATGGATATAGATAAAAGCCTGGATTACCACTCAGGCAACTATGTGTAAGGTGTTAGGGGACAATGAAAATTCTAAATTAACACATGCAGCTGTGAAAACTTTCTCCATATATATGCACATGAAACTTCTGGGCATAGGCTATAAGGCCCTATAAGGCCAAGAGTTACCGGTGATGAGCAATGTTCCACTAAAAAGCTAATGATCCTAAAGGAAAAAGCTATTTCTGTAATACTTACCTTTTTCTTTTCTCAATCTAGCAATAAATTTCTTAGGCGCTATGGACCCGACTTTCTTCTTTTGAGTGGCTATGCTATAAAATAAGTCTGCGAGGCATGTTAATAGTGTTTCCTTGGTCCTCTTATTCTTTGCTTTGTATTCTAGCACTTTTTCTCTGAACGGTCGACAGAAATATAATGCTTGTAATACAGAATTACTGTAACAGGTATTGCCAAACTGCAAAAAAGAAAAGATATTCTTTAACCATATTTATTTATTTCATGATTCTCTCAGGCAGCAGGGGTGGGATACATGTACCTGAAAACATCACCTAGGTACCTCTCAGGTTCTGAATCATTAAACAGTAATTTATTCAAAAGAGTACTTTAGAACTAAAATTACATTTACTTAACTTTGAGTTCTGAACAACAAAAATTCTTCAATAAAGTGGTTTAAAGTTCAGACTAAGGATGCAAATTATGTTTGTAAATAGTATTTTACTAGGAAAAACTCGAATTATGTCCCGATTTTTCCTGTGACTTGTTAATTTCTTATCAACTTGACCATCTTTGAGTTCCCAAAAATGTAGATACTATGGGGATTTATTTAACTTTAACAATAATTATGTAATGTTAATTTCTAGTTTGTCATTTCGATAAGTGGCAATCTTTGAATAACTTACTGCTGCTCTAGGCATCCATAAATAAAAGCGATTTGGAGCTTAGACTTACAACATTGCACCAAAGCAGTTTGGCAGGCAAAAAAGGAGTACTTGCTGTGACATATAATTGAAAGTATCTGCGACCAAACTTGGATATACAATCATCTTGGACTAAAAAAAGTTAGGTTATATTTAATGTTATAAACAGTAACAGATTATTATACTTACATTAACTAAACCAAAATAATGTTCATTTGGTGGGAATTGCTCAGAGCCAATATCTCTCTCTAGTTGTGATATATTTGCGCCCTGCAACAGAAACATGACACCGATATCATGCGATCAATTTACAACTGATTCTGATTAGATAGTAATTATTTACAGTAATACTTCCTCAAATGGTTATACTTTAAACGTTATAATATCATTTTAAACCGGCTTAAAATGTTAAGTCTTGCATTATAATTATGCTGTATAAAATGCGTTTATTTTTATTTCGTTTGTAAATGATATCGGGTTTTCGCTTACCATTCTCTGTTGGAAGTTAAGGCCGAGATCCTGACATATTGACATTTGCAATCCTGTTGCCGCAACTTGCAAACGGAACACGCGTTTATTTTTCACCAAGCGTATATTAATTTAAGTAGTACGCGGCTGTTTCTAGTTGCATACTTTGGAAAATCGTATTGCGTACGCAAATTAAGCACAACACAAGTCAACTCACATCCATGACAGCAATAAATAAATGACATTTCGTTATTATGTACTTGGTCTATGATTTCGTGTTTGGAATTCTCACTTTCCATAGACATTTTTTTTTTAATTCGTCCCGAAGGGACAGGCAAAGATCTGTGACCATACAGCCTATTCAATCGTTTTGCTTTCCATAGACAGTTAAAAATTCGTTACATTTTTATTAAATAGAGTTATCCACATTTTGGGGTTCTTTAAATTTTATTATTTGTATTGTAACATGCTAAGATGGCATTACAGGCCTTATAGCTGAATATATACATAAAAAACGTAATATAATGCATATTTTGGCACCGTTGTCAGTCGTACACCATGGTCTAGCAGTAAGGTGTTCTGGCCCAAATTGCCAAAGATACACTGTTTCGAATCCCGTTTTTATTTAATTTACATCTTGTCATGCTCCGCAAAGGCTTTGTTTTTATATTCTTTTTCTGTATTGGGGTATGTATTATATGAAAATTATTTAATGAAATAAAATAGTGCACAAGTTGGGAATCCTTGACTAATCTGGTTATGTAAAGATGGTTTTATTTTGATTTATTACCACAGACTTAAACCATTCATTCCATAGAGAAGGCAAAATAATTTCCAGTTGTCATTTTTCATCTCCCGTCCCGAGCGTCCGGTCCGGCGTAGCTATTGTTTTATCGAGATTCGGATCCCTAATCAGCAGGAATAGGGAACATAACACAACACATTACTTATTACAAATCTGTGCTCTATTACGTGGAACTTGTTGACGTGGCCGTTTGCAGAAAGCCGGTAATAATATCAGTATATTACGAAAACATAAAGTTGTAATAAGTAAGTTTCTAGCAATTTGTGTGTTTTTTATAACTATGTGAAATATAAATTAAAGTTCGTAAATAGTTTATGAATCTCGATTACATTATAGTAGCCGTAAATAATATCTTCGTCAAATTGTAATTTAACTAAGTAAGAACAATACTTTTCTTATATTTGTTTAGGTGTTATGTGTACAAAAGATGTAATTGAACGTAACAATACCATTGAACAGCTTTAAATTTAATATTTTTGTTTACCGGATTGCATCAGAACTATCTATATTATAAATATTATCATTATCAGCACATTGACAGTCTACTACAAGGCCAGGCCTCCTTCCTAATAGGAGAGGTATCTTTAGATCTACCAAGCTGCTCCAATGCAGGCTGGCGGGCTTGGGTTGATAATGTTTAATTCATTAGCCATTACTATTGACGATAGTGACAGTGAGAGGGGATAAGGATGTTCTAAGAGGTACTGTGTGACACTCAACAACTTCCCGACTCGGAGCTTAGGATTATCATCTACACCTGACAGTTATAGAGTCAAACATAAATACATATCACATTGGAGTAACTAAGCTAAGCTCCTCTGTTCTATATATAAAGGAGTCAGGCTCTGCAGTGAGTATGGTGTATATGTTATATAAACAAACACACAATTTGCAGACATGCTGACTACACTGTTCATAGCACTGGCTGTATCGGCCGTGTTTGCTGGAGTACCCAATCCCGAGGAGACAAAGAGAATGATGGACCACCTCTCTGATGCAGAGCATTACAGGAATGAGCATCATAACAAGCAGTTTGACCATGATGCATTCCTTGGTGAAGACCAGGCGAAAACTTTTGATCAGCTTCCACCCGAAGAGAGTAAACGAAGATTGGGGTAAGTTTTATCATAGGGATGTTTACTCCCTTAAGGGCAGTTCAAAAATTACGTAAGCAGATTTATTACAATTATTTACCCTCCCATCCCCCTTGTCAGCAAAAGTAAGCAAAAATCTTATCCCATGCTTACATAAACATTTTTCAATTATAAATGTATTTTTTTTCATATTATCATTATATTGTGTAGTAATTGTAATTTTAAAAATAAGAAAGTAGATTTAGAGTAGAGATTAGATTTTTCTAATACAGTATTCAACATATAGAATTTACCAATTGTGTAAAAAAATTAATACATACCGATGCCATAATCATCTAGACTCCCCTACCCTCCATGTTATCCAAAATAAGCAAAACAAAGACCCCCCACCCCCTATAGTGCTTACATAATATTTGAACGGCCCCTTACCTCATTTATGGATCAATTTGGTCTGAAATAAATGATTATTATTATTATTATTATTATTATTTAAAGCTTCTTAGTTAGATAAACTAAACACAGTATAGAACCCTGATAAGTTATAGATTGTTTAATTACAACAAGTTTTGCAATAACACCTATTATGATACAAAAACAGACCCAATTGTTAGTACAATAGCCGACTTACATGTTGGCTTAACAATCAAGATACGCTCAACTTGTGTATTTTGCATTATATAATAACTTCCTGTAGATTACAATCTTTCTTGCTGTATTAACTTGCTCTCAAGGAATGTAGGTTAATGGAGCGAAGTATGGCTGCTGGCAAATATGTGCTCAACTATTTATAGAATCAGAGTTGTTTGTTTAGTACCTGGTACAGTATTAATTTTCTAAATATTATCATATTAATATATTTCTAGATATTAAGTTAAGCTAAATAAATGAAAAATAAAATATATTTCAAATCAGTTGTGGAGTTTGGAACCTGATTTAAAATTAAAATTTAAAATATGTAATAATAAATAGGAAATTAAAATAAAAAACAAAATTAGAAATCAAAATAGTTTCAGCCATTTCAGAGATTAACTGGAACACACTTTAGTTCGATAGACTATTTATCTGTGATGCCTCTCTACTTTTGACTCACTGCAAATATTTTGAAAGATTTTTGGTTGTTATCATTGCTTACTAAAAGTTATGCCTTTATAATTTTTAATTTTCATACAGTTTATATAGGTCTATTAATTCCTCCCTCCATTTTTTTATATGTGTAATCATTTAATAATAAATGAAACTAAATATATAACTTATTTCAATCTTACAATGATCAAAAGGTTAAAATACTAAATTACATTAAAAGTTGCAATATATAAAGAAACTAAAGATATCTGGAGTTCACTGACCTCTCTTATCAGTGACTAACTAATTAACATATATGTCATTTGTTTAAATGATTCCAGAATCATCGTAGACAAGATAGACTCAGATCAGGATGGGTTCGTTTCTTTGGTAGAGCTGAAGGACTGGATCCGGTACACACAGAAGAGGTACATAGAAGAGGATGTTGATAGACACTGGAAGCAGCACAACCCTAACAATGAGGAATTCATTACTTGGGAGGTATTATATACTACTTATGTCTATATCTTTGTTAGTTCCTTTTAACTTTAAATATCAGGATACAAATTAATTAGCCTTTGTTATGCCTCAGGAGTCTGGCTATCTTACAATCTGACTGGCACTTTTAGAGATAAGCATGTTTAAACGAACAAACTCTTTTGTTTTATAATATTAGTACTATCTTATATTACAAAGCAATGTAGATAGAATTTTTTTTTAATTCACACCTCTATATCTGTGTGTGATTTTGTTTTAACAAGCTTTCTTTTAACTTTTAGTTAGTGTGGGTTGATTTTTAACCGACGAAAAAAAACGGAGGAGGTTCTCAATTCGACACGTATATTTGTTTTTTTTTTTATGTATGACCACGCATAAGTTTTTACAGTGTTGTCCGATTTTGATAATTCTTTTTTTATTAGAAAGGGCATACATCCAAGGTGGTCCCATTGTCCTCATGTTAGGATCTGATGATGATATCCTGGGGAAATTGAAGGAACTCTTCAAATTTTGGAGGCACGCTTACAGCGATTTCGGTTTTTGACTCGGTATCGGTAGCTTTTTGGCTACTAGTGCCGTATAATATACTATTACAGTATAGTACGAGTATGTGATGTGGCGATAAATCACTAAAAAGTAAGAAATAAAATTTTTTAACAAAAAATGGAACCGACTCAAAATGCACTAAAAAGTAAAAAATAACTGTGTCATTTAGTTGCTTTAATTTACTTAAGCATATCTAGGAGTCGGTGCCAGCCAAGGTTTTTACTTTCAAGGACGTTACCTAGAACCCACAAACTTCTTTACTACGTAAAATAAATGTTCCTTAAACTTGGCTGGCACTGACTTCATAGATATGCTTAAGTAAATTAAAGCAACTAAATGACACAGTTATTTTTTACTTTTTAGTGCGTTTTGAGTCGGTTCCATTTTTTGTTAAAAAGTTTTTGGCTGATTAAAATTGAATCCTACTAATATGATAAATGCAAATTAATTGTTTGTTATTCTTTCATGCAAAAACTACTGAATGAATTTTGATGAAACTGTACATAATACAGGTAATATATCAAAATGTATGTTTTTATTTTTTTTTAATATCTAATTCTATTTATTTACAAGAACACTTTTATACAAGATAGGAAACAAAACCAATGAAACCAATACATCAAAATAACACAGGTTACTTTTCATCTCGAAATGTTTACGGGAATCCACAGGAGTCTTCCGCAAATGTGAAGATATGGTACAAACAAATGGTGTAGTTTTATTTATTTGTATAGAAGTGTGGGGAATACTTTATTACTTCACACGACGCTCGCAAATGAAAACATATTACCTACCATTGACTCAATTGAGAAACATTGAGCAACTCAAGTGTCAGTGAACTATATTAGGAGCAACCGAATGCTTTGGAATCTAGTATGGATTTGAGATCAATTTACTTTTTTGTTTTTTTTTAACCTTTTCTCTTGGTTAACTATCTTTACTGTTATTGTTATTCTGCTAATCTCTGAAACAGATGAGCCTATTTTGATGGGACTTACTGGTACATATTACTCATGTTGTAACAAGTTTTATCGTGTTTTACTTTTCTATTTATTGTGGAGTTTAGTATATAGGTTTAGTTAAGTTTAGACAGAGGTCCTGGGTTCGAGTCTAGCGTTCCGGTACGATGTCGTGTAGAAACCGAAAGGGTGTGGATTTTCGTCCCACTCCTAACAAGTTAGCCCGCTTCCATCTTAGACTGCATCATCACTTAACATCAGGTGTGATAGCAGACAAGGGCCAACTTGTAGTCGATAAAAAAAAATAGGTGTATAAGAAGTAATTGCATATTGTTTCAGACGTACAGAAAGAATGTGTATGGTTTCATGAACGACATGACAGAAAGTGAGCTGAAGAACACAGAAGGCTTCACTTACTCCAACTTGCTCAAGAGGGACAGGAGGCGATGGGTGTATGCAGGTATGCCTATAATTTTTCAACATAGTATTAAGTACTTGGTTGAACAAGCTTTGCTCAATATTTTTTTTAATTAGATGAGATTTTATATAACAACGTCATCTACTGTTAAGTAGCTTTTATGTTGCTGTGTCGGTTGCATGAAAACACTAATTTCTAAAATAAAAAATAATAGTTTTCTAAAAATATGATCTTGGTAGATCGATTAATTGCCCCACCTGCAACCACTTGCATACAAAATATTTAATATTTTTTATTTTAAGGTAATTGCATATACCATTACAGCCGTTTCTGAGTACAGGTATTAGATATGATTAGGCCTGTGTGCTTCAAGATTTCTGTTATCATAACCAACGTAAAATGATTAAGCCGATGTTTACGCTTTACAAGGCGTGTAGTAACAAACACATAAACATAGCAGTAGAATTTTCATAGATTCTTCTTCAAGAATTGTATCTTGTAATCCACAGTTGCGCCATTGGAACAACAGAACACAAATGAATCGTTCGTGAAATGACAACATTTTTGCTTACGAGATATAAGTACAGAGATAATACTCATCCGCGTTTTCAAGTTGGCTTACCTTTTTTCAAACTGAGTATCAAACTTAACAACTTATTTAGTTTGCGTCTATGTAGCATGATGTATGTAAAAATTATACACGATTAGAAAAAATAAAAAGGTTTGGTATTTGAAAGTAGCAAATGCACGTGACTTCGCCCGTGTGGTAATTGTTAAATAGTGTGTTGCTACATTCCAAAACATCAATAATGAAAAAAGTTTAAATTCCCCCCCTTTTTTTAAGAAAAATCGGTATAGCAAGTTATCCTTAAAAGATAAAATATATACTATCGAGGACTTTTGTAGTCCCAAGAAATAATTCTTCCATACATTGTTTCGTGACATCTCAAATATGTAAAGCGTTTTCGATGACAGATCATAGGCGGCTTAACTTCGACTTTTCCAACAATTATTTAATCCAATTTACATAAAATCTTAACAAATTATAATTTGTTAAGGCACTAAAACGTCCTCGGGAACCACTATCAATTGGTGAATATGTTTGAAATTAAAAAGCATTGCGATTTTTGATTCTAAATATTTTCTTTTTGAACAGACAGTGACCAAGACGACGCACTCAATAGGACAGACTTCGCGGGCTTCCTGCACCCAGAGGACCACGGCAGCATGAGGGACGTTGTAGTGCTGGAGACACTGGAAGACATTGATAAGGACAAGGTAACCATATGCTATTTGTAACTGACGACAAAATGGAGAAGCTTCTCAGTTCGATGTATGATTGGTTACAATATAGCTTTTTTACAAGGTAGTCCAATGTTGATAATTTTTTCGTATTAAAAAGGGTATACTTCCAAACTGGTCCTACAGTTATATTATTATATAGGACAATTACACACATCGCTATATAGCCCCAAAGTAAGCTTAGGTAGCTTGTGTTATGAGTATTATGATAACTGATAAATATTTTATATATATTATACATAAATACCTCTAAAGATAAACACTCAGACACTGGAAAACATCCATGCTCATCACATAAACATTTTCCAGTTGTGGGAATCGAACCGACGACGACCACGACCTAGGACGCAAAAGCAGGTACACTACCCACTGTGCCGGCCGTTAGTTAATATTGATAAATAAATCGATTTTCGTTTGCAAGTGTTGACTTGCAAGGATTATTTAAGTGGCTTTTTTGGCTACAAGTGCTTTTATACGAGTATGTTTATCTATGTTCACCATCGAGAAATCACTAAAAAGTAAAAAAATAATAAAAAAGTCGCGGGCGTCAGCTAGTTATGTAATTTATTATCTTGATACATATTGTGTGTAAATTGTCACCAGGACGGCAAGGTGTCTCTGGAGGAGTACATCGGGGACATGTACAAGCCAGAAGAGGGCGAGAGCGAGGAGGATGAACCCGACTGGGTCAAGCAGGAACGAGAACAGTTCACCGGATACAGGTAACACAACTACTTTATTTTTTAACTGATTCAGACATAAAAATTATCTTTAGTATTATTTTAATAAAATATTAGCCATACCTTGTTAAATAATTGTATGAGCAATATTCCTTTTCTCCTTCAATCAGTACTAAGTAAGAAGTATTTGCATACAACAGAAGTTTAATAGATGAAGATTGAACTCAAGAGTGCTGTTAAGTCTGGCTATTTGACCGACATTTTAATATTGCATAACTTGTTATTAAAATTTTTGTTATGTGCCTTTAAATGCAAATTTTACATGATCTTCTTCTTTCTTCTTCCTGGACTTTTCCACACTTAGCCAGTAAGTTGACTGGTGTGCATGGATCCCCTGGGGTGGTCTTCCACTAACCTACTCCAGCCAGCCGGGCTCTCCAGAAGCATAGCACGCCGCCGCTCTGTCTTACATGAGTTAACTGTGAGAGGTCTTATAATCTGTCGTATTTCACATGGCATGTCACTGTTTCCAGAGATTCGAACAAAGACGGCTACATGGACGAGCACGAGGTGCGCGACTGGATCGCGCCGGCCGAGTTCGACCACGCCGAGGCGGAGGCGAGGCACCTCGTGTTCGAGGCGGACTCGGACGCGGACGAGAAGCTCACCAAGGACGAGATACTCGACAAGTATGACCTCTTTGTAGGCTCGCAGGCCACGGACTTCGGCGAGGCGCTGGCTAGGCACGACGAGTTCTAACTTTACAACTTTCCAGCTACGATGCGCCCATAGACACCTCGTGTGATAGAGACAGGTCGACCAATAGCAACCATAGAAAATATTGCTATCACTTTCGCTCCAATGAACGAATGAATGTAATATTTTCGAATTTGCTATGTTATTTGGAAAAGGCTTAACAGAATGAATAGATTATAGTAGATAAAATTAATTTAAATTAAATACTTACACGCTTTAATAATCTGGATAATGTAAAAACAGCTGTTATTTTCGCTCGATATGTCTTTGTATGCACGGGACATGTCTGTTGACGCGTTAGAGATCTATGGGAGTGTTCCCACTTGTGTAACGGCCAGTGAAGCACAGTAAGTACTGGCTATGGAGGGTACAGGTTAGGAGAAGCATTTTTATAATATTCTAACAGCAAATAGTAGTATAAGATTTATAACTTCTATAAATCTGTTAATGAGACATTGTCGATCTATTGCAGCGTAATTGAAAATATTGACCCAAACTACGTCTGTATTGGGTATTCCTAGTTCTGTAACAGCCAATTTTCATTTTACTGGTGAAGGTCCGTCAGTATCCCCTCCTATAAGGAAGGAGACCTTGTAGTGGGCCGTCAATAGGCTGATAATGATGATGATGATGATGATGAATGAAGGTCAGTTTTAAGAACAATGAGAGTCAAATTGAAGAAAAAAAAGACGTGTGGCACTCGGAGACTGACGCGGTAAAGCTATTGCATAGAAGTTAAGCAACATCGGGCGCGGTCAGTACTTGGATTGGTTTGGACCGCCTGGGAACACCGCGTGATGTTGGCTTTTATAAATTTTTATTTTCTTTTAGTTTATTTTATATTTTATTTATAAATTTGTTAAATTAACATCATCATATAGTTGATAAATCAACTTATGCAATTATAATTATATGTTTATAAATTTAAATAAAAAAATAAGCAAAGTAAAAAAATAAAATTAAAAATAAAAATTTAAAAAGCCAACATCACGCGGTGTTCCCAGGCGGTCACCCATCCAAGTACTGACCGCGCCCGATGTTGCTTAACTTCGGTGATCGGACGAGAACCGGTGTATTCAACATGGTATGGACGTTGGCGAACAAAGACGCGAATAAGACAATCTGATAAAACTGAAAAGGGTAGGGGGTGTTTGGTCTTTTTCGTTACGGAATTTCTAGATTCGGTTTCCACGCTCAAGGCCCGCGATAGAAGCTATGCAATAGCTTAAAAATAAAAGAAAAAAAGGTAAGCAGCAAACTACGACTACTATAATGTAGATATTTATTGGCGTTACTTTTATAGTTTTCGGATTAACACTTTTTTTTCAAGTGTCCTCACCATTACCCTCCATAGGCAAACATATATCTATTAAGCCTTATTCCAGTCTCCACGGCAGGTATGCACGCTGCCTATTATTTATTTTTGTATTTTTTACATATTTTAACAAAATTGTTTCTTATTTTCGTTATTTTCATGTTTATTTGCCATATTATGTATTAGGTAGCTTTTATGACTTAAAAATGAATCTTTAAACATTATACGTTTTTGTAATTGTGACTTTATTTGCCTACTTTTGGGCTATGTTCAAACAAGGCTCTGCCTGACCTATACTTAATTTTTTGTTTAGAATGTTGTAAGTTATGTTGTATGGTAATGAGTTCGAGTCGTGTCTTTATAATATTGTAATAAAAACATTATTCCATTTTTTTATAATATCAAGGAATTGTATCAAGTACAAACTATTCAAAAGTACCATTTATATTAGATACCGCGAATTTATTTCAGTATTTTAGTACAATATCCAAGTATACTCGGACATTGTACTATGTCATAGCCGTTTATTCTTATTTTGTGGTATTAGTACAATCACCAAATGAACACTTTACTACCACGCTGCATGCCATTGTACGCAGATTTATGATGACGTGCTGGCATGCGTGCTTGGTAGAGGATCCCAAATAATGTTATACTTTTTTTTAGTACACAAATTTATATATTTGGAAAATAAACGAAATTCAATAATGACGTATTTTTTTATCTCATAAATAACAAAATTGTCATTCACTAAAGTTATTTACTGTCAAACAGAATTTGTAGGTCAGTGGTCACCCTAACACTTCGTACACACCAAATGCGTTGGCGTCGCACAAACGTGCCATTGTTTAGTTTCGTTTATTTACAAAATATTAATAATTGTGTACTAAAAAAAAGTTATAAATAATTGTGTACTAAAAACAAGTTAAATTTATTAAGTCGATCAATATACGGTGCGTCATTACCGCACGTGTAGATAAACGGAACAGAGATAAAGCTTCATACTACCGCGCGAATCGGTTGCACTACTACAAGCACGCGGGGCATGTGTGAGTGACCACCAGCCGCTTGTCGCGTACGCGGCGTGACTGGAAAAAACCGGATTACGTTAGCACAGTTAGTTGACAGTCTTAGGGTCATGTTAGTGTGACACGTTGTTTGTTTGGTTGTTTAATTTGTCTTAACCTATTGTGACAACCCGACAAAAATATAAATAGGTAACAATTTTGCACGTTCTTAAGACGCTTTACCTCTGTTCCTTTTATCTACTCAGTACACAGGCTAATCTATGCTTGTATAACTGAGATTGGACATACATATGTTGTCTTAACTTTGAATCTCTTCTGATTAAAGGACACTGACCATTTTTCATACATCGCTGGGCCCAAAATTTGATAAACCGTTACAATGTCCAAATAAGTGACATTCATAATAATATCAGTTTTAAACATGTTTAATTTCAGTTTAATTGGCAATTGCATAATTAAGATATGAGCACAAATACATGAGTTAGGTTATGTGGGTTATTTGACATATGTGTACGATTTTGCAATTATCAACCTATTTTTGTAGTCAGAATCTGACGACTAATTGAATTTCAATAAGTTTTCATTATATTATAATCTCAGAATAGAGATTTAATGATAATTTATTTGTCAAATTGAATTGATTCAATTCTATTCAATTGAAAGCCATAAGCTTTCAGTTGCATTGATGACATGATATTGACATTGAGTAATGGAAATGGAACGATTAAGATATAATATACATATTTCAAAAAATATTTTTTTATAGTTTGCAATTGAAAATTCTATTTATTTTTGGTAATTTTGATTTATAAAAAAATAAAGAATTTTTGAACATACATTTTATTGTTGTAACGTGTTGGGCCCAAAATGGTCGGTCTCCTTTGCTAACATAATTTGTTTAACTAATGTTGATGTAGTTAGCTAATATTCCTAATTAGATACCAAAGTTTTATTCGAAGTAAATGCTGTAATTTCTAAATATTAATATTATAATAATTGTAGGTAATGTATTTTTATGTTGAAATATTAATTCAATATTATTAATATTCCAGATTACTTTACGCATTTATCTTAATGTAATAATAATAATAATTAATTCGTAGTTTAAAATAGTTAACAAAATGGTAGCATAGAGTAAGATGACTAATTTTATATGTGTTTCACGAAGAATCTTCCCTTTCAAAAATATTTTGTATTTTTGAATTAAAATAAAGATAATTATGTTCATATAAAACTTGTTTTTTATTTTATCAATTTGGTTTACTCTCTGTGTGCCTGTCTGTCTCTTCAAGAGTACTGAACGGACTTCTCTTGCGTCATGCAATGTTTACCAAAACATAAATTTATTAAAGTTTTATGGAAATTGGACGAATCATGACGATAATTGTTAGAGAAATTGGACAAATTTATGCCGCCTGGGAGTTACAATAATTATCTATTTGAGATATAACGAAACAAGATTTTGAATTGTTTTATCTCTGTTCGCTATGGCACATATTTATGTTTCAAAGATAACTTCTATATCGAATATTCCTAAACAAAGGGTTACTTACATTATTTTATTTTTGTTGTTTTTAGAGGTTGCAACACTGCTAGTAAAATTAAATATAAAAAAACACTATTAAAAAATGTATAAAACAATCTATTCTGTTGCGGGACTTAAGAACTCAATAAAAATAAATAAATAATTTTTTTAATAAGATTGTTTGAAATTTTTAAAATTAGTTTTTTTAAATTTCGTTTGTTATTATATTATATCAAGTTTCTAAAAGATTTTAAAATATAAAATTTTTGATTTTAAAAAGGCCCCGAATGGTAAGCCTAAGTTTCCTAATATCCTCTCTGTCATAAGTATTCCTCCTTAAAGTCCTGGACCCTAACTATGGGCTGTTAGATTAGGCTTATGCTGATATAATTAAATAGTATTTTTAAAATAATAAATGTAAGTTGAGTAGTTATAAAACAAGTCAAGAACATGTCGCACTATCCTTGACTTATAGGTAGGTAGATACCTAATAAGGTAAGTGCCAAGTTACAAGAGGTTCCTAGACGCGTTTGTATTGGAGCGAAGTAAATTAAGTATCGGCTTGGAATACGTCAGCGAGTCGTTCAAGAGGTTTAGCGATAAACTCTTGTTAAAATCTATATCTACACCTAATGACCTAAATATTCGTAGAAGTGGTAGGACTTCTCGACAGCATTACATTATTTTCAGTTGAACAACTTTTACTGCGACAATATTTAGTGACCTACGACAAATGAAAATAACATACTTTCCATAATAACATATTGTCCTAGCGTTATTCTGTAACGAATCTAAAAAGTGTGAGTTTCATAACCATTTCATAACATACTCAATAGCTGTCTATGATGTGAACCGAAAACCAAATATTCCAATAAATAAGCGTTTACCGTTTGTAGACGAAAAATCGAAAGTACCTACTAATTACAATAGACCGAAGCTTAAATCGAAGATTTAAAATATTGTTACGGATGACCCCTCGGAGGAATTACGAAGTAGTTATGGGTGGAAACCTCATTTGGATTAAATGTAAATGCTAATGGGAGATGTTCCCTGAGAGTGTGCGTGTAAGGACGATGGATCTGTAGTGGTCCCCCAGTGTGGTTGGGGTGTGTGGCCGTGAGGTGCCGAGGCAGATCATCGTCGCCGCCGTGATGGGTTCCTTCAGGCTTAGAAGCGTGAAACGACGGTGTCGCAGCGTGCTGCATCGAATTAATAAACATTTGGTTAATAAACATCTAGTTCTTCCTGTTGTGTGGTTGTTCTTCCAATCCCCGACCCCAAGGTCGTAACAATATAATAATTGGTTCTCCATTGTAAAACAGGATGTATGGTCACCAACTTATGTTGTCGCATATACCTTATGTAACGTTAAAGTAAAAAAATAGTTAAAAAATATTTTATTCTTATTTTAACCCGGTTAAACTAAAAATGACAAAATTTTAGTGACTGTTGACAGAGGGGCTACAGAATCAGTAATGCAAAACTGCGTGTTCGTTGTAGTTTTCTCGCTGTAGTTAGTTGAAAAAATTATAATTGTTGTTACACGTGTCAGCTATTTACTTCTCGTGCATTTATACCTCTTGAACTCTGGATTCCTTTTTTTGAACTCCTCGCTTTGCTTGGACGGCAATTTCATCCTAGAATCGTTCGCTTGCTCGATAGTCAATAGGTGCATTAAAAAAATAATTTTCTTGCATACGTATATATTTTTTAATAAAAAAAAAATACAATTCTTGGTAGTAGATAGGTAGGAAATAAACGCCTCACCTTACGAAACACTGTAGCTGACTGTAAACTTATCACTTTAAGCTTATTTCTTTATATTTCCAATTAAAATTATGGAAATGATATTGTTATTTAATCGTTCGCTTGGACAGGAATCGATTATGATCAAACCATTAAGAGCTAAGGCTGAGAGCACATTAGTTTATTTACGAGACAGAAGTATACAGTACTACAAAATCAGTTTGAACACTGCGCCTTTTCATCGTGAACTATACTAAAGCCAAATTCGATTGAGAATGCTTGTCAACAAACAATTTTAAAATGAAGGTAGACAATGCAACACATTTTATGCCTGATAAATTTATAATTATGTTTTGTTATTTTACAAAATCTAACTTAAAAATGGTATTGATTATATTAATTAGTTTAAGGATTATTTATTTAATTTATTATTCAAGCCAACGTTGCGTACATTACAGAAATTACAATTAATTATATGAATTAAAAAGACTGTAAAATGCCCCACTTAAAGGCTAACTCAGCATGCATTACCTTATTACACTTTATATTTGCACTTAAAAACTACACTTTTGTTAACAAACCAAAAAAAAAAATTCTCAAAATCCAATTTGGATTTAAATAAAAAATACAAAAAGTAATTTAACAAATGATATCTATCAAAAGAAATACAATTAGAAAATTGAAACACAATTTTCTAAACTATAAGTTATAACTTACCACCATGTTTCTAATTTTATTTTAATAATTTCAGTATCACTAAAAATATCAAGTTGTGCTTCTTTGAATACATTGTTATATAAAACAACTATTCTATTGAGTGGAGCCGCCATGCCTAAGTTACTTTTAGTAAATCGTGATTATTTATATATTTACTTTTAGAAAATTCGATAGTGTGTGTCAAAGTCAATTCTATCACTGCCTAACACGAAACCATAGATAGAGACGAAGTCGAGACTCAAACTGTCGAGTAACAGAAACGACATACTCGTACATACCACATAAAATAAGGATGTTTTCAGTATTTGCGCTTATCAAAATAAATCGCCTGGTGCGTAGCAAGCTGCTACGCGTTCTTGTAGCCTCGGCCTTAGGTTTATCGTGATCGTTCGGCGTCTACGGAGCATTCCCAAAATTCGATTTGGAACGGCCACCGCTTCACGCACCGGCCGGCACGTTTCTAATTTTCGGATATTGTTTGGACGAAATTAGTGTTTGACGCGGCCCGAATGTAGCAAGTGGGCATTTTCCTTCAGCTCCAATTAGGTGTGTTCATACGTAATACGATTAACAAATTTGAAAACACCGATCTCGTTTTCCAAGAGTGGCTTTAACTGCAAAAATTGATTAGATATTTATTAAGGAACATTTTAGCTCATTCAACCTTACCTAAAGCATAGGTTTTGAAGATTCTGATTTCGTGCTACGTAAGCCTTATACTTAACGTAGTAATTTGGATATCAGAAAATATATTTGTCTATTAAATACTATAGTATTATACCTATATGACTATATTTGCGAAGTATCTTCTTACTCCAATTTAAGGTATAAGTTATGATATTCAATTAATAATTGTATTTTGAAACCACAAAAATTAATTACTATAAAAACAAAAACCCAACCTATTAATTTTATTTGAGACTTTTTAGTTTTATTGGTACACTTTTTGACATTGCTTGTTAAAACAGTAATATAAACATGATATGATATTTATATTTTTTGAAATGGTCTTTTTACGAGCTTTAATTTGATATCCATATTGCCAGGATAAAAGAAAAAAATGCACACGTCCCCCCTTTTTCCCCCATTTACAGCCGCCATTTTGAAAATTCATATAGCCTATGTCACTTCCACAATTTAGCCGAATTCAACGACATCTCACATGTCAAAATCCGTTCAGCCGTTTAGGCTGTAGCGCGTGCAGAAGAAATGGGCATACATAGATACATACATACGCTTGAAAAACATTACCCTCCTTCTGACGCAGTCGGGTAATAAAACAATGTAAATCATCTGATTTTATATATGTAATTCGGTGGGTGACCTATTCTCTTATGTTTGGAATGGGCAATATTTTTCGTCGTGATCACTTCAAGTAAAACAAGAATTTATGAGCAACGTAGAAATTTACTTTTCACTCAATAATTGGAATTCCGAATATGAAATCTGTAAAAACAATTCGCAAAGCGCTGTAACAAAGACACCGTTTGAGTCATTGCAAGCGAGAAGTTGCAATTCGATCATTCGCAAGCAACTTGCAACGTGGCCTGTGCAAGCTAGTTGCACCACTTGCACTCCGGTCCATTCTGAGCGAGTTGAAATAATGGGAGCTGTCTTAAAATGAAGTGGCGAAGGAAACTTTGATTTGATTTACTGCAGATTGAAGCCACGCTCTTTGATTGCAGTGCAGCGCGCTGTAACAGTTAGCTCTATTATTGAAAAGTATTTTCTGATTACGTGTTTAATAAAGAATTTTATGAAATGAAACAAATACCTAGCTAGGGCTAGGTACACATAACAAATTAACCAGACATTCTTATGCAGGTAGGTAAGTTTGCGACTTTACATTAATTTTATTGCTTTAATAACCATGCAGTTAATTTTAGTACCCTAGTCAGAAACAATCATTGTTTTTAATAGGCAAATAAAAGTACCAATAAATAGTTCAAAAGAAATTTCAATTACTTTGTTCATTAGAAGCAATATCTACGAATCCCATTTGACGTGAAAACCAAACGAACCAAGTTCCTCATAAGTTCAAAATCGCGTAAGCACATACGTAACTTTAATTTAACAACCTGACTTGCGAAGCGTTAATAACTCATACTGTCCATGAAAAGGGAATCAAGGTCCCTGGAATGGCCCGTTATGTGGAAACACAAGCAAACAATCATTACACAGGCCGCTTTATTGCTGAGCCCGAGCTTTGGTGAAATAAATTCAATTTAATCGCACATTCGGAACTACGCCTAATTTTGTTTAGTTTATTCCGGCCGCGTTCGCTTAATTGCCAACAATCGTACAACTATGAAATAAATAATCCGCTCGGATAAAGTTTGGTGTACCGATTTTCAACGTTCCGAATTATTCATAAAATTAGAACAATAATATATCACTACACAAATAAATAAAAAAGTGTCTATTTTGTAATTTGAAATTAACAGTTACTTATTACATATCAAAATTTATACGTTTTGTAAGTACTTATATCGTAAAAAAATAATTTTTAAAATTGTTTTGTTTGTCCGTTCCCGCTAATCTCTGAAACTATTCGTCGGATAAAAAAAGCCGTATCGTATATCTATACATACCGTACATATCGTATACATATCGTATATAGGTATTTCTAATATATAAAATTTCCCTGTCACAATGTTAGTTACCGTACTCCTCCGAAACGGCTTTACCGATTTTTACCAAATTTTGTATGCGTTTTCAGCAGGTCTGAGAATCTAATTTTTATCTAATTTTTTTTTATTTTTTAATGCAAAACAACGTTTGCCGGGTCAGCTAGTATACGTGTATATATATCGATATTGAAAGTAGTAACTAGTAATATTCGGTACCTATTGCAAAAATTAGACTATATATTATTTAGTTTAGGTATTATTATAGCTATATTTCAATGCTTTAATTTTTTTAACACAGTTCATTAATAAATTAAATAACTTATTAATGAACTGTCTCCGATAACATACTCAAATCTCTATAACTTGAGCTCAATAGAACGACAGCAAGTTCAAATTTAGCTTTCAAGTGACCTACACATTTTAACTGAGAAAGTTAAAAAAATATAAAAAAATTATAGAGCTACAACTTAAAAAGGGAAGCTAACATTTTATAGACTGCTGTCTCTACAAAGTTTTTATTAAGCCTCAGAGCGGTCAAAGGGCATTGAAACGTTTGACATAACTATTCGCCATTTTGATTTCTTCAAAAAAGCGGCTAGGCGTAATAATTATCGTCAGCCTACCTTTAATAGTCTATTGCAGACCATTTATCTTCACTTCTATTATTATCAAAGAGGGAAGAAATTAGCCCTACATCGACTACTTAGTTATTTATGTTAGACTGATTTTGACGGGACAGTCACAGCATAGGGTTATTATTTTTTTTCTTTAGGGCTACTTTTATAGAAAAAATAGTTTAGTTTAATTAATCTAAAAACCGAATTCCATGCATACGTAGTCGTGGGTATCCGCTAGTAATAAATATGTAAGGTTGTTTTTTTCATGTTTTTCGAAATATATTTTTAATTATTAGTTCCTACCATAGCTCGAAAGCACTTTTCTCTTCATAAAAAGATAAGAGTGTTTTCATTATAAGTACACGTTCACTAAGCCCGTCCCTTGTTCGTGACAATACGTTAGCGATTTAACTGGAAAACCTTACAACGAAACTCCATTACTTTATTAAATCGACGCGAATTATTACGTGACTTCGGCCATGTGGAATTCGGTTGTTTTTAACTCCTTTTACTTCTTTAGCTTGATTTTAAATTAATATTAATATTATCAGTGTATTAATGGCCTACTGCAGTGCCATGTTTCCCTCCTTACAGGAGGAAATATTTAGCGTAGGTTCACCACGCTGCTTTAATGTGGGTTAGCGAGCTTAGGGTGATAATGGTTTATTTATTTAACGATCACTATCAGATGATGACAGAGGGGTCGACGCCTTAAACTGCTCTAAGAAACACGGGGTACCAACACTTCCCGACTCAGCACTAAGAATGTACTGAAAATTTCTTAGAAGAAAATAGATCTAAGAATATTCCAGATTCCAGAACCCAAACCAGGATTCAAACCCAGAACCCCATGATCGAGGCACATATGCTTACCACTAGACTAATGAGGCAGTCAATATAATTATATCTTGTCGATAAAAAGTACTTTTTATCGACTTCTTATTCATCGCCCAATTTTGTGGTGCTCTCTATTCGAATTGGATCTATTCTTTATGAGATAGGTCTATTCTTTAGGCCTTTTGAATTTGCATGCAAAAAACAAATTTTCTTATTAGAAGTCTGATAAAAATATATAGTAAGGAAATTCGACTTATGTACAAATAGGTAAAGTACAATACATCTATTGTACCATCTCGCGCCGTATACCTAGGTAGTAGGTACAGTATCGTAAAGTAAAACCTTTCTTCAAAAGTTTGTTTTATTCGGGACGGGTTTTTACTCACATCGTATAAAAGAGCGTTTCATTACTTTCCAACTGCTTTTACAACATAACATTTAAAAGGCTGTGAAAGCTTACGCGCCTATGAAGTTTATCTCAAAGGCCTTTTCTCGTTCACTTCGGAGGCCTTTTAATCCAATCTTCGGGGAGTTCCGAACTTATACAAAGAGGCAGGTTGTATGGGGTTGAATAAATTAATATCGAGCGGGAATTTCACGTAACATTGCACTTCAGTTAGGATCATTTTTAATCTAAATTCCATCGCAGCCCTTCCTTTGTGCGAAAGAAAATTGCCCCACATCCGTGCCCTTAGTGCGAGGTTACTAGCGTACGTTGATTGTTTTCGACTATCGAAAAAATCTTTCATAGTACCAGCAGATACAAAGCCTTTCTATGTTACTGAATCACTTTTGGTGAATGTGGTGCCAATTAGTTTGTTTTATGGTTTAGGTGAAAGAAAAGTAATGATAATAGCTAATTTAATATAATTAATGAAATGACTGGAAATGAAATGTCATAAATAAACAACATTTTTCACGGTGCTTCTCGATAGATAACCTACTGTCTTCAAAACTGGTAGTTGATTCACCAGACATTGTTTATGTATTTGATTAAAATTTTCCTTAAGTACTTGTGAGCTAAGTCTCTATTTATCTCTGTCTAACACGATACTACAGATAGAGAGAGATGGAGACAGCGTCGAAACTCACACTGTCGAGCAATAAAAACATCGTTACTTTTTCTGTCTGCACGGGCTCTTATAAGGTACCAGTAGATTAAGAAAAAGAAAATGTCTATAATAAAAAAAAAAACATGTATAACGTTGACACGTTTAAAATAGTCGTCCCTTGTCTGATTTCGTACTAGGGTCACTGATCACGGCGCTACATGTTATTGAGAGGGAGGTTTGAATCCGTTCCGCGCGAGTAGCCGCGGGTTCCGTTGTTGTAGTTTGTGTGCTCTTCAACTATTTTAACACAATATAAACTTTGTATGTACAAATTGGAGATTGTAGAGTCAACATCTTTACAACTTTACAATTGAAGATTATAGAGTGAATATCTTTATAACTATAAATTGATGAAGCTTGCAGACTCAGCATCTTTAAATTTCATGACTGAAAACTGTAAAGTGAATTTGAATGGTAAATTTTGCAATTTTACAATTCCAGATTGTAGAGTCAACAATTTAATAACATTAAAAGTGCGAGGCGGACTCGTACACCGAGGGTTCCGTAAATTTCAAGGTTTTCGGAATTATTCCTTCATATATGTACTATAAAACATTGCTTCATGCGAAATTTCAAGATTCTAGGACTAGCTGCGTGTAGTAGGGAGTTAAATATGTATGCGACTTATGCTGTATCTGTTGATTGCGTTGACATAGAATTTTAAAGTGTATAAACCAATTTGTGGGATATTTGAAACATCAAATAACTATTATTTAATGAATATTTATATCTATGAATACAACAAAAAAAATATGAGTATAAACCAATCACAGCCAAGTACCTTACGTACGTAATTTTTACGTACGTAAGACGTATTTCTTACTTCAAAGTGTTGCTCTGTTAATAGAACGATGCTTTTGCATTTTCCCCTTAGGAAGGTTCATTTGTAGGAGCCGTCAATTATATCTATAGAAAAACAAAACTAAAATAACAATGCTCGTACTGAAAAGTACTATAAGGAAAGCCTAAATGTAGGTGTTGCAATCATTCCTCTATTGCTTTCTGCTACACCAGAATATGCAAATAGCAATTGAGTTGAGATATAACAGCGAGTTAATCTGCCGTGCCGCAGCGTGTAGTATTGGGGGTAATGTGGCCGTTTCCAGAACGCAAGCCGTAAATACACTTAAGCCTCTAATTCCTACGTTTTCGCGGTATGGCTTTATTAGTTCCATATTACGCTCCGGTACAGTTCAATGCATATCGTCATATACTAGCAGCATTGGGTTGTAGATACGACTAGGGTTGCCATTCGTTTGGGTTCACCCGGATATTTTTTAATTTGAAGGGTGGGCTCAGAGAAGTACGGCCTTTTTAAATATTCTTGGAAACAATCGACGTTTCTTTCTTCATACAAGTAGGGATAACTTAAATTGTTAAACATTAAATACTAATTGTAACCAATTCATTTTAGGGGAACTGCTGTGTTTCCTGACGTCTTTTCTCAGTAGAAACTGACTTCCGAACCGATCGACCGTAGAATCTCTATGCACTGACAAACTTGACGTTTCAAAGGGCTTGTATAACAGTCTATTTTAAATAAATTAATTTGAATTTGAATAGAACCTTACTTATTTATAAAATAATACATAAGGGTTGCCAAAGTTAAAGCGAAATTATTTTCCGTCAAGTCGCCGCCGCAGACTTAACTTAAAACATACATACATACATACATAACACTACAAACATTTTATTGAAAATAAAGAAAAAGAAAGGAAGCATAGAAACTTAATAAATTTCTTTAAAAATAAAAAGCTGATTGAATTGATATCAATTTTTTAACTTTTAAAAAATACCTGTTGATTTTTTTTATCTACTACAAGTTGGCAATTGACTGCTATCACACCAAATGTTAAGTGATGATGCAATCTAATATTTTATTATTCTGGCTTCAGAGGTACAAAATGTGGAGTATTTTTGTTTCTTGGCCTGGTTTCAAAAATAGAGATGACAACCCTAGCATAGACAATTATCAACTCATCGATATGATTTTGATTAATGATGTTAATTCGTATTTGATATTAACCGCTAATGTTAGATAATACGGGTATCTCTACACAGCTGCGTCATTTTATAATCACTAGTAGTACGAGTAGTATTTAAAAACAGTAGAACAATCCTGTGTTCGATTTTGGATTAAAATCAAAATTTCATCTATTTTAAAAGGTACCAAATTAATGGTTCACCACAGGGCTAGTGACTCCCACGTTATACACATCTGGAGCTTAAGCCCATGACAATTCTCCAATGAGGCTTGGCGAGCTTAAGGATAAAACGTGGTTTCCAAGGCACGAAGATTGAACATCACCAACTTCCCTACTTTGGAGTTTGGCTCATTTGTAGTCTATGTTACTTTCTCTGGGAACAAATCAGCTCAGTATATCTCATAGAACCTTCGTGTTTCGAATGCTCATAGGCTAACCATTTAACCAACGAGTTAATTCATCAGGATTCGCTTTCTGGTATAGAAAATTATTCTTTATACCCACATTTACAGTTATAATAAAAAATTTGAAATAGAACCGACTCAAAACGCACTAAAAAGTAAAAAATAACTGTGTCATTAATTGCTTTAATTTACTTAAGCATATCTATGAAGTCGGTGCCAGCCAAGTTTAAGGAACCTTTCTTTTACGTAATAAAGCATTTTGTGGGTTCTAGGTCCTTAAAGTAGAAACCTGGGCTGGCACCGACTCCTAGATATGCTTAAGTAAATTAAAGCATCTAAATGACACAGTTATTTTTTACTTTTTAGTGCGTTTTGAGTCGGTTCTATTTTTATTTAAAAATTTTTATTTCTTACTTTTTAGTGATTTATCGCCACGTATCGTACTCGTACTATACTGTCATAGTATATTATATGGCAGTAGTAGCCAAAAAGCTACCGATACCGAGACAAAAATCGAAATCGCTGTAAGCGTGCCTCCAAAATTTGAAGAGTTCCTTCAATTTCCCCAGGATATCCTCATTAGATCCTAACATGATGACAATGGCACCACCTTGAAAGTATGCCCTTTCTAATAAAAAAAGAATTATCAAAATCGGACAACTCTGTAAAAAGTTATGCGTGGTCATACATAAAAAAAATATATATACGTGTCGAATTGAAAACCTCCTCCGTTTGTTTTCGTCGGTTAAAAAGCAACAAAATATGAAGCGCGAGAGAATGAAGAATAACAAAATATGAGGCGCGAGAGAATGGGACACAATCGTTCACGCGTCAATTGATATGGCAGTAATTCACAGGGCATTATGAGTTGACGCCGCGTTACTTACTCGTTCCCCACTGTGATATCGATATAAGCTGCCGAGATGACAATTACGCACAGAACATTTATGCTGCTACCTAGAAGTGTCCAGGAGTACGGTGAAATGTTACGTCACTGGTAATTTGTTATTCTCAATTAATTGATGCCGGGCAGATGTTACTGCGCCTTGCGTGCATTTTTTTGCGACTTTGGTCGTGGATAGTTACCACTCTGCCGAAAAAGATGTACTGCTAAGTGATTTAGTGTTCATACCGGATGCGTAATCGCTTAGTAGTACATTATCGTATAGAGAAAGAAAATGGTGTGGATTTCTTTCTACTCCCAACAAGTTCAATTTAGTTAAACAAGTTAGATTAAATAGTCTCTTTCCACCACGTAAGATTGCAGTCAAGGGCTAACTTGTAGTGATTAAAAAAATCATTCGGATTAGTTTGTTGAATTCAAGATTAAGGTAATATAGTCTAAGATTTTCTTTATTAGACAGCTGCTCCTCCTTATACACTGGCTTCGCCCTTGCAGATACATAACTTTTATCCATCAATTCAGCCGTTGCTAGTAATTTGTCTTTTATTTCTATTTGAAGCAATAATTTGGCATCCAAGGGCGAAAGCTGTAATGCAAATATCTCAAAACAAATAACATCGTAGCAGTGAGTTCTACATCTCAGTATCTCGGTAAAACAAATGGCGCTTCCACCATCCCAAATCCGTGTAGTGTGTTCCCAATAATACTTGCGACACCACGAATTTCCCCCGAGCGCCATCCACAACGAGCCAACAAGAAGAATAACGCAAGTGAATGCAAAATGAAAATTATCATACAAATTCCTTTTCTTATATGAGCCACGCGGTTACTGTCGACTGTGGGCTATGAGATGCAAAAATATGAACTCCTTTGCCTTTCAGATGCTGACGTAAATATACACCGCGGATATATTGAGAGCGCGATTTGCCTAAACAATTTGGAAAACTTGTTTTGAACGCGAGGGAAATTTTCAATTACACGCGTGTTGGTATTCACTTGTTAAAAATGTAATGATGAAACTTAAAGCAATATCATGTCACAAGATTAATGTCACTTTGCGTTCTAATTTCTGCGTAATGTTTGTAACTGCCACACATTTAGCAGGCGGTCAGACTATAGTGCATGCAGTATAGATAGTGATTAATTATCTATCTCTTTACCTTCACATTGTCGCACACAGATTAAAAATGCACAATTCTTCAGTCTACTCTCTATAACCTCATAGCAAGTCCATAGCTCAAAGGAACATTCAAGATCTTTTGAGCTATGGATTTAATAACTATGTCATCTCTCCATTTATTTATCATCTTTGTTCGAATTCGCTCGCAGAGAGAATAGCTCCAGAATAATAGCATACAAGATCGATAGGCTTTTGAAATTAAACAAACGAAATATCTACTTCCATTTTTAGTCTCTTACAGGAAAAATGTAAAGACAATAGTCGGTATCGGGAAAACTGATAACGATACTGCGCTTTTTCTCGATATTTTAGTGGACACAGTTATTTGAAAGACCCCAATGTTACGTACCATTTTTTCGAGTGTTATAAATTAAATCAAAATATTACTCTTGGAATATCTATTTAATTGTTGGTTTTAATATAATAGTAATCGATATTAAAATTATTCAATGATCTGGCATTTGTAGATCAGCGTCGATATTCTGATATGCAAAAGACCTCCGTGGCGCAGTGGTATGCGCGGTGGATTTATAAGACGGAGGTCCTAGGTTCGATTCCCGGCGGGGCAGATTGAGATTTTTCTTAATTTGTCTTGGTCTGGCTGGTGGGAGGCTTTCGCCGTGGCTAGTTACCACCCTACCGACAAAGACGTATCGCCAAGCGATTTAGCGTTCCGGTACGATGTCGTGTAGAAACCGAAAGGAGTGTGGATTTTCGTCCCACTCCTAACAAGTTAGCTCGCTTCCATCTTAGACTGCATCATCACTTAACATCAGGTATGATAGCAATCAAGGGCCAACTTGTAGTCGATAAAAAAAAAAATCTCCACATTGTATTATTAGCTTTTAATTAAGAGATCGGTATATTGAGAATTTAGACTGAGTCATAAACAAGTGCTTTTTCGGAAACGTGTTTTAGCAGTCACGGAAAAATATGAGCAGTGTTAATTAATTAATCCTACATGTAGATTTTTAAAAATATCAATTTGCTCTTGCAGATATGCCAAAAGTTTAAAAACAAAAACAAAATTTATTTTTTTAAAAAAGACCGTCCCTTACACTTACCTTTACCTGTAAGGCCAATACTTTAGATTTCAAAGTTTTTATTTTTAGAAAAGTTAGTCATGTATATATATATAGCTATAATTAAGAAAGCGTAGATAAAATGTAAATTAGCGGCCAAAACTCGATCCGTGTCCGCGTTCACTCCACGTGAAGTGATTGTAATAAAAAACAACTTTGTCCCAAGTTTTAATTCCTGTAAGCATGCTTAGCTCCTCGTAGGTAAACAGAGGGAAAAGTCCAACAAACTTGTTCCGCGGCGCGACGGCGGCGACGGAAGGATGAGGCGCTCACAGATTATCTTGTCATTAGACAAGGGGAAATTTTGTTTCGTTACTAGCACTTCTATACCGAACCTCGATAGCGTGAGTTTCGAATTTGTCTCTTTATAAATTAACAAAATAAACTTTTTCGATTAATTGATAATAGGTATATTAAGTTCATTAGCGAAAACCATGAAAATACGTTGTTTGTTTAATTTATAGATATAGATCGAACGAACGAATTTTCATCGTTTATATAGCAGTTTTTGTTTAATAATATAAGTTTTGTTCCCATTGTATTAATATTTATTTCCATTGTGTCATTTAAACAAAGACATCTGATTTACTCCCCGTACGGTCTCTGGGCACATTCTACTCTGCGCGCGTCAGCGACCGTTTAACATAGAAGCGGCGAAGTTTTTCACAATTTTTGGCGTAATCTTACAAAGGAGGAAAGTTCGGAACTCATTAGACCGAGAGGAAATGTTTACGGAACACGTCGGGCGTAAAATTTAATTTGATTCGGGTTGGTGCGCCGCCATTGCGCGCGCGACAAGTGTGTGCCTGACAGGATACCTTGAATTATGTCTTCGAGGCGCGGGGTTTTTATTTGCGTTTATTTTAGCGATAAATAAAGTTTCTGGAAACTGAAATGAGTATCGTATGTCATCTTTTATCATGCACATGGTTAAGGTATGCAATGGATCCGAGATCTGTATTTTCTGTTTCTTACGATTTGAAACGCGTTCCGTCTAAGTACAGGACACGCTGATCAGTTAACCGGGAAATCTGACGTATTGGACAACAACTTGTAATATGTATGTATGTAATATTATATATATCTATACTAATATTATAAATCTGAAGAGTTTGTTTGTTTGTTTGAACGCGCTAATCAATTACGGTTCAAATTGAAAATCAAATTTGGTCGAAATTAATGTATTTAAGAGTTGTATCAAGGTAATAATATTAATCTTTGTCCACATAAATGTGCTGTTGATTAAGAGTATTTAATTAGTTATATAGTTTCGGAGATATTACAAAATTTCTAAAAAATATAATACTGCCAAAATTAAGTTGACCTCCTCCGTGTTATGTTATACGTACTGAATAGGGGTCAACATTTTGGTACTGATATTCTTTGAGGATTCGATCTTTGTTCTTTTCTTTGATTCAATTTATTTGGCATGGCAGACCATAATTATTTATATTATATACGAATAAGTTTGTTCGTTTGGTTAAACGGGCTATCTAAGAGGTGTTCACGCGGATGAAGTCGCGTGCGACCTAGTAGACCTACAAAAATACAAGGTTTGGGTGTCTGACTGGTCACCTTCTTAGTCCTATAAGTTCAAGAGCTTACGCGATTTTAAGACATGGAGCTATAAGAACATGGTACAGAATCTGGTGCCTAGTACAATTTTTTCTTATAAGTCAATTCAAAAACTCGACTTGATTATTGATTGGCATTGCAATAATTTGAAGGACTCATTAATCGGGTCGTAGGGGCCATAACGTTTGTTCCTGTGCCTTTGTTTATATTGTTATTATTCTTTAAAGGTAAGATTGTTTGTTCTACTGTACGATTGCTATATGGTATCAGGAGTGTCGCGACAAACGAACAATTCGTAATCGAAATTGCTTAATAGAGTAATGGAGTTTCGCTGTAAGGTTTAGCACTTGGAGCGCTGTGGGTACGGACCAGTAACTTTGTCGCTGTCACGACTTTTTTAACTAAACGCAAAATTCTCATAACTGTGTGCAGCAGATGGAAGGAGTATAGGGTGCTAACTGGATGATATGGGTTCTTTCCTTTTTATATTCGATAAGTTTTCACCGCAGGAACTAAAAAAATTGTAATTAGAAATAATAATCGTTGTAAACTATATAAAACTATATATAACACTAGCAGTCGCCCGCGACTTCGTCCGCGTGAGAATCTCTTAGGTACCCTTTTAATTTTACAGACAGACTTTCATATAAAGTGTGCTCTTTCCCCGCTGCCCCTCTCAATTTAATTTTTTTATAGTTTCCCGTGAAGCAATACCTATCCTCCGTCCCGTCCCGTGACCTAAAGATCTACATTTTTGTTAAACATTGTACGATATTACAGTACATTAACATTAACAATATATATTTATGGCAAGCTGATAGCTTGTATTAAATAGTCTATTTCACTTTTGAGTCTAGCTTTCATAATAAACAAAATAATTTACAATCCGACATGCAGATCTGGAGATTAGCCCGTTTAAACAAACGAACAAACTTTTGCGTATATTATATAAATATGGTTTGCCATGCCAAATAAATTGAAAGAAACGATCAAAGATCGAATTCTCAAAGAATATCAGTACCAAAATTTTGATATTCAGAACGTATTACATAACAGGGAGGAGGTCAACTTAATTTGGACAATATAGCGGCAGTGATATATTTTTTAGAAATTTTGTAATATCTCCGAAACTATATAACTAATTAACATATTGTGAAAGACAAATCTTATCTCTATAATATCCTTGTGATTATTAAATAATTTATTTTGATAAGAATTTAAGTTTAATTGTATAAATACTGACGTAAACATAAGCATATGAATTAAATGATTTATTACTGAGTCGCGCTTTATAGAAATTTTGTAATATCTCCGAAACTATAAAACTAATTACTATACAGTAAAAGGCAAATCCTATCTCTATAATATCCTTGTGATTATCAAATAATTTATTTTGATAAGGATTTAAGTTCAATTGTATAAATAATGACGTAAACGTAGGCATATGAATTAAATGATTTTTTAAAACACAAAAAATTCAATATCTGCCAAAATATAAAGGATAGATATATGCTATTCGGAACTTTTTCGTAGAACTTTTTAAGATGCATAAAGTTTTCATACAATGTTTTCAACTATATCCAATATCTAAGGCAGCGTACGCGCATAAAGCTAAATTTAATAAATTTCACGCTCTGACTCGCGCAAAAACCGTGATAACTCGGGAAATATATACAATACAAATATAAAATATAGCCTATGGCATAAATAAAGTTTATTTCATAAAATTACACAACAACAACAACAAAATCAAGAAATCTTAAAATAGTATAAGGCATTGTGTAAACGAAAACATGAGTTCGATAATACTGCATTAGTGGAACACTGTGTTGCAGTTATTATCGCCCGTCTCTGGCGCTGGAACCATACACGAATTTTTAATACTATTTGTTTTTGTTTTCTTTCTTAAATTGGTTTGGTACATTAAAAAAATAAAATTAAATATAATATTGACACTTAAATATATACTTGAATAAAAATACCTAAATTTAAGATTACATAAAAATAGATTACAATAGAATTTCACAATTAATTATTACAATAAGAATAAACAATATTGGTAAATTAGAAAAAAAAATCATAAACGATAAAATATATTATGTGTGTGACATGTGTATGTGTTGATTGTATTTATGTGTAATGTGTGAGAGATGTATATTTACATAATATAGCAACACTCCCTGGTTCCCGGCCTGCCCGCGAGCGGCGCCGTCCATATAGATATTTGGTCTAAGTATCCCACTAGCGCCGTCAACTCCTGCGGCTTATAAAAACAGTACGCCTTAAGCGTTGAAGGGATACGTACACATGTTTGGCACTCGTTTCCCCCCGCGTACTCGGGAACGCGCAGTGTGTTTTTTAACGTAACCTTTTTTGTACAATGCTGAGTTAAGTTAATTGTAAGATAGAGATAATAGCGGGTGTGTGAAGTTAGTTAATAAACATTTGATGGACACTATTTTCGTGTTTTGTTTAACGCCCCGCGATAAATGGCGTCCAACTAGTGGCCTACGTACCTAAAGGCTATAAACTTTGAACTAAGTGTTGGTGTTGTTTAGGTACAAAGTGTAGTTAAAAGAAAAAAAAAACTATCGTACGATCTGTGTATAGTCGTTTTGTGCATAATATATAGACAATATCAAACACAGATTCTGTTGTTCAACACAAATTAACTTACAAACAATTGTTTTAGTGGTTCGATAGTGATGCATGGACTATTTTAACGAACTTTCTTGTTAGGTAAACAATTGTTTTAGTGGTTCGATAGTGATGCATGAACTATTTTAACGAACTTTCTTGTTATGTAAACAATTGTTTTGGTGGTTCGATAGTGATAAATGACTATTTAACGAACTTTCTTGGTGTAGTCGTGATAGGTGATGCAATACTCAACATTTTATTCGCAATTGTAATGCCTCAGACACGTAGTAAGACGGGTCTTACTCTTAGTGAGGATCAGGTTTCGGACATGTCGACCGCGGACGAGTTTCCTGAGGCTGGCGCTAGCCACTCGTCTTCTCAACCTACTCAGGTCGTGATGACAGATCAACAGCTGTCGCTCCTCCTGCAGCAGGTGCTGCGCGCTCAAAGCATGGATCCACCACCTTCTCCATCATGTCTTTTAGCCGGTAATTTCGCTAAATGTTCAGCACGTTTTGATGGGACTAAGGACAGTGACGTGCTGGCGTTTATAGATGCGATTGAAACGTACAAAGATTGCGTGCCTATGGAGGAGAGGATCGCTATACGCGGTCTACCAATGCTACTTACGGGCATCGCGGCGACATGGTGGCAAGGCGTTAAACAGTCTGTTCATACGTGGACCGAAGCGACAGACTTACTGAGGAAAACGTTCGGCCCCCGCCTTCCTCCACATCGTATATATCGGGAGTTGTTCAGTAAGGAACAAGGTGAAGAGGCAACTGACATCTTCGTGTGTAAGGCGCGCGCTCTAATATCGCAGCTTCCGCCTCAGACCCTTCGAGAAGATGTTCAACTAGATATGGTGTATGGTCTTTTAAACAAACGCATAAGAGAAAAAGTGGCTCGTAGCTCCTTTACAAGTTTTATGCAGCTTATTGAGCAAGCGCGCCGTGTCGAAGACTTGTATGAAGAGAGTCATAGTTCCGGCCGCCGCAATCCAGCAGTTCCAAGTGTTAAGGAGTTTACTCGGGAGGTTACGTCTCCATGTGTACCGAGTCCGACATCACACACATCTCAATCTTCAAGTATGAGGAAGTTACGGAAAAAGTGCGTTTATTGTAAGCTGTTTGGACACAGAAAGGAAAATTGCCCCAAACTTAAAAAGAAAGAAGGGGATGCCAAGATGGTTGAGGATACTAGCCATGATGGTAACCGAGTAACGCTTACCTGTTTTGGGTGTGGAGCCCCTGGCGTCATCAGGTCTCGCTGCCCGACGTGTACGACGAAAACGGCGACTACAAATGGACAATCGTCATCGTCCGCGTTTTTGTCGGTTACCGCGAGCGGTGTAGGTGTTAATCCGCGTAGTAGGCCGATTTTAAATATTGAAGTGCTCGGTCAACGTGGGCGTGCGATTATAGACACTGGTGCGAAACAATGTATAGCTAGTAATAGTTTTAGGAATTATTTAGTTAAGTCTGGTATTAATTTTAAGTTTGTAAATTTAGAGTTAAAATTTGCTGATGGTTCAGTGCGATCTGAACCTGTGGAAACGGCGTGTGTTGAAGTTGGCGTGAAAGGAGTAGCAATCCCTACGTTATTTATAGTATTACCTAATGCTAAAGATTCATTGTTAGGAATGGATTTCATAAACGATGCTGGCATGGTACTTGATTTTAGTAATAAGTGTTGGTCGATGTCACGCGTAGCTGGCAGCTTCCCACTGGAGTATGAGACTCTGGAAGAGTCTATTAAGTGCTCAGCGGTGCAGTTGCGGTTACGAGAAGATGAAGGTTCTTCTTTAGGCTCACAGCAACGGGAGGCTCTATCGGCTTTATTAGAGAAGAATGAAGATATCTTCCAGCCAGGGGGAGCTCCGACGAAATTTGCTGTTCATCGAATCGACACTGGTGAGTGCAAACCCATTTCAGTACCTCCATACAGGATAACTCCAGCCAAGAAGGAAATCATGAGGAAGGAAATTGACAGGATGCTAGCAGAAGGGATTATCGAGGAAGCTGACTCCGAGTGGACCTCACCTGTAGTGTTAGTACCCAAAAAGAATGGAGAAGTTAGGTTTTGCGTAGATTACAGGGCTCTCAATTCTGTTACTCGAACCGACAAGTATCCTTTGCCGGTGATTGATGAGCTGCTGCAGTCTACGACCATGAATAGTGTAATGAGCACTATTGACCTGAAGGCAGGTTACTGGCAAATCGAAGTGGCTGAGGAAGATAGGAATAAAACTTCTTTCGTTTCTCCTTACGGGACTTTTAGGTTCCGGAGGATGCCATTTGGATTGAAGAACTCGCCGTCAACCTTTCAACGGCTTATTGACAGGTTCAGAGCAGGCCTTAAGGATGTGAAGGTAGTAGCTTATCTTGACGATATCCTGATTATCTCAGAAAATTTTCAAACTCACCTAGAAGATCTTAATATGATCTTTGATCGCTTACGGTTATTTGGATTACGTGCTAACCGCAACAAGTGTGTTTTCGCGAGACAGAAGGTGACCTATTTAGGTCACGTGATTTCTGAGAGAGGTATCGAACCTGACCCAGGTAAAGTGAAAGCTGTTATGGACATGAGACCTCCGAAAAATCTTAAAGAGTTACGGACGTTCTTACAGACCTGCTCTTGGTTCAGGAAATTTATTCCGCAGTTTTCCGAGGTCGCACGTCCCCTTACTGACCTTACAAAGAAGAATCGACGTTGGCACTGGGGGGAGGACGAATCAAATGCTTTTGAGCAATTAAAGGTACTACTTACGTCCAGTCCGATTCTTAGGCAGCCAGATTTCAACGAACTGTTCATTCTTCGCACAGACGCAAGTGCGTTTGCGTTGGGTGCCGTTTTGATGCAAGGGTCCGAAACCAAAGACGAACGCCCCATTGAATATGCCAGCAGGTTATTGACAGCTGCTGAACGGAATTACCACACTACTGAGCGTGAAGCTTTGGCGGTAGTATGGGCCTTAGATAAGTTCCGTTGTTATTTAGAAGGTGCTCAGGTAAGAGTTGCTACTGACCACCAACCCTTACGATGGTTGTTGTCAGTCAAGACGCCTAGCGGCCGATTAGCTCGTTGGGCTATGAAGATTCAGTCCTATAATTTAGCAGTGGAGTATACCCCAGGTAAGGTGAACGTGGTCGCAGACACGTTAAGTCGTCCTTCTGGAGTTGACAACCCCTGTGATGTCTGTCCCGTCGTGGTGGATTTGCCTCACAAGACCCCAGAGGAAATTCGAGATGCCCAGCTCGCAGATCCAGTAATAAAGGTAATTATACAGGATTTTGAAGAGGGTGATCCTGATGCTTCCACTAAATGGACTGACCAAGGGTATTACCTGGATCAAGGTGTAGTTCTCCGGGCAAATGATTCTGAGGAGGTTGACGAGCCGAAGTTGTTAGTTCCGGCAGCTATGCGCGAAGAAGTACTCCAAGCACTTCATAATGCACCGACAGCTGGTCATCTCGGAATTGAGAGGACCTTTCGTCGTATAAGAGAACATTTTTATTTTCCAGGGATGAGAAGTTTTGTGGAGGAATACGTCAAAAAGTGTGAGATCTGCCAGAGATATAAGTCTCATAACCAGAAGCCTCCTGGTTTTTTGCAGATTCCCGAGCTACATCAGAGGTTTGAAGTCCTTGCGATGGATTTGTTTGGTCCTTTACCCCTAGGTCCGCAGGGTGAGAAGTGGGTCTTCTTGGTGGAAGACACAGCTACCAGGTGGGTAGAATTATTCCCTCTCAAGGACGCAAAAGCCGAGACTTGTGCCCAAGTGCTGGTCGAAGAGATCTTCTTAAGATATGGATTTCCCCGTCGCATCATCAGCGACAATGGTACCCAGTTTGTATCAGCCGTGATGCAGAAGGCTTTGTTTGTTTTAGGGGTGAAGCAAAGTCTGATTCCTGCTTACCATCCCGAAGCTAATCCTGCCGAGCGTAAGAATAGGGATTTAAAGCAAACTATAGCTATGTTAGTTGGACCAGAACATAGAAACTGGCCCAATGTATTGCCTATGGCAAGATTCGTACTTAACACCAGCTATAATCAAGGCACCGGTAAGACAGCAGCCTTTTTAAATTTCGCCAGAGAATTGCGATCTCCCATAGAAGTCTCGTGTGATATAAGCACAATTGTGGGACAAGAGAGATTTGTACCACAAATAACGCCGTACTTGCAAAGGTTTGCCGCCCTTCTTCCAAAGGTAGCCGAACGGGTTAAACGACAGCAGGAAAGTCGCAAGGTTGTAGCCGACAAGCATCGTCGTGAAGAGCCTTCGTACCAGGTAGGTGATCTGGTATTGTTAGAGACCCACAGGCTCAGCTCTTCCGCTCAGGGATATACGGCGAAATTTGGCCCTCGTCGTGATGGCCCCTATCGTATTCGTCGTTTTGTTGGTCCTACATCGTTGGAGGTAGAAGATAAGGATGGGGTATTGTTGGGGAAGTACCATGTCAGTGCGTTGACCCCGTATCTCTCTGAGGGACAGCTCCTTTCACGACGTAAGAGAGGTAGACCTGCCAAGTCACTCCCGAGACGTGGTCGTGACTTGGAGGGGGAGGCTATAGCAACACTCCCTGGTTCCCGGCCTGCCCGCGAGCGGCGCCGTCCATATAGATATTTGGTCTAAGTATCCCACTAGCGCCGTCAACTCCTGCGGCTTATAAAAACAGTACGCCTTAAGCGTTGAAGGGATACGTACACATGTTTGGCACTCGTTTCCCCCCGCGTACTCGGGAACGCGCAGTGTGTTTTTTAACGTAACCTTTTTTGTACAATGCTGAGTTAAGTTAATTGTAAGATAGAGATAATAGCGGGTGTGTGAAGTTAGTTAATAAACATTTGATGGACACTATTTTCGTGTTTTGTTTAACGCCCCGCGATAATAAGAAGATTTTCAGTCTCATCATATGTAAGTGGACTGAGCCAATCCGTTACCACTTTCTTACATTTTCTTGATGATATTTATCTCAGCAGATGACTTCCGAGTCGGTGGTGATAAACAAAACAACCTGACTTTTTAAAAGTTAGCCATATCTGTTAGTCGTATGTTATAAATATATCTAATAACATCAGATTTTTACTAACTAAACTGTTGTATTATCAACCTATGTCAGTAATCAACCAAACGTGATTTAAGTAGCCTTAATAAATCTAGCGTCTACCTATAGAATGAAGAAATCTCGTCGCAAATTCGTGTTGAATTTGTCACACGGTGTACCTTTTTGTTATATAAAAATATATTTACAATTGCGGACCCTTTGGGGACGGTGTATCTTAAATATTTCCACGTCGGGATGGCGGGTTGGGTCTGCATACGTCACCTTGTTTATTTACTAAACGACGGAGTCAACGCGTATGTTTTTGTTCGTTGGGTTATACAGTTTGATCTAAACAAGCCTTATGGGTCCGAAAATCGAGGGGTGTTCGGTCCACGGTCGTTTCTTTTTATTTATTTCAAGTAAGCCCTGACTGCACAACTGATAGTAAGTGATGATGCAATCTAAGATGAAAGCCGACGAACTTGTGAAAAATGAAATCACATATTTACGTGTATTTTAATATGTATTTATGGTGGGGTAACTAGCCACCGGCCAGACCTGGTAGGATGGTAACTATTGATAACTATAGCCTGACCAGAATTGAGAAAATCTCTAACACTCCACAGTAACCTCAGTTACCAGTACCAAGTAGTAAGTAAGATAGCTGTGTATTATTCATTGCTTGAGGTATCGAGGCAATTGACCTATTTTTTTGGATGATTGGATCATCTTTGTATCTCTATATAATTTCTATTGATTAAGATACGTCACTGTTTTCGTAAAATTGCAAACCGGCGACTAGTTATAGACCTTTATTTCTTTAAACCCCTTTAAATGTATTATGGTTGAATTGCAACCCATGTTCGACGATTGGCGGGGAATTACCAAGTAGTAAGGGTACATAGATTATGAGGGCGCCTAATCAATCGTCGTACGTAGGCTTTTACTGGGGGCAGCTAATATTTGCGTACAGCCCGTCTGAAGACAATCGGCTGGGGCTTCAAAGCTGCCTTTGTGCATATCTTATCACATGATAAGTGGTTTTCCGCCGTCTATAAACTATAGATCTAAAGCTATAGACAATTGTCTAGTTATTTTTGGATCGTACCGTGGACAGCTCGATTTTTTAAATGTGGAAAGCTCTATAGTTACTTCCGAAAAAAGTAATTTGGAAGAGATTTGGATAATATTGCATAGCTTGATTAAAAAAAATCGATTTAGATATTATCAACAATGTTAGCCGTAAATAATATTTCGTCATTTACAGCACACATCAATTCAAACTATCAATCAATGTAATATTTTATACTTTCCTGCGATTCGGCCTATAGGAATCACTAATCTTTAATCACGGAATCCCATAATATACCGTTATTGACAAAGTAAGTAGATGTAATAACTAAGTACGGATATACCTAGATGAAGTATGAAAGTTCAATATTTGTGATACAAATTACGAAGCCAAATTTGGTCGTCTTAAGCAAATTTCGGGTGGAAAGTTGAAAAAGAATAAACAAGATACCGCTCGAGCTATTGAAATTACCAAGTAATTTAATAAAGCGGGCGATAACTCTAACTAGCGCGTCCCTGCGGTGCGCGGCGGCTAGATAAAAGGAAAATAAGTTTAACGAGAAAACTTCGCGCTATCTCGAGCGCAGGCCGGCGCGGGGGAGCGGGGAGCGCGGAGCGCGGAGCGGACAGCGCGGGGCGGGGCGTGTCAAGCGCTACTTTTTTCGCAATTTTCGATTACATTTCCGATTTGAAGCGTACATAAATATATATCGTAGCAATCTGCTTACATTTGATTTTTAACCGACGAAAAAAAAAACAGGGGAGGTTCTCAATTCGACACGTATATACACACACCGGCATATTTAGCTGAACATAAAAAAAGGTTTGATATCAGTATCATATAAGGTTGCTGGCTGGTTTATACGTCCTTTAATTTCATTTAAAATGCTTAAGTAAATTAAAGCAACTAAATGACACAGTTATTTTTTACTTTTGACGTGACAACGTCTTATTCGATAGAGCCGGCTGCACGCACGAAAAAACATGACTCATGCGGCGTTACCTCGCTTTGAGGCGTTCCATATAAGGCTTGAAGTGCAAGCGAGAGCGCGGAACGAGCGACAAAGAAGCACAATCGGCCTTTGCGTTCGGCAGCGTTCGACATCCGTCTATTAAATATATTAATTTTTAATTAAAAATTAATATATTTATTATAAATTTAAAATATAAATTTATAAAATCAAAATCAATTATTTTATTAATTTAAATTAATATTTATAAAAATATTCTTAAATTAAAAATTTTAATAACCAATTAAATGCTTCCATTCCATCAGTATTTTCTTAAGATATTGTCACGTTCAACTATCGTCAGTAAACCGACTTTACAGACAACCAATTTTTTTAGTGTGTTTTGAGTCGGTTCTATTTTTTGTTAGAATTTATTTACTTTTTAGTGCGTTTTGGGTCGGTTCTATATTTTGTTATTTTTTAAGATAAGTACAGAATTACTTCAATAAATGAAAAGTCAGGTTTTTGTCACAAAAATATCTCACATAACTAACTAAAAGTTATTAAGACCACCACACGTCTTTCAAAAATCTATTAAAATTTTTTTCAACATAATTCACTAAATACAGTACAAGTACCTACTATAAGTACACTTATACGTTTAATAAAGCCAAAATACCTGCAAAAGTAAGTATGTATGTACTATATTACATACTACTCGGGCAAGTATGAGTACATAAGTGAACAGACGTTACAATAATGATCAACAAGAAACTCAAGATGAGTTATATAAACTAAGAAAGTACTAAAAACCAAGTATGTATCTGCGTGTATGAAAATTCTCATGTTACAAACTTAACTCGAAGTATCGAGTGTTACAAAAGTTGAGAGTAGTTAAGGCGCTATAAATTATGAGTACGAAGTTACGGAGTTGCGTTAATAATAAATAGTTGAGAGTCTCGCCTTGAGATCCGCGTGGGAAGAGCTGTTAATTCTAATATACGGTTACAGCGTGTGCTGTGGGATTACTATTACCGAATTAACTGATTGGTGCAGTGGTTATGTGGTTTGGGTGCGGAATTGTTTTTACAGTTTGTTTTCACATTTGCTACTAGCCGACTTGGCGAACTTTGTACCGACTAAACTGTCAACTATAATTATTTGCAATTTACCATTTACAATGTGTAGTGTGGATTAAAATCTTCCTTGGACTTACAAATATTTTAAATTTGGTTTTGAATGCAAGTTCTGCCGCTCTCAAGTTTAATATACACACTTACCTTTTAAACCAAATTGGGTAAAATTTGGAATGGAGATAGGTAATTATTCCTATAACGTACTTAGTGAAAATACTAAATTTAAGACAGACGTAGTTCCGGGCATTTGCTAGTATGAAATGTCAGCTAATAAAATACCACGTGAGTCTGGAACCGTTGGTACGTTTGTGACACTAAGGTGACGCTCGATTTGACCGCGCGATAAAAATCTTAACGTGCACCCAGTCTCACAAGGGATGGTAATGGAGTATTAGTTTCAATTCAAGATAATCCTTTTTACAAGGAAATGTATTTTCAAATAACTCTATGACAAAGAATGAACATCTATATCTGATAACTGATACTTACAAGAATATTTTAATTATTTATTAGAATTTAATAAATACAATTATATTGAAGATGTTTTCCACAAGAAACCGACGATCGCAAGCGACAAACTTACCCAGGTCCAACACCAAATTCTCAACGTAAGTTTCATTTTGAAGCGAAAGAGAGGTCAGGAGATTTTGTCTTTATGTATAATTGCGACAATAACAAAATACATAAATTATTAAATATATTTCCATTTGTTCTGCCGCTACGGTAGTCGGCGATCGACATATTGCAAACTTTGAACTCCTTTTGAAAGCACAGTGCTCATATTCGTAGAAATCCTTGTGATTTAACAAAGGAATATTTCGTATAAATGGAGAGAAATTCACTTCATGAAATGGAAAATTCTAACATGTTTTTTTTCAGTGAAATATTTTCTTGTAATATAGGTATTTCAAGAATACCTCTATGATCTTTGTATTTAGTACTTACATGAAAGTTAAGAGGTTTATACGTTCTTATTAAACGACTTAAAAAAAAAGGAGTTTCTCAATTCGACCGTATATATTTTTTATAACTACAACTCAAGCGTAATCACATAGGTATACTTCCACGCAATCTTTGGTTCGTTATAACAGTAAACACATTATCACCAAAATACAAAAAATTTGCCATATTGGATTCAAACAGGCATTAATTTACGGAATTTCATTATAAATAGTTGTGAATAATGTATTTATTTTGCTAATTACGGTGCTATTGCGTAAAAGGAGAATGCCAGATCCTAACCCAGAAAGAACACAAATTATAAATATACTAAAAATATCCCGTTATTTATATAAATGTTTGACAATAAGCCATCTTTACTGTTGGACTTTGGAATAAAAATTCTGTTAAAAAAAGTAATTAAACTATTTCCTTTTAATTTACGCTCTTTATGCATTTTAAAATCTTTATTAATTCACTGGGTTCTAGCCTTTTAAATCGTTTTTATTGTATTTTTATCTAAAATGGGCTCCAAATGTTTAGTTAGTATCCGGAGTCGGTAAGTCTGTTTAAAAATGTAAGTACTTCATGATACTTTGCGTCTGTCATGTGTCATGTCAATGCGTAGTTAGATTTCAGTTTATCCGTTACCGTGTTTTTTAATACAAACACTCCAAGTTCTAGAGCTTTTAAATGTAATTTATTTTACATAATAAAAAAAATGCAATAAAATGATGCATAATACATGGTTGTACAATATGTTTTTATTAGTGGGTTAAAGTCCTAAAGTGGGTACATTGTCTGGCATTTTGCAATTAAACATTTTAGAGTCACCATCTGAACAAGCTCTGCTTTTGGAGTGAAACGTACGCAGAGGGTTTTCTGTCGGATCTGGGTAGCTTTGTCGATTGAATTCGTCGGTTATTCGCGGAAAACTATTTGCCAAATAGACTGTATAAGTTATCCTGGTTTTCGTTTCGTTCGGGGCATTGTCACGCGTTGTTAGAACTAACGATGCGGACAGTTGGCAGTGGTCATAAAAGCAGGCGTGAAACTGTCGAAAAATCTATTTGCTTTGGCAGCACTTCGGAACACATATGTTCTAGCCAACGACCTCAAAAAACTTTTTTATACTAATAGTTTGTATTAGAACTTACCAATAACTCATACCTTCTTCATCGGCAATTTTTTTCTATATTAGAGTGGTTTTGGAAAATACAACCAAACCCAGCAAATGGCATTGTAATCGCGTTTCGGATTGTGATTTTTTGTATAGTCAGACTAGAGTGACTAGACTCCTCATAGGTGACATAGGTTATTCCTGATAAGCTGATCCTGAATGTGTTATATAATGAAGGACATGTCTCCAATTATAAAAGCCTTTGAATTAAAAGTTATCGTGAAATTAAGATGTATTCGTTTCAAATAATAATACTCGAGTTCAAATGTTTTTAAAACATGCCTAACATCTTTACGCAAATACTTATTTTAGCTTTGAGTTAAATATAGCCAAAGTCTTGGAATTATGAAAATCCAAGATAAACTTTTAAAGGAGCATAAAAACTCAATTAAAAATAATTATCCACGTCAGGATCAAGTAGCTGACTTGGTCGCGGCATACTTTGTGATTCTATATAAGAATTGTGCTACCAACTATATTTGTTATAAAAATTTTAACAAAAAATAGAACCAACTCAAAATGCACTAAAAAGTAAAAAATAACTGTGTCATTTAGTTGCTTTAATTTAATTTAGCATATCTATGAAGTCGGTGCCAGCAAGTTTAAGGAATATTTATTTAACATAGTAAAGCAGTTTGTAGGTTATAGGTAATGTCCTTAAAGTAGAAACCTTGGCTGGCACCGACTCCTAGATATGCTTAAGTAAATTAAAGCAACTTAATGACACAGTTATTTTTTACTTTTTAGTGCATTTTGAGTCGGTTCAATTTTTTGTAAAAAAAAATTATTTCTTACTTTTTAGTGATTTATCGCCACGTAACGTACTCTTACTATACTGTCATAGTATATTATACGGCACTTGTAGCCAAAAAGCTACCGATACTTGTACAAAAGCCGAAACCACTGCAAGTGTGTCTATAAAATTTGAAGAGTTATTGAGAACCTCCTCCGCTTTTGTTCGTCGGTTAAAAATTGTAAGTGGGTACAAGTAGCGGCACGAAACTCTAGCGCTGACCGTTATTGCGCAGAAGTAAAAATTTAGGTATCATGGGGGAGTTTGAGGAATGAAGGGCGGGCGTGCGAAGCGGTGAGTGGCTCCCCGGTCGCATTCCGTCCCCCGCACCGAAACGACGCACCGAGGACTTCCAGTGTACAGTCTCGCTCTGAGTTGCATTGTTATTATTGTTAATTTTCAGTTGGTTTGTTAAATATAATTATATGTTTTGTTGTTTTTTTAAGTTTGTTTATGAATTTAAGGGAATAATATACCTAGAAGAAATACCGTTTTGCGACGCCAGGCGTGTTACCATTGCCAGATTCAGATTAGACTAGTCTTATATCTTAAATAAAAATTGACAATACAATTATAAAACAGTTTTAAAATTTATGAAAAACCAACTACGTCGTACGTCTTGGATGGTGTTCCCGCCGAATGTGACAGTTGACAGTTGACACTGACATTAGCCAAGATGGCGGGCACTCTGCTTCTCTTATTTTTTTTTAATATTGGGGTGACAGCTTTTTGATACTTACTCGGCCTCTCCTGATACCAAGTCGTCCTCGACTGTAATATTTTGCAGATGGAACTTCGCTTGAGATGTCTTCTGTCACAGTCATGTCTGATGCCTCGTCTCTACTAGGCATTGAAGGTCCAGTTTCTGCAAGTGAGATGGCAGATGGACCTGCATCGTCATTATTAATCTGTAGATCCCTCATCTGAAAGATTATGACTTTATTCATTTATATGTCTCACATAAGGGTTAAGCAGATGCATAAAACGGACGAAAAGAAGGAGAAAACTAAGCAGTATAATGTGCTAGATGTGTAAGATCTCCAGCATCCCAACTATTTTGTATCACTGTCGTATGAGTCAACATTCGAAAATTGATAGGTGGACATACATACGTCAAAGGTTAGTCGCAAGTCTTGCAGACGAACCGCAGGTCGAACGGGAAACCCGCAGGATAGGCAGACAAGCCGCAGAATAAGCGGACGAACCGCAGGTAGGCCGGACTGACCGCAAGATGGAGGGACTAACCGCATGATGGGCGGACTAACCGCATGGTGGGCGGACTGACCGCATGATGGGCGGACTGACCGCATGATGGGCGGACTGACCGCATGATGGGCGGACTGACCGCATGATGGGCGGACTGACCGCATGATGGGCGGACTAACCGCATGGTGGGCGGACTGACCGCATGATGGGCGGACTGACCGCATGATGGGCGGACTGACCGCATGATGGGCGGACTAACCGCATGATGGGCGGACTAACCGCATGATGGGCGGACTAACCGCAAGATGGGCGGACTAACCGCATGATGGGCGGACTAACCGCAGAATGGGCGGACTAACCGCATGATGGGCGGACTAACCGCATGATGGGCGGACTAACCGCAAGATGGGCGGACTAACCGCTATGTGCCGTTACATGGTAATGTTAGTAGCACAAGGCAAAATCAATACTTACTTTGAAAAAAGGAGGCGCACGTTTCAGGACACCATTCCCCTTTCCATGGTACCATGTACTGGGAAGCCGCTTGGGTTGTCTTCCCGAAGCTGCCTCCTAGCAGTTTGAGTTCATACCGCCCATTTGGTAGGACCTTGGTGACTTTGTAGGGTCCTCGCATCCCAGAGTCCAGTTTACCCGTTGATTGTGAGTATTTTATGACGAAAGCTAAATCATCCAGTTGGTACTGTCGTGGTGCATGTCTGTGACGATTAACCAAAGCATCCTGCTGCTCCTGGTTATTTCTTAGCAGTCGGCTTGCTCGGTCTCTGTTGAGTTCACGTAGTGCCTCTCTGTCGGTTTCTGGTGTACTGAGTGCTAGGTCTCTGATGAGAGAGCGTATGATCGGCGTAGTGGCATCAGTTCCAATCATTAGGTTGATGGCTGAAGTTTCGGTGGTTTTCTGCTTGGTGATGTTTAAAACTAATTGCAGTTTCCAAATTGTAGTTGACCACGAAGCGTTTTTATGACCTACTTCTATGCGGAGCATGTTAAGAACAGTTCTTACGTAGCGTTCTACCTGGCCATTAGAGTTGTGCATCTCAGGGGTGATGTAATGCTATTCTGACCCGAGTTCGGTTATCCATTGGACGAAGTTGGTAGATTCGAACATCCTGCCCCTGTCAGTGACTAACATCTTAGGAACGCCAAATAACGAGACGGCATTAGTCATTACTCTCTTTAACTCGCTAGTATCTTGACGGTAAATAGGATATAGGAGGCAAAATTTTGTGAAGGCATCTACTAGTATTAAAACAAACTTGAAACCCTCTGACTCAGGTAGGGGTCCTAGGGTATCTGCGTGTACGATCTCGAACGGGACATTCGGTTTAGGCCAGGATGATATTTTCTGTAATGGGGCTCGGGGAACGCGCTTTTTAGAAATACACACTAAACAGTGAGATATGTATTTAGAAACAAATTGACGAAGATTAGGGAACCAAAAATGTTTCAGGATAAGATCTGTTGTTTTATAGGTACCAATGTGTTCGTGCTCATCATGAAAAATCCTGAGCAGGCTCAGTCGGTGACCCCTGGGTATATAACAAAGGAATCGCGGTTCGTTGCCAACAGAAACGTACTTATAACATAACAGATCATTTTTTTTGAAGTAGCGAGTAGGATCAAGTTGTCCGTTCGCAAGTTTTTCTATAAGGTCTTTTGTTTCATTATCAGCGGCTTGCGCTATTTGTGCCCAGTTACGGGGTTTTGAGATTTGGTAAACTGAGGCAATTGGATTCCGACTGAGGTAGTCAGCATGGGGCAACATGATCCCTTTTCGGTATTCAATAGAGAAATTAAAGTCTTGGAGATAAATCCACCAGCGTGCAACACGAGGAAGTAGATCTTTCTTACGTTCAGTGGACTTAAGAGCGTTGCAATCCGTGACGACCTTGAACTGTAGACCTACCAGGTAATGACGGAAGTGCTGCAAAGCTTTCACGACTGCCAGCGTTTCCAGCTCATAACTATGGTATTTGCCTTCTGCTCCCTGTGTAGCTTTGCTAAAGTAAGCTACCACATGTTTTCCACCATCAGGGTAAATTTGTAATAGTACGGCCCCGTAGCCAGCGGAGCTAGCATCGGTGTGAACTTCGGTGGGGAGTTCGGGTTTAAATATTGAGAGAACGGGCTCACTAGTTAGGCATTGAACTATGTCCTGTTGGGCCCTTTCTTGTTCTGGACCCCAGCAGAAATCCACACCTTTTCTGGTCAGATGGGCAATACATGCGGTCCTAGTCGCGTAATTCCTAATGTACTTACGGAAATATCCCGCAAGTCCTAAGAGTTGTCGCACCTGTCTAACATTTCCTGGCACTGGAGCATGCTTTAAAGCTTCGACCTTCCGCGGGCTCGGCCTTACCTGACCAAAACTAATCACTCTACCCAAGTATTCGACCTCTGTTGTTAAGAACGAGCACTTTTTGAGATTAATTGAAAACCCTGCACTTGTAAGCGTTTGCAAGACCCTGTTCAATAAAGAAATGCCCTCCTCAATAGTTTGGCTTAGGAGTAGTACGTCATCTATGTAGACTAGTACATTACCTGCTTCTATGAATTCATGAAGTGTTTGATTAATAATGCGCTGGTACACGATCGGGGAATTCGTCAAACCATAAGGCATCTTGAGGTAATGACCTTCTGGAGTCACGAACCCCGTCAGATGCACGGAACCTTCATTGATCCTGATTTGGTGGAAACCAGTCGCCATGTCTAGACTACTGAAGTAGGTATAACGTCCTAGTCGATCAATGTGGTCATCTATTAATGGAAGGGGGTATCTCTCTTTTTCAGTGATGCGGTTCAAAGCTCGATAGTCTACACACATTCGGTCAGTCCCATCTTTTTTTTTACTAGAATGATGGGACTGGCATACTCCGACCGTGACTCCCTTATTATGCCTTTGCCCATTAAGTCTTTAATTATTTCACGAACCTTAAGTTTTTCATCGTACGATAGTTTGTAGGGGCGGTACACTACGGGGTTTGTACTAGTTAGCCTAATTACCATCTCGCCTGTAGTAACTGTACTTGTTGCAGTACCAGAAATAAAATACTTTGAGAACGTTTGAACAATAGACATCAGCGAGTTACGCAGGGCACCTTGTAATGGGGTGGTGACCAATGTTTGGTCAAACATCTGGACTTCCTCGACGCGAGCACAGACAGACTTTGTTCGCGTTAAGTACTGCTTGTCTTTTGTGCGTACATACATGATGCCTTCCCGATTAAGAATATCCGTTCCAATTATAATAGAAGTATTATTCATACAAGAATCAGGGACAACAATTAAATCAGCTTCTAATGATATGTCACTTAATTCAATGGTTACTGTCACAAATGAAGTAGCTACAATTTCCCGTTCACTTATTCCCCTCAAGACGCAGTGCTTTGGTTTTGCGCAACAAGACAGGTATTTCAGAGCACGAGAGGAAATCAATGACACATTTTGAGCTCCACTATCTATAAGCACATCCATGGGGATGCCTTGAACTACTGCAGTCATCACATCTTTATTGCCCTTCATAAGGTCTGTACACAAATTAACATTTCTCTGATTATTTGACTGTGACCGATTTTTCGCAAAACAGGTATCTGCAATGTGACCAGTCTTTTTGCAGAATGAACATTGCATAGCATGTTTAGTAGTAGAAGTATTAAGCTTGGCAGCAGGAGTATTAACTGTTGACTCTACCCTGGGCCTCTTGGGACAATTGCGTCCTAGGTGACCGCGATAATGGCAGACATAACATTTGGTATCACGCTCTGTGGACAGATGCTGCGAGGTGCGCTTATTTGACACTCTGACACGATCATTATGGGTTGGTTTGGTGTAAATTGAAAGAAACGAGACTAAGTCTTCCACTGACAGACTTGCATTCGCCGCGGCAGCCCTAACCTGAGGGTTATCGATACCTCGGATAACTATGAGAGTACGCAGTTCGTCAGTTAGGCCTTTTACTATGCGTAGCCGCAATAATGTGCGTCGGGCATATTCGGCATACGTGGTATACTTTTCGGACGTGCTATTCATCGCATCAAATAGTATGTTGGCATAATCTAACTTCTTAGGACAAAGAGGTTTGAACTCTGTTTTAAAACTAGACCAACCACGATCATTAGTAACCCATTCATTTAACCATACTTTAGCATCGCCTTTCAGGCAAGAAGCTACGCGCGAGAAGCACTCATAATCGCTCCAACCGTTCGCAACTGCGGCACGATCCACCTCTTCACACCAAGTATCAATGTCATGTATGCTTGGATCAAAATTAGACACATAATAGTTGTGTGATCTAGCAGGTTGCAAGGATTTAATGGCTTCCGCAAGCATTGTCACGGTTGAGGTGGCATCTGAACTGCAAGCAATTGGATCTAGATTACAACTATTGGGTGAAAATCCCTGTGAGTTATACGCACGAGATCGTTGCGGGACACCATCCAAACTTGTCTTGTTTCTAGGACACGCAGTGACTTCATGAGCAGAGTTATTAGGCGACGCAGTGACATGTTTGCCCTTTCGCAACGAGTTTTTAGGCGTACTAGTATGTTCGATAGCATTAAGTCTAGTCATGATGTCACTAAGAGTGTTCTGTAACGTGTTGTTTAATGAGCCTACTGCACGCAACGGGGTAGTGCTCGGAGGCGACCGTTTTGTATTTGAACGGCGGTGACTACGTGAGTTATGACTACGGTTCAAGCGACGCGAATCACTATCATCAGAATCATTACACACACGGCGGCGTTTCCGACGAGATACTCGCACGTGACGTGAGCTACTCACCGACTCGTCGCTAGTAGGCCCATCTCGTGAGCGATCACCAGACTCGCTTCGCGAGCGGCGATTGTTGCCTTCCTTTGGCATGTTGATCACCACCACAAGCACTCGGGATGGAAATAAGGCGCGTTTGAAGCACTGCACGACACGTTACGACGCACAAAACTTCGAAACAAGACAAGAAAAGAAATACGTAGGAAAACAAGTTATTGTCTTGTTCCTTAACTACTTTATTAGATACGCGAGCAATTAGGTTTGAATACCACTTCTGAAATTATAAAACAGTTTTAAAATTTATGAAAAACCAACTACGTCGTACGTCTTGGATGGTGTTCCCGCCGAATGTGACAGTTGACAGTTGACACTGACATTAGCCAAGATGGCGGGCACTCTGCTTCTCTTATTTTTTTTTAATATTGGGGTGACAGCTTTTTGATACTTACTATACAATAATGTTTTATTTTTCGACTCCCCGTAAGCTTTTCAAAATTTATTTATTCATTTATGGTAACTATCTATACTATATAATTATGTCTTAAGTAATACGAAATCTTTGGAAATTAGAACTATAAACTATAACATATATAAGCACAAACACGCACGTAACGTACACAAACACATACACACACACGTATGCACGCATGCACACACACACACTCAAACAGATTAAAACGATGTTGTAATATGATTTGGCTATTAATTAGGTAATTAAAGTAAATATTGTATTGCGTACGCGACGGTACCGATGCGCAGCCATCCCTTCTACGTTACGTTCAGCGCTAGACTTACATGCCGCTAGTTATAAATACAAGTGGCTTTGGGACTAGTTGCAATAAAGGCCCGATGGACCCTGAGACCTGTGGTAAGTCAATGAACGTCTAGGGGGGTTCATGAGTATCTGTCGATAAATCCCGTGTACAGCAAATGTGGCACTGCAAGCTGCTATCTTCCCGGAATCTCAGGATGTTGCTGATGCTGAATTTTTCACATCCGCGGGTGCGAAAGCAAATGCGGCTTTTAGCGCTCACATCCGCAAATGTGGATATGGATGCGGATCACGGTTGTCTAATATAATGCGGAAGCTCTGCAAATGCGGATGCGGATATGAATATTCGCAACATCTAGTAAGTATTCATTCTCGCCACAAGGTTACTCTGTACTGGGCTACATATGGACGGATGGTTCCAGGACGCTACTTCGTAGACATCTCTAGATCACAAATAGAAACTGCTGTTTTCCATGCTTCTTTTCAAGCGCTGCTACTAGAGATTAAATAAATCATTTATTGCGTAATACACGGTAAAAGTTGTTTACATTAATAGTATCAGTGTATTGCCATTATTATGGCATGCAACAATAGAATTAAAAATACATTTAGATTAGAGATGTCAGACTGAACAGTAACACTTAATGATAAGAATTTACATAGTGATTATTTAAAGATACCAAGAAAAAAAAAATAATACAATAAATAAATTATTAATGTCAGTATTTGTCATAAGTATTTTAAGTAAATGTCAATTTAATTATTAAAGTTAATGATAATACCAAATCACACTCTAATCGATCGCAATTGTGCTGAGATAATGGGTATATACAAAAAGAACAATCAAATTACATACGAGTCTATCACCGATTTTAATTATTACTTTTATTAAAAAATTCTCTTGTTGAGTAGTAACATGAGGCTATTAAAATTCTTGAGTTCCTTTTTAAAAACATTTATAGTTTTGCTTTTTAAAGTTTCTGGTACATTATTATAAACTCTTAGTGCCTCCCATGACTATTTTTATTGTATAGTTTTATGTAGATGTGTTTTGTTGTAGATTGCAATTAGTGATTCTAATATTACTATTAGAGGTTCTTATTTTTGACATTATATATATTATTCCCATAGGAATAGGTGTTCTAGTCGGTTTAGGGTACCTACTCTTCACCTCGATCAAGTAACATTCATCTTAGTCTTCCTTTTTGAATATTTCCATAAATTTTCGCCGTACACAAATCTTATCTTGTTTAATTCATCCTTTCAGCCCAGACTATCGAAGCAGTATACTTATCTTTGTAACGTGTAGGTATATCAGTTGGTAACTACCAACTCGGCCCTGTTTTGTACGGCGTCTTTGTCAAATCGCGCGACGGCAGCGCAAATATGAACATTCAAAGGAAACAGAAAGTTTACGGACCGTAGCGAAGGTAAGCGGCAAGATCAAACGGCAAGAGGGATATTTGTTTTTTAATACAAACATACAAGAATTTAGAACTCATTCACACTCTGTTGAACGGTATTCACAGTGACGATTTAACAATTTAGTTAAAGAGAAGCAGATGCCATATATTGTTGCCAGCGAGAGATTGCTTGTTCTTTGTAATAATTAAATAATTGACGGAACAGGTTTGCCAATCTGCTTGTCGGTAAATTGGGCACGGCGGTTACACTATCCCGGGTGAGTTACAAAGCTCTACTACCATACCAGGCTTTTTTCAAAATAAGTCGAAATTATTTTTTTTAGTGAGAACTTGTTCCCATTTTAAATTATTAGTCATTTGATGTGGCATTTTTACAGTTATATTTTAAATGACTTCATGGTGATAAGTAGTATTAAACTTCTAATTGAAGCTATGGGCGCCACCTTGGTGCGAGAAAAGCCGATGACAGAGTTTATTTTTCCCATAAATAATTTAGCGATCTCAGCTTTTTTATTATTTCTTCATAAATAATCCTTTACATTACATAATATTTTTCTATAAACTTGCATTTAACAAAATTTTTAAACTTTTTGATATACTTTAAGGCCTGTGCACCAAGATCTCGGTTATCATAACCAACGGTTAACATAACTTTACTATAAATTTAGGCCTGTGTGCAATAAGATATCGGTTATCATAACCAACGGTTAACATAATCTTAACGTATAATTTACTGCTCACGACAACCCGTACGCCGATTAAGGACGTAAGCTCGGTTAAGATAACCGCCCGGTTTACGTCCTTAACCGGCGTACGGGTTGTCGTGAACAGTAAATTTTACGTTTAGCTTATGTTAACCGTTGGTTATGATAACCAAAATCTTGGTGCACACAGGCCTTACTGTTCACGACAAGCCGTACGCCGGTTAAGGACGTAAACCGGGCGGTTATCTTAACCGAGCTTACGTTCTGAACCGGCGCACGGGTTGTCGTGAACAGTAAATTTATCGTAAACTTATATTAACCGTTGGTTATGATAACCGAAATTTTGGTGCACACAGGCCTAACACTCTCAAAAGCAATCCCAACAAATTTCCAATAGTCCTTAACTAAAATTAGCTTAATTATTTATTATGTTAGTCAACGTAATCTATTAAGACCGTGCCACACTACACTCCAGGTAATTGCCCTAGATTGTATAATAATATACAATACCGTAATGAGCACACACTCGAGCCGCGAGCGCCGCGCCTAATTAATCGCTTAAACGATGCATGTGTACCGCGCCTTATGTATTAAGGTTCTTGATGTAATTAATACTAAGCGATACATATATGTATACGTTGTTAGAACTCGAGCGTGCTGTACATTACTGAGTTTATAACATGCCTCATTACACGAAAAATAATACATATTGAAATTCATAATAAAAAAAACATCAAGTAGATTTTGCCATTATTCTTAAGTTTGATGTTAGAATAAGAATCCAAATATAAGGCACCATACTTGATTGCAGTTTGTTTTTTATACAAATAACCACCATATAACGTCACGTCGTTTGTCGTCACGGAATTCAAATTCAAGTCGATTCTATCAAGGCGTCATAGGCAGTTGTTAAAGTTTGACTGCTTCGTGGGTGTAGAGGTTGACCTATGTAGCTTCGGTCGGTCCCAGGTCTATTATTTTTTCTAAGAAATTGTCAGTAAAGTTTAAGCCCGGAAGATGGCGATGTTACACCCTCGTGCCTGGGAGATCACGTTAAGCCTAGGGCTTAACGTTGTTCCTATCAATATTATCAATACGTGACTACGGAAATACGTGTTCGCTAATTGAAATAAACATTATAATATTAAATCCGCCAATTCGCATTGGAGAAGTGTGGTGGGTTTACGCTCCATATCCCGCTATCCTACAAGAAGGGTGATCTAGCCCTCTAGTGACCGTGTAGACCATTAATAAGCCAATAATGATGAAAACTTAAAAGCTTATTTAACTAACCCATATACATTTATATTATCCTACCTAATATTATCCTATCTAATATTATAAATGCGAAAGTAACTCTGTCTGTCTGTCTGTCTTGCTTTCACTCTACAACTACTGAACCGATTTAAATGAAATTTGGTACACAGTAAGTCTATAGCCTGAAAAAGGACATAAGCTACTTTTAATTGCGAAAAAAGGGTTGTAAGGGGTTAAAGGGGGGATGAAATGTTGTATGAAAGTATCGTCATTTTGAAAGCTCAAGACCTATTTCTTAGGCAGTTGATTAGATATTAATAAATATGACATTCAAAGCTTAGAAAAATAAGGCTGGCGTAATAACTAATTCCACGCGGACGAAGTCGCGGGCAAAAGCTAGTTGCTTATAATTTGAGCATAGACATAAAATAAATAAGATTATGAGAGCTACCTTCACCGAGACTGCACTGATATAATATAAATCGGCTCTTCCTTAATTACCTTACTTAGATGTCGCTACCAGCATAGTCTCAGCAACACCTTGTGTTCCAACAAGCTTGGAATTTCAAGTGCCTGCGTAAAATTAGTTATTTAGTTAATTCCCCGCTAGTTATTAGATATAAATTACTGAAGTTGGTGTGAATTTTAACGTACTTGCATACATAAGGTGCATTGTGCTGTAATCTATTGACTACATTGTATTTTTTTCTGATCTTCACATTTTGCTGAACAAGTGCGATTGTAGGTATCTACATAAAAAATAAAAAAAACATATACAAAATATAAAGAGATTTATTCTTTTCTGTTTCATTGTCAAATTGCAACCTTTTTTTTATTCATTGACTACTGCCTTACTTAGATAGTAACGTGCAATTTTAGAAAAGTTACCTTTTATCAAACCAACCATGCATGGTTTATACGCGGCATCGTACCAGAACGCTTAATCGCATAGCGGTAAGTCTTTGCCGTTGGTTTAACAACTAGCAAGACAAGACTAGATTTGAGCCAATTTTGAAATTATCCAGTAAATTGACCAGTCTTAAGAATCGAAACCAGGATCTCCCTATGTTTGCATTGCTAAATGTGGACGCATGGATCACTGATTGTTATATTCTGCTTATAACGGCCTTCTAAGCGGCCAAACTGCCCTCCCTGCAGGAGAGGGGATATGGAGTAAGCTCCATATCCCCTCCACCACGCTGTAACAATGGTTTGCGGGTTTAGCGCTAGAATGTATAATTCATTACGATCTTTATCGGATGTTGATGATAGTGATCGGGACCGACGACTTAACTGCATGGGGGTGTGAGTTCGGTCTTAGAATTAAGACAACGAGTATACATAAAAGTATTTTTAAAATATCCAATGTCGCACACTTATCTCTGTCACAACGTACACATAAGCCATAAATAGGAGAAGCGTATAAATTAAGCAATCTTAATCTTTATTCAGTGGTCCGTGCGAGTGGCGGGTGGGGAGGGGCGAGGGGGCCGGGGGTTGTGTCACTGTAATCAGTATTTAGTGGCGACACTAATCCGGTGCTCGACTTATCTGTTATCTGAGTGATCCTAACGCATGAGCTGGGGGAATTCATGTAATTGCCTTCCATTCTATTTTGTTTGACACTTTTCGCACACGAGTAAATCAGCTTCAGAGGCGAAGCTTCTATAGAAACTAAGTTGTGCTTTTTTATTCATTTGTTAAGCCATCAACATATAAAATATTAACAACGTTGTTTACACCTACAGGCTACAGTGGTTGACAGGCAAACAGAACATAAGTCAGCCTGGCTGAGATTTTTTGAGGAATGATGTTTTGGTTACGTAGTAGATATATTATTATTATATATCCTCTGTTATTTAGTTATAATTAATGCTATTCATATGAGACATATACTGCGCCCCTGCAAGGTCTTCGCCCTGTGCCTGGGCTTGGCTGGCACTGTCCTAGTTACGAACACTGTTGCACTTATATAGAGCGAATAGTGCGAATGTTACTGCGCATAGATGGAGAATTTCGCGTCATTACCCTTGCTTTATTAGGATTGCTTTTTTGAAGCAGCGAGCTAAGTAATTTAAATGGTCAATAAAGTTTACAGAGAACGGCAGTCGCGGGAGCCATGCACGGGAAGCTAGTGCTAATAAAGATTTCGCGCGTCGCGAGTGCGGAACTCACAGTGATTTGTGCGAATGTTGCCGCACGATGCGAAAACTTGCGTAATCACTCTTGGTACATTTTTATTAATGGCCATAAATGTCAACTTTGTTCTAACAATTAAGGTGTAATGAAGAGAAATACAACGATTAATTTAATTATTATTTTAAAAGTAGCGAGCTGGAAAAGAGAGCAGAACGTTAGTTTTAGCAGTGCTAGGTACGGTTAGTAAAGCTCTCGGTTACTGCTTTGCAGTGCATTATACGATATGTTTTAATTGTATATTAGATTTTGTAAAAGAAATAAATGAAAAACAACCGTTACTCGTTGAGAGAAAGTTGATTGAGTTGGTCAACTTTAATAAAAGGCTATTATAACTATCAATGTTACGGGATAAAATGTCTTAATTTTTATTATCCTCCAAGATTACCATCATCCTTCATGCCCTGGAGTGTACACCATTCATTCCTGAAAAGCGGAAGGCCAATAACAGTATATCATACCCCCTTGTGGTTGCCACTATTTTAAAACTAGTAACATCTCAAATACAAACATTGCTTCACGAATTTGAACTGTGATTTACAAACAATAGAATCTAAATTCCCTTGGGTCGTTAGATAGTTCTACGATCTTCTGTTATTAGGTCAGCGGGGTAGGCAGTATACGGAATGTACTTGGAGTGAATCATTGTTGATGACTCCATATTTATTAGGAGTTACGATATACTGCGATATTGTTTTAGGCATCGGCCATAAATTTAAAGCAGTTCGTGATCTAGGAAACCTTCGAGAAGATTTTCCATCTTGGCGGATAATGTATTCGATTTGGGGAGTGGTAATTTATTTCTTTTCAAATAATTTGTAGACTTCAACGATTTGGAGAACAACAAGTTTAATAACTGGTGTTGATTTTATTTGCATATAATCCTAATCTATACTAATATTATAAGAAAGTAAAGTTTGTAAAAATGATCTGTTGGGATATTACAAAATTTCTAAAAAAACATAACACTGCCGCTATGGTGTCCAAATTAAGTTGACCTCCCCCATGTTATGTTATACGTACTGAATAGGGGTCAACATTTTGGTACTGATATTCTTTGAGAATTCGATCTTTGATCTTTTCTTTCAATCTATTTGGCCTGGCAGATCATTTTTGTATAATATATATGCGTGTCGGATTGTAAAATATTTTGTTTATTTATGAAAGCTAGACTCAAAAGCGAAATAGACTATTTAATACAAGCTATACACATAAGCTTGCCATAAATATATATTGTTAATGTTAATGTACTGTAATATCGTACAATGTTGAACTAAAATGTAGATCTTTAGTACACGGGACGGGACGGATGATATTGCTTGACGGGAAACTATAAAAAAATTGAATTGAGAGGGGTAGCGGGGAAAGAGAATCGGGCTTTATATGAAAGTCTGTCTTTAAATTTAAAAGGGTACCTAAGAGGTTTTCACGCGGACGAAGTCACGGGCGACTGCTAGTGGTAAAAAATGGCAAGGTTAATTTAGAAGAAGAAGGTTTATTCTACCGTTCCCGTGCATGGTGTCTATGTGGTATCATACCAAAGTTGCTTGACTGTGCCAGCTTAACGCCAATTTAGCAAATATTAAATTTAAAATCGAACATAGTAATCCAACCCGTTATCTCGTAGTCAGTCGTAGTTTTAATTTGTTTTATTTATTTATTTTTTTTATTAATAAGACTATTTTTTCGTTCAAATATCATTAAAAACGAAAACTAATAGATCGATTTCTATACAGATATTGCAGTTACATTAAATTTATGTTGGGATAAGATATATGATTGAATTATGAGCGGACGATGTCGTGGATGCCCGCTAGTTTTAAACATGTAACTCAGTATGCAGACCCCTCAGGAGCCCATGTTTATTGAGTGACTTATTAATAAACATTGCGTGAATTTTCCACTTGCGATGCAGTGATGGGCTCTTGAGTGTTTAAGAGCGTATAACTACTTTATTGAGGTATAATTTTATAGTCATAGTTACGCAATCGATTGGGGGAAAATACGCTTAGCTACACTGTACTCGTTGTAGGAGTGAAATTTCTTGTAAAATAAATTATTATGCTACTGCATAGCTTCTATCGCGGGCTTTGAGCGTAGAGACCGAATCCAAAAATTCCGTAACGAAAAAACCTAACACTCCCTGAATATCAAAAACATAATATCAAAAGCATAATTTCGGCAACGACGTCATCGGGAAAGTGGTCTAGCGGTAAGGTGCTTAACTAAACGGTGATACTTTTTAGTTTTTCCATCTATTAATACCACATTATCGATAAATACCAGAACTTTTAATGACTTTTTGAAATATCACGCGTGTGAAAAAAAAATTAATGACTTTTTGAAATGTCACGCTTGAAAAAAAAAATGCGGAACTGACGGGATTGGAACCCGCGTCTCTCTGGCTGTCCGGGCACTTAGACCGCCTTACCGCTAGGCCACGGTCGCAATGACGTCGGTAGGTAAACATAAGTTGATAAAAAATGCTATGCAATAGCTTTACCGCGGCAGTGTCCGAGTGCCACACGTCTTTTTTTTAACTACAAATTATCTGTTTTGAGTCAATCGTGGACAAGTAAACTCGTGGATACATACTTAAACGAGAAATACAAAAATATTCCTTTTTTAACACCAGATGTTAAAAAATAGAGGTTACAAGATTGCCTTTGTCAGATCTGTGTGTGACGTAGCAGCTAGCTTTTAAATTTTTAATAAGTTTTTTGGTTGAAAAGGTTACCGTCCTAAGCTATAAGTATACAAGTGTGTTATTAAAATAGCCTAAATCATATTAATGATTATTTTTAGATCACCTGGACATCACAGAACTAAAGCCCACTAATTTAATCGGTCTAGATTACGGCTCTGGTAGACACTCGTGCAAAAATGCTGCTCTCGGCTTAAGCAGCCTGCATCAATATACATTCAGATTTTAAAGTTAGTCGACAAGTATTTCAACAAATGATTTACTAAAATAGAGATGGTAATGAAATAAATTGTGAGCTGCATATACTAGTATGACGAACAAACATGGAGTACGTGTCAGACAATGTTTGCAGCCGTCCAACGACCGTACCGAATACTACATTTACCAAACATTGAATTAGCATATCGCATCTATTTGTACACTGCACAACAACACAATTATTATACACTAAGCCATCACGTAAAAATTATTCTTAATTCAATAATTTAGAGACTAAATTCGCGTGCATGAATTGAATCCGGGTTCGGGTGTATCATGCGTGCGTATCATTCGATTATCCCCGCTGGGATTATAACCTCACATTCGATGGACTTTGACTGTCGCGAAATGTTTGCGAATAGTTATTGTTCGGAAAATTGAAACGATTTCGTGCGAACGCCGAGGTATTTTAGCTCTATCTATTTTCGAATGCAATCTATTTCGCTATTGCAATATGATGAAGCCTTATTGTTGTTTAAACTGTTTCATCCGCGTGATTGTCGTTTATAATTATAAATTTAGTTTAACCTATTCGTCAGGAATTTTGGATTACTTGTCGGTGGAACTATAGTACTACGTTTTGTTACGATATATCGGGTTATACAGGTTTCTGTCGCTTATATAATTATTATTCAAAAGTTATCCTATCGTTTCCATTGTGTGACACCGAAGTAGATATTATATATAATATATATTTATATGTATATATTATATATACTTATAAACATAATATATACATACACACTGGAAAATCAAGTCTCTTACTCTACTACCGTCTTGGAAGCAGATTCTCCAAAGGCTTTTATTAGAATTATTTTTGTTTTTAATTACTTAATCATATTCCAAAGATACATGTAACATTCATAATTTATGATAAGTAACGAAAATCCCGAATACTAATTTACAGCGGTAAGACAGTTTTGTCGCTTAGTGGTTACATGTTTAGTAGTTACCTATTCATTTAGAGAAAAGAGACACAAAATGTGGCCAAGTTTATAAGTACCTTCTGGTGAAAAGTCTCCATCCCATAGTAATTTTCACGTTTAACACGGTCCAAAAAACTTTAGAAAACATTAATTATTCTTGCAACACAAAAATTTTGCGCGAAATATTTTGTTTTCCATTTGGAATCACTTTGTGAATGTCACCAAAAATTATACAACGTCAGATATTGTAAAAAACAACTTGTCCGCAGGTTATTTCGCACACGAGCGAACGCGAATTACACCCGCGAAATTATGTCTAAAATCGCAATAATAACTATACTTTAATATGAATGCGAATCGCAAAAGTTTTTATGACCTTTATTTTCTACTTGGTCAGATCGTAAAATATGCAAATTGTCCCCTAGTGCTTGGATTACGTAGTCAATCAAGGAAGTCGTAAATTCCCGTTATACCACAGTGGGAAAATTAAAATTCTTCCACTGCTTTTCGAGCGCAATCTTAAATCAGGTCTTATTCTTTCCTACCCCCTATATTATAATTAAGTAACTAGCGGATATCCGCGACTTTTTCTGCGTAGAAACCTTGAATCATGATTTTTTTATATAGGCATTTATTTACTTCAGTGCCTAGTTAGCCTTTGTAGTTTCGGATCACGTGGTTTTCGGTTTGTGCCTTAGGTTTTTTATATTTAGAAATTGTCGGCAAAATTTCTCCGGTTGGAAAATTGGTGGTGTTACATCCCTACGACTCGGAGGGTATGCTAAGTCCGTCTAAGATATTGTGATTAACATCCGATAATGATAAGATTGCAAAGACTAAATATAACCACTATAAGCCCTCGTTGGAGCAGCGTCTTAAGTTCAAGATATAAGGAGGGCAGGGCTATATGAGGCAGGTCCTATAGTGAGCCCTTCAAATAGGTTGCTTAAACAAAAATAAAATAAAATGAAATGATTATCCATGATCTAATAATTGCTATAATATTACAAAACACATTATTCTTAATACATACAGATTCACAGCGTTACTGAGTGGTTTATTATTTAATGCTTGCTAAATTACGAGTATGTACCAGGCAAGTATACTTTGTAGGTACAAAATGGACGTCCATAACATATTTTGTTGATCTTGCCGCAGGGTGAGTCGCCGTCCAAATTATTTTCCCAAATGACGTTTCGGCGGGAAAATGACGGAAACGCAGGTAATTGCCCTCTCGCGATATAAATTGGCTGAGTGTAACCGGCAGTGGAAAGGGCGAAGCACTACTAACGTTTCTCGATTATGTAATCAATAAACTTATAGTTAAAAGTGAAATCTTTGTGTCTCCTTCCTTCAAGTACCAAATACTCAAGTCTGCAACCCCTTATAGATTGAAACTGTATATAAGAGAAACTTAAGCGTCAATCAGTCAAAAGATATTCCCGTTTATAGATTATATCGATCAGTCAAAAACTAAAAATGAGATAATATATTTAGGAGCAAGCAAAAAAGAGATAACCGAAAAAGTTAGAAAAGTTCACAATGCTTTTTTCAATCATTTACATTCACAATCATTAACTAATTCGATAATTTTTTGTGTTACTGTATATTGTAATACTATCTGCTTTTTGAATTTATTATTTTCTAAATTAAATGTACATTATACTGTATTAATTCGATTAACACTCTACAATTAATGAGGAAGTCAGTAAGTGACTTCTTTATTAAGAGCTTTTTGCGAGCTTTAATCGAGTGTTCTTAGTAGCGTCAAAGTGCATGTTTGTAAACAAGATTTGTCGGTGAAACGCCCCGCCCCGCGACCGCGACGTCAGCGTAGGGCGGAGTGGCGGGTGCGACGGAATGTGTGCGTGACAGGTGCCTGCTGCCTGCGCATCCAGGCTCGAGACAATTAAGTTAAACGCCCTGCCGGAGGTTTAAGCTCTCATATACCCATCTTCTGTAATTATCTGGATGACTAAGCATAGCATGAGGTGTTCTTCTTGTAAACACGCATACGTAAAAAGGGTGTTATAAGTTTGATGTTTTTGTCAGTGGATCGTTGCATACGATACGATTAAAATATATATTTTCCGCCGACATACAGATGGGCCGAGTGAACATACTCGTAGAGAAGCAGGTATCAATGAACATCTTTGGGCTCTAGGTCTTTGTTTAAGAGATGACATGATTCAGAGATTTACAATTTACAAAGATCAGTTCTGACGTTTTCATGAAATCATATAAATATGTTTATTTAAATACTCGTAAAGTAACTTTGGGAGTGTATCATAAAATAAAGAGACGCTTTACATATCACATTTGGAAAGTAATAATATTTTATTTTAATTAAGGAAAGCGCACAAATCGTCGGGCTCCGGGCTTGCCTGCAAATTGGAAATACTTTAATTAATCTCGATGATGCCTTCACGGTTCGAATATTTGTGACATTTCATTTGTATCCGTGTTTCTATCGGGCTTTTGATGCAAATTAAAATGTCCTCTACATATTTTTACTGACATTTGTGTTACATTTTATTATTTTACAATGCAAATATTTTTAAAACAGACAGAAAATTACCTATGTATATACAAGTATGTATTCCGATATTTATATATGCGTATGACTTCAGAATTGAACCGACAATGAAAATAAAAAATCATGCGAGAGGGGGTGGCCGTAGTTTAAATTCACAATTAGGTATATACTAGGACATGATTAATTTAAAGTCAGATTGATTTAGTTTACTCGAATCTGCTAATTTAAAAGTTAAGGCTGCTTGTCCATCGGAGTCCATATTTTTTTTTAATGTATGACCACGCTAACTTTTTACTATTTTATAAATATTATATTTATAACTTTTTACAGAGTTGTCCGATTTTGATAATTCTTTTTTTATTATAAAGGGCATACTTTCAAGGTGGTCCCATTGTCATCATATTAGGATCTGATGATGATATCTTGGGGAAATTGAAGGAACTCTTCAAATTTTGGAGACACGCTTACAGCGATTTCGGTTTTTGTCTCGGTATCGGTAGCTTTTTGGCTACTAGTGCCGAACAATATACTATGACAGTATAGTACGAGTACGTTACGTGGCCAAAAAGCACTAAAAAGTAAGAAATAAAATATTTTAACAAAAAATATAACCGACTCAAAACGCACTAAAAAGTAAAAAATAACTGTGTCATTTAGTTGCGTTAATTTACTTAAGCATATCTAGGAGTCTGTGCCAGCCAAGGTTTCTACTTTAAGGACGTTACTTAGAACCCATAAACTGCTTTACTACGTAAAATAAATGTTCCTTAAACTTGCTGGCATCGACTTCATAAATATGCTTAAGTAAATTAAAGCAACTAAATGACACAGTTATTTTTTACTTTTTAGTGCGTTTTGAGTCGGTTATATTTTTTGTTAAAAATTTTTTGTATAAATTAAAGTGAAGAGGAGCAGATAATGGTGGATTTGTAACTCTGCATTACCACTCCGCTCTAGTGGACAGGCAGTTTAAATACACAGATTAGACGTATTGTTGGTTGGTTGGTTTGCTTTCTTTCAAATGATATTCTTCAATTGCTGTGCCCCGCCGTTTCACCCGCGTAATCTTGTTCGTGTGGGAATATCGAGAAATGCGTACATGCGTCTTGAGTCTGAGTCATTCTACATCGTAGAATGAGTTACTATACTAAATTTCCAAGAGATCCGCTGACTCATCACTGTTTAGGTTCTTGTTTCTACTTAGATTGCAGATTTTCATAGTTGTCGTTTCAAGCGATACGCGGTTTTCTTTCCTCAAACGACGTCAATTTATATCAACTTTAATTTAGTCACAAAAGCGGTCTAATATTATCTCCTGATGGCCGTCGCTATAACTACCGCTAATATAAAGATCTCATAACCGTGGCAGTAACATCTCTATGCACTTTGCACGAGCGGCATGTGGCGCAGTAACGACTAACGAGCGCGCCGCAACTTTGCAAATGGCGTTATAATAATAAAAATAAGGACGTCTTTGATTGTCTCTGGAACGAACTCGACGATTGTCAGTGATAGTTATATAGGTAATGATAGTTTGAATCCCGTCTCAAACTGAATCGTCGTACCTTTTAAGAGTTACAATTTTAGTCTCGGAGACTCGCCGAGTCTTCAATTGATTTTAGTGAAATGAAGTCTACATGTCGCTTCAAGTCTAGTTTTATTTATAGTTATTAGCTTCTTGTTTAGGTTGCCTGAAAAAATAGCCTAATGCGGATAAGGCTGCCTGTTGTGCATCTTTAAATTCTTGTATTTAATTATTTCGTATCTTTCCTGTCTTGTGTGTGCAATAAAGTATATTTTCATTTAGTTTTCCTATGATCTACTACAAAATTCAGTTAGGTGTTTCAAAAGTATAGTAGATCTAGGATGTAATCACTAATAAGTACAGTAAAAGAATCCAGTATCTCCAAGATCCAAAACATCTGTTTTCCAAGATCTGTTTTTCCTGATTTTTACAACTTAACTACCTATTTTAAAAATACATTTTTAATGAAAACTCGTTCCCTCTTATGCCATATGAGACGAAATCGTAGTAGACTATACGTGGTTTTCAAGTCTTAATATTTTTTCTAATTTCAGTAATTCTCTCTGAAAGAAGGATTCTATTTATTAATAAGAACTCGTTCGGACGGAAGTCTACCTATCTATATACATACAACATAGTATTAAACGTTGTAAATCCTCCCTTAATCCCGGCATCGGACTTCAGGTTGCAACCTAGTAACTGTAGAGAGAAGCTCGAACACGTCCGATGAACTAATCAACATGCTTGAACAGGTTTCGATGTAGCATTCTGACTTACGTCACTGTTATGTATTTGATAGCTTAGGGTTATAGCTTATTAGATCCATATAGCATCCGATCACCTCATACTCCAGAGTCCACTTGTTATCGATAAGTGGTTATAGCGTAATTTATACATTTCCTTTTAGTCGGACAGAAAATGGCAACGACAGTTTATTAACGTTAAATTATTCTGAGTGAATCACTTATTAAGAATGATCTAGTCTAGTGTAATGCTAAGCTTTAAGCACGCAATTACACTTATAGCGCTACTACAATACTTTTACTAATCTACACTTCGCACGTAAATTGCTCGCTAATTAATCGCTTGTAAACTGGGTGATCTGGCGGCACTACGCAGTTGTTGTGGAGAGTGTCGTCAGTCAGTTCAGAAGTTCATATAATGAACTACCGCACGAGGTCTGGTGGTGCATGTCGGGCGCCGAGTAGCTCTAATGAGCTGTTATCTGTATGTAGACGTTTAGCTACATCTTCATACGTCTTAACTATATTGATGGGCATTCCTGCTCCGACTGGCGTTGTAATTGATGTACGTACGTTGGAACGTTAGACGCTTTATTAAATTACTGTTTTGGCTAAAGACTTTTACATTTCTTTTAAATTTCTTTGTCCCAGTGTTTGTTTTACGTGAATTTGTGAGGATCAATTTTGTAATCGTATGTCAAACTTTGAATTTTGACATTTTTAAATAATTTCTAAATATCGGGCGCAAATAGTTCCTATTGAGGTTAGGATTACAAGATGCTGGAATGGTGACCCCATACCGAAAAGTTCAGAACTGGTCCATATCACTTATGGACTGTTGATATCTAATGAGCTCGCGTATGGAAGTTCTTACAAGTGGACTTTGTTCGGCAAAAGACATTCAACGGCATAATAATTGTCTTCATGTTAATTCTTACCTACCTTTTGTCCGTTACAAAAAGAAACTAGAGGGTGTAACTGTTTCGAAGTCCCATACAAAGGTAAACATTCGTCACATATAAATATAAACACAATTTACATCATGTTTTAGATCTTTCTAAAGGTTATTATACTTTTAATTTAAAAGTATTGAATTGGCACGTGATCGACTTTCGATTAGGACCCTATTATCAATGTTATGTCCATAAGTAACACAAGTACTTTTAGAGTTTCGGAAGATAATTCATGCAACCATAAACAAATCTCGACTATCCCTGAATTCACGAACTGATTCTCATATATGTGGCCCCCCTTTCATGTTTTATAACTTAATTCCTTATATTTTTCAATACACGAAGTGTTTCCCATTTATGTGGCATCTTCATGTATCGTATATTTTCAAAATATGTGATTAGAATCAAATTCTCTTAAGAACTTAAAATTCCAATCAATAATAGAGTGGTATCACAGATACACACAGCGATCCGTGTAAGTCCTCAGACAAACCTTAGATGGATGGCATCTTTCTATTGAAAGATGGACATACTATTGCTCCACAATGTGGTAATACAGATACGCACGCGGAGCGATCCGAGTAAGTCCTCAGACAAACTTTAGATCGATGGCATCTTTCTATTGAAAGATGGTCAATTCCGTTCAATATTAAAATGGTATTACAGATACGCACACAGAGCGATCAGAGTAAGTCCTCAGACTAACTTTAGATCGATGGCATCTTTCTATTGAAAGATGGACAGACTATTGCTCCACATTGTGGTAATACAGATACGCACGCGGAGCGATCCGAGTAAGTCCTCAGACAAACTTTAGATCGATGGCATCTTTCTATTGAAAGATGGACAGACTATTGCTCCACATTGTGGTAATACAGATACGCACGCGGAGCGATCCGAGTAAGTCCTCAGACAAACTTTAGATCGATGGCATCTTTCTATTGAAAGATGGACAGACTATTGCTCCACATTGTGGTAATACAGATACGCACGCGGAGCGATCCGAGTAAGTTCTCAGACAAACTTTAGATCGATGGCATCTTTCTATTGAAAGATGGTCATATGCTCCATCCCGCAATATGACGGTGCCCCGCTACCGGAAATGCTAGTTCTATGATGCCCGGGCCGAGTGAGGGTTACCGCAAAACGTCTAACTTAATAATTATAATATAATAGCCCCACTTCGTGAATGCAGCCTCCGTTAATGTCTCTATAAACTTCGCTAGTTGCTAGAACATTCTGCGCCGACCGCGTCGCACAGCTCAACGAACCGTTCAAAGAACCGGCACGATTCTGTGGAAAGAATCTAATAATCGAATCTCTTATTAGAGAAACCGGAGCCCCCCCCTTTAAATCATTTCTTTGTGAGAGCAATGTATACGGCACAAGTTATAGAGGTGTGTTCCTCTTTAATTTCATACCTCGATACCGAGGTATAAGGCGTTCGAAAACGGCACATTTTATATAGGTGTGTTCCTCTTATATTGGATTCTAATTGTGAGAAGTTAAATGAGAATAAGGCACTCAGTAAGTCAAAATAGAGCTCAGACATCCGTTTCAAACATCTCGTCAGATGCAGATTCAGAGCTGAACCAAATGTAAGTGGCTAGTATCTCACTCCTCAACCAATCAGATGAGTATACCTCGTTACGAGGTGTTATGCGTTCAAAAAGCTTTAACATAGGTATAAATACAACAGTCGTATTTTATTGTGTAAATGCCCAAGCTGTCAAGGCATATTTATATGAAGATGTTAATATATTTATATTATAATGTGTCTTGCTATCACATAATTCAATAATTTATTTTACTAAATTTTATATTTCTTAGTAAGGGTGCATAACCTTACTTGATGGATTATTGCTTATTAATCTCTTTCCATATATGCCTTCTCACACTATTTATAATCGACCTCTATGTATTATATTCATCGCTCGATGAAAATACAGAGGACGACACAGACGCGGAGCACAGACTAGACACAGCGGACACCACCTCTCTCACACATCATCCCCACATAAGTGGCGGCGCCGAGCAGATCCTTCGATCTAGCATTCGTTCGAAAGTCACTTCACTATTCGTCTCCGGCAGCCGTCGGGGCGTATTTGACATACAATATGTATAGAAATTTGAATGAGGAGCGCTTCACGATTGTGCATTCTATTAGAAGATACTTCTAATTGCTCGTTTTATATAAAACACTGTTGTTTATCGTTTTACTATTCTTTAATAAAACACTTTTATATATTTTACATGTATGTTTTTTAGTGTTATTATATATGTTAGTATGTACGATTATGATCGTCACAAGGGTAGAAAAAAATACCTAGTTAATATACCAAAGGAGAATGCCAGACAATGTATAGAACTTTAACCCACTAATAAAAACATATTGTACAACAATGTATTATGCATCATTTTATTGCATTTTTTTTACTATTTAATACAAATTACATTTAAAAGCTCTAGAACTCGGAATATTCCACACGAGCCTAACGTTGGTTATCGTCCATTTCCGTAAATGTTCCATATAGTTGTCACACTAACATGACAGTCGCAAAGCTTCATTATATACGTTTTTAAACAGGCTTAACGACTCTGGATATTAGCCTTTTAGAGCCCACTTTTGATAAAAATACAATAAAAACTATTTAAATGGCTAGAACCTAGTGCAACAATAAAGATTTAAAAATGCGTAAAGAGTGTAAACTAAAAGGAAATAGATTAATTACTTTTTTAACATAATTTTATTCCGATGTCCAACAGTAAAAATGGCTTATTGTAAAACATTTATATAATAATAGGATATTTTTAGTATATTTACAATTTGTGGTCTTTCTGGGTTAGGATCTGGCATTCTCCTTTAGCAAAGAAGTAGCCTGCGTTCCAAAATAACTTGAAGGAAGTAAAAAGAGGTCAATACATCAATTTCATCAAAGAATCAGCCTGCTTGCCTCCCATTCATAATGTACGATCCGAAGTCGTGAAATAAAAAAACGTTAACCCTATTCACAAGTTGTTCAGTTCTTCACTTGGATTAATTATTCAGGGACACAGTCCAAGAGTGTCCTAGTGGGACGTACTCGTAGCTCGCATAGAATCAGAGGAGGGTTTTACAAATTCAACCTAATTGGGGTGCCGAACGTTCGGGGTTGACAAACAGAGCGGTCAATATGAGCCATACACACTGCAGTTTCTGTATCCACCACTGAACCCGTACCTATATGTAAAAAAAAAATAAAGGAGAATGCCAGACAATGTATAGGACTTTAACCCACTAATAAAACATATTGTACAAAAATGTATTATGCATCATTTTATTGCATTTTTTTACTATTTAATATAAGTTACATTTAAAAGTTCTAGAAGTCGGAGTATTCGATACAAGCCTAACGTTGGTTATCTTCCACTTCCGTAAACAACCACATAGCACAGCAATCACACCAACATGACAATCGCAAAGCTTCATTAAATACATTTTAAACAGGCACAACGACCCTGGATACTAGCCTTTTAGAGCACACTTTTAATGAAAATACAATAAAAACGATTTAAAAGGCTAGAACCCAGTGCAACAATAAAGATTTAAAAATGCGTAAAGTGTGTAAATTAAAAGGAAATAGTTTAATTACTTTTTTTAACAGAATTTTATTTCAATGTCCAAAAGTAAATATAGCGTATTGTAAAACATTTATATAACAATAGGAAATTTTTAGTATATTTACAATTTGTGATCTTTCTGGGTTAGGATCTGGCTTCTCCTTTGTGAGGTGTCCAAATTTGATTTTTATTCTGTTCTACATCAACGAAAGTATTTACAGACTTGCGTATAAAGTGCATTCTTCTAATTGCCTTAAAGTAAACTACAGAAATAGAAAAGGGCACCAGTTTGAAAATAGTTCAATGTCTCAATTTTAAGGACTGATTCTGAGGTTACTGATTTATCCTTTTGACATATTACTAGCTATACCCCGCGGTTTCCCCCGTGGGAATACCAGGAAACCCGTTCTAAGTGAGCGTCCACATGTTTAATTTCAAGTCAATTTTTGTAGATACATGATTCCTCAGTGTTGGAATTTTGTATCGCTTTTTTCATGATTTTGACAAGATTTTCTACAGTTTTTTAGCTAATTACATTGTATTACCTATGTAGTCCAATTTCATTACGATTTGAAATTAATAACTAACAAATAAGGATTTTTAACTAAAACTAGCAATAGAAATGTAATCGCATATAATCAGCGGTTCTAAGAGTTCAACACAGTTCACGTTCAACTTCGGCGCGTGCGCACGTCGCCGGCAGCAGTTAGGCATAGATTACGGAGCATATAACGCTTAATTAAATTGTTGTACGCAATACATTGCTCGTTTAAAGAAAAAGAAATTGGTAACCCCTCATTTCCGAGTGGTACATAAGTAATTAGTTGTATACAATAATTGCTCTAGTCTACACACACATCACCATCAACATAATCATAGGCGTCGTTACCGAGAAATTGTAACTTCGAGTTACGTTCTAATTTTTTGTTCCATTAAATTAAATTTCCTTATATTCAAGTAAAATAGATGTAACACGTTTTTGAAACCGTAGTGTGCAGCGACCTCACTTTCGCCGTCTAAGTTGGTCCGCGCAGCCAGATGTTTTGAAATCGTCGCCAAAGATTTAATTAAATAAAGTTTCGGTTCAGCCTACAACAAAGTTACTGCTTAAATATTTTGTTTGTCGCTCGTCTCCTTGAGAGCAATGTAGCGTGTTCTAAACGCTGTTGAATCCACAACGTTTTCCCCTAAAAATACAAGACCACTGGGTCTGAGAACATATAGCATTTATGTTCTGTCTGGATAACGTCATTATATGTAGTTCGATTCCCAAGTCGCTAATACACTGCATTTATGATAGAAGCAAGACAGGTGTCAAGTTTTTAATATAAAGTTCTTTGTAATAGAGCTTGTCCCTGGAATTAAGTATTCGCACATCGCAGTATTCCAGACCGAAGGGCCGGTATATGATGCCTCAAAGCCGATTTCGGCTACAGCGACGCTTCTGACTCCTCAAGTCTGGGTATTAGAATCTAGACTTTGATGGTTAGTCCTCTGGTGAGCTTTCCAGTGACTAATGTACCTTATTTTAACTGTAAAGGTACGACCACATAGGGCACAAGTTAGCACACCGTCACGATAGTTGTATGGGACTGTAGTAGGTGGACGGAGCTTAAGATCATCACGCTTCCGATCCAAGTCGAGTCGTCGTTGTTGTTCGAACTCTTTTGTGTTATCCTTGATCGTTTTTCTCCACACTGCACGATTTGTAGCCATGTCCTCCCAATGTGAGGGATTTATATTGCACCGTTTCAAGTGTCTTTTCAAAACATCTTTATACCGGAGGTACTGGCCGCCAGATTTACGCTTGCCATTCTGGAGTTCTGAAAAGAAGATGCGTTTAGCTACACGTTCTTCTGGCATCCGCAGGACATGACCACACCATCGTAGCTGTCGTTTAATAAGATTAATCTCAATACCATCGACATTGGCCCTTCGCAGCACCTCAGTATTGCGCACCTGATCAAGCCATCGGATCTTCAATATACTTCTGGGACACCGAAGGTGAAAACGGTCTAAAGTGCGTATGTGATGTCGATACAAGCACCACGTCTCAGCCGAATATAAAATGTTAGGCAATACAACGGCCATATACACTGACACTTTAATAGGTAATTTCAGGTCGTGTGAGCAGAAAACCTTGGCGTTCAGCTTACCGAATGCTGCTGCCGCCGCACTAATTTTACTGTTGATTTCAGTATCGAGATCACACTTTGTTGTTACGGTGCTCCCCAGGTATTAGATAGATTAGATATAGAAATTTATCAACTTGATTGAGAGCCTTATTAGCAAGTTGTATAAACAAGTCTTCGTGGCCCACACCGAGCATTACCTCTGTCTTTGTAGTGCTTACTTTAAGGCCATATTTACAGCAATAAGTATCCAACACTGAAATGAGCTGTTGAAGGCCATTAGGGGAATCTGCCACGAAGCAAAGGTCGTCCGCATACATAATGTCAGTTATCATAGCGTAAGATACTTTAGTTTTTGCCTTTAGCCTTCCTGGATTAAAATGTGCACCGACATTATAAGGATTAACAGCTGCACCACAGGTTGTGGTTGCACTTTCATGTTTTTAAATGAAATACTTAAAACATTAGTGTATCCCCAATCTGTAATTTTTCAGTGTTTAGTTATATAACAATTTTGGGATGTCTTTACCTAAGCTGTTAAATATGTAATGTATACTTAATATTGATGTGGTCAAAGTTCATACAATACAGAATATTTAAGACTAGCACTTTAACAGTCGACCATTTGAACTGACCGCAATAGTTTGAAACTTGTGTATTTGATTACAAGTGGTCTCGTACGTTTGTCTCTCAATGCTCGCCCCCGAAGAATTAAGCGGGAAATGTGACGTTTCAATTCGGTGGTGAAACGCGAAAGTGATTTAGCACTTGATCTGAGGCCGAGTTGCGGCGGCTGGAATTAGAAACTTGAATGTTTGTTTTCAATACATTTATTCGCTGGAATTTTAGAGTAATTTCGTTTTGTCCTTGACGATTTTTTTTTCTTTTTTATCGACAACATTATGGTGACCGAACCCTGTATCTAGGTTTCTGTCTAGCCTATTAACTCTTGACTTGTGTAGTGTCGATGTCATGACGTAATTCCGCCTAGCTTATATAATGTTACGTAGGCACGACATAATAAGGCTTATAGTGCAGTTGCGTAGGCTTTATAATACGAAGATTATAAAGCCTACGAAAATTGCAAACGACACGGACGGTAATCAAAGCAAAAACCTCTTTTGAATGCAACAGAACGTAATGCGCCGTTGTCCGTCAACAAGCAGCCCCATATTGAAACCACCGCGCGTACTTCAAACAGAATTTTTATGATCGTTCTAGAACTTTTGAATTACGAGTGTATTTTTTTCCCAGACAACATAAACATCATAATTTATTTTAAAACAGTACATTATTTAGTAGTATATTTTTTATTCTTAAATTAGCTGTTGACTGCATCGACACGTGATGTCAAGTGATCAACACAGAGCGCCTTTAGATTTCTGCATTATATCGAACCGGAATACCAAATCGCTTGACGGTCTGGATGGCGATTGAAGCCACCCATCTGGTGGATCTGGACCAAGATAATGTCAATCAGGCCAACCGGTAATCGAACCCAGGACCTCTTTCTTATAAATACACCGACCATACCACTATGCCTTCTTCTTCTTCTAGTACCATCTGCTAGCAGAGGTTAGCTATCATTATGGCTACTTTTACTTTATTGGCAGCTGCTCGGAACAGTTATCTATAGCTCATATAAAACCACTGGCGTAAGTTCTTGAGCCAGGATATGCCTACAACCGGGTCTACGTTTACCATTTCTTTTGCCCTGGATAACCACTACGCCATAGAGGCATTATCTGCTAAAAATGTCTTTTAAAAGTACCAACATATAAAATAATAGGTTGACAAAGACGCCTCAGGGCACAGAAGCCCCACTTCATTAAGGGACAAAGGTCGAGAGGGCGGCGTGAGGACACTCATGTGATGGACCCCTTTTTGATTATTGCCCCCTACAATACAATCAGGGCTTGATGTTTTGTTGAGCGGATGATAAATAGAGTTTTCATCTTTTCCGATATATGAAAAAAATAAATGCTGTTCGATAGTTTCGCTAAAACTTAAGACAGCTTTACCGATTTGACCGATTTGTTTGGTGTTTTGTTTGTATGATATACAAGAAATTCGCTGTAGATTAGGAAGAAAGTAATGAGGAAAAGTGGCGGAAACTTTATAGAAATCTAAAACCTCCATATAGCTGTTACTGGATTTTTACACAGAAAATATACAGTTATTTTATTATGTATTATTATACTGATACATAATTATTTTAGTTAGATATCATCAGCATTATCAGCCTATTAATGACCCACTACAGGGCCAGGCCTCCCTCCTCCTTATAGGAGAGGGGATATGGAGCGTACACCCACCACGCTGCTCCAATGCGGGTTGGCGGACTTAGGGTGATAATGTTTCATTTATTAACGATCACTATCAGATGTTGATGATAGTGACCGGGACCGACGGCTTAACGTGCTCTCCGAGGCACGGGGGTGTAACACCACCAACTTCCAGACTCCGGGCTTGGAATATACTGAACATTTCATAGAAGAATGAAAAAGCTCAGAATTATTCCATGACCCAACCCAGGGATCGAACCCAGGACCTTGTGATCGAAGCCACATAGGCTAACCACTAGACCAGCGAGGCAGTCGAGCTAGTTAGATATACACGTGAATAATATAATATGTCTGTATTATAAATTTTGTATGGTACGAGAGTAAGTAAAATTAATTAATGTCAATATCAATGTCAAAACCAATGACTAAGTTTAATTTAACTACTTTTCTACTAGTATTTGATTTACGAAATTACTTAAATACGTGTACAAATTTTGGCAGCAGCGCTGTATACATTGGCTTTATTAAGCTAAAAACTCCTTCTGCGAAACTTTTAGACCAATTAACAAACTTGAAGCTCCTCACTAGTTTATTATCATTAGCATTCAGGGAAAGCGTCCCGGAGTGGAGATAATACACGCTTTCGGTTGAGGCTTTCAAGCTAGCGGGGCTGAGCACATTGAGTTATACGAGTACGTTGCTGGATTAAGGATTGAATCTTAACAAATTTTGGACCTCCGTGGCGCAGTGGATTTATAAGACGGAGGTCCTGGGTTCGATTTCCGGCGGGGCAGATTGAGATTTTTCTTAATTTGTCTTGGTCTGGCTGGTGGGAGGCTTTCGCCGTGGCTAGTTACCATCCTATCGACAAAGACGTACCGCCAAGCGACTTAGCGTTCCGGTACGATGTCGTGTAGAAACCGAAAGGGGTGTGGATTTTCATCCTACTCCTAACAAGTTATCTTTTCTATCTTAGATTGCATCATCACTTAACATCAGGTGTGATAGCAGTCAAGGGCCAACTTGTAATCGATAAAAAAAAGAATTGAAATTACGATTTGCGTTATTCACTTTGGTTGTATAACAACAGGTTTGTGTAATAGGACAAATGCAATGCTCTTGGGTAAGGAACGTCAACACAGAAGAATCGCTTTGTGAACTTACCGAGTAACACAGGGAGAAAATTATGCCATCGAAACTCAGCAACCACTCACAGACTAATATAATGTTAGGATCATGATTGAATTTGCGTTAATCGTTTATTTTTTTAAGTTTTTATATCGTTTTTAATTTTTAAGTTGGCAACACAACTCTTCGTACAGAATAGTCAACTGTCATTTTGTAATTGGTTAACGCAAAAAGGCGGCAACCAATCAGAGTTCACTTTCCCTTCCACGTCAAAAAGAGATGTTGTTAGGACTTTGGCTACGTGGCGCGCTCATTGTGTTTTCTAATTTTGAAGGAATCGTAACGTTCAAGTAGATACTGTTTGTGTAATTTCTGTAATGTAATAAAGTGAATTTATACAAGTTTGAGTATTCCTTGCTACCAACGCTCCCTGCTGCTGAAGTTTATATTTCAGAAGTGGGATGACAGCGTTACCTATCAACGCGTAAGTACACGCCCAGTTATACTATATTAATTAGCTATTATCATCATCAAATGTGTAACCTTCATAATAGTTTCACTTGTTGTTTGACTAATATTTGGCCACGTGTTTTTCCAAGCTACATTATGGTTTATTTATGGTGAAATATGTAAGTTACATATTGATATTACGTGGGTATAAAAAAAAAAAAAAGAAAAGATTGAGTGAGCGTTGGATTTGATACTGTAATTACTAATACCAATGAATAAGTATAATCACTCGCTATGATACGTTAAACTTTAATTTCAAATAAGTCGTCGGCTTAAAACAAATTCAATTATTATTCTTTTTTTTTATTGTTATTATAATTTGTTTATTTTTATTGTGGTTGACAAATGCCTGGTTGGTCTAGCGGTTACATGTTTGTTCGTGGATCATAAGGTACCGGGTTCGATTCTTGGGTCAGGTCAATGAATTAATTAGGTATTTGGGTCCTCTTTATTAACAAACTTATCAGCTCGGGGTCTGAATATTGGCAGTGTTTTATGGAGATCACATCAAGCAGTCTCTGTTGTTATCACTAATTTTTAAATATAATCGTCAAAGCCTGCCAACCCTTCCTTCTATGAAAGAGAACTGTGCGATGATGTCTATATTTTCAACGCCCCTTAGATATACCTACAGTTTTCTCAAACTTTAACTTTTTTATTTTTCTTTTTTTGGCACGGACCGACCACGGATTGATGACTTGAGACGCTCGACCACGGGGGACATCGAAACCGTACCCGAGGGAGGAAACGCAGCCGCAGCCGGCTACGTACTCGCTGTCCTGATCCCGGATCAAGTATTGGAGTCGAGCTGTGAGCAGGTGAAGAGTCTGGAGTGGAAGTTACTGCAAGAGCGGGGGCAACTTCTACGGGTTGAGGTCTGCAATCGGTGTCGCAGCCGCTACAACGCGCCGCGTACGACTTCCGCTGCTCTGCGGTGCCATGCGCGCGGCGAGTGACACACATCACAGCGGCAACGCGTCCCCAGATCTGTCCCGGCGGGCAGAGGCTGCTGTCGGAGCGTCGCGGGATATAATAAAAGGTCACGTAGTCCATTTGTTTCTTAGAAATGTTTTAAAATGTCTTGAGCATAGTTTGACATCTCAACCGTCTACCCATGACACAGGATCTTTCAAAACGTCTTGTTTATTCTTACTTCCAAATTTCAACCCATCCACGAGAAATCAACGGATTGATATCTGGTTCAAGAAAGTCAATGAATGTGCTAGTATATAGGTACGGTTGCGATGATAAAACTGTCACTCACTTTGCCATGCAGAAACTCCATGCTCTCGCTAAGATGTATTACGAAGGCCTGACTTCAGTTTTGCTTACTTGGCCGGATTGCCAAGAGAAGTTAATAAATGTTTTTCCATACGAACAAAATTATTGTCTTGGAGATGTAGAACTTTAGTTTTATTAAAAATTAGCGTTACTCAATCATTGCGTTATAGTTGATAAACCAGCAGTGGATTGTGTTATTCGTGGTTATCATTGACAGGACCTTGACATCTCGTGCTCTGGCATTACGTTCCTAACCCTGATCAGCTATTGCCCTTCTTGATAAGTAGTATAGATTCTTCAACTTTCCGATCGAAACCAGGTTAGAAACAAAACCAATATTATCTCTTATATCCGTACCCACTATAGTTGGAATTCGAGTAAGAGATCTGGCTCTCTTCCGGGCTGCTACAACTGAAAGGGCATAATTTCTTGTTTTGTCCTAAGCCGCTAATTAAATGCGTACTATGTAACAGAGTAGGTCACACAGAGGATTCGTGCTCCTCTAAAAGGGATAATAGACCTGCGGAAAATGTCAATGTATCTTAAAATATTCTCTTTTTGCAATCAGTCGAGAACATAATTATCTTCTGAATTCAAAATTTATGAAGGACGTAGAAATAAATGGCATGATGCGATGAAGTTAGGCTGACTAAATCGTTTGACCAAGATTATAACATAAACTTCTTGAATGTTATTGCAACAAATCTAATGTTGTTAATTTAACGTTATAAATTATTAAAAACATAACATTTATTATGATCATGTAATATTCAAATTCTATTCAAATAAACTAAATGACAGTTGTGACATCACTCTTACACGTTAATCTACTCAAATCTGATCTCCTCACATTAGTGAGGAGGTAATAAGCCAATTATGAATTAAAGTTACACATAAAATAAAATATGTAATTATATTGATATATTTATTAATTTGCATTCTACTTGAACTATAACATTATGTTCTCGGCGAGAATATAGTAGACCCTAACAGAAGTTAGACGTGTATCACACGACCCTGTTTTTAAAGGGATTTCTCTAGGAGAATTATCACGTTACTACGTAAGGTTATGCTAGATAATTTATTAGAAAAGCCCATCTCTATTGGTCAGTCTTACACAGAATAACCTCATATCATTTTGTATAAAGATGCAACTAGGCTCCTGTTTGTTGCGACATCGGCAAAGAAATGTCACTTTCTGATTCAGGTTTATTAGTCTTCAATTAGGATTACAACTGCAGGAGTGATGGAACTGCATGTTGCAACATCAGTCAGGGCAAGCCGAGCAAATAGTATTTTGTTTGTCTAGGTCTCTATCGCTGAATTGAATGAAATTAGGCATATCAATATAACAGTAATCCCTTGTTCCGGTTCTTGTTGAATTTCTGATTGCTCACTGCAACCTTGTGCAGGGCCAAACCAGTAGACGTTGGAAATAGAATCAATTTTTAGCCACCTGAGATACCTGCCGTGATTGAGGCTGATACGTGTCAGTAATCAGGTACCGGAGGGCATTAAACAGAGGTCGTTTGAGTTGCTCAAACATCACATTGTTAAGTCTTCACTTAAAGATCTAGGCTACACGAATTCAGCCACGATGAATATAAATCTCAACAGCCAACGTCCTATCGTTAATCGACCTGACAGGTTATCACACCACGAGCGTTAAAAAGTACGTGTGATGGTAAAAAGTTATTGATGATGATGCGGTAATATTTAGTCGTCTTTTGAGTACGCTAGTTCAATTATACTTGTGTAAAAAGGGATGAATCTCTTAGAATGTCCGTCGATTATCTAATTATTTTAATATATATTGATTATCTAAATATATAGATGTTAATTCAGTTATGGTAAAAGAGCGCTATCCTATATCCATTAAGTATTCAGGATGAAATAGCTCATCTTACCGGCTAAGCTTGTTTTATTCTACTCGAATTGACGTCCGGATTCTATCGGGTCCCTATTTCGGAGCATAGTAAACACCCCACCTTGTATGTATTAGTGGTATCAGTTGAACAGTACGAGTTAAATCGGTCGTCATTTGGATTGGCAAAGCGCACCAGCCGTTCTCCAGCGCAGGACGAACTCGACCTTAGTCTGTTAGTTCGGTAACCGCGTGTCTCGATGTTCTAATATTCGGGCGGGACTCCACAGAATGCTTAGAACGCCCTGAATAAGTGTTGCGGGTATATGAAAAGCCAATCTCACTTTAAATCTTTCAAATTGCGAATCTTTAAGAGATAAAATTGATCATGTATTAATGTTATTAGTGCGGCTGTAGTAAGAACTAGTCGGGTAAAGATCCTCATCGTCACTTCCTACGACCTGAGAATGTACACAATATCCGGTAATTCTTTCGATTAGCCAGGTGTATTCGCAAATTTATTAAATTGGATATTTGACTCCATATATTTTATTACTTTATTATAAACTAAGATGAAAATAAAGCGTACGCTGCAAAAATAATAAAAATTCAATAAAGATCTGCAAAGTTACAGCCATTTAAATGTTTGGAGTAGGGGTCTTCTGTCCTTTTTTCGCAAAACTAATATTTGTACCTACTAAGCCAATATGGCGATACTGTAGTGTGACGTCACATCACAGTATGGCTGTCTCTGTCTAATCAGACATATTCAATTGCTAAAAACTTTTCATTTAGGTATTTTTAACAATTTATTTAGTTCTATTATATTATATTTGTTATAGAATCAAGTTTCAAAAAAATAAATTTAAATTCTAATATTTTGATTAGTCTCAGATAGCCAAAACTTCAAAGATGTGTGGACTTGGAATGATATTTAAGAGAAAGCTTTTGTAAACTCGAAGGCAAGGTAGTTATAAGCCCATTCTAGCAATATAAAATTGAGAAAGGGATGCTTGGACGGTTTGGGCATGTAGAGAAAATGGATGAAGGAAGTATGCAAGGACCGTGGCAAGTGGAGGGATGTGGTCTTTGCCTACACCTACGGGTATAAGGCGTGATGTTTTGAATGTATGTATGTAGCAATATACGATTCAGAGGCAAAAATGGAGTCGAGTTTTTATGTACTGACGCAAGTAGATTAGACATTGGAGGAATATTATTACAGCGCCCCAAAGATACTTTTGTCCAGTGGCATGTTATAGCAGACAAACGTCCCCTAAAGTAAAGAATTTTCTCTTGTGAGAAATCTCTTACGGTTATTTTGTTTTAATGGAAATCCAGGGTCAACTCGTTAGGAAGCGCATTTAAGATCATCACAGATTGTGGTGCTCTTTGCTCCACATTTTCAAAAAAAAAAAACGAGATTTAATCTCGAGGATAACACGCTGGTGGCTCTTGCTGCTAGAATGTCAATATTCGGTATAATATAGGGCAGGCGTGAAGATAATTATGACGTAGATACATTGTCCCTTAATCACATTGTAGACCCAGAGGGATCTTTCGAAAACTTGTCCGCCGTTAGTTCGACTAGCAGTGAGGTGATACAAAGTTTTGTAGAATAAAAAAAAATATTCTAATTGATTAACTTGACATGTAAACGCTTCGAGTGTATGTGGAAAGTAAACCAATTAAAATAACCAAAATGTTCCAATAATGACGAACAAAACAAAAAAAAAATAAAATAAAAACGTACATAGGGCCCCTATTGCGTCGCTAAGGTTTTGAAGTTAGATATCGGGTAGGAACATGCATTAGCATTAGCAAATAAAAACTACCCACAACATGGTGCCATACATGTTGCTGCTTTAGAGTTGAACGGTTCAGACACCAGTAATGATTCCGGTAATGAGGATTGATTTAAACCACGTGTTCTTTAAGTTTGAATGCTAGTTTCCAATGTATGTTCAAGTCGTATTTTGTGTTTTTGTGTAGACTTAGAGACATTAAACTACAGAAAACCATTTTCGTTGTTACAGATTAGACACGAGAATGGATCGGATGGTGTCATGATGCAGCTGGAATCAGGCACGAGAAGAATCGATCGGATCGTGACCTGATTTAGCTAAAACCCTAGTACCCGGCACGAGAATCGATGGTTCGTGTCGTGGTACCTACGTAGATGTTGATGTTGATGTTGATGTTGCTCAATGGGCTGCCACAAGTAAATCGATCGTCTTGTAGGCATGTCTGTTGGGTTTTCCCTCGATAAATCGATCGTTCGAGGGAAATATTGATGATGAGTTATCCGATTAATCGATCGTTCGGATACAAAGTAAATGGTTAAGAGATAAGAAAACATTAATCGATCGTTGTTTTCTTATATAACCAATGTTATGAAGTAATATTAATCTGCTGAATGATGGAACAATGTATTACAAGATTACTTATGCAAAAATAATGTTGTATTTTTGGATGATGATAATAATGTTGCAATTTATGTATATATATTATTTTTTTTTGACATTTTATGGCGTTATTCAGTTGTTAAATAGATCTCATTTTGTCACAGTTAAACAATTAAAGTATCGCTTTCATTTCATTGTAATTTGAAGTAGCTTAACAGTATAATGAGAATAAAAGTTATTGTAAAGTGCGAACACCTAGCCAAATTCCGATTGTTAGGATGCCTCCTGGCGACGTGTGCGAGGACTCACACATTGTCAGGACGGTCGATTGTTAGGATCATGATTGAATTTGCGTTAATCGTTTATTTTTTTAAGTTTTTATATCGTTTTTAATTTTTAAGTTGGCAACACAACTCTTCGTACAGAATAGTCAACTGTCATTTTGTAATTGGTTAACGCAAAAAGGCGGCAACCAATCAGAGTTCACTTTCCCTTCCACGTCAAAAAGAGATGTTGTTAGGACTTTGGCTACGTGGCGCGCTCATTGTGTTTTCTAATTTTGAAGGAATCGTAACGTTCAAGTAGATACTGTTTGTGTAATTTCTGTAATGTAATAAAGTGAATTTATACAAGTTTGAGTATTCCTTGCTACCAACGCTCCCTGCTGCTGAAGTTTATAATAATAAGTAACTAAATAAAAAGTTTCTACATTGCTGATGATATTTCACTTGTATACACCACCGTGCTTATCGTATTTTAAAACCTTTCCACAGTTCTTTAATCCATAGATTCCGTGATCACCGTAGTACTTAGGCCTGTGTGCACCAAGATTTCGGTTATTATAACCAACGGTTAACATAAGCTAAACGTAAAATTTACTGTTCACGACAACCCGTACGCCGGTTAAGGACGTAAACCGGGCGGTTATCTTGATCGAGCTTACGTCCTTAACCGGCGTACGGGTTGTCGTGAACAGTAAATTTTACGTTTAGCTTATGTTAACCGTTGGTTATGATAGCCGAAATCTTGTTGCACACAGGCCTTAATGATGAATGAAGATTGAAGCTTCAGTAGATCTACGATAACAAGACCGGATTCAACATCGAGAGGTCATCAGTTCGAAGTCCGCTCGTTAGACTACGAATAATCTATTTATATAATCTGTGTTAGCAGTGGGTATTCCTGTCTATACAATTAGAGGAAAATATAGGTCATAAAAATTTTTTTCAGGCGTATGCGATTCATGCAATCGTATGACAACATTCTTTTGAACAACACTAAGCAAGAAAAACAACCCGAAATTCAGATATTCAGATTTTTTGAGATTCTATATAACGTTAAGATATCTATTTCATGCGAGTTCCGCTAGTTTCAGATCCCTAACGTGATGCAAATGCAGTAGTTTGCATGCTGGCAGCCAAGATTTGTTGCGCGGCCTCTTCATATCATGTTTGGGAATTATGATAAGAGAGCACGCTGGGAATAGTTAATTCTAGATGAAGTTGAAGTAGGTACGCATGTCATGTAAAAATACATGAGCTTTTCTCTAACCAGACTAGTTTGATTTTTTGACGCGAGAAGATTTATCATTATTATCATTATCAGCCTATTAACGGTACACTAGGAGAGCACGTTAGCTCTTTTAGGCACCACCAACTTTCCAAAGTGAAAATTTCTTAGAACAAAAAATCAGAATTATTCCACGAGTCGACACAATTTTCGAAACCAGGACCTAGTAGCTACATAGGCTATCCACAACACAACTGAGAAAGTCCCATTGAAATAGTGGTATGAAATTTATTGAATGCGCAAATACGCATAATATATTAATGTAATTTACAATAACCCATTTACAATGAGCAATAAATTATGGGAAGAGGGAATTAATTACAGAAATCAATTCCAAGTTGCCCTCCTTCCTTCGTCCGGGCCTCCTCGGGACGGGGCCCGATGTACGCGTAATTAATTCGAGACTGTTCCCAAACCAGGACAAATGCTCGCAACTTTAGTTATCTTACAAGATCGCTTTGATTTGACGTCAGACTTTAAAGAAAATAAGTTACGGCTTACGAGTCTCGCATAACGTAAATATCTATTGCCAATACTATCCTGTTTGAATCACACACTGCAGGGGAGGACAGTCTCTCGTAATGGTAGTGGGTATTTGGAGTTGAGAGGACGCTGCTGCAATGCGGGTTGGAGGGTTAAGGGTGATAATGTTAGGCTTTCTCTATAAAATGATAATGACCGGTACCGTCATTGGAACGATCATCGAGGCACGAGGATGTAGCACCCAACTTCTTGACCCTAGACTGAGAACTTTGTTTAAAATTTCTTAGAGGAAAGAAAAACTTCTTATTTCATAGCTCGACCCAAAGTCCTAGCTCAGAACCTCATGATTCAAAGCCACATAGGCCAAAAATTGGACATACGTGGCCGAGATTTGGTTGTAAGACATCTTTAACAAAATCTCCTTGATATATAAATTATGATACGTTCCTCTGAAAATACTTATGTATACTTTCCAAATTCAAAATTCGTAATACAAGTAGGCTTAATTCCCGCAGTTTTGAAATTTTGTAATGACTCTACTACTGGTTATTAAGGTAGTGTTCTGTTGAAAATAGTCAGAAAATAAATAATTATTTTCAATTACAATTTCTCTAAGGTCCTGTGTGTACTTTAATGCAATATCGATCCAATCTCATTCTTTGTAAAGACAAAGCACAAAGGAGACGGGAAATGATATTTATTAAAGTATGCCACTAATGGCTTCCGTAGTGACCTGTCAGCTGCACATTACAGTAGAATTCACCTCCAGCCGGAGACGGGAACAATACGAGCAAAGTTTTATATAAACGGCTGCCTTCAAGACACTCTGGGGTATGTTTTAAGAAACCTGGGTAGAAAATAGTTTCTAACGCACCATGTCAATAAAATTATTCGCCATATCGTGGCGGCGACCATCTTAGATTTGATATTTGTCATAGTGTAGATTCAATTAGCCAAACCCTTTCATTTGATACCCATATTGAGGAAGTCGAGATAAAATTTTGTGGCGACGGCCATGTTTGATCAATTCTTAACACACATAGAACACGCTTACGCTTTAGAAAAAGTGTAGCGGTCGATCCTGGTGATTATTATCACGATAACCGTCATCTGATAGTGATCGTTAGTAATCAAACATTATCACCATAAGCCCATCCGCATGGGACCTGGGTTGTTAATAAGCTGATAGTGCTATGTAAGTGCTGGTGGTGGGTTATTCTCTTATATGTATTAGGAAGAAGGTCTGGTCCAGATGTGGGCCTTTAAAATAAGCTAATAATTAACTGATATCATGACCTGGACATCCGAAGCCACATCACTACACTAAATCAAAGAGGCGGCTTTAAAATATATAAAACAGGTAATCGAAATGTTAAACAAAGAGTACAGTTGTAACCATCAATCATCAAGATAGTATCCACCGATTCATCATGGGCCGTTAGCCATTTTAACTTTTAAATTAACTGCTACTGTGTTTATAAACAAAAATTTAATTTGTTGCTTACCCAGTTATTTTAAATCTTCCTAATATTTATGTATCCGTATTTGAATTAAACTCAAAAATATACATAAATGCCTTAAATAAACTCAGAATCGCAAGTACATAGACTTAAATACATAACATACAGTATTATTAAAAGTATTATTATAGATAGATAGTATAAATATTGTTAGCAGCATTGCGAACCATAGACTATAGAGGTGCCGATTTTCTGTATTGTTGTGGCAGACTGTAGCAAAAAGTGGCGGTTACGGGCTATATAAAAGAAGCCCTAATGGTGAAGTGATTATTATTTTGTGTGTTCTCTTTGTGTGCAGTTATGCTGCCAGTTAATTTTGTTAAAAGTTAAAGTGTAATAAAATGTAAATGCTCGTTAAGTAAAGTATGTGATTACCGTCAGATTGTTTCGTTTTGATTTGATTTTAGAAAGTTTGTAATTAAAATGTGTTTATATTTCGATTAATGTAGTTTTCCTGCTCGTGCCTTTTGACCCTTTCTGATGATGTTTCTAAATATATATATATATATAGATAGACAGTATTAGAAATTGTATTACAAAATCGCGATTATACTTGTGTATTCGGTAATTTACACACGTATTTATATATTTTCAGCGAATGAAATCTAAAAATGCCTGTGAACTTCTACGAAAATGCTGCTATTTTCGGAATAACCAAGCGAAATATAAATTCGAAATCATTTATAAAGTTTCATCATACAAAAGAATATCCAATGTTTTATGAATTTTGTTTTGTGGTATAGAAATATGTGAAATTGTGGTTTAATTTCCAGTTTAGTGAATTCGGAAGTCTGCTTGGTTATAATACCTTATCTAAACTAGATTATTCTAAATAATGAATATAAAAAAAGGCTTTTGTGATTATTGTCGTAGTGTACCTTACATTGCACTTTATATTTTCACTTTTTATGCAGTGACGAACTTCTTCTTTTTACCTTACAAGCCTTGCCTAGCCAATTGGCGAAGGTTGGCAGTCATCTTCGTAAACTTCTGTGTATCTTCCGCCAGACGAAAGCGATGTGAGCGACACAGTGACGAACACCAAAACTGTGTTCCTTATTTGCTACTCCCGATGTGTAGTAGCAAAAAGAGACTGAATGTAAGCCCTGTTAGAAGAACTTTGGAACAGTCGTAAAATGGCAAGATAATGCGGCCTGATGTCGCGAACGTCTTAGCGAGGCAAAAGGAACTCGTTTCTTTTAAAACTTGAGTTTCTCTCCTACCATTGGTTGTGTTGTTATAAAAATGTAATGTAAATGCAGGTATAAGTTGTCCTACATATCGTATTTTATATATCTATGTACATTATTATCTACGAAACTATAGAGTTGGTTAAATTACTATGAAATGAAGGAATTAGATTTTCATGTCTAAATGTAATGTTGCACTTGTAATGAAATGACTGCCTCGTTGGTCTAGTGATTAGCCTTCGATCACGAGGTTCTGGGTTCGATTCCTGGGTCGGCCTGTAAATTAAAGCAACTAAATGACACAGTTATTTTTTACTTTTTAGTTCGGTTTATTTTTATTTAAATTTTTTTATATATCTATGTACATTATTATCTACGAATAATTACTATGAAATCATGGAATAATTCTGAGCTTTTTCATTCTTCTATGTAATGTACAATACATTCCAAGCCCAAAGTTTGGAAGTTGGTGGTGTTACACCCCGTGCTTCGGAGAGTACGTTAAGCCATCGGTCATCATCAAAATCTGATAGTGATCGTTAATTAATGAAACATTATCACCCTAAGCCCGCCAACCCGCATTGGAGCAGCGTGGTGGGTGTACGCTCCATAACCCCTCTCCCATAAGGAGGGAGGCCTGGCCCTGTAGTTGGCCGTTAATAGGCTGATAATGATGATGATGATGACTTGTAGAGAAATGAGTTCCGAATCTCGAAACTATCTCATAAGTTTGCTTTAAAACTTTAAATGTATTAAAATATATTATTTTTCGCTTTTGGAGATTTATACACTTACACATAAAAGCATAAAGTTATTGTGGTTATAGATTATGAGTTTCTGTGACTCATAGAGTGGGACGACTTATATATAGGCGTATGGTATAATTTAAAGTTCGAGTTCCATTAGTAGTAACCTGTTTATACCATTCGGTATCAAATCCACGGATAATGGTCTTAAAAAGAGACAAAAGGTTATAATTCCCCGAAACTCCGTAGACATAATACATTTTTCGTGGAGATTATCTCCTGGATGGACCACTAATACCCCATCTTACTAACGAGCGTGGCATGGGATAATGAAAGAAAGGGATTCGCATATGGCCTTTTATGTTTTCCGACATGAGGCCTGCGAGTAGCCCATTATACAAATGGAATGACAATGTGGATTGTTGTTACCGGAGGATGATATTGTTGATGTTTTGTTGGTAATCGTTTATTAATAGACCGACTATCAAGCTTATTTTTGACTAAAACTCTTAAACATAAAAATTTTTAACAAAAAATAGAACCGACTCAAAACGTAATGTTGGAGATTGCATGAATAGTCAGTCTGTGGAAACTCACGCAGAGGACTAAATCTCTTTTAGTTCTTAAGTACTAACATAGTTTATAAGTTTTCATTGTTACTAACCCTAAATGGACTTTGTGGTCTGAAAAAAAAAGCACTAAAAAGTAAAAAATAACTGTGTCATTTAGTTGCTTTAATTTACTTAAGCATATCTATGAAGTCGGTGCCAGCCAAGTTTAAGGAACATTTATTTAACGTAGTAAAGCAGTTTGTGGGCTCTAGGTAAGTCCTTAAAGTAGAAACCTTGGCTGGCACCGACTCCTAGATATGCTTAAGGAAATTAAAGCAACTAAATGACGCAGTTATTTTTTACTTTTTATTGCGTTTTGAGTCGGTTCTATTTTTTGTTAATAATTTTTATTTCTTACTTTTTAATGATTTATCGCAACGTAACGTACTCGTACTATACTGTCATAGTATACCTATTATACAGCACTAGTAACCAAAAAGCTACCGATACTTACACAAAAATCGAAATTGCTGCAAGTGTGCCTATAAAATTTGAAGAATTCCTCCAATTTTCCCAGGATATCATCATTAGATCCTGATGACAATGGGACCACCTTGGAAGTGTGCCCTTTATTATAAAAAAAGAATTATAAAAAAGCTCTATAAAAAGTTATGCGTGGTCATATATAAAAAAATATACGTGTCGAATTGAGAACCTCCTCCGTTTTTTCAGTTAAAAATGAATTCTTTATTAACACTTTGTATAGACATTTTATTTTTTTAAAGAAAAATTGGTTTGAACGAAGGTCTTGAAGTGGAGTGGTATGCGCAGTGGATTTATGAGATGGAGGCCTCGATTCGATTCCCGGCTGGGTCGATTAAGATTTTCTAAATTGATCCAGGTCTGGCTGGCGGGGGGTTTCAGCCATGTTATCATCTACCAACAAAGATGTACCGATTTAGCGTCCAGGTGTGTGTCGTGTAGAAACCGAAAGAGGTGTGGATCCTACTCCTAACAAATAAGCCCGCTTCCATCTTAGATTGCATCATCACTTACCATCAGGTGCGATTTTAGTCACGGGCTAACTAGTATTGAATAAAAGAGAAAGAGTAGTAAGGTGCCAATATTTGTATTGTCATTATTGTGTGTAAACTAAAGGAACATCAGCACAGCAATTGTTAAATTATTTAGTATCATAAAGTATTTAGAATTTGATATAGCCACGATCCTTGTTATTCTCATTAGTTTAGTTCATTACTTCTAAGCAGTCGGGAATTTTCTTTTTATAATATTTTTTTTAACGTAAGTCAATAAATTTCATTTCTATATCTCACCTTATTCAATTCTGGGCTCTGCTGCTGATTGGACTATATTAATGGACACGTATGAAAAGCACTATAAAATCCAGGAAAGACAGCTATTTCAACATCTAGACCGGACATATTTCTTTTTTCCAAACAAATCAAACGTATAGTACTTGTTGAGCTTATAGTGCCGTGGGAAACAAACATCCCTAAAGACCATGTAGGTATTGAAAGTGAATAAATATTATGACCATACTAATGAACTAACCAAAAATGGCTATGTGGTTAGTTTATAAGCGGTAGAAGTGGGTGCGAGAGGTATACCAGCGAAGTCTTTCTATAACCTGCTAAAAGACCTTGGCCTTACTAGAAGAGCTCCATATTGGAACGAGTGTCCAAAGCTGCTCTAGTAGGGTCCTTCCAAATTTGGCTGGGCAGGGAGAATAACTTGAATAGAGGAGGTGAGTGTTGACGGCCGTCACTAAGGGTACCCTTAAACCTACACCCGTGTGACAAGTCTCGGGCTCTGTTCGAAGTTTTTCTCTCAGCTACGCGATGGACCCGGCACCCGAACGGTGAATCCATGGAATGCTAAGATATTCGTCTCAAAATAAAGTAATTATATCTTGTAGTCTCCAGGCAGGTCCAGTCGACTTAAGTTAAGGCATATTTCAAAGCGTCGATAAATTTCGCCTCCTGTCTTCACAGTTCACTTTCTGAATTCTCCGTAATGAATATAACTAATCGGAACTATTTCTCAGCTCAATAGCAAACACATCTGTAAAGAGTGGCAAAATTAATATGTACAAAGCATACAGGATTAGGGGATGTATTATGATCACGTATTCTGCGTATTCAATATTAGTAGCGGGCAAAGATCAAAGGGCCGCCGTGCAATATGTGAACACGACGCCGCTGAGTTAGCAGCCGACTCTTATGCCTTTGAATATAATATATCTCGCGGAAAGTAACTTTTTATTTTGCGTTAGGATTGAGATCTGATCATATCTTTTTAGAGTCCGTGCAAGAAAAAGTTCAGCCATTCTGTTTTACGTTCTTAGTAACGTCCATAACTTCAACCACATAATTTACACTAGTATTTAAAGCAGATATATATTTTTTTAATGCTATAAGCTAATGCTTGATTGCAATCAAGCCTACGATGTTACGCGCTTACCTAGAAGACAGAAGCGTAACCACAATTTTGCACCCTGTGCCAGCGTGCGTAAATGCGCTCTACAGACTTGTGACCGACTCTAAATAAGGCACAGTTTGTATATGGTCTGGTCATTTCTGTGCCTTTCCAGGGTCTGCGACCTGGTCAACGCTGACACTGCCCTAGTTACGGCACTGTTAGTAGATGCCTATTCACTCTTCACTTAAAGATACCCATATTGTAGGTGGTGGGAAAATCGGAAGCTGGAAGGGCACTCCTTTAGATAGCTGGCGGTGATATGCCTAGTATTTGGTAGGTTGTTTGCGTAGTATAGTTGTAATGTACCTCTGAATATACGAGAGTATTTCGAGTACCTATCATCATCATCATTACCAGCCTGTAGACGTCCACTGGACATAGGCCTTTAGGGACTTCCAAACACAACGATCCCGAGCCGCCTGGTGCCAGCGGCTCCCTGCGACACGTTTGATGTCGTCAGTCCACCTGGTTGGGGGTCGACCACCGCTGCGCTTTGCGGTGCGGGGTCGCAAAGCTACCACCTTGGGCCCCCAACGTCCATCAGCTGTTCGAACTACGTGCCCCGCTCATTGCCACTTCAGTTCTGCGACTCGCTGAGCTATGTCGATTATTCTTCTGCGGATCTCCTCATTTTTGATTCGATCACGCAGAGATATTCCGAGCATTGCTCTTTCCATCGCCCGCTGAGTGACTCTGAGCCTTCTTATGAAGCCCGCAGTCAGCGACCAAGATTCGGATCCGTAGGTCATTACTGGCAACATGCACTGTTCGAAGACCCTCGTCTTCAGGCACTGAGGAATTTTGGATAAAAAGATGTTACGGAGTTTCCCGAACGCTGCCCAGCCGAGTTGGATTCGGCGGTTTACCTCTTTCTCGAAATTGGACCTACCTAACTGGACCATATGCCCTAGGTATATATACTCGTCTACAATTTCGAGTAGAGTAGATTGTAGAGTACCTATAGTAATGCTTTAATTGAGATCTAATTATATTTCTTTTTAAAAGCGTTTACAGAGTCAAAGAGTTCAGTCGTTCTTAGTTTTGCATTCTGCGTTCTTTATAATGTTTGTAACAAGCAAGACAGTCAGTTCGCTCTATGTCTAATATGAAGTCACTTCTTAGCTATTTACGACTAAGATCTTATAAGTCAATCCAAAGACGGCAAGAAATTCCGACATAAAATTCGAGTTCTAGCTAAATCAGTGCGAAACGGAGGTTTTGAAATTCAATACTTTTGCTGAAGCTAATAGAGGATTTTCAAAATTTTTAATTGACACTTGTGTATAATATAAGTATAATAGACGTGGAATGCAATCAACCAGTGGCTAGAGGCAAGTGTTGACAGTGCGCGGGCAAACAGAACGCGGCGGCACGTTTTCAATTTGCGCGTCGACACTCTGCTCGCTAAATATTAATAGTACAAACATCAATAGTTTATACTCGCATAACAATACTATCAGGGATTGTGTGGGTTACATTATCACCTTAGGTTCACTAACTCATAATGGAGCTGTGAAGTTGGTCTAAACTTTAAATCCCCATCGCCATGAGAACTAACGGAAGGAGAAATCATCTAAATAAAAAAGTGCCCTACATTAATCTATACAGATTTATTCATGTAGTATTGTTGTCGTCTGTGAAATCCTCTATGGAAAATGTGCGTTATCTGTGGGCGCACAGTTTGCCACATTGAACTGATGACGCCCTACTACGCGATTGGTTGGCAGCACTGCTAAAAATGCTGCATTGCACCATTATCTCCCACTTAACCGACTTCATAAAAGTGATTGTAAAAATACATTTAACACAGTCAACAGTGAGGGAGCAAGCGATCATAATCTACAAAAACAAAGTTAAGAAGTGAAGTGATTATAAGTATTGGAATTGGTATCGTATAATTGTATAATGTCAAATATGGTGTCATGTTTGTGTAATCAATAAAGCAGATTTAATTAACAGGATGGGTGTAAATTAATGATATAGATGTACTATGTGATTTCATTAATAAATGTTATATGTTTTAGCTGGCTTTTAATAGTATACTTTTTAATTTTGTGATATAAAGAGTGTTGTCATTTTGACGACCTCCGTGGCGCAGTGGTATGCGCGATGGATTTATAAGACAGAGGTCCTGGGTTCGATTCCCGGCGGGGCAGATTGAGATTTTTCTTAATTTGTCTTGGTCTGGCTGGTGGGAGGCTTTCGCCGTGGCTAGTTACCACCCTACCGACAAAGACGTACCGCCAAGCGATTTAGCGTTCCGGTACGATGTCGTGTAGAAACCGAAAGGGGTGTGGATTTTCGTCCCACTCCTAACAAGTTAGCCCGCTTCCATCTTAGACTGCATTATCACTTAACATCAGGTGTGATAGCAGTCAAGGGCCAACTTGTAATCGATAAGAAAAAAAAAGTGTTAGGAGTGAATACGACAACAATGGAATCAAACCCATGATCTTTCGGTGTGAGGCCGGGCCCTTAATCGTGATCTATTGATACTTCTAAACGACGACGTTTATTACCCGTGGTCCCAGCGGTCTCGCAAGAGCCACGATTGTGTTGCTGCCAAAAACGCGAAGAGTTCTAATGACTAAGGTGCTTGAGGTGGTTTAAATTGAAATACGAATGATTGAGGTTCTTAATTACCTGCTACCTCCGATTCTCCGATCTAAACTCCATAAGTACTTACATACTTATATTTTATACCTATACTTATATACAGTAGAAACATGGGCTTACAAATTAATCTGATACAAAAATCCGAAGGTCAGGGCAACACAGGATCTCACTCGTTAATCCCCTTACCACCGAGCTATTGAGGCCTCATTATCCGATGAAAGACGAACCAAACTGTGTGAATACCAACATCCTTTAATTTAAAACATATTATGTGTTTAAACTTAACAACAACACAAGAAATAAGTAAAGTTTCTCGAATCACAAACAAGAGATGCGAGTGGGGAAAATACTTTGCATAGAGCACTTTGTTGTAGAAAACACATACGGCAATTAGTTTTATTTTTTTTGCTATATTATTTATCATGCTTATAATTATTATCTCTTTCTATCCCATCATCTGCACCATCATCATAATTTTGCTTAATAGAAGCATGGAGGTATTGCAACATTCATACATTCATACATACATACACACATACATATATACATACATACATATATAGCATCACACCTCATCATCATCTCACCATCATCATAATTTTGCTTAATAGAAGCATGGAGGTATTGCAACATTCATACATTCATACATACATACACACATACATATATACATACATACATATATAGCATCACACCTCATCATCATCTCACCATCATCATAATTTTGCTTAATAGAAGCATGGAGGTATTGCGATATTCATACATTCATACATACATATACACATACATATATACATACATACATACATAGCATGACACCTCGTTCCCATAGGGGTAGGCAGAGACTACATCCTTCCATTTGCAACGTTCCTTGCGTACTACACTGACTGACAATTACTTTCGGGGTGCTATAAAAAATCATTGAAGTAAGATTAACCTAACCTAGGGTTGCCAACCGTCCTGTTTTCCCAGGACATGTCCTAGTTTTTGTAGTGTCCTGTGACGTCCTGAATAGTTTTTAAGCAACGTCCTGGGTTTTTATATTTTAGAATCCGCGCGCCTCTTCTCAAATTTTTACTCTACGAGCGGCCTCACGACTCGCAAGTACTCGTAATTGCGATGCCGCGTTGCCGTACTGTTTCAAAAATTTGTTATAAACTAAAGTGTTTATTTTATATTTTAATAACTAGTTTTCAACGCGTATAATTTTACTCAAGTATTTTTATTTAAAAATGTTATTATTTTATTAATTTAACTATTGCAACTCTATCATTGCGTCCTGTTTTTAAACGGAATTATCCTGGTTTTTCCAACTTGAAATCCTGTTTTTTTTAATTTGAGGTTGGCAACCCTAACCTAACCTGCCTCGGGACGTCATGATCCAAAGCCAAATCGATTAATCACTAACAATATAGTACTTACATACTAACATACTGTACTTTTCATAGTATCTCATCATTGTACATAGATCCCTGAATAAAATATAAGCGAAAAAAATTAGAAGGTTATCTTAAGATGGAAACCTTCTTCTTCGGTCTTTACTAAGCGTAATTTAGAAATATATAAAAAGAAACGTACTGAATCAAAAAATATTTTTACTAGGCTTACGAATTATTTTTTGTGTTAAAATACTTGTCCGCGTACTGTATCATTTCTATTATATCGTTATTATTACTTAACTATTTTCATTTCATAGCTTTATGGAAGTACATAGAAAATAACCATGCATTAAACCACCAAACCAAATACAATAAAAAATTTTAACAAAAAACTGAACCGACTCAAAACGCACTAAAAAGTAAAAAATAACTGTGTCATTTAGTTGCTTTAATTTACTTAAGCATATCTAAAGCAACTAAATGACACAGTTATTTTTTACTTTTTAGTGCGTTTTGAGTCCTTTCAGTTTTTTGTTAAAAAATTTTATTTCTTACTTTTTAGTGATTAGATAAGAGTATATTACACGACACTAGTAGCTAAAAAGCTACCGATACCGAGTCAAAAACCGAAATCGCTGTAAGCGTGCCTCCAAAATTTTAAGAGTTCCTTCAATTTCCCCGGGATATCATCATCAGAACCTAACATGATGACAATGGAACCATCTTGGAAGTATGCTCTTTCTAATAAAAAAAGAATTATCAAAATCGGACAACTCTGTAAAAAGTTATGCGTGGTCATACATATAAAAAATAAAAAAAAATAAAAATATACGTGTCGAATTTAGAACCTCCTCCGTTTTTTTTCATTGGTTAAAAATTCATCTCATTCCGTTAAAGTTAACTGAAATAAAAGACTTTTGTTAAATTTTACTACTTTTCTTCTGCGTGCTATAGAGAGGGTGACGAACGAACAAGATGAACTTACAGAATGTAAGATAGCTGAATTAGACCATTTTTTAAAGCAATTTATAATTTTTGGTTGCCTTTTGTCGATAGAATCTGCGTTAATAAGCGAACGTAGGTAGAGTGTGAACTATGGCAATACTACTGCTATACAGACTTTAACCGGCTCGTTTAGATGCCTGAAATAAATGATTTCATTCAATTTCATGTTAAATAAAGCTTGTATGAATGTATCTGCGCCGTCACTATTCTATGTTCATTGAAGAAATTCGAAACAAAGCGTCAAGTTTCAAAGCAACAGATGTTAGGGACCGGTTTAATGAAATAAGGAGCGGACCGCGTAAAGGGCTTCAACGAGAAGGCACGAGAGAAAATAACTCCGTTATGTATTCAAAGGGTTTGAAAAATCATATTTCACTCTGTAATCCGACAGAATTTAGCCAATTTACCTTCATTTCTTTTCTTTGCCTCGTAATATTAACATTGATATTCAGCCGAGGGTCGGGAAAGTGCTTGGAGATTTCCAAACGATTCCGTTTATCTTGCGCCGTCAAATGAGTTATGATATTTCACGTGCAAGCTCGACTTTTGTAAGTTCATTCTGTGTTGCGTTCAGGAAGCAGTGCCGATCATCAATACATCATTATTAATATCTGGGACGACTGATTTCAATTGGAAGTTTATTACCATTTTTTGATTTTTTAAATCTTAATATTTGAAGTGAACTTTATTCGATGTTTTATTATATAAGGTCTTGATTTTTCGGAAAAGATGCTGCTTTATTAATTATCAAATCAAAGCGTTGACGACCTGCGTGGCGCAGTGGTATGCGCGGTGGATTTATAAGACGGAGGTCTTGGGTTCGATTCCCGGCGGGGCAGATTGAGATTTTTTTGATTTGTCTTGGTCTGGCTGGTGGGAGGCTTTCACCGTGGCTAGTTACCACTTTTATAAGGTACGATGTCGTGTAGAAACCAAAAGGGGTATGGATTTTCGTCCCACTCCTAACAAGTTAGCCCGCTTCTTAGACGGCATCATCACTTAACATTAGGTGTGAATTGTGATAGCAGTCAAGGGCCAACTTGTGGTCGATAAAAAAAAGCGTATAACTGATATTTTCTTTTATAACTATTGTCCTAGCGTAGAAAATAAAATAATTAGTACAGAGCGAGTTTTATACAATGACGACATCACGCATTGACAATGTAAAAATATTGTGCACCCTTCAACGGCGGCAACTATGTTTTTAATGCTAAAATAACAAAAAATAGAACCGACTCAAAACGCACTAAAAAGTAAAAAATAACTGCGTCATTTAGTTGCTTTAATTTACTTAAGCATATCTAGGAGTCGGTGGCAGCCAAGGTTTCTACTTGAAGAACATTACCTAGAACCCACAAACTGCTTTACTACGTTAAATAAATGTTCCTTAAACTTGCTGGCACCGACGTCATGAGTCGGTTCTATTTTTTGTTAAAAATATTTATTTCTTACTTTTTAGTGATTTATCGGCACCTATCGTACTCGTACTATACTGTCATAGTATATAATACGGCACTAGTATCCAAAAAGCTACCGATACCGAGACAAAATCCGAAATCGCTTTAAGCGTGCCTCCAAAATTTGAAGAGTTCTTTCAATTTCCCCAGGATATTATCGTCAGATCCTAACATGATGACAATGAAACCACTTTGGACGTATATCCTTTCTAATAAAAAAAGAATTATCAAAATCGGACAACTCTGTAAAAAGTTAGCGTGGTCATACATAAAAATAATATATATACGTGTCGAATTGAGAACCTCCTCCGTTTTTTTTCGTCGGTTAAAAATATAATTTAGTTGAAAAGAGATTTGGATATTTTGTGGAAAAGTAGAATTAATATTTCGAAGCAATTGGAAATATATTGATATGGACTTGTAGGTACTGTTATATATTCTGTGGTTGAACATAACATGGCGATATGATAGTTATTGTGTTGCTGCTACAAGAAAATTACGTGAATCGACACACAAACAAATCAGAGTTATGTTTATTTTATAAACAAACAAACAAACAAACAGACGGCCGCCGCAAGCCTCAACAATTTGGCCTCCGTTTGAAATGTTTACTTACAAAACTACCAACTTCTATTTGCATCCCAACAAATCCTTATTGCTTACCAGTAAAGATCAATTTACAAATTATTGTATGAAATTGCTGTGTTTAGAATTTGGACCAACATAACTTTACGTCGGTAAACACTCCTATTTTTAAAACAATAGGGCTTAAAGTTACATGGTTTACCGGAAGGGAGAACTGGTATGAACTTTAGTTTTCAGCCGCTGTACAACCGTTTTCACAGATAACATTCTTTTATTTTGTTTGAGAAACAAATATAGCTATATTAAGTTTGTTTTACAATATTGGCAGAAAAAACTGTGTATCGAGAGTTTGAAAATAGTTTATGTGTAATAAAAATGACCAATAGATAGGAGTAAAACCAATATATATTTAAGCATTGAATTTTTTCTAATAATACGATTAATCTGGATTGTTATTTGCTTGCCCAGATTTTATCTTTTTACCTACTCGTATTTCATTTTTTATCGCTTTGTCCTAAAAACCAGTATCTAGTGAAGATACAACATAATTTGAAAGAGTTGTTTGAACTACAATCAGGCCACATCTATACTAATGTTATAAAGCTGAAGAGTTAGTTTGTTTGAACGTTTTAATCTCAGGAACTACTAGTTCTAATTGAAAAAATATTTTTGTGTTGGATAATCCATTTATCGAGAAAGGCCTTCGGCTATAGAACAATATGCTGCAACCAATAATAGCGAAGAATAAGTGAAAAATATGGAAAAATACTGGGAAAATTATTCATATTTGACAGCTAATATAATAAAATAAGTTATATGGAGTAAGTTAGGCTATTTTTTATTATTAACCGATGAAAGAAAACGGAGGAGGTTCTCAATTCGACACGTATATTTTTTTTTATGTATGACCACGCATAACTTTTTACAGAGTTGTCCGATGTTGATAATTCTTTTTTTATTAGAAAGGGCACACTTCCAAAGTGGTCCCATTGTCATCATGTTAGGATTTGATGTTGATATCCTGGGAAAATTGAAGGAAATCTTCAAATTTTATAGGCACACTTGCAGCGATTTCGGTTTTTGTGTAAGTATCGGTAGCTTTTTGGCTACAAGTGCCGTACAATATACTTATGACAGTATAGTAAGAGTACGTTACGTGGCGATAAATCACTAAAAAGTAAGAAATAATTTTTTTTTACAAAAACTGAACCGACACCAAACGCACTAAAAAGTAAAAAATAACTGTGTCATTTAGTTGCTTTAATTTACTTAAGCATATCTAGGAGTTGGTGCCAGCCAAGGCCCTTTAAGGACATTACCTAGAACCCACAAACTGCTTTACTGCTAAATAAATGTACCTTAAACTTGCTGGCACCGACTTCATAGATATGCTTAAGTAAATTAAAGTAAGTAAATGACACAGTTATTTTTAACTTTTTAGTGCGTTTGGAGTCTGTTCTATTTTTTGTTACCGTAATCTTATTTATCTTAAGTTCACGCAGGCCAAATAACTGGCATCCGCTACACTAGTGTAACAAAAGTAAACCCATGATAATATTATAAATGTGAAATTGAATACATATGTTGTTTATCGCATGCCATTTGCAGGAATAGTTTTGATTAAATTATAATAGTTATTATAATACCATGCAGGATTGCCGCGTAAGTGGTAAGTACCAGTGCCTAATAGAGTGACACATTCCACAAAATACTGTATCTATCAACCTGATGCACAATAATATACCCTTCACACTGAAACAATGCAATGCTTGTCGGCAGAAAAAGGCACGGAGGTTGTTAACCGACGAAAAAAAAAACGTAGGAGGTTCTCAATTCGACACGTATCTAATATATAAAATTCTCGTGTCACAGTTTTCGTTGCCATACTCCTCCGAAACGGCTTTACCGATTTTTACCAAATTTTGTATGCGTATTCAGCAGGTCTGAGAATTGGCTACTATCTAATTTTCATCTAAATTTTTTTTAATTTTTAACGCAAAACAACGTTTGCCGGGTCAGCTAGTATATATATATATATATATATATATATATATATATATATATAAGTTATAAATAAAAAAAAGTTACATATATATATATATAATATGCAAAAATTATATATATATATATATATATATATATATATATATATATATATAACTTTTTACAGAGTTGTCCGATTTTGATAATTCTTTTTTTGTTAGAAAGGGCATATCTACTTCCAAGGTCGGTTCTATTTTTTGTTAAAAATTTTGTTTTAATAAATAGTAACAAAGACGACAAATATCATAATTTTACAATAATGCTTAATCAGCATTTAATAACGTAAAAAACGTTTGTAACAGCTGACAATGCTACGCTAGACAGGTGTTACAAACATTTTACACAAAAAATACAAAACTGTAACTTATATACCTACAAGTTCGTTACTCCCTCCGAACATGGGAATATACCAACATAATATACAGTTAATATACCAACACCTATATAAAACGCCATCAAATTTCCCTCTGCCGTACAAATATAAGGTGACGCGATCCAATATCAGGAGGCCGTCCCATTGGCCGGAACTATGATACCTACTCGACTGCAATTAGCATCTCTTCCGCCGCCCGAGGTAGCCGACAAATCACTTTTCAGCCCTTGAGATCTAGTAGCAATCTATATCAACGGGCCATAGAATAGAAGCGATTATTTTTGAAATATTTTTTTATACTAGCTATGCTATAAAAGTAGCATAATCTACAAACAAGTATAATATACATATACGTAAAATACCTGACTGCCTCATCATGAGATCTCATAAACTATACACCCGATTAAATTATTTCACGTAAACGCTCACTAAGAAAGATTTCACGGGAACAGGTTGTTCATAATAATCACTCTGGTGCAATTTGGAAAAAATTTGGTATTGCGAGATTCTGGGTTAAATATCCACTTACTATTAAGGCCTGTGTGTACCAAGATTTCGGTTATCATAACCAACGGTTAACATAACTTTACTATAAATTTACTATTTATAATAAACCCGTACGCCGGTTAAGGAAGTGAACCGGGCGGTTATCTTAACCGAGCTTACGTCCTTAACCGGTGTACGGGTTATCGTGAACAGAAAATTTTACGTTTAGCTTATGTTAACAGTTGGTTATGATAACCGAAATCTTGGTGCACACAAGCCTTATAATCTTATGTTTTCTAATCATAATTTAAAGATTAACCTTCTGCCATACATACACTACATACACAAACCTACCACCGATGCCCTTTTTTTATTTCCCGTAAAAATCAGTCATGATTGACATTAGGTAAAATGGCAGACAAACACTAGTCTTAGATTTTTCGCAATGATTTAATTCAACGTGGGAGCATTGTTTTTTTTGTTAATTTAAGCATTCTTTGAAAAGTAATACTTGTGACCTTTTGCATTATCTGTTTTATAATCTTTGGCACATTGAGTAGGGTGACCAAATTAGACGTAGTGAGGGTCCCGCGCGGGTAACAACCATAAAATTACTTATGAGAGGGTCGGTGGGCAGATATTGAATCACTATGGAATGCATGGGATATTTTGCGCCTCGTGGAACAGTGTCTGAATCAATTTGGGACGAATTGGCAGGGTAAGGGGCTAAACGGCCAAATGGCTATGTAAAAAGTGTTTAAATTAGTAATGAGACAAATTAAATAACTGGCTCAATAAAAAATGATTACATCGCTGGTTCAGTAAAGCCTCAGTGTCTACGGATCATGGGGCCCTGGATTCAAAACCTGGTTCATGTTACCCAACATTGAAATATCCTTTTTACTAAGAACTTATCAGTAGTGGTCCGGGATCCTCCGTGCTGGTACCGCCTTGAAATCCTGTCCGGTCATTATTATCATCATAATATCATAATATCATAGATCAATATCATATATATTGCACATGCCCTAATTACACACATGTTGTCTTGTTAGGTACTCATTAATATCTTACAGTGAGAGTCAAACAACAGTTGTCACCTTAAGCTTCATTGCCAACCAGTATAAGCTGGTTAGCTAAGGGGTGGGTCTAAGGTTCAAAATTCTAGTAGGAGAGCGCCCTAGTTGTTTAACAAAATGGGTCGGTGTGTGCTGAAAACTATTCTGATGTTGATGATGATGATACTCAGGGAGAAAGGAAACGGTTCTGGTTTTCTACAATTATAACTATAAGTAAATAATTAAAGAAAAAAGCAGCGCCAGCTGGCATTGCTGTTAAATGAGATGGTCCATTTCAGCTTCACTCTTGTACCACATATCATTAAAATGGAAAAAATACAAGGATTTTATCAAAAATAAAATAAATGAACGAAACGAACTAAATAAAACGTTGGTTAAAAATGAATTTCCTAGTTTTTGAGCTATTAAAAGATGGCGTCGTTCTAATATTAGTCTGTAGGTGATAAAGATGCGGTGACATTGATTTGTCAAACTCAAAATATGTCATTTTTGATAAGACAAAGCTATAATAAGAACAAAACTCAATATATTAATCTAATTTTTCAGTAATGTACCATGCCTAACCAGTAACCATCAAATCAAATGGACCATACGTCAATAAACACTGACAGCAAAAGTCAAAACAACATCAATCCGCCACCTGGAGAATGTCTACCATAGATAATATAACTTTTGATTATTATGATTTCGCCCTAATAAATGTGAATTCGGAGAATTGGCTAATCAAAACTAGATTACTAATACATGTAGTTTTTTTTCAATTTATGTACAGAAAGTGTATCTGTGCTCCATACAATTTTGGACCATTCCACCACTCCTTTTAGAGTATTTCATTAAATGTCAGAGTTAGTGTATAAAGGTTCTCGACGTTAACAAGTGTCCAGTCTGTCAGATCTGTATTCAGTAGAAAAACCGTCGCGGATAATAGCAGATGATCGAAGTCGTTACTACTTCAATATTTGTAATGGCGCGCGATCCAATCTCGACTGATAGCTTGCTGTTGCATTTTATAACCCGCTACATCTCGCGGACCTGGCGGTTTTGACAGTAAAATGTTAAATTCTGAAATGGCAAAGAGTCTTTCAGTAATTAAAGAAATGTGTAAATAAAGTCTTGGTAGAGCTGCTCTGCTTCCAAAATTTTAATTAGTACCACAATATTATTTCAAAATTATTTATAAATACATCTACAAAATAAAAATAAATTAAGGGAAAAATATTAATAAATCTTATCATATGTCATATACGCGCGACCGCGCGTCCTTACTTCGAATTCAACGTAGGACAAAGTTGGCGGCCTCAAAATAATCTGATTATAGCACAATAATTATTATTGATTTTTATTAGCTCATAATAATATAGCTCAACCCATTCGTAGAGAATGGGTAGAGCTATGGCTATCCTTCTTAAACCTGTGAGAACCGTATGAAAAATTGAAAATCTGTTCAACATTTTGGATATTTAGATATTAGATACGCTAATATCAGGCCTCTTAAAAGAATAAAAATTCACTAAACAAACCTCAATAGGTTTGTTTAGTGAATTTTTATTCTTTGAAGAGGTGTTCTTCTTAATATTCAAATAACTATCATACAACTGCTATTCTGTTATTACTGTATAATGTAAAAATAAGTGGCCGACTTTAGTACCGCGGCACAGTCAGACAGTCGATGTCCGGTCGATTGGTCCGTTTTGTCGTAATGCCTTTTGTACGGCGTATTGACGCTGCGGGAAACATTCCGGTACACTCGGCAGCATTTAAAGGATTTCATTCTTTTGACATTTTTAAAACTTTTAACCGATTGAAAATATAGAATTCAGTCTCGTACAATATATGTTTTTATGTTTTTTTTAATTGATTGCTTTATTAAATTGTTAATATTGGCAGTGACCATTAATCTTACTTATCAATTTCTAACTCAATCTAATAAAGTGCTAAATTAATGTTAAACTCTGTGGCTATTACTATAAGATGGTTTTGGTGAATGCCGGTAACGATTGCTAGAGAGTATGTTATCTCTGAGGCACAGATTGTAACAAAACCAACTTAACGACTCTAGGCTGCTATTAAATGTGACGGTTAAAATAGCTAATCTTAAAAAAAAAAATTTTCAACAAAAAATAGAACCGACTCGAAACGCACTAAAAAGAAAAAAATACCTGTCATTTAGTTGCTTTAATTTACTTAAGGATATCTATGAAGTCGGTGCCAGCAAGTTTAAGGAACATTTATTTAACGTAGTAAAGCAGTTTGTGGGTTCTAGGTAATGTCCTTAAAGTAGAAACCTTGGCTGGCACCGAATCCTAGATATGCTTAAGTAAAAAAAGTTAAAGCAACTAAATGTCACAGTTATTTTTTACTTTTTAGTGCGTTTTGAATTGGTTTATCATTGACGTACTAATAGGTATGTAAGTCGTAGACAGCAAAACGATTTGCTTCTGAGCCTGAACTGAAGTAAATTGTGCCCAGCTAAATATCCGCGTGCCAAGTCGCTGCATTCCGCCCGAGATGCGCTCCACTAGGGAAATTCTACATTTTGATATGTGCCTTGTACTGGTAGTACGTGGTGTACATACGGGTATGAGATAAGCTTGCTTTGGCGTTTCGTTTTCGTTGTGTTTGAATATCGTTTTAATATTTAAAAAGAACTTATTCTTGGATTATGTCATTACTAGTCTATTATTTAGACCTACGTCGAATAGGTGATTTTAGAGTTCAGATCTACCATGCTGCTCTAAAATACATTGGTTGGCAATGGACTGAACGTTTGACTTTGTAACGATCAATACTAGATTGACGATTACTAGACTCTTGTGTCTCAGCGTGCTCTCTGACTCCGAGACACAGGGTACTACTTTGCCAAATTCGGGCTGCTACTAAAATCATTTTGGTTGGACAAGTTCAGTATTTAAGCAGCAGCATAACACAAGTAAACTTTTTGAAATCTTTTCTGAGTCTCTTTGCCAATCTTGAAATTTAGTTAAGGAATTTTTATGCAGAGTTTCACAGATAGATGCAGCCAAATCTGAAATAAAATATAGGATTTCGCATTCAATTCTTGATTCAAAATCCTATATGATGTTTCAGATTTTGGCCGTATCGTATAATTGAACGTTAGAAAAGGAATTTAAATTAGGCAGAGCCGCGGGCGGGTGCCAGTCTTGAATATAGTTTATACTGCAAAAATTCTAACATGATGTCTCTATAAGTAGCCCATGGAGAATATGATCGCCACGTATTCAATATGAAGTAGCCTCGCGCGGCTCAAAGGTTCGCGCTACGTGCTCCGTGCCCAATATGTCCCACTTGCCAATAATCGCAGATAGAGATATCGCATTTGAATATATCCTCAAGAATATTTGTTGAGAGGGATTTCGCGATATGAATCTTTTACTCAATGGCGAAGCCAAAGGGAACGGCTATTGCTTAGATTCACTATGCTCTAATGAGGGTTGGTGGACTTTGGGGTTGACTCTGTAACGTTCGCCATAACACCTCTAACTTCCTAAATCTGCACAAGTAACTATGAATGTTTTGAAAGAAGAGGAACTTTACTAGGGGACTCGAACCTTATTCCTCATGATAATAAGTCACATAGGCAAACCAAATTCAAATTCAAATTAATTTATTTAGCATACTTTACATGTCATGGACCCTGTCAGGGCGTTGCTAATATTATATAAACTTAAGAAACTAATAGTAATACATGGAACCAATTATAGTTTAATTACAATTAAATTACAATTAAATAAGATAAATATTAAAGTCTAAACATAAAATAATAATAATAATTTGTCAAATGGTTTACGTCAAATACTCTTTTATGTCATAATAGCATTTGTCTATAAGCCATTTGTTCAATTTGATTTTAAAGTTAGCTAAATGTAATTGTTCAATATCTTCTGGCAATTTGTTAAATACTTTTACAGCCATACAGTATGCGCTTTTCATGTAAGAACTACAACTAAGCTTCGCTACAACTAATTTGTTAGGATGTCTGACTTGCTTATTAGTATTTATTTTACATCTTCGTTGAAAATATTTTGGATAGCGCTTGACAAAAACACACATGTCTCTTATGTACATACATGGCAATGGGAGAATGTGTAATTGTTTGAAGAATGGTTTACAACTGTCTAACGGCCCAATATTACAAATAGCTCTAATGCATTTCTTTTGTAGTCGGAACGCTCTTATGAACTCCACAGAATTACCCCAAAGTATCAAACCATATGATAATACAGACGACACATGACCGTGATAAGCGCTTAACGCAGCATTTATTGAGATTGTCTGTCCGAGTCGTCTTAATGCATAAACGAATTTGTCTAATTTTGTACAAACATAGTCAATGTGAAATCTCCAGTTACCTGTTTTGTCATAGATTAATCCTAAAAATTTAACTGTGTCACATTCTTCAATTTTAATATCATTATATTTAAGGCTAATTGGAACTGTTTTTGAATTATAGTAACTAAATTGCATCATTTTAGTTTTATTTACATTTACTTGTAATTATAATATTTTTTAAAGCTTCGTTTATTTCTTGTTCATAGCTGTTGATGTTATTACCCCTAACTAGTATGGTCGTGTCATCTGCAAACAATACACATTGGTGCTTTGTTGCCGCGATGATGTCATTTATATAAGTTAAGAAAAGGAATGGGCCTAGAATACTGCCCTGCGGTACCCCTTTGATATTGAATTTATTAGTGGATTTGTAAATAGTTTTAGTATTATTTTCTAGTTTATTAATTTCGGTACATACTGTCCTACCGTTTAGAAATGATTTTATCCAATCGTGAGCACATCCTCTAATACCATATCTTTCTAATTTATCTAATAATATATTATGATTAACAAAGTCAAACGCCTTTGTCATATCTAGAAAAATAGCAGTAATAGGTACTTTGTCATTGAGGCTGTCATTTATTATCTTACTTAAATAGAAACAGGCCTCAGTAGTGGAACTGTTGTCTCGGAAACCGAATTGCTCCTTAATTAATAATTCATTGGCGTCAAAGAAACTTTTTAGTCGCTTCAACATGGTTTTTTCAAAAATTTTCGACAATATTGGTACCAATGTAATAGGCCTGTAATTATTTATATCACTAGGATCGTTTCTTTTAAACAAAGGTTTCACAATAGACATTTTTAAACTATTTGGAAATATTCCTTGCTCCAATGATTTGTTAATTAAAAACACCAGTGGTTCACATAGGTGATTTGCACACTGTTTAATAATATCGGTTCTTATCTCGTCATATCCTACGGCTTTAGTATTGTTGAGTGTTTTAATATTAGCTAAAACCTCATATGCATCTGTCGGGGTAATAAAGATTGATTGTCTGTTGGGTGGGTAGCTATATAATTTTCTACCATAATTGTTTAATTTACTTGTGTTGTTTAAGTTAATAAAATAATCATTGAATATTTCACATTGCTCATTAGGATCATTATATGTACCTGTATTCGTCGTTATTATAGAAATTTCATTAGGCGTTGTTAACTTTCCTAAATTGTCATTTATTAATTCCCAGCTAGCTTTACATTTGTTTTTGTGTTTGTCTATAAATTTTGCATTTTGCAGTTGTTTTGATCTATGTATACACTTTTTTAATATGTTATTGTATTTCATATAACGTTTCTTATTTAGAGTTTTATTTGATCTTGAAAGATACGAAGAACGTATAGAACGTTAAATGTAATTTTCTTTTTCTTATACTAGACTTCTTGATTCCTTTAGTTAGCCATAATGATTTAATATTTAAGGAATTACAAATTTTCATTTTTCTAAGGGGGAAACAAAGCTCGTAAAATAATTTTATAGCTCCATGGAAAGAATCAAATGCTTCGTTGACATTTTCAAAATCGCGAATGTCTGAAAAGGTGAGTGCAGCAATACATTCGTTGAATTTTTTTTTATTTTCTTTGTTGTAATCCCTTCGATATTCAAACCAATTTGTTATTCGTTCCTTTTCCTTTACTTTAATCGTCAACGATTGTGCGGTATCATGATCTGATAAGGCTAACTGGTGGATTTCTGCAATGGATTGTTTTATATTGCTAACCATCAAATCTATACATGACGATAGTCTGGTAGGTTGCTTAATGTGAAAAATAAGGTTATAATTATTAATTAAGCTAATTAATTCCTGACTATGTTTATTATTTTTTAATGTATCTAAATTCCAATCTCCACATAATATTATTTTTTTTTCTTTCTTTTTCCTACTTAGTTTATGTAAAAGAGAATCAAGTTTTTCAAGAAATACACTTGCATCACTTTTAGGTGTTCGATATAAGCAAACAACTATTAAGTTATAATCTTGAATTTCAATACTACAACATTCAAAAACGTTAATTAGCCCCATATTACTTATCATTTTGAATTCTTTGCAATTAATGTATTTTTTTGTCAGAATACAAGTACCTCCACGACTTGTATTTCTACAGAAAGAGGCCGATAAATTATAACCAGGAACTTTTAATAAACTCTCACGACCTTTTTTAATAAAAGTTTCAGTGAGACATATGATATCTGTCTCATATGTGGTACGTTTACTTAAGTCAAGGAGAGATATGTACAATAAATCAGATTTATTAATTGCACCAGCAATATTTTGATGAAAAACTGTCAAATTATTAAAGAAAAAACTTTTGTTGGCCCAATTTGTTAGTAGTTATTTTCTTATTTTGTACATTTCTAACCTCTACCTGTTTCTGGAAATAATAAGGTATAGTGCCTCTTTTATGCGCTGTTTGTTTTTTACATATTGGAACTTTTTTCCTTACTTGTGACGTTTCATTCTCAATAGATTTTGTGGGTTTAAAGTAATAAGTTATTTTATTTTTCACTGAAGTCAGATGTTGTTGTTGGTTAGTATGTTCCTGGGTTCGTTTTTTAGACTTGTTATTGATGTTATGTTTATTAAATGTCAAGTATGTGTCATGGTAGTCATTAAAGTCAATATTAAAATTAATTTTATATGTCATATCTTTTATATAATTTTTAATGTCATAGTGTTTTTTGTCAGATTTTAAGAAACGACAGTTTACATACAGTTTAATTAAGCACTCTATATGGTTATTAATTGTACTTGTTCTCAGGTGATCATTTGAGTATACTTGAAGAACAAACACTTTGAAATTTCGAAGTTTGTCAAGAGCTAGAGCTAGTTCGTTTAGTAGAGCACAGGGATTATTATCATTTGCTCCTATAGCTAAAACAACAATGTCTTTATCATTTAGTTCTTGGTTTAGGATTTCACATCTTTTCAGTGACTCATAAGATAATGCATTAGGCTTTACAAAAGAAATAACATTGTAATTATTATTCCATTTATTGTTCCTATTCTCAATTAACGCAACTGATAAACCAATCACATGCTGTTCCCCTAAGATGTGTATGGTATTTTTCTTTGAATTTCGTACAGAATTAATTTTATTACTTTCCAATAATACCCTTCGTGGATCTACTTTCACTTGGTCTTCTATATTATCTATTTTTACTTTCAGGTTCGTTTTAATTGTCTGCTTTTCTTCTGTAAAGTATTTTCCTTCAAGTTCATCCTGTCTAAGTTCTTTATGATTTATTTCATCGTTTTTTTTAGGTGATTTCTCGTCTGGCAAGCTCACAAAGTTTTCAGATAATCTTTTATTGCGTAGCATTGATTTATGACTGGTACCTGCCTTTGTACTCGACAAGGGAGAGTTAATTATTAAGTCATTTAACAAAAGGCAGTTACTCATTAATAATTTTTAATTCAGTAAAAAAATGAATAATTACTATTTGTTATTAAATCTATCCCCTCTCCTATAAGGAGAGGGAGGCCTGGTCCTGTAGTGAGCCGTTAATGATGATGATGATTAAATCTCAGCATTAAATATCTAAAGGCTGCATAGTTTTTATTTAAGTTAGTTAACTGGCGTGTCGTGGCGCAGTGACGACCTCCGTGGCGCAGTGGTATGCGTGATGGATTTATAAGACGGAGGTCCTGGGTTCGATTCCCGGTGGGGCAGATTGAGAATTTTCTTAATTTGTCTTGGTCTGGCTGGTGGGAGGCTTCCGCCGTGGCTAGTTACCACCCTACCGACTAAGACGTACCGCCAAGCGATTTAGCGTTCCGGTACGATGTCTTGTAGAAACCGATAAGAGTGTGGATTTCATCGTACTCCCTAATAAGTTAGCCCGCTTCCATCTTAGATTGCATCATCACTTAACATTAGGTGTGATAGCAGTCAAGGGCCAACTTGTAGTCGATAAAAAAAAAACTGATAATTGTTCCTGACGGTACTCCTCATAACGCGCACTGCATCGGGGCGCATCAAAAAATAATAATACTTAGCAAATATAGAGTGTCGCCGTACAAATTGAAAACGTGCCTCGACGCGCTCTATTTGAGCCTCTCTCGTTATAAACACTTGCCCGGTTCTTGCTTGATTGCGTCCCGACTCGTAACGACTCACACCAACTTCACTACGAGACACAACGAGACGCAACTAGACTGCCTCAATTCGATCTATTTTGACATGATTTTCCATTATTTTGATTTTTTAACCAACGAAAAAAAAACGGAGGAGGTTCTCAATTCGACACGTATATATATATTTTTTTATGTATGACCACGCATAACTTTTTATAGAGTTGTCCGATTTTGATAATTATTTTTTTATTTGAAAGAGCACACTTTCAAGGTGGTTCCATTGTCATCATGTTAGGATCTGATGACGATATCCTGGGAAAATTGAAGGAACTTTTCAAATTGTATAGGCACACTTGCAGCGATTTCGGTTTTTGTGTAAGTATCGGTAGCTTTTTGGCTACAAGTGCCCTATAATATACTATGACAGTATAGTACGAGTACGTTACGTGGCGATAAATCACTAAAAAGTAAGAAATAAAATAGTTAAAAAAAGTAAGAAATAAAGTAGTTGCTTTAATTTACTTAAGCATATCTAGGAGTCGATGCCAGTCAAGGTTTCTACTTTAAGGACGTTACCTAGAACCCACAAAATAATTTACTACGTAAAATAAATGTTCCTTAAACTTGGCTGGCACGGACTTCATAGATATGCTTAAGTAAATTAAAGCAACCAAATGACACAGTTCTTTTTTACTTTTTAGTGCGTTTTGAGTCGGTTCTATTTTTTGTTAAAAAATTTTATTGACATTCATGTTTTTAAGTTTTTTAAACAATTTCATATTTATCTTGCTCTGTTAGTAACGATATAGTTAGTAACGAAATTGCACCCTTATAGTTAGTCGGCGTTTGGAGACGCTTTCGGAGGAAATAGACAGGTAGGTACTTGATCTAATAATATGAAAAAGCTTTAGATTCATAGAGATTCTCGAGTATGTACATAAAAACAAGAATTACTCGTTTGAATATTTCAAATTTAATAATAATATTTAAACAAGGGTATAATCAAAAATGCCAGTTCGCTACATCGGTAATTAGTATTCAGTAGATCAGGGGGCCCGGGTAAACAGTTTGGGAACTGGCAGCGAATAGTTAATGCGTTGTATTGTAAGAAGGAAGCGATATTAGTGTCTGATCATTAATGTATGGCGGAGTGTTTGCGGCGGCGGCAACTTCCATACATTAGCAGTTTGGAGTGTTGTGAATGTTTAATTATGGAGAAATAACTTTTCCAATTTTAGATGTTTTAAGTAGTAGTAGAGCTTTATGTGACAGAGCTCGTCTGGAGAAAATATTACCACTGCTTAAGAAGTCTTCTGTGTAATAATTTTGACGACCTCCGTGGCGCAGTGGTATGCGCGGTGGATTTATAAGACGGAGGTCCTGGGTTCGATTCCCGGCGGGGCAGATTGAGATTTTTCTTAATTTGTCTTGGAAGCTTTCGCCGTGGTTAGTTACCACCCTACCGACAAAGACGTACCGCCAAGCGATTTAGCGTTCCGGTACGATGTCGTGTAGAAACCGTAAGGGGTGTGGATTTTCGTCCCACTTCTAGCAAGTTAGCCCGCTTCCATCTTAGACTGCATAATCATTTAACATCAGGTGTGATAGCAGTCAAGGGCCAACTAGTAGTCGATAAAAAAAAAATCTTAGAAAAGGTCATATGTGTTATAAAATGACAACAAATATTTTTCATTCCAATCCAATAAATTGTACAAATTAGGAGTGGCCATGACAGTAGTCCAGCGGATTCAAAGATCGTACCTAGCATCTTCTGACCTTTTCCGGTATCATAACCGCAGAGGCATGAATTCATCTAATTATTATTCTTACTTTGTTCAAAAGCGACGACGTCAAAAGAAATCGTCCGTAAATACCAATTGTTGTGAAACGACCATTACGTGTTCTCAACTGTCTTTATTTCCTTTATCTTGCGCCTACCTACATAACATAATAATAAATGTACCTTAATATACAACATCTTTCCCATCAAAAGAAGTAATGAATAAGTAGTAACTAAACTTAGACTAAACTTAATCTAACACAATATAAACCTGTTATAGCCGTAGTAATCATAAGCATAATAACACTATTTTTTCTTAAAAAATAATGCCAGCTGTTTACGAGCTTTATAAGCAGCTGCTCGAGTACGTTCCGCTCCCTCGGGCGAGCTATTACAATTAGTGTCTTGGTCTACTCGAGGGTCATCACTGCTGTACCTTTCAGCATCAGTAAAATTTAAAGCACTATCATCACTATCCTCCTTTTCATCCAAAAGAAGAGGTGAACGGCTGGCTGCAGAACTAATATCAGCGCGAATAAGATGACGCCGATTACGTCTGTATTTTCGACCTGATTCGTCAACAACAAAATAAGACCTTGGCTGTGGTGCCGCCGCCTGTACCGTCATACGGCGCCGAGTGTTGCCGTCTTCCACCAGCACCCGCTCACCCGCTCTCAACTCGGGTAGGGCACGCGATCGCTTATCGTAATATTCCTTAGCGCGTTCGCGATTACGATTTATGTTGACAAAATCGTCATCGCTATTCCTATCTGGCATTAACTTTTTTGTATTTATAAGGAGTTTAGTGTTCAATCGTCTTCCCATTAATAACTGCGCCGGTGAATTAATCCCATCACGCGGTGTCGCCCTAAAGTTAAGCAACCCTAGATAAAAATCAGATCCTGTCATTATTGATTTTTTTATAATATTTTTTACCGTCTGTACGGCCCTTTCGCTAAGTCCGTTGGACTGTGCGTAGTTGGGAGACGAGGTTGTATGTTTGAAACACCAGTCTAAGCTAAAATTTCGAAAGTCTTTGGACACATACGCAGGCCCATTATCCGTCACCAGCTCCTCAATAATGCCGTGCCTCGCGAACTGATCTTTCATGGCTAATATTACCGCTCGCGAACCTGGGTTGGATATAGGACTTACTTCAATAAAATTGGAAAAGTAGTCAACGAGTATTAGAAAATATTTTTTACGAAACACGAATATATCCGAGCCAACCTTTCTCCACGGTAGACTAGGAACATGATGAGGAATCATAGGTTCTCTCTGCGGACGAGCGGCGTGCTCTGCGCACGCGGCGCACGCGCGCACCGTCCGCTCCACGTCGCGCGACATGCCGCTCCAAAACATGACGTCACGTGCGCGTCGCTTGCAGCGGTCAATTCCGAGGTGACCCTCGTGTACACACGCCAGCATTGCGCTTCTCAGCTCACGAGGTATAAAGACCAAGTTATCTTTAAACAGAACACCTCCTATATATTCGAATGAAGTTCTATACGACCAGTGCCCGTGAACTAAACTATCTACGTCGTGTCTATATCGCGGCCACCCGCACAAAATATAATTAATTAAGATTTTACACTCGGGGTCTTTACCCGTCGCTTCCCTAACTTGTTGTATTTTAGTGTCACTGAACCGTGCATTGTTTATAACAAAACACGCTTGAGCATCAATTTCATCCGACAGATTGTCGTGCATAGGCTCCGAGAGGGCTGCTCTGGACAGCGTATCGGCCAGGTACATGTATTTACCGGGCTTGTAAAAAACAATAAACTCGTAACACTGGATGCGCAACATCATACGTTGTAAGCGCGCCGGAACCGCATCTAAAGATTTTTTAAAAAGAGACTCGAGTGGCTTATGGTCTGTTTCAATCGTAACGTCTGACCTCCCATACACGTACTGATGAAATCTTTCCAGTGCGAACACTATCGCTAGCATTTCTTTTTCAATTTGTGCGTATCGAGTTTGAGTGTCCGTAAGCGTAACCGACGCGAACTCCACCGGGCGGCCGGCCTGCAGCAAGGCGGCGCCGAGCGCGCTCGCGCTTGCGTCTACCGTTAACAGCACAGGCTCTGCGCCCGAGTACAGCGCCAGCACGGGCGCGCGGCACAGCGCCTGCTTCAGCGCCCACACCGCCGCCGAGTGGATACTCTCCCAACACCACTCGATACCTTTTCTTAACAGACTTCGAAGTGGATTCGCGATGTCAGCATAGTTTGGAATGAACTTGGACAAATAATTTGTCATGCCTAAAAATCGCTCCAGCGAGCCCCTGTCGTTTGGAATGGGCATTTCTCTGATCGCACGTATTTTATTTATATCGATTTGCATACCCCTCTCACTAAACGTGTGTCCTAAATACGTAACTTGACGCACCTGAAACTCGCATTTATCTCGATTAAATCTAATACCTACTTCGCGAGCCCTATCTAATAACGATCTCAGTCTAGCGTCGTGTTCGTCCAAGGTACTACCGTAAACAATTATGTCGTCTACGAACGATTCCACTCCGTCTAAATCCTCTAGAATTTGACGAATCTTCGCATGAAACACTTCACTGGCACAGCTCACCCCGTACGGGAGCCGCAGAAACTGATAACGTCCGAATGGGGTACCAAAAGTGCATAAGTCCGCGCTCTGGTCGTCTAGCTCAATCATCCAAAATCCCGAGCGCGCGTCTAGCTTACTGAAATACCTTGCCCCATGCAGCGTGCTGGCTATCTCGGTGAGCGTGGGCAGCGGGTAGTGCGCGCGGCGGATGGCGCGGTTGAGCGGGCGCGGGTCGAGGCACACGCGCACGCTGCCGTCTTTCTTCGCGGGAAGTACTATCGCGTTCACCCACGGTGTTGGATGAGACACTTTTCTTATTATATTCATTCGTTCCATGTTATCGAGTTCACTTTTCAATTTATCTCTTACACCCATAGGTATTTTACGAACTGGACATACTGACGGGTTTACTTCTTTATCTATGACGATTCTATATTTCCCTGGCAGTTTACCTACGCCTCGAAACAAATCACTATACTGATCTATGTTAATAGTGAAAATTCGCATTATAACTCCTATATTTTCACATGTATCTTTCCCGAGAACACTTTGACAGTCGTCCTTAGATATAATAAATTTAATGATATATTTATTTTGTTTATATGACCATAACATATCCCGAGAACCTAATATAGGTAAATAATTGCCACAAAATGATTGAGCACGTTGATTACAATGTTTTAAATCACTGAAAGAGTATCCTAATCTCTGAAATGTTTTAAACGATAATACATTTAAATCTGACCCTGAATCTAGTTTAAATTTTTCTGACATTCCGTTTTTACACAATATCAATGTTTCAAACCACTTACTGTCTTTACCTATTTTGTCATCGTTCAATATGGACACATGGAACAAATCATCATTAATTACTTCCTCATTCACTTCAAACACTTTTTTATTAGCTTTTACGCAACATTTTTTAAAATGTCCCCGTCTAAAACACAAAAAACAGGTCGCGGATCTAGCTGGACACCGATCATAGTCACTATGATCGTTACCGCACGACACGCACTTTACATCACTATTCATTCGCACTCAACCGAGAATCGAACCGACGACCCGGCGTCTCATTGCTGCGCATGCGGTTCGCGGCGCTCGGAGCGGCAGGCCGGCTGCTCGCGCCGCCTGCCTCGCCCCGCGCGCGCGCCCGCGCCCCGAACACTGCATCCACCGCCGCGCCGGCCGTCGATTCCGAAGTTTTAGCGACTTCAATTTGCTTGCCCTCCGTCAGCGATATTTCACTCGCGTGACAAATCTTTATGGCCTTCTCCAAGGTTAAGTCGTCGGTTCTGAGCAATCTATCTCTCACTGTACTGTCGGAAATACCACACACGATGCGATCTCTTATCAGACCGTCTTCTAGGTGCTCGAACTCACAGTGCTGACTCAATATTCGTAAAGCTGTGACGTATGAGTCCACATTTTCGCCGACTTCTTGACTGCGCGTGAAGAACCGAAATCTACACACAGTTGTATTGTGTTTTGTGCCAAAATGGTCATTAAACTTTGAAACTAAGACATCTATATCGTCTTGACTTTCGTCCTTTAGAAATTTAAAAGTAGTATAGATGTCATACCCGTCTGGCCCCACAAGATTAATAAGCAGACTTGCTTGAACATCTTTGCTTTCTTTATGCACGCCAGACGCTTTCAGAAACACGTTAAATTGCTTGTACCACTTGCGCCACGCGTCCGCCCGACTCACCGGGCCACCTTCCAACACCAGTTCCGCTGGAGGTCTCGCGTGTTCCATTTGTATATGAGTATACAAACACGCTAATAGTTAAAATACACTAAAACACCACTATATTCACAACTTTAACTCGGTTTTATTCGACACCGCTGTCACCATGTTGTGAAACGACCATTACGTGTTCTCAACTGTCTTTATTTCCTTTATCTTGCGCCTACCTACATAACATAATAATAAATGTACCTTAATATACAACACCAATAAACTTCTTTAAAACTTTATCCACCATTAAATAGCTAGTACTAGTAGCTACGTATAGTTAGCGGAATGAATTGAAGTGAACCGGGAATCAGATGATCCCATCGTACAGAATTAGGATGTTTTCGACGCTGCCGAGGCTCATTCAGAAAAATGTTTGCATAAGCTAATAAGGCCGACGACTGAAAATCGCTTTCATAACATTAGAGCTGTATAAAATCACGATTCTCTGCCATTTAAGAGAGGAATAATAACACACCGAGAGCTGGTGGCATTTCTTGTTAATGTAATGGTTAATAAAAGATTAAAAGAGTATTATGATATTGGATTGAGTTTATCAATACAACAAAGATTGTTTAATGATTAACTATGCTACGACAGCTACGAAAACATGTACGGTACATAATAATCGATTTCGAAAACTGTAACATGACTAGATAGACGACAAAACTAGACAAAAGATTAATAATAAATGAGCAAATGATAGGTTAATTCTTTAATTATTTGTTCTACTCGCATAGAAATAAATACGAGTAGAACTCATTCACTAATTATCTATATCGATTAATGTACATTTTGTCCAAAAACCAACCTCTAACAGTTATTTTTCTATGGTTTTAATATGTTTTACTGTAAAAAGAGCTTACAGCAGAATTACAGCTTATTTTCGGTATCTGTTGGGGTAGATAGATTAGCTCCAGACAAATCAAAGAAACATAGCACTTAAATTCGTATTATAGTCATAACACCGTCGTTTCAAACATTGTGTTTGATGTTTAATTGAATAGCCCTTTTCAGCGACATACTCTTACACTACAAGTATTTCGTATTCATATGTATAAATGGACCTCGTCGGAGTGTTACAACAATGGCAAATTCTCTTTAGACAAGGGATTCTTTATTTTCCCTACTCCGTCCCGCCCCCAATTTAACTTGCAAATGTTGAGTTCTTTATGAATTTACCGCGACCGCTCCAGAGGTCCGCTAAATCAAACTTGCGCAAATATTTGCGGGGGAATTTTATTCTACTCGCTTTGCTTGTGTAATACGATTAGTGCATTTTGCTACTTACTTCCGTCTTCAGCCCAATAATGTACCCAAGATTAATTAGGTATTTCTGGGGAAAATATTCTGCTTGCTTTGCTTTTAAGTTTTCTGTAAATTTTCCTAGCGAAAATCTTTCACGTAAATGTTTTGTTATAGGTAATGGTTTTCCATTTCAAGTCTCGTGAATTGTCAGTTTGTTTCGGCAATAATAACAATAAAAAAATATTAAAATGTGTACATTGCTCGTCTACACTACATTTCGATGGACTACCCAGAGTGATGCTAAAAATAGCTAAAACTATCGACTGTAGTGCTCGCAGCTAATCTAAACAGTATTTATAACACACACGGCGTACCTTCTCGAGAATTGCGACGGAATCTGCGAGGTTACGTGAAGAATTCTCGAGCAGTAACACGGCTCTGTATCGCGTCCGACGCTGAATAACATCGAGACAATGCTTTAGGAAATTAGATTCGAGTCGCAGTCGGGGCACGTGGCCGCCTTCGCTGCCCGACGTGTTATGAGGGGATGCGGTGACTGGGAACTTGAGACTTTTGACCAATCCACGCGGTTTCATACTTATATTGTTGAAAGTAAGGTTGCCTGGCGGTTATCTTTATAAGCTAAAACTTAGGCTAGGCTATGCTTTTTGTCGCGATACTAGAAATAGAAGAATAGAATACTCACGATAGTAGAGAGGGCCAAGCCTACCTCCTTATAGGAGAGGTAAAAATTCTAATATGTAATATAAATAAAAGAGTGTTGAAATAGGTATCGGTTAATAATGGATTTCATATTCATAATAAGAGCTAAACTGATTGTTTAGCTCTTATTATGTTTAAAAATATAATGATCGTTCGTCAACTAAAACTTAGTTAAAAAAACGTTTGAATGCCATAAAGTGACAAGTTCGTAGTAACTGTGGACAACATTACAAGTTGGCTATTTGCGCCGGCAGGCGGGCTGCAGCTTAGCGTCACCTGCTAACTGCCGCCGGCGCGACAAATCACACGTGGGCCCTATTTGTGTCGCGTTCTGTTCTGCGAGTACAATACTCTCTCGAGGCTATTTGACCTGGCGAGTCAACTGTTTTATGTAGCTTATCTTAACGATCCTCTGCTATTTGCAACCAGCGACATACGTTGTACCTAGTCGATGTATGCAACTTTTGATGCATCGTCATTTAGCGTCGATGCGACAAATCACACGTGGGCCCTATTTGTGTCGCGTTCTGTTCTGCGAGTACAATACTCTCTCGAGGCTATTTGACCTGGCGAGTCAACTGTTTTATGTAGCTTATCTTAACGATCCTCTGCTATTTGCAACCAGCGACATACGTTGTACCTAGTCGATGTATGCAACTTTTGATGCATCGTCATTTAGCGTCGATGCGACAAATCACACATGGGCTCTATTTGTGTCACGTTGTACTGTTCCATAATACTCTTTTGAGGCTATTAGACTTAAATGTAATAAAATATCCTATTATTTATCCTAATATTCGTACAACAGTGCTTATAAAATCTAATGTATTGTAGAAATATTATAGGTAAATAAAAATTATAGATAAAATATAATTTAAAGTAAGAAAGAAAGATTCTATCTCGTCTGCTTGCATGTAATGGTTATTTTATTACTAAACTCTGGCTATCGCTGCCAAGCATGATTCCCGATAATCGCAACTTCTGTATTCATAAAACGTTACAAATTCTTTTATAGCTAAACTTTTAAAATCTCTTTCCGGGAAACTTCGCTCGCTTCGAGGCTAGCTCATGCTGTTTTGTGAGCACTTAGTTTATAGCTAATTGAAATAGATTTTGAATAAAGTTTAAGTACATCATTAAATTCGTCTGTGTATAAGTGACTTCTTTCCTTATTTTCTTATTCAAGAAAATAAATAAAAAATTGGTTATCTGTAAAGTCGGTTTACTGACGATAGTTGAACGTGACAATGTCTTAAGAAAATACTGATGGAATGGTAGCATTTAATTGGTTATTAACAATTTCAATTCAAGTATATTTTTATAAATATTAATTAAATTAATAAAATAATTGATTTTGATTTTATAAATTTATATTTTAAATTTATAATAAATATATTAATTTTTAATTTAAAATTAATATATTCGATAATTATATTTAATAGACGGATGTCGAACGCTGCCGAACGCAAAGGCCAATTGTGCTTCTTTGTCGCTCGTTCCGTGCTCTCGCTTGCACTTCAAGCCTTACATGGAACGCCTCAAAGCGAGGTAACGACGCATGACGTCATGTTTTTTCGCGCGTGCAGCCGGCTATCGAATTTTAAGACGTTGTCCCGTCAAAAGTCAGAAAAGGAGAGAGAGGTGATTTTAAAGCCATTGGTCCTGTTCGTTATCAATTAATAGTGATGGTTAAAGAATGAAGTTGGTGAACATTACCATGTAGTCGTTATGAATATCTTGTTTCATAATAGTTTTATTAACGATATCTGAGATTTAGCTCTTCAAACTCAGATCTTAACATAATTATGTTAAATGACAGAGCAGTCATAGATAGCTGTGACCTGTGAGCTATCTTGGGAGGGATAAAATTGATTTAAAATTAAAGTAATCTTCGGCTTATTCACTAGTGGTTCATTCAAGGGTCTGACTTGAAGCTTATATTTTTAAAGGTGTCTGGTAAAGGGTTGACGCAGATATGATTATTTTATTTATTTAATAAGTTAAATGCTTATTAAGTTAGTATCTAAGCAATATTTTTCTAGAAATACAGTAACAAAGCCCTTTGCATTACTGTGTCAAGTTGAGCTGTAAGCTTGTGGTATTTATACTCTGTGGTTGCCATAAATTGACACAGTCTGTCTTCTTGAGTTTACTACCCACCAATTGAGTATAGATCTTTAATTGACACATATTGGCGTATTTATGGGGAACATCAAATAAATTAATTACTAAATCCCGACTTCCTCGTCAATCAATTGCGGTATATGTGACAAGCTGAAGCGAAAATTCGAAAAACATTGTAATTTTTGTTTTGTTTTTAAATTATGTTATAATTATTTTACCAAATAATTATAAATATATTTATTATATATTAAACGCCGATATTCTTAAATGTCCCTTTTAATCTTTACTATACAGTAAAGATTAATATCTAAAGATTAGTATCTTCGAAGCTATGAGTCATCTCGATAAATTCGTATAGCGATAAAGGTACGTGTCGTTGGCTATAAAAGGTAGTTTAGCAGTAGAGAAACAGGTAACATGTGGCTGGCTTCTACTATTTGTAGTCGGCTACGAACTAATACTCGTATATAGTTTCAGAAATCATTTTATTTGCAGGTAATGATCTGTACTCGAAATTGCAATTTATACAACAAACATCTCTTGACTGGCATTGTTTTTATACTGCAATGCCTCTAAAACAGGTTTAAGTTACTTGTCGAAACAAACACTTTTTCTTCTCCGCCTCTTCTTTAAACTTGACCCTGACCACAAATCTATAGAAGCATCAAAGCGATCGCGCAAGATAACCGAACTTTAGGACGTTTCGACCATTTTGCGTAGTCTGGAATTAATTGCGCGTACATTGTATCAATTCGAGCAGTCGACCAAGGCGGCGGCCTAATTGATTTCTGTAATTAATTTCATCTTGACGTAATTTATTGTTGGCTTTAAACGAGAGTTTTGGTATTTCGTGTATTGTTTTGTTTGCATTTTAGACTAATGTTTGTTATAATAATTTATTATTATCACTTGTACGAGAGGGGATGTGGAGCACATGCACACCACGCTGTTTAGGGCAATTCATTAACGATCATTATAAAATCAGATGTTGATTATAGTATAGTTCGAGTTCGAGGAACGGGCCCGTATGACAATCAACTTCCCGATTCCTGACTCAGAATTTACAGAAAAATTTTTATAGGACAGAAAATCTCGAGAATAGTTCCACAACCTAACCTAGGCTTCGAACTCAGGATCTCGTGACCATCGTCACTGAAAAGATTGGTCGTTAAGTGAGTTTAATTGATATTTATTAGAGTCGTTAGTCGGGCTATGAAATACTGAGCATTTATTTCCCTATATCTTATACTAGCAGTCGCCCGCGACTTCGTCCGCGTGAAAACCTCTTAAGTACCCTTCTTATTTTAAAGACAGACTTTCATACAAAATGTGTAAAGACACATATAGTGTGCTCATTCCCCGTTCCCCCTCTCAATTTAATTTTTTTATAGTTTCCCGTGAAGCAATATTCACCGTCCCGTCCCGTGTACTAAAGGTCTACATTTTTGTTAAACATTGTATGACATTTCAGTACATTAACATTAAAAATATATATTTATGGCAAGCTGATGGGTATAAATTGATATTAAATAGTATATTTCACTCTTGAGTCTAGCCTTCTGAATAAACAAAAATAATTTTACAATCCGACACGCAGATAGAGATTAGCCCGTTTAAACAAACGAACAAACTCTTCCGTGTACTAAATAGATATTTGAACAAAGATCGAATTCTTAATTCATCATCGTATATATAACATAGATCTAAACTCCCACGTGCGCCCCCGTCTTGGTGACGCTCACTTCGCAACGCAGAAATAGTAATATTTTAATTTCGCCATAACTTCAAAACCAACAGTCCAAATATTATCTACATAAACTGTACTTAGTGATGAAATAATTTATTTTGATAAGGATTAATAGCATGAGTAAAATAAATGCGTTTAAATGTAGTCCAAAAAAAAATTAAGATTTTTAAATAAAAAAATGGTTGTTGTGCCTCACTCGACATAGATAGGTATAGTGTGTCGCGGACTTTTTTGTAGATATTTATAAGATCTCCAATTAATTAGAACATTTTATGGTTCTATCTTTTATAGTTTAGACAGCGTACGCAAAATAAGTAACTTTTCTGGTTGATTTTTTACACCTTGTGTCAGAAAAACCCAAATATTTTACGGAACCCTATTTTTTTCCAAAATAAAATTTTGCCTATGTTACTCGTGGATAATGTAGCTTTTGAATGGTGAAAGAATTTTTAAAAACGGTCCAGTAGTTTTTGAGCCTATTCATTACAAACAAACAAACAAACAAACAAACAAACAAACAAAGTTTTCCTCTTTATAATATTAGTATAGATTATATTTTTAACGACCTCCGTGGCGCAGTGGTATGCTTGGTGGATTTATAAGGCGGAGGTCCTTGGTTCGATTCCCGGCGGGACAGATTGAGATTTTTCTTAATTTGTCTTGGTCTGGCTGGTGGGAGGCTTTCGCCGTGGCTAGTTACCACCCTACCGACAAAGACGTATCGTCAAGCGATTTAGCGTTCCGGTACGATGTCGTGTAGAAACCGAAAGGGGTGTGGATTTCATCCTGCTCCTAACAAGTTAGCCCGCTTCCATCTTAGACTGCATCATCACTTAACATCAGGTGTGATAGCAGTCAAGGGCCAACTTGTCTATACTAATATTATAAAGAGGAAAACTTTGTTTGTTTGTTTGTTTGTTTGTTTGTTTGTTTGTAATGAATAGGCTCAAAAACTACTGGACCGTTTTTAAAAATTCTTTCACCATTCAAAAGCTACATTATCCACGAGTAACATAGGCAAAATTTTATTTTGGAAAAAAATAGGGTTCCGTAAAATATTTGGGTTTTTCTGACACAAGGTGTAAAAAATCAACCAGAAAAGTTACTTATTTTGCGTACGCTGTCTAAACTATAAAAGATAGAACCATAAAATGTTCTAATTAATTGGAGATCTTATAAATATCTACAAAAAAGTCCGCGACACACTATACCTATCTATGTCGAGTGAGGCACAACAACCATTTTTTTATTTAAAAATCTTAATTTTTTTTTGGACTACATTTAAACGCATTTATTTTACTCATGCTATTAATCCTTATCAAAATAAATTATTTCATCACTAAGTACAGTTTATGTAGATAATATTTGGACTGTTGGTTTTGAAGTTATGGCGAAATTAAAATATTACTATTTCTGCGTTGCGAAGTGAGCGTCACCAAGACGGGGGCGCACGTGCGGGAGGGGAGTTTAGATCTATGTTATATATACGATGATGAATTAAGAATTCGATCTTTGTTCAAATATCTATTTAGTACACGGAAGAGTTTGTTCGTTTGTTTAAACGGGCTAATCTCTATCTGCGTGTCGGATTGTAAAATTATTTTTGTTTATTCAGAAGGCTAGACTCAAGAGTGAAATATACTATTTAATATCAATTTATACCCATCAGCTTGCCATAAATATATATTTTTAATGTTAATGCACTGAAATGTCATTCAATGTTTAAAAAAAATGTAGACCTTTTGAAATATCACGACTAGTAAAAAAATTAAATTGAGAACCGGAACGGGAATGACACACATATGTGTCTTTCACTTTTGTATGAAAGTCTGTCTTTAAAATAAGAAGGGTACTTAAGAGGTTTTCACGCGGACGAAGTCGCGGGCGACTGCTAGTAGTCGATAAAAAAAAATCTCGAAACGCATGTTAAGCCGTCTTTATAGTAATCATTAAGAGTTTTATATAATCACCTCTTTTATAAGAAGGGAGGAATGATCCTGTACTGGACCTGATGGTGCTAATTGAAATTCTATGCATGATTCTGTTCTTGGGAATAAATATTTTTGAAGAGCAAACTTCTTCAGGCGCGTCGACTAAGATATCATGGAACTCCCGTCATCGTCACCGAACGCTTTCCATGACTAAGTATACTGTGTGAAAACGTGACACTCGCGTCATCGTCGCTTCACACGTTTTTACTGTCGGTAATCCCCTAATACTGCTCCACATTTTTTTCTTTCGTACTTTTAAGCTCAATCATAAATCTAGCACGAAATAGCGGTTATCCACTAGTAAATTTATATTACCTTCTTCACAAACTTTAATTAATTCATTGTTTGAAGCTGTAAAGTTACTTTATTTAGATCGCCGCAGGGCCACCGAGCCAACATAAATTATATACTGGGTTCTAATGAGTAAAGTTTAGAGAATTATTATTATTCGTATAAAACGGTATTGAATTAAATTTGTTTTGCGAAGTTGTTTATTATTTCGGTTGCGCAAAACATTTAGAAAGTAAACAGGTTGGCTGGCTTTGTACAGATTGTTGGAGAGTAAAATTTATTTTGTCCCCACTATCAAAATTTAATTTTTGATTAATAATAGTCTGTATGTATAATACAAAAGGCAACAGATTCTGACTGATCTATAAAGTTACAGACTGCGCTGAGGCAGACATACCTATAGTTGTTATTAAGTATAATGTGCTAAGAAATTATTTTCCAAAACACATCTTCTAATGGGGTTAAGCGGGGGTTCAACTATTGCCAATTTTCACTCGGAAAAAGTCGTGGGCGTACGCTACTAAATTATAAATATGGTCTTAAAAGATTAAAAGTTAATTTCGCTTCAATAATTTTAAATGATGTTAACGTGACCTCCTTACCTTCAGCCTGTCTATCAAATCAATTATTCATTGATCAACAGCGTACGAGGTACCTACTCATACGCTGTTAGGTATACAAACTCTTTTATCATGTCTGTCAGTGAGTAGCTTGTCTCACAAGAGACGTCCTAAGAGAGACTTACTCTATCTCCCCACAGTCTTCTGTCAGAGCTTCTGCGTTTAAGCTCCTGGCGAGGCTGTTGCCGTTATTTGAGTCGGATAAAAAATGTTTATTCGTTGGTTTTCAGTGGGCTTTTTCTCAATCTGCAATATAAGATCAATAATAAGCACATTAAAATTTTTTGGAGCGTTCTTTATTTCTGTTAATTAAGAAAATGTAGTTAGTTAATATGTAGCAGTAATAAAAATTTAACGAACTTAGTATGGCTACAGTATTTAAAAAAAATTAATAAAAATAAAATAACCATACAGGTTGTTTTAAAAACTAAATATAAAACAATTGGAGCAATAATTCGCGTGCTAAACAAAAATGTTATCCATTCGTAAAATGTCAAACTACTCTAAAATATACCGGTAATTGTACTGGAGATAGTTAAGCTAAAATATATCTTATGCAGTTACAATAAGAGCAAATAAATATCAAGATTGTTTTGGTGAAACTTCGAAGTTCCAGGAGTTTCGTCGGATGTCATTCTCTACATCCCGTGTAACGCTTCGCTGCCAAAGATTAAAAATAAACTCGAAGCTTTCGTACTAACACTTACAGATCCGACAAACGTACTGTCGAAAAATTGATTATTGTTAGTCTTTAGCTTACGATACATACTCTAGTCAGCAAGTTCAAAAACGTGGAAAATAGAGATAAAAGTCCTAAAAATATGAGCGATGACTCATTCGATTCGGCATCACCTCTAGAAAACTGTTTTTGAAGGATTTTGGTGCAGGTTAGAAATTGCAATTGATATTAACAAAATAAGATAAAAAAATGATATTAATAAAAAAATGATAAAAAATGATATTTCGTTTTTGTTAATAACTTCAAAAATATTAATATTTAGGCAATTTTAAAAAAGCTCGTTAAAGAGGAAGAAATTTCCAATAAAAAAGTCCTGACTCCCTTAACTCTATCTCCATTATTTATAATCTTAATTAGGCGTTAAAAATAGCGTACCGCGCGGCAGTTACGGCATGCACGCGCCGCCGCTAAAGAGACTTCAACAATAAAAATATTTTTTTATAAAAAAAACCTAAACGAAAGCACAAATAAAAAATCAATAACGATCCTGCAGTCTACGATACCCCTTAAATCGTTCAAAAGTACATTTCTTTTCTAACCATATTTTCAAATGGTTTCCACGTTTGTCTACATGAAAAAAAACCACTAATAAAATCTAAATATAATCTTTGAGTAAGACGGAAATAGTGACCGGAGATGTCCATTGCGCAAACAGTAAGTTTAACCAACATTTAACTATTTTAGCATGACAGTGCGGTACCGAATGTAGGGCAAAATAATAACTAGCATCGGTACATATGAGGTAACCAAGATATAGAACGGACCGGAACACTGTCGTAATATAAACCCTAGGTTTAGTGTCTGTTTACTTGAGCTGTGTTTGCAACGGTCGACTGTTACCAATAGTATCTAAGCGACCTACTTTGCGGTACAGGTTTTTCAACGCTTAAAAATAGGTTTTAAATTCAATTGCAAGGGTATGAAGAAGTTGATTTTAAGTAGATTTAAGGCAGCGGTTGAATTTATCATACATGCGAAAACTACTAAACTAATAGTTATGCAATGGATTTAATTAACCAGAATTTTTCTAGATTTTTTTTATTGCAAGTTAGCTATTGACTGCAATCACATAATATGATGGTAATTAATAATGCAAGCGGACTAACTTGTTAGAAGTAGGAATCAACTAGGCCAAAGCCACCTACTTAATATAATAAAGAATCTTAAATAAATCTTAATCGGTTCAGCTAGGAATGGAAATCAGGACCTTTGTCTAGTAAAGCCACGAAGAAGGCCGACAATTTTTTTTTTTATCATTTACAAGTTGGCCCTTGACTACTATCACACCTGCAAGTGATGCAATCTAAGATGGAATTGGGCTAACTTTTTAGGAGTAGGGTGAAAATCTACACCCCTTTCGGTTTCTACACGACATCGTACCGGAACGCTAAGTCGCTTGGCGGTACGTCTTTGTCGGTAGGGTGGTAACTAGCCACAGCGAAAGCCTCCCACCAGCCAGACCAAGACAAATTAAGAAAAATCTCAATCTGCCCCGCCGGGAATCGAACCCAGGACCTCCGTCTTATGAATCCACCGCGCATACCACTGCGCCACGGAGGTCGTCAAAAAAGTACACTGAAAGTTATAACGATGATGCATCTTTATAACTTCCAGTGCAAGTAAAAGTAAATAAAGCCCATAAGAGCGCCGTAACATCCCTATGCACTTCGCACAACTGCCTCTTCAGTAACGAGTTTTGCAAATGGCGTTATAATAAAAATGAGGATACTTTTTATTGGTCTTTAAAGTGAAATTGCAATAAAGCAACAAAGGTTTTAAAACTAGCCGTGCTTGTTCATGTCAGTTTTGTGTATTGCATTTTTATATAATAGGCTATAGTTTTTATTAACTATTAATGAAAAACCTGTCGTAAAAAATAAATGGTTAAATTTAAGTTTAATAACACTAGTTTGAGTATTGCCAAAATCATTTATAGTAGCGATCCTTAAAGCAAGCCTTTTTATATATGTCACCGGAAAATAACGAAATCCGCAAGTTTATAAATTTCCTAGGAAATTTATAAACTTTCGTAGGATTTTAAACGAGAGATAAATTGTATTATTTTACGCCCAAATTTATCAATTTGCGACGTCTCGTGGTAAATTTATAAACTAACGGATATTCATTCGTAAGATTCTAAACGGTTCAACCAATAACAGAAGAGCTTTTAATTTTACGCTTCTTAAAAATACGGAAAATAACACACTGCTATCTGATTGGACTTATTCAACCAATCAGAGCGCACATGACGTTTAGTTATTGCTTACTTATTATTTTAAGCGTGAGATCGGTAAGTTTATCAAATTTCAAAAATGTGGGCGTAAAATAATACAATTTATCAGTCGTTAAGAATCCTACGAAAGTTTCCGGTTCTCGCTATTTTCCGGTGACATATACATTATATTAAGTTATCATAAGTCACCTTAAGTTGTTTTAAATAGAAATGGACTGTAGAAGTTTGTGACATACCTATAATGAATACTAATAATCAACTTATATACTTTCGCGAGTTTTTTATTCATTTGCATTTAGTATACATTATAACATGAGTGTATGAGGCAATATTATGTTCTATAAATATTTTATTGGGAACTTTTTGTTGAGGTTGAGAAGAGAAAGAATATTTTCAAATCGTATAAACATATTTGTTAGAATCAGATGTACCTATATCAGATTTTGCCGGAAAATAGCACAATAACGAAATTTTAATTTTTAATTTTATTTAATAATTTTAGTGTTAAATTAATGTCATCACATTCAGTGAATAATTGTTTTCTAAAGTGTTTCTTGATTGAATAACAGTTAAATATTTGTAAAACATTAGTTACAATAATTTAATTTACTGTAAACCACTCAGACGGTGTATATTTGGATGAATCTAGAGAAGTTAGCTCCAAGGGAGTGCTTTTTTGTAGGACTAACATAAATTGTGATATTTGTCGGATTACTCTTAAGATATCATTAATAACTTATGTAAACATAGTATAAAATAATAGAAACCAATGTATATAATGCAATGGTAGCAATAGGTAAATTGCCATTAACATGAACGATATTGATATTTTTTGCGTTAGCTTGGGTCTAAAGTTTAGATTTACAATTTAAAGAAATAACGTTGGGTTTTAGGATTAATTTTTCAATTCTCAATTCAATCCTCAAAACTTTTAAACACTTTGTAGGTCAAAATTACCTTTCCATACAGATACTATAACAAAAACGAGTACTGGGGTGTTTGAATAACCCTAATAAGACCCTACCATGAAAAATACCTTTTTTTTTAATCGTGGGAAATCCTCATGGATACCCGCTTGTCAACGTACAAGCAGGTAATGTCGGACCCCTACCGACTAAAACCCCACGGTTTAACAACCCTTTGCCTTGACACTGGCCCATGGAAACGACCTCGCACACAACCGCAACACCATGAAAAATACCTAAGCTATGTTTGTAATTGTCTAAAGTATTGCGTTAAAATATAACATTTTATATGATCGTAGTCCGCGAATTCCCTAAAAGCAGTGACTCTATTTTCAGCCGCCTCACATTCATTATTCATCGGCACAGGATACAGGAGCACCAGTGAAACAAGAGTTACTCCGGCCCTAATCAAAGTAGATAAGATATTGTGATTATAAAATTAAAAACTAATCATATAGTCGAAAAATATATTTTTCCATTTTTGGCAATGTTCTCTATATTGACAAAAAATGAGCTTTACTAGTTCTACACTAACAAAAATCTCTAAAAACACCTTAATTATATGTATGAACTTTGTAAGTGCACAAAAATCACCAAAAGTAGGTAAGGTAAGGTAGTGGACTAAGGTACAAGGTTAAAATGCAATATTTTTTACAGTCACAGCCCGGGAATTCCCTAAAAAGCAGTAACCCTATTCTCAGCCGCCTCACTTACATTCATTATTCATCGGCGCAGGCCACAGGAGCGCCAGTGAAACAAGAGTTACTCCGGCCCTAATCAAAGTAGGATTTTACAAATTCAACTTAATTGGGGTTCGGAACGCTTCGGGATTTATAAAGTGAGGACGGTTTAAACGAGCTCCACTCACTTTGTCGCGTTGAGATTCGGTGACAAAGTTGTTATTTAATGGTTTGGATTGAAATAAATACGAGCACTATTGTTAAACTTTGGAGACTGTGGTTAATATCTCTTCATTATAATTTTTATTTTATTTAAGAAAAGATGGGAAAAAATTTAACATGACCATTAACTAAGCTGTAAGTTTATTTCAAGAATGGATAAGGCAATATTGAGTTATCAAAAATATGACATTTTACTGGTGCAGTGGTATGCGCGGTGGATTACAAGGCGGAGGTCTAGGGTTCAATCCTCGACTGGGCTGACTGAGGTTTTCTTAATTAGTTCAGGTCTAACTGATATTAGTCATCGGCCATCGCTACCCTACCTACAACGACGTACCGCCAAGCGATTTAATATTCCGATACTATTTCCGTAGTAACCGAAAGGGGTGTGGATTTTATCTTACTTCTATCAAGTTAGCCCGCTTCTGTTTTAGTTTGCATCATCACTTGGCATCAGGTGATATTGCTGTCAAGTTTTACTTGTAGGTAATGAATAAAAAATTAAGCGATAGTTTCTGTATTTATTTACGTTTATATACGCAAAAGTAAAAAAAATAGGTTTTCAAAATATAAGTATAAGGAACGAATATGAATTGAAAAACAATTGTGGCAAAGCTCAGCACCCACTTTTCGTCACTATTTAATGTATTTTACATAAAAATTCTACGTTGGGTTCTATGTTATGACCTCAAAGTAGAAACCTTCGCATAAATAGCAACGTAGCTACTCTTAAAGTAAATTAAGCCACGACATGTTTATCACTTACTTTTTACTCTGAAGGCATAATTAAAAAAAAAGAGACCATGTGAAAAATTTAAAGCACCCTGATTGCTAGCGACCTTAATTGCTGGGTAAAATCGACAACAGCCGTTGAAACGGTACGCTCCCTAGTACTGACATGTGCAAACACGCCACGGAGTGATACGCACCCGACAGCCGCCGGTAACTGATCTCGGTCAACTGCAATCAAAGCGTGCCATCAATTCACCGCACAAGAGTGGTCCTTTATTTTCCCCAAAGTATAATATCGTCTGTTCCTAACTCTGGTGACAATAGGGACCTATTGGAAATATCCCCTTTCGTAATATAAACTATAATCAAAATCAGACAACTCTGTAAAAAGTTATGCGTGGTCATACATATAAAAAAAAAAAAATATACGTGTCGAATTGAGAACCTCCTCCGTTTTTTTTCGTCGGTTAAAAAATTAAGCGATAGTTTCTATATATATTTACGTTTATATACGCAAAACTAAAAAAATATTTTTACAAAATATAAGTATAAGGAACGAATATGAATTGAAAAACAATTGTGGCAAAGCTCAACACCGTTTTTTCGTCACGTTATATGACATGTACATAAAAATTCCCACGAGTTGAGTTAAATGATATGAAATCAAAGTATTACACCTACGTATAAATAGCAACGTAGCTACTCTCAAAGTTCATCAAGCCACAACGTGTTTATCACTTCCTCTGTTACACAGCAGGCATAAATTAAAAAAAAAAGAGACCAGTGAAAAATATGAAAGCACCCTGATTGCAACCGACCATAATTGCTGGGTAAAATCAACAACAGCCGCTGAAACGGTCACGCTCCGCAGTACTGACCATGTGCAAACACGCCACGGGAGTGATACGCACCCGCCAGCCGCCGGCAACGTGATCTCGGTCACCTGCAATCAAAGCTCATGCCATCATTAGCACCGCGACAAGGGTGGTCGTGATTGTTATTCCGCAAAGTATAAGAGTATGGCGGTTTGTTCAAAACTCTAATGCCAGTTAGTGGAGCGTTATTCGAGATATCTTATTTTCTCCGCGTAATGTCAACTAAAACCGCTGAAAAAGTGACAGTTACAGCGAGAAAGTGGGGTCTGAGCTCCGCTATACTAACCATATCGAAACAAGCCATGGGAGACGCATGAGACACACATCCGTCAGCCTATCAAAGTTATATCTTCGATATCTCGGCCGCTTGTAGTTGTTAAAAATAAAATGAACAAACGAAAAGTTTAAATTGAATTCTTTCTATTTGAACTTTTACTTTTGTACTTTTATAAAGTTTAGTAATTGATAACACTGGTTTGGAAGGTAGAATCAACCGAGAAGAACAGTTGTTGTTTTTTTTTATTAAAATATCTAAGTAGATGAATATTAGAGTCGATCTGTTTGCTTCAGTTATTATCTCAGTTTCTTTGTCAGAAATTGAGATAAATGTTGTAAAAAGGGGATACGTAAAGAAATATTAAATTTTAAACGCTTTTAAGTTGTACCACAAAAATCGGATGGAGTAATATATTGACAAAGACGCCTGCGGTCGCAAAGCCCTACTTCATTAAGGGACTAAGGTCAAAAGGGTGACGTATAAGCTTACACTCGTAGAACACAGTCCTTTCTAATATTTGCCTTTATTCGATGGATGTTAATATAACAACTGGCCAAGTGTGAGTGGCACTCATTCACCGAAGATTCCGTGCAACGTTGACAATATTAATGCTGGTCATTTTTTTTTATCGACTACAAGTTGGCCCTTGAATGCTATCACACCTGATGTTCAGTGATGATGCAGTCTAAGATGGAAGCGGGCTAACTTGTTAGGAGGGGGACGAAAATCGACACCCCTATCGGTTTCTACACGACATCGTACCGGAACGCTAAATCGCTTGGCGATACGTCTTTGACAGTAGGGTGGTAAATAGCCACGGCGAAAGCCTCCCACTAGCCAGACCAAGACAAATTAAGAAAAATCTCAATCTGCCCCGCTGGGAATGGAACCCAGGACCTCCGCCTTATAAATCCACCGCGCATACCACTGCGCCACGGAGGTCGTCAAAACATACAACATATAACTATGGCATGGTTTATATACCTTTGAAATTGCTGAACATTGCTGTAACGAAAAGATAAACTTTAGGACTAATCTCTTTCGTTGTATTTAAAAAACAGAAGACCCTTGAAACTTATCAACAATATTCTCGAGTTTGCTACAAATACGTTGTATATTCTACTAAAATATTTTTGTGAGATAACTTTAAAGAATTTTTGTATCTCCAAAAAAGGATTGTAGACCTGAGTACCCATATTTTTATCTCTATCTCTGTTTCTATATATTTTATTATCTAATATGTACTTCAATTGTTATTATATTAATTTCTTTCCCTACAATGGGTAACTGCTACTCACGAATTTCATTTAAGTGTTTCATTAAAAGTAGTTTACTGAAGTCTAAAGCTAATAGAAATTTAATTAACCGTATACAACGTACACCGTTGGATTAAAGCAAATTATCAAAATTTCAACTTTCAAACCTTACTATTGCATTTTAGCATGCCTTTTGCAATTACAATTAATTATTCGTTATTTCAATAATCAACTTTAATTTTGTGAAGTTAAGGTTGAAAATGCTCTGTGACGAATTAACATTTAACAGTGAAGTCATTATGGCCGCTTCGCAAATAGTCGTCGTGATGACAGACTCTATTAAAATTGAAACAAAATTGCATATTGAGAGAAATTATACAAGAGACGTCTGTTAATTAAAAGTAATATTACAATATTGAAGTGGGTTGGCTTCTGCACTGTAATGTAGGTAGGTATCCTGTTACTATTTTGTAGCGTATACCGAAATTAAATGTTCATACTTTAGTGTTATGATGTTTTTGTATGAATACTATTTAAACGTTGATTGGGAAGAGAAAGAGATTTTATTCCTGGCTAGGTCACTTAACATTAGTCTCATCACGTCATATCTCCGTATGCGTTTATGGGAGATCTATTTAGCCTCTTTGTTCACTCTGGAGCCCTGGCCACCGGTTGTTTGGGCCGGGGAAATATGAGGGGCAGCATTTGTATTGTAATATTGTAGGTATAGTATTGTGATAACTTTGTTGAGAGAAAAAATTAAAGTATAAATAGAGACAATCAATGATATAAAGGCGGCTTTATCACTAAGAGTGATCTTTTTCAAGCGATCGTTGTGCCTGTGGAGAATTGACATAGGCTACCGGTGAATTTATAGGCACAAGGTATACCGTCAATTAAATATTTAGGAATTTCTAATTAATCTTGACTCAAAAAGCGGTGGTGAAATTCAGGAACATTCTGCTAGAGGTGATAGTTTTCTAGCTCCAGCTAACTACCAGCTAGTATCATCTTGTTTCTTCTTTTAATGATTCCTAAAAATCAGGGTTAAAAATTAGCAAAAACATGTACCCATAACAACATGCTCTGCTGCCCCAGCAAAGTTAAAATAGGGCGCTCAATGTGAATAAAGCAGAGTGCAGACATTTTCGAGGCGTTAGCTTATTCAGTAAAGTCGTATATGAGAAGACATTATGCATCGCATGCACTAACTATATACTAGCTCTATTCGTATTCTAGATCCCGGTTCGCATCATCTAGAATTAGAATCTACAAAGGAAGTACTCACGTTTCTCGCGCGGATTATCTCTAGTCAGCGGAGCCGAAGCTACATTTCCCGACTACAAAATACAGTTGGAATTTATTAATTCAAAGTGTATTTTCGTATGGAAATTAATTTATATAACTTTATAGAAAATACTTACTTACTTATTGTTTCAATATCCGGTTAGGAAATCTTTAATCCGAAAAGTCCTTTTGACGCTTTATCCGATAAAAAATTAAAATAAATGTTTATTAAAAAGATTTATGAGTATTGGTAGGGTTAGGGTAAATACACCCTTACACTGAATCTAAATAAATGAATTATAAATTTAACAGTCTATGTATAAAATATACTTTCACTATGTATAAAATATACGTTCCAGTAAAACATATAAATATAAAATAGATTATATTTATTTGTATTAGTAGCTCTGCGATTTTGGAAGTAGGCTAAAAGGAAAATAAAGTATACTTAAGTAGATTAAAATAATGTTTTGTTATTACAAGTTTTCGTTAAATAACGAATGATTGCGAACAGCGTATTTTACTACATTTTTAAATTACGCACTGAAAATACTAAACAAAGCATAAAAATACCTCAAGTCTCCATTTCCGCCCGATAGCCAACAATACGATCACTTGCCAATTTGGAATGGACTTTGCAGTTTCTTCTCATACTTTGAAAGTGTTGGCGATGTTGCAGATCAACTTAAATTGGTGGTGAAAGCAAGACGCGGTATTCGAAAAATTCAATTTCCTAACTGTGAATTTAGTGGAGAATGTAAGAAATAACCGGTTCCCACCCGGAGCGCTCTCTCGGGACCGGGAAGAATGTAAAACATAGGGAATGGAGTAAAATTACACCTACTTCAGTATTGGCACGGGTCTCGCTTGATTTAACCACTGCGATATATCGTCTGCCTCCAAGTGGTCCAGTGGATAGCCGGTGTGGTATCGGATCACGGAATCGAGGATTCGAATCTTGGTCGGGTCATGGATTTGTACTGTCCCGTAACGGTCACTATCATCAACATTTAATATTGTTCGTTAAATAATTAAATATTATTATTCTAAGTGCGTTAACTCACATTATAACAGTGTGATGGGTGAGCTCTAGCTCATGTTAGGAGGTAGGGCCCTTTTGTCAGCCGTTAATAGGCTGATAGTGGTGATTAGGTGGTAGATGCGTTGGTCGACTAATTTGCCTGATTGCTTTATTTTCGACCTATGAGCTCGTGGCTTCGAGTGCTTGTTATAGCTATGTAATATTGAGTATTTCTTTTTTCAAGAAACTCTCAGTTTTTACTTGAAAACAGAACCTCATATTTACAGCCACACAATTGCACATAAGAATCCATAACCCCTGAACCACAAGGTAGTTTTACTTTTTTAACTAATAGCTTTTCATCATTATTAGCTAATTAACACCTCGTTATGACCTGGCTTTCCTTCTTTTAGCAGAGGGTATATGATATAAATAACCCAACCACTACAACCCACTACTCAAATGCGGGTTGACAGGTTATAAAAGTTATAAAAACTTTTACCGTCATTAAATTAATAGTATAACAATAGGGTTTGAAACAAACATCGTTTTGGAGTCGTACCTTGTAAAGTTTCCACATGAAAGGAGCGAAAACAGAAGGGTGTCAATGGAGGGTAACCGATCCAGAACAAAAGATAAAGAGGGGCGCTACCGCCCGTGCCCGTGCTCGCCTGAAAATAGTAAAGAATTTATGGTAATTGAATTTTTTGAACGCTTAACGCCTTTGTTCTCTGTATTACCTACAATTTAATTTTATACGTATTGGCTCTTTGCAAATCGATGATTTCTTTTTGAGTGCCTACATTTTGAGTATGTACATGTAAATATATGCTATTGCTGAGTGCGCAGTGGCTAAAAAATTGAGTATTTTTGGAAAATGAGTCATCTATCACTCATTTTCCAAAAATTACAGTATATATTTTAACATAATATAATAAAAAATAATAAGACTAACAGCAGACTTATGCCCGAATATTAAAAGGTCACTAAAACTCAGGAGGGCTTCAACTGACTGGTTGATTTGAGTAACGTTTTAGTATGCGGGTGTTAGATATTAGGTAGTCAATAATTACTAAGACCAAAAAAGCAAGCAGCACGATGCAATACGATGCCGTGCTTTCACGAAAGTCAAGAGTGTGATGTCTTCGGAATTATAAAAAGGTACTTGAAGGTAAAGTTTTGTGTACGATATCCACGGAATGGATTTGTTTGGCTGTTCCCTACCAACTTAAAATAATATCATTGACATCATCGTTTAACTGATTACGTTCTTTAATATAATCAGTAAGATATATAATATAAAGAGTAAAAACTTAAATATAACTTTCGCATTTGAAATTAGTTAAGTTTTACATACCAATTTGATAGAAACCTAAAAACAGGTTAAGAGATTAGCAACTGGAGCTCTAAATTCGGCATGAAACGCAAACTCGCAGTTTGAGCTCAGTTAAAAACATCAGTAATTTTAAACCAAGTTATAATTTAACCGCATCGATGTTAACCATTTAATTACACTCTCGACACATTTAATATTAGCGACATTAAAACATCGCAGCATTTCAATAATTTATTCACCTCAATACCACAAATTGTAATATTTAGTAGCCGGCCGGTGTCGTTTTGTATCAGTTCTAATAATTATAACATATATGGGAATGGAACTGACCGCAGGCATGATAAAGTGGTCAGAAATATTACATCGTCGAATTATCTATACTTATATTATAAAGAGGTAAAGTTTGTAAATAAAGTTCCGTCGGGGCTAATCTTCGGTACTACAGATCCGATTATAAAAAATTCTTTCACCAGTAAAATGCTACGTTATCGGTGAATGTCATAGACTATATTTTATATTTGTATTGTATATATTACCCGAGTTATCACAGTTTTTGTCGCGCGAGTCGGACCGTGAAATTTATTAAATATAGCTTTATGCGCGTACGCTGCCTTAGATATTGGATATAATTTAAAACATTGTATGAAAACTTCATGCATCTTAAAAAGTTGTCCAAAAAAGTCCGTGATAGCATATATCTATCTTATATATTTTAGCAGATATATAACTTTATGTGTTTTAAAAAATTATTTAATTCATATGCTTACGTTTACGTCATTATTTATACAACTAAACTTAAATCATTATCAAAATAAATTATTTTTTAGTAATCTCAGGGATATTATAGAGATAAGATTTGCCTTTTACAGTATGTTAATTAGTTATATAGTTTCGGAGATATTACAAAATTTCTGAAAAATATAATACTGCCGCTATATCGTGCAAATTAAGTTGACCTCCTCCGTGTTATGTTATACGTACTGAATAGGGGTCAACATTTTGGTACTGATATCCTTTGAGAATTCGATCTTCGATCTTTTCTTTCAATTTATTTGGCATTGTAGACCATATTTAATAACATACGAAAAAGTTTGTTCGTTTGTTTAAACGGGCTAATCTCTAGATCTGCATGTCAGATTGTAAATTATTTTGTTTATTACGAAAGCTAGACACAAAAGTGAAATAGACTATTTAATACAAACTATACACATCAGCTTGCCATAAATATATATTGTTAACAAAAATGTAGATCTTTAGTACATGGGACGGGACTGAGGATATTGCTTCACGGGAAACTATAAAAAAATTAAATTGTGCGGGGTAACGGGGCAAAAGCACACTTCATAGCAAAATCTGTCTTTAAAAATGAAAAGGGTACCTAAGGGGTTTACACGCGGACGAAGTCGTGGGCGACTGCTATGTTTTATAAATACGAAGTCTTGTATGAATACAACTATATACTTGCCATGTGATCGATAAAATCATGTTTAATTCACCTTAACGCATGGACTAGGGAAAATTTGCCAAAGCGAATATTCTCCTGATGATATTCATTAAATTCAGAGAAACTATCTACTTATCTGGACTTCGTTAGCTCGTTTCAGTCAGGATGATGGACATAGGTTGCACTTTGTAGGATAGGCTCCTTGGTTGGCGTACGAAGTGTTGTCAGCTTAAGAGAATGGTGTTACACTTACTATCAGGTTGACTATCTGCTTGGTTCGTCAATTTTTACTATAGAAAAAATTAAAAAAGAGAAAATTAAAAAAGAAAAATTAAAAAACTTCCCTCTTTTGCATCGGTGGTAACAACAGTCCTACTAAAACCTATTAGTTACATATAGTAACCTATTAGTTAAATACTAGCTGACCCGGCAAACGCATTATTTTGCATTAAAAATTTAAAAAAAAATTTAGATGAAAATTAGATAGTCCGATTCTCAGACCTGCTGAATACGCATACAAAATTTGGTAAAAATCGGTAAAGCCGTTTCGGATGAGTACTGTAACTAACATTGTGACAGGGAAATTTTATATATTAGATTATGTATGCATTTCATTACCTCAAATAGTGAAATTTTCTTAGTTCTAGTTAGTGTCAAGCGCAAGCCTATATACCATAAAGAAAAGTTGTAAACTATCAGTCTGTTATAGGTATTAGTTGTAAGTTGTCTCTACCCCTATTACTACTTCTATCACATAGCACGAAGAATAATTAGCTCTCGAGCAGAAGCGTTACTTTTACGACTAACAGGTAAACAACAACGTTAATTAACATTGTTTCTTTCTAAGTCAAAGCATGTTTGTATTGACCGTAAAATATAATGGGTCATTAAGAGAGGCACTATCCGAGTACATTACTGTTATGCTCACATTAGCCGGCACCCTACTTTGTAGGACAAGAGCTAGATTGCAGATGAGTGATGTAAAAATTACATAAATCACAGTCACTAATTTATGCAATAGTATTGTATAATAATCAGGTGTACAGCTTGTTTAATTTACTATGTTAAATTGCGACGATTTTTCCGTTTTCACATGAAAGTGAATGTTTCAATCACTTATATTAATGAGTATATTATGTCACTTTACTATAAAATTTCCAAAGCAAAATGAAGATATAAATGACGAAAATGTAAAGACGTAATATAATTTTTTATTTGTTTTCAATTGTAGAAACTGCTTAAAACTTAATATTTGTCAGTTTAATTTTATGATGCTCAGCATAGTTTTTCGAGTTAGAAAGATGAGTTAAAATATACAATCTCTTTTACTAACCTAGAAAAAGTCATAACGTTTAACAACTCTTCAGATTATGTCAACTTTGGAAAGTGAGTAATAAAAGTAGCGACTTAACACAATAGCTCTCAGACTATAACGGGACCCTGTTGCTCGCAGGAAGCCGTAACGCCCGCTATTGGTTCAGACGATAACGCCACCTTCGCAATTTATATTGTCAACTTATGTTGAGAACAAGACACTGCCAGTTTAATTACCACTCCGAGTAGGTATTTTCAGCTTATCCGATCCGATATATCGGAATAATAAAATGGAATAAGATTACGGAGGTTGGAAGTTAGAACCTGGGCACACATTATTGTGTGCATAAAGGGTATGACCTTTCTGAGCACAGTCTTGTTATTGAATAAATTGTGCAGACTTTTGGTTTTTTCTTTGACTGAAGGTATTAATTTACGCCCGCTAACTCGCATTGGAGTAGTATAGTGGGTCTATGCTCCATATCGCCTGTCCTATAAGAAGGGAGGCATGGCCCTGTGCTTGCTTCTTAATTCCGTGACGGAACTCCGACTTTTTGGTGTTGAGTCCAGATCCTAGCTACCGATGCTTCAAAGTGTTAAGAGGACTCCGAAATAACAATTTTGGTGAAACAAGAGTTACACCGAGTGCTCGACAGGCATTTGTGATAAATACGCCGGCTGGTTTAATAAAACGCACCCCACGGCGCCGTAATACGCCGCCCAATATTGCTCGCGTGTCGAACACGCAATGAATACCAACCTTACACACATTTCACTTACGAGGGTACCGTACATAGGAAATGTAAATACAAGAAGGCATCGTTGTTTGTACGATGCATCACCATTTTTTCTGGGCTGTCATTGTTATCGGCAAAATTTACGAGTGAATGATATTGACTGGCGCAGAAGCGAATTTCATGTATCATTCAATCTTTGCCCATATATATTTTAGTCTAATCTTTTGTTTATATAGAGGAGAAAATAGTAGATAAATGATAGAAGAGAATATAGACAATCCTTTCAAATTCAAATTCAAAATCGTTATTTCAAGTAGGCTTATTACAAGCACTTTTGAAACGTCAAATTGGACTATTTGTAGTGACTCTACCTCCGGCTCGGAAGGCAGGCCCAGTGAGAAGAGCCGGCAAGAAACTCAACAGTAGCTCTTTTTATAATATTATCAATTATACAATATTAAATGTGTTGTTACATAAAGTTATTTATTTTACTTCCTGTGTGAAGTTGAAAGCCGATCCAATTGCCTTTGAACATCTTTGTCATTTAAAAATTCATCGATAGTATAATAACCCTGACTCAGTAAGTGAGTTTTAATACATTGTTTAAACTTATGCAATGGCAGATCTAAAACTGAATTGGGCATCTTGTTGTAGAAGAGTACACCCAATCCTACGAAAGATTTTTGTACTTTTCGGAGGCGATAAGCTGATATGACTAACTTATGTCCATTTCTAGGAAGACGATCGTTTAACTCCTTTTTCAGTTTATACATATTTATATTTTGTGTAACATATAAATATATGAAATTAAATGTTAATATAATAATTCTTGATAGCATGTAGAAGCGAATAAACTCTTCTAATTGTCTGGTAATAATTAATAGTCAATATTCATACCGCGTTCAAAGACTTTCACGTAAAGGCGCTCTTACATTACCGAGCGAATGCTCATTCCAACCCCTCCCTGAAATTCGTTCAGTGTTAACAGAGATACAGCACTCTTTCTTCTACGTCCTTACGTTCTTGTGACTATGTTCGCCATGATTCTTTGGCATTAGTTAAGAATGCATGTTATAAACGGCAGCAGTAGATGTGAATATTTGTGTAGAACGTTTTGCGCGTACTGTCACCTAAAACACAGGTTTATATACCTAGCTTAGGGACAGTTGACTTCTGTATATTCATGTCATTTGAGAATAACTTAAATTAAGTAATAATTAAGATGCGGTATTTTAATTTGTACGTATAATTTTTGCAGAATAAACAATTTAATAATAATAGTACTCGGTAGGTACCTCTTTTTGTGATGCGAATAGTTTTTGGGATCATTACCTTCACTGACTAATAATAGTATTACATGATACTTCTGATTGTGATGCGAATGGTTTTTGGGATCATTACCTTCACTGGCTAATAATAGTATTACATGATACTTCTGATTGTGAAATGCAATGTTTGATTTCTTCACCACCAACTACAGATACTTCTATTGGATGCGAATGGTTTTTGGCGACTTACTTCACTGTAATCAGATGGTATACCCTGAGCCATATGTAGTTGTAAAACCACACACAAGCTTGGCATGAAACAACCATCTACATCAGCAACACCACCAGAAGACAAGGACAGTGCTGGCAATATCTACTTGGATGAAAATGTAGTAACTAAATGACGCATTTATTTTATACTTTTCAATGGGTTTTGAAGTCGGTTTAATTTTTTATTAAAATTTTTTTTTATTGTAATAACTCTTGTTCTTGGTTCTCGTTATTGTTCGATCATATTCTGTTGATGTGAACACTAATAATTGGTTTTCATTCATCCATTTTGTTATGCTAGCTCTAACTCTTCGCTTAGTTTAAACTCACCTTTATTTAATACAGTACATCGAGCTCGTACGAATATGTGTTCCTTCTTCGACGTGCCGTATTAATGAAATTGTGGAAATTTTATGTTCTGGCGCATAATTACGATGTGAAAATTGTTTATGTTATTACTTAACAAGTTGTAACTGACAGTTCATAGAATTTAGTGTTTATATATAAAATTAATTTTGAATTAAGTAAGTTACGTATTTCTTTTTATTAATTACAGGTTAGTGCTGGACTGCAATCGCACCTGATGGCAAGTGATGAAGCAATCTAAGATGGAAGAGTTAACTTGTTAGGAGTAGGATGTAATCCACGACTCTTTGGGTTTCTACACGACATCCACACTTCTTCCACCAGCCAGACCTGGACCAATTTAGAAAATTAAAAGTGGCTCAGTCGGGAATCGAACCCAGGACTTCCGACTTAAAAATTCACTGCGCATATCACTGTGCTACGGAGGCCGTCAGAAACGTGTTAAGTCGTAAGAACGTATGGCGACATAAGACCACGCCTAGTTTCTATACATTTTTTCCTATTCCCTTTACGAATTTTTAGCTTTGAACTTTTTTTTTTATTTTTATCATTTTCGATTACAACTTTAACTTAATTAATTTTTATTATTAAGAGCCCTCTGTGCTTTAGGGCTAACCACAACTTTCACTTTATTAATTAAAATTTATTATGGAGGGTACACGCGCGTGCGCCCACCGGCCACGCGAGCGTATTTGTTTCTACAAATCAGTCGAGCGCCGCTAGATGCTAGGGTCAAATAAATATTTGTTGATTTTATTGAATAAAATTATACTAGCAGCGCTAACTGAGACGGGCGCACGCGACGGTGCCCGCGCGCGGTTTTAGCGTAGGCCCTTAGGAATACCTATATCTTTATAATATAGTTATTTTGGTATTTAATATAAGTTAGCTCTTAATTCACACCTGATAGTAAGTAAACAATCATCACTGAAGTTAAGTGGTGATACAATCTATCAATCGGATTATAGAGGACTAGCAGTCGCCTGCGACTTCGTCCGTGTGAAAACCTCTTAGGTACCCTTCCAATTTTAAAGACAGACTTTCAAATAAAGTGTGCTCATTACCCGCTCCCCTCTCAATTTAATTTTTTTATAGTTTCCCGTGAAGCAATATCCTTCGTCCCGTCCCGTGTACTAAAGATCTATATTTTTGTTAAACATTATAGGACATTTTAGTACATTAACATTAACAATATATAACCGATTTATAAATGTCACGGTCCGACGCGCGACAAAAACTGTGATAGCTCAGCTAATATATATATATAATACAAATATAAAATATAGCCTATGACATTCCCCGATAGTGGTAAAAGAATTTATAAAATCGGATCAGTAGTTCCGAAGATTAGCCCCAACAGGTCTTTATTTACAAACTTACAAACGTTAACTCTTTATAATATTAGTATAGATTTGTACCGAAGCATTTAATTTCTTGGAGGTACGTCTTTGTCCGACAGGGTGGTAACTAGCCATGTCCGAAGCCTCCAACTAGACAGACCTAGATCATTTCAAAAAATCTCAATAAGCCCAACTGAAAATTTAACCCTTTATAAATAAGTAGTACAGTTTAAGCCCTCAGAAAAAAATCATTCGCATATACAACTTTCAATAGAAGTAGTAGTAAGTAGATAAAATAAAACTTACACTTCTTTATAGATGATGTTCCACAAGTTATTTTATCGAGGAAAATGAATAAAAACGAAAACTATAATAGAAACGAGATTGAAAGAGCGTCTCGAGAGTCGGAGTCAATAACTTCTTAAGTATTTCCAACTTCTGCAGACTCCACACGTGAGTCGTTTCCACAGTTTGGAACCTATTTCAGCACCGCACCAAACTTTGCTTTTTATCGATGACAAGTACTTCGCTTTAGTCTGCGATTCCACTATTATATGATGACCCAGAAATAGACTGCGTGTTACTGAAGTTGGCTGTGATAGCTAGCTTAGTTTTTCGTAGGGATTTTTCATACGATTCTATGCACTGAGTCTGGAAGTTGGTGGTGTTACACCTCTGTGCCTTGGATAACACGTTAAACCGTCAGTCTCAGTCACTGTCATTATCATCTTATAGTAATCGTTAAATAATAATCAATCATTATCATCCTAAGGTCGCTAATCCTTATGGGAGCAGCATTATGATAATTTTAAAAAAATTATAACCGCGGAAGAAACGACTCTGGATGGCTCATATAGTTTAAACTATTGTTAACTTCTGTAACATTATATAGCCAATAAGGCCGCATCTAACGATGATATTGGCGTCGTTATTATCTCCAAGGCTCCATCTAACGATCGCTAACGAGTCACGTAGGGTGTAACGTAGCTCGTACAAGTGTCGATCGCGGTGATAGCCTCGCTCGCGACGTTCGATATCGTTAGCAACTATTAAACTGGGTAAATTAGCCGTCGAACAAACTTCCCCCACACTACACCCGTATGCTCCATTATACAATATACTGGCACCTTGATATACATTCTACGGAAGTCCTCGGAACAGCGTCAAATATTAAAAGCTAAACTTTATTATTGTAAGGCATATGATGCTCAACTGCTTACAACAGTTTCACAGACGCTGAGTGGCATGCGTTTGACAGCGTGTTAATATATTCCGGTAAGTTGAACCTACGTATATCATTACTTTTAGCAAGCCCAAATGACAATTGAATTCAACACTCAACGAAGAAGCTATGCTCTCTAGAACGTATTGTTTACTCCAGGATATCTGCGTGATCGAATTATAAATAAGGAGATTGACGGAAGTTACCGACAAAACTTAACGAGTCACGGGACTCGAGTGGCTCAAGCTCAAATTTCATTTCATTTCAAAGGGCGGTGTACATAAGAACTGGTGAACATTAGGGTCCCATGGTGCTGGAATCATTTTTTGATTGACCTTCTAGGTAGACTGAAGAACAAGTGGGGTACACAAACCTACTGGTCGCTAGATACAGCTGTGGACGTCCATCAGGTGATAATGATGGTGTTGATTTATTTGACATGACATGAGCGTGAAAGTGCGACCAAGTGAAATAGTCACTTCCAGCGAGCGGTTGTCGGTGTGGTGAACGTAGCTTTAAGTTGGTCAATGTTGGTGAGTAGTTAGCGCGGTGTCCGGATCCGTTATCCGAGAATTAGGCGCAACTTGAGAGCGAAGTTTCAGAACTAAGCTATTAGCGGCCGTACGGTACAAATGAGACTGCTAAAAGAGTTACGCGGTATTTTTAACGAATTATGGATAAGTTGAACGGGAGAGGGTTAAGATAATATATTCTTGCAACGTAAATGTCGTCAAGTCTTTTATATTTTTATAAATAGGGAAATTTTTAGTCGAGTGCTTCGGTAAGTGTAGATTAGTTTATTTCTATTTCGGAGTCATCTTTAAAAAACAAATCGATAATATAATCTTATTTCATAGCATCGTGTTTAAGTGATTGTCGAATGTTTGTTCGCGATAAGCTTAAAATATACTGAACGTATTTTCATGGAATTTACCTTAAAATCAACAGTGATGTTTGAGGACGCTTCTGGTATATAATTTTTTAGGGTTTTGAAACCCAATTTGGCTCAAATATTTTCTTCAATAACCAGTTTAAAAAATATATAAAGGACGTAGTTGCGAGTATCCAATAGTTTCAAATAAACCTTGGAACCGATTTCATCGGTACCCAAATTTCAAATTGTTAAAATTCAAAATTGGGCTATTCAAAATTTAATTTACTAAGTCATAAATCGCCTACTTGACATTACTTGTTTTATTGGACTTCTCTTCTTATAGGCTCAGAAAAGCACAGAAGCGAAGCGAAAGGTCACGTTGTTATTTTTGTGTCTAGCAAATTCATATCTATTTTGCCTTCACAAAATTACAACTTTGCGTTATACAAAAAATGAATCAGGAGTCGACGTGCATCGCTCCAGTTTGGAATTTCATATTTGTAGAATTAGTACCTTTACTTAAGACATTAGAGATTAGAGAAGTTAGCCCATGACTGATGGTTAGAGGTGATGTAATCTAAGATGAAAGCGGATATAACTTCTAAGGAGTAGACCATTTTAATTCTACTCCTTCTAACTTGTAAGGAGTAAAATGAAAATATCCGACTCCTTACAAGTTAGCCCGCTTTTATTTCATACCCTTTTCGTTCTCTACACTACATCGTGTCGAAACCCTAAATTGCTTCGCAATACGTCTTTGCCGATTGGGTGGTAGCTGCTCACAGCTGAAGCCTACCGTCTGCCAAACCTGGACTATTTAAAAAAAACTTGATTGGTCTTGTGAATCCACCGCGCACACCACTGCGCCACGTAGCTGTCAAAACGCGTCAAGTTGACGAACTTGACGCGCCGTTTCGCTTCCAATCTGAGTTGAACTGTAGTTTTCTCAGAGCCGTTAAATTTGGCATTTGGCCTTTACATTTAAGCAATAACAAATCCAAGTCCTAAATAAGCACGGCTAAATTCGGAACAAGTAAGTGCCAGTGTCAGCTGAAACTGAAGTTACGCAACCAGCTCTAGATTAGATTTATACTTCGAGGAAAAATAATTGAGAACCGAAAAAAGTTCAAAGTAACATTATTTTGTCTTACGAGTTCGTCGTTAAAATTTTTAGTTTTAAGTGTTCGTATAATTATCGGTTTAATTTTTCATCATATCCTTATAAACTTTTAACTTATTTACCATTTAATCCTTATCAGTCTATTTAACCTACATTTGTTGCTCAAATGCGGGTTGGCACCTTGGAGATGTTTTAGAACGATTTTTAGATGTTACAAATGATATAATAATCGGTATTGACGGTTTAACACACTCAGAGATCTGAGTAAATTAACTTAAGATTACGACTGTGAAATATGTAGATAAAGTGTACTTTATTATATCAGGAGAATGATTATGTATCTAATTTTTGCATGACAGATAAGTGTGTGAAAGTGACATCGGGCTGCCGCTACAATCCTTGAGGCATCATTTTCTGTCTTCGAGACTTTCGATACAAACTGCGATGTGTGCAAGATTAGGGGCTCAGAGCTATATGGAAAATGCACAATACACTTTCCAACCAAGCCATTTTAATTCTGATTGTCATAAAATAATTTCTTACTGCCATATATTTACTAAGTTTAAGTTCGTATCGAAATTAATGAAATAATTAAAAGTTACCATTTATTTGGCAAGTAAGTGTACACGGCTCGTTGAGGGTCCGTTCGTGCAATTTCACAATAAACTCGTCGGACCAGTATCACGGTCTCTGACACCGGCTACTACTATTAGGTACCTACTTGCATTTAAAGGGAATATATAGATCTAGTTACTATGTACCTTCTAGTTATTTACTCTTAACTATTTATATTTAGCTATTGTCTTGTTATTTATATTTCATCACATAAGTGTATTTGCCACATTCATGTTAAAATATCTCTAATTTAGACAATTTGCTTTTAACTACTTTGAAATTTGATGACTTAAAGTGAAGCTATTGGTTTATAATGCTACTATGGAAGTTAAAAAAGTATTCATTTATTAAAAACCGGCCAAGATCAAGCGAAAATAACAACAAATGTGATTTTTGCCTGGAAATTACGGAACCAATCCTTGCGCGAGTCTAACTAACTCTTGAGCGGTTTTTATTAAATTGATACTTTTTTTTAACATCCATAGCGGCAATATAATAGAAAATTAAATAATTATTTTATTCTGGTTTTAGTATTTTTTATTCTAGCGGCAATAGAAATATTCCATCTGTGAACATTTTAATTGGCTAGACAGATAGACAGTGGAGTTTTTAACTTTTGGTTACGAACCACTAAAAGCGATAACCACGCAGACAAAACCACCAGCAACAGTTTGTATATAGTCGCGTATTGAAACTAGCAAAATATAAATAAATAGCCACACGTCCCTCAAATATAACAATTAGAAAGGCATTACCAACTCCAAGTTAGTCTCCGGGCAAGTTGCAAAATGCGCACCGTATTGCCAAACTGATAATAACAGCCTCCTTTTCGTTGTTGCGTAAGTCATTTATCGTGACACTGCCTAAATTTTTAATTAATTTCATTAGGTCAGATCATAATGTAGTACTGCACCGCGGTTTCAAAGTGACAACGTCTTATAATTCGATAGAGCCGGCTGCACGCACGAAAAAACATAACTCATGCGGCGTTACCTCGCTTTGAGGCGTTCCATGTAAGGCTTGAAGTGCAAGCGAGAGTGCGGAACGAGCGACAAAGAAGCACAATCGGCTTTTGCGTTCGGCAGCGTTCGACACCTGTCTATTAAATATATTAATTTTAAATTAAAAATTAATATATTTATTATAAATCTAAAATATAAATTTATAAAATCAAAATCAATTATTTTATTAATTTAAATTAATATTTGTAAAAATATACTTAAATTAAAAATTTTAATAACCAATTAAATGCTACCATTCCATCAGTATTTTCTTAAGATGTTGTCACGTTCAACTATCGTCAGTAAACCGACTTTACAGACAACCAATTTGTTTATCAAAAATAATGTGCTGATAATTCATTATAGTTAATGTTAATTTGTATATATTGTGGTTAAAGAATCTTTATTCTCAAAAGAAATTACAAAATTTCACTTAATGAGAAATTAATTATAAATTTTACAAAAGAAAATGCGCAGCGGCGAGCAACAAACCGATCGTAAAAGTATGTAGGTAGATTTGTAAAACGTTTGCACTTAGCGCGCCTGGCAATGCCGATGCATATCCAGGACCGTACTCAGACATTCTTTATAATGTATTTTTTTAATCTTTTCTTGAAAATATTTATGCTATTTATATTTTTAATATCTAAGGGTAATTTATTAAACATTTGTGCTCCTTCAAAAGTTATGTTCCTTTTTCCATAATTGGTGCGTGGTTGTGGTAAGGAAATATTATCAGCACTACGAAGCAAACGACGCCCTAAGTCTCTTTTTGTTTTAAATGTTAACTGCGACTGGATTTTGTGAGTTTTAATTTTTTTGATTAGTACACAGGTATTATAGTAATATATTTGTTGAATATTCATTAACTCTGTTTTTGAATATAAAAATTTTGTAGGAGTCCTGAAATCCAAGTGGTACAGAATTTTTATAATTTTATTTTGAATAATTTGTAAACAGTTTAAATTGGTTTTTGCAGCGGTGCCCCATATTTCTATTAAATAGTCGATATGTGGCTTTACAAGAGAACTATAGATGGTTTTTCTAACTTTTAACGGAAGACATCGAACTATTCTATAAAGCGATCCCAGGAGGGACGAAAGCGTTGATTTTATTTTACTTATTTGTGGTTTCCATGTTAGATTACTGTCAATTATTAATCCTAAATATTTTTCTTGGGTAGATTCTTTAATTATATTATTATTTATTGAGAGTGGTACATGATTGGAAATATTTTTGTTCTTTGCTTTAAAGATGACATAGCTAGTTTTTGTGGTATTGACCGTTGGTAAATTTTGCTGAAACCATGAATTTAGTTTATTAAGATCTTCTTGTGCTAGTTTAATGATATCAGTGATTGAGCGTCCATAGTAAAATATACAAGTGTCGTCAGCATAAAGACTGACTTCCCCATGAAGACAAATCTGACTAATGTCATTTACATAAATTAAAAATAAAAGGGGTCCCAGTATAGAGCCCTGAGGTACTCCGCACGTAATCGACTGAATGGCGCTTTGATATTTGCCAATTTTTACAACTTGAGATCGATTTGATAAGTACGATTCAAAAGTTTTGTATGCGGTATCTGTTATTTTTATACTTGCAAGTTTTTTTAATAAGATCGAATGGCTCACGGTGTCGAACGCCTTCTTTAGATCTATAAATATACCTAGAGCAATATTTTTTGAGTCAATGTTGGTTTTTATTTTAGTCACAAGATCTATAGTAGCTGATAGTGTGTTTGATTTGGGGCGAAATCCATACTGCCGTTCAAAAAGAAAGTTTATCTGGTTAAGGTAAAGAAGCAATCTGTTATAAATGACTTTCTCGAAAACTTTAGAAGTTACTGGCAATACCGAAACTGGTCTATAGTTGCTAGGTTCAGATTTCTTTCCGGACTTATATATCGGGGTAACTTTTGCTATCTTAAGTTTACTGGGAAACTCACCTTGATCTAAATAATGGTTTATGCACATTGCAAGTGATGGAGATAAATAATCTTTGATACATTTTATAGATTTTGTATTAATTTCATCTATACCAGAACTACAATTTGAATCAAGATTGTTTATTAATTGGGTTATTTCGTCCACTGTACATGGTGTAAATTTAGAAAGACAAATATTTGGATGGACTCGCGACTTTTCTTGATTTATTATTGATAAAGTATTTGTGTTATGGATAGTTGGTATTTGACTAGCTAAATTAGGACCAATTTGAACAAAAAAGTTGTTAAAATATTTACATATTTCATATTCATCAGAAACTATTCCTGATTCAGTTATTAATTTTGGAGGAGCACTTTTTGTTTTTATTTTATTATTAGCCAAGGTAAAAATGAGATCCCACGTTCTTTTACGGTCGGTTTTACATTTTTCGAATAAACTAATGTAATACTTGTTCTTTGTCTTTGTAATTAATTCTAAAGTTTCATTTCTTTCTTTTTTTAAATTATTCATTATATCTGTGTTACTAGGTTTTTTCTTAGTTTTTATCCAAACCTCATTTTTCTTATTTATTTTGTTAATTATTTCTTTGTTAATCCAATCCTGTTTTGGTAGATTAAGTATTTTTATTTTTTCCATGGAACTCTTTTTAATAATGTTTTTTAATGTTTTTTCTAGTACATCATACTCACACACATCAAAATTATTGTATATATTAACATTCATTATCAGCCTATTAACTTGTATAATGCGTCCCGTTGGTCAAGTATTTAACATATGCGGTTTTGGATCAAGAGATTCTAGATTCAAGTTTGCAGTAAAATATTGAGATTTACTTTTTCTCAAAAATTATCATAGCTCGCAGTTGTGAATTTATTGTCATTAACGTCTATTACAATCAAAGAAGTGGAGAGGAGAATAAAGATTGCGTGGGGCAAATATTGGTCTAAATCTAAAATCTCTCTAACATTAAAAAAGAAAGCAATAGAAAATACAATATTTCCTACACTACTTTACGGGTGTCAATCGTGGACTCTGACCGAGAGGATTATTGATAAAATAAAAAATTCCAACGAGCGATAGAGCGCAGTGTATTAGACCTAAAACTAAGCGACCGTCAGAAGAACGTTGACATAAGGAACAAGACCAAATTAATTGATGCTGCAGAACTAGCATGCAAACTAAAATGACGATGGGCAGGTCATGTAGCGCGCACTAGAGGCGGTCGTTGGTGCGAGCGAGTGTTGCACTGGTGGCCGCTTGATCGCATCCGACCGCGCGGTAGACCACACGCTCGTTGGAGAGATGATATTGAAGATGTCGCAGGTCACACATGGACGAGGTTTGCTGGCGACAGAGTTCGTTGGAGCATGATGGAGGAGGCCTACCCGAAAATGGGTACCCAAATAAAAAATATGTACCGTTAAACATTGAATTATAGACTTAGTTATTACCTACTATTAGTGACTTATTATTATTTATGGATAGTTTTGTTATTGTTAATTTAAATTAGTTAATATTGTTAGGTTGATTTCTTATATTTTATAATGTACTTTGTTCTTTATCTTTCTTTGACTATTTTGTAATTCTCATTTGGGATTAAATGGCTTTTATTATTATTATATTATTAACGTCTATTAATAATCGATACATAATTCACACATACACACTCTCAGCTTTTTAATCTGCATTGAAGCAAAACGGCGGAGTCTAAGCTCCAGTAAAAAGGAATTCCATGTTATATACCGTTAAATAAAATTATTATTATAAAAACAAAAAACCCGACTGCTTGGAAGTTATGAACTAAAAAGAAAGAAAGAAAATGAAAAGAAGAAAAAACAAGGATCACTTTATCTGTATAAAATTCTAAATACTTTATGGTGCTAAGATAAGAGAAAAAAATACCCACATGCCCCTTTTTTCCCCCATTTACTGCCGCCATTTTGAAAATGTATATAGCCTATGTCACTACCACAATTTTGACAAATTCAACGACACCTCACATGTCAAAATCCGTTCAGCCGAAGAAATGGACATACATACATATACATACATACGCTCGAAAAACATAACCCACCTTCTGACGCAGTCAGGTAAATAGGCTAATAAATCTCTAAACGGTAATGATGATGATGAATAATCTCAAAGATTACTGTAATACATCTGATTATCGTGTAGAAACTGTGTAATTGGTGGCGCTACCATCGTTCACGGCTGGCTGGACGCCGGATGCGCGCCGTGTACCGACAGTGGCTTCCGGGACGATTTCACACAGCCTTGGCTTTCGGTTACCGCCGCCGCATTGTGGAAACTGGATACTTGTAACTACAGAAATTGTGATATTATTTGTTATATTACTTGGTTTTTCTGTGGGCCATTGAATTCAAAGATTTAGGTATATAATTACCTACTTTAATGGTAAATTGCATGGCCAGGTACTTTTCTATGGGAAGGGATTTGGAGCATGTAACTATGATGCTGTTTTCTTCGGGTTCAAAATATTTTCAAAATAGTAATTTATTTCCGGGCGCCAATTTCCGAAGCCGCTAGCCAACGAGTCTTTCCCGAAATGTTAATGAATAATTTGTTTTTTCCTAATAAAAAAATAAAGAAGTCACGGTATTTTATGTTTTTACTTATTCCATTTCATTCCCGTTAGATGGACTCTGTATCCATAGTTACACGTGTCAATTTGGTCAAGTGTTTAACCTGTATGGGTTATGGGATCATAAGTCTTTGTTCTGAGACGGGCTTTTCATAAAACTCTGTGACCTTGAGGATCTCCGTGGCGCAGTGGTATGCGCGGTAGATTTTTAAGACGGAGGACCTGGGTTCGATTCCCGGTGGGGCAGATTGAGGTTTTTCTTAATTTATCTTGGTCTGGCTGGTGGGAGGCTTTCGCCGTAGCTACCACCTTACCGTCCACCTACCACCACCCTACCACCCTACAAACAAAGACGTACCGCCAAGTGATTTAGCGTTCCGGTACGTTGTCGTGTAGAAACCGATAGGGGTGTGGATTTCATCCTACTCCTAACAAGTTAGCGCGCTTCGAAGTTAGATTGCATCATCACTTAACATCAGGTGTGATAGCAGTCAAGGGCCAACTTGTAGTCGATAAAAAAACTGCATCCTACGTGATAAGAGTTTAAAAGTCAGTGGTACAGTAAATTTATTCTGATAATTATTATTACAGATTCAAACACTATTGCGTGGTTGTGTTATGACTCTATGAATTTAATTTTGAAAATCATCTCTAACAAGCTAATAAAAACTAGGTATACACCTAACCTTGCGAATAACCTTTAGAAAATTGACGATCATAAATAACACTACCAACTTCGTGGTAACTATTAATTATGTAGGTATTAAACAAAAAAATAACAACTGTTAGTTACAAAACAATTTGATGAAACGTACAGGGAATCAATTTATAATTGTTTTTAACTTTGTAAAAACATTAATGTTAATTCGTTTATAATGATAACATTCGATTTATTTTGTTATTTCAATTATTGATCAGTTTGATCAGCGTCATGATACCAAATGGTTATAAAAAAGGTTCTAAGTACTGTTTGAGTTTTCAGAAATTATGCGAGAAACCCTTAAAATATGAGAAAGATTATGTTACCTTGTTAAAGATTACATAATCTTAACTACAAATACAAATATATAACTACAAATGGATAACTACAATAACTACAAATGGATAACTACAAATTATTTAAACAAGTATATGTATACTTGTTTAAATAATTTGTAGTTACAAAATACTTTCTTTTCTATCTCGTTTTTAAGGTATCTCATACATACATTCATTAATTCAAAAGGTAAAACCTTATCTAAATACAAAGTATGATCTTACTCGTAATCGTTTATGTTGTTTCTGAGATAGTAATTATAAAAGAATAGCTCGTTTAAATATATTACATAGATAACTTTAATTAGAATGCGATAACCAAACAATTAACAATGAACAATCAAGTTATTTAAATTATATAATAAACGTTAAGTTACGGAAGAGACAATACCGAAAAATTATATCACAAATCATAACGCACAAGTGGCCGTAACACTGTTACCTAACGAAAGTGTTTTTAGTGGGGTTAACCCTACCAACTCGACACCCTTCTATTCCTCCTTAACTCTTCAAGTGGGGGTCTTTTGCACTCGCAGTCTTAGCTTGATCAGTGCAGTGTAGATTAGTCACAGAAGTTACTTAAAAATTCGTTTATATAGCTTCTATTGTATTAATTAATTGGTTGGTCGAGTAAGGAAGGCAAGATGTGTGGAGAAATGGGTAAAGCTGTCCTTCGGGCTCTGACGGGAGCGCTGCTCTGTGGTTTGGTTTCTGATGCTGCTTATTTAGAGGTTCGTACACAATTTAATTAATAATTTTGTAGTAAGTAGTTTTTAATTATTATTTAAAATCGTTTTTATACCTTGTCTTGACGGGTTAAGTTTCGTAGAATATCAAAAAACACTCGTTTTTGCATGATAGAGTTATATGTCAATAAATAAATGAACGGAATCGACAGAGACAAAAAGGAGTCAAAATATTTCAAATTGTATAACTTTAGTCCTTTTTTATGTTTGGTCAAACTTTGGCAGTTTGAACAAATTGAACAAGCTCTCCTGATTGATTTTTGAGTTGCTACGCTTGTTTTTTGGTATTTCAGCGAACATATATTTTCAGATACGTGAGTTAGGCCGACAGTGTAGTAATAAATACTGAAAAAATGTTTCGTGTAAGTTTAGAAACAAATTCAGCACTATCTTTTTGTAAATTTATTAAAGGTTTGATTTATTTAACTTGGACAACTTGTTAGAAAAAACACCATCAAAGATAAAACTTTAAAGAATCTAGCGAAGGGTTGCCAGTTGTTCAATTTTGATAAAGAGAAAGAATACAATAAGGAATTTAAGCTAACTTATACCAATAACTATACAACATGCCCACGTGGAATGGTGGCAAGAATACTGGCTGCATTTCCGCGTTGGATAGCCAGGCTAATCCTTTGCGCAAAAAACGAGCCAGCCCTTCGGTCACCAGTTGTCGGTTGCCATGATGTTAAATGTCTAATGTCTGTGGTTGAGCTAAATAAAAAAAAATTATACCGGCTGGGCGTATTAACATTTTCTTAATTAGTCCAAATCTTGCTGGTGGGAAGTTTCGGTCGTTGCTATTTACACCACCCTGCTAGCATAGACTTAACGCCAATCGATTTTGCGGAATGTGGAATTTCATGTTACTCCTAACAAGTTAACTTTCTTTAATCTTAGATTGTGTCATCACTTACCACCAGGTGTGATTGCAGTGAAGGACTAACATATAGTACCTAAATGGAAATTCTACTTTTTTTTTACCGACTACAAGTTGGCCCTTGACTGCAATCACACCTGATGTTAAGTGATGATGCAGTCTAAGATGGAAGCGGGCTAACTTGTTAGGAGTGGGACGAAAATCTACACCCCTTTCATTTTCTACACGACTTCGTGCCGGAACGCTAAATCGCTTGGCGATACGTCTTAGTCGGTAGGGTGGTAACTAGCTACGGCGAAAGCCTTCCACCAGCCAGACCAAGACAAATTAAGGAAAATCTCAATCTGCCCCGCCGGAAATCGAACCCAGGACCTCCATCTTATAAATCCACCGCGCATACAACGGAGGTCGTCAAAAACGTACTTACGTTTGAACAGACAATAGAACTGATTCCACCAGATGAGATGTTTATTGAATTGTATTATTTGATGCTCGAGTCGGATGTGATAGCGAGATACGGGAAGGCGTTGGCAAATAGCTGATATTATTCGATTTGTCAAACTCGATGAGGCTAGACGATCTGATTCGATAAAGCGTTTGTTATGCGATCAACGAGGAATTGAGACTCGAAAACAGATCATTTGCAAGTAATTTACATTAATTGTTATGTACATGATAATAATCTCTTTGACTTGGTTGGTAATGCTTTGGTTCATAGTATTATATGAATATTGAATACTAGTACACAGCAATGCTGCTAAGTAGATAGAGCCTCAAATAATACAGGAATTAATATTATATCTACGTAATCCTTGTTCAGTTAACCTCTATTTTAATTGTCATAATTTGCTAGTGTCCGATTATATAAATATTAATTAATTTGGAAAGTAAAGATCGGTGGTAGTACTTCCTTGGAAGACGATGTCACAACTTCTGTTGAAAATTTACACGTTCGTTGATTTGTACAAAAGTGCGGTCGTAAATTTGGGAATGATATAGATCTCAATAATTTTTAAAGTTCCGCGACCCGGTGCGTATTTCACGCGCCAGAAGTTCTGATATAATTGGCGTTTGAACCAGAATTATGGCAATAAAATGGGCGCGGGCCACTGCGAGCCAGACGCCATAACTCCACCTCATGAGGGCGCACTAACTTTTGCAATTTTCCTTTACGTTTTCTCCGGGGCCCTCAAAGTGGAATTACTGTTGGTTAAATTTGCCCTTATTTTCATAGGGCCTGCTTTTTAGTTTCATTTCTTTGATCAAGGCACTCAAAGTGTAAATTGTTTGAAACTTCGCGCCCGTCAAATTGGTATTCTGAGGTGTTCTCACAAATTCGCACCTCTGTAACTGGACGGGGACTGGTTCCCTTTTTTCAGTCGCGAGTTTTCTTTGTTGGGTCTTTTTCCCAATTTACCTTTTCAAAATTTGGCGATATTCGTTAAAATTAGGTTGTTGTAAAATTAGCAGTTTTTAATGAAATGATTAAAATTTTTTTCAATGAATAATATGCTTATTCATTTATACGATAAAAAAGCGTTTGAGTTAATTTATGGTTTTTAAATAATAATGTAAGGTGGTGATATTAAAAAATAAATAATAACCTGGAGTTTGTTGTGGGCCCTTCTCGGACCAGGGCGCGTTTGAAACCCTCGTAGCTTTAATTTTAGTTTTCGACTTTAATTATCACCATTACTTTTCATAATCTAAAAATTTCCGATTCAAAATAATCATAAAGATTTTATTGAATAAAGATATTTTGAATTTGAGTTTGAAAAAAAAAGATTGAAAAATAAATTGGCGCCCCAATAAAATAAGCTACAAAGAAAAGGTTAGGTTAATACAATAATAGATAATAAATAATATGATTTATATTATAAATAAATAAATATTATAGGACAATTACATATTACATTATATTGAAAAGAAATGACATTAATACCACAGAGTTATTTTTTCCAGTTTGTAATGAAAACTATAAAACACTCCTAAAATAAAAAAATTGAATTATGCAACATACAACTTTTCATTCCACTACAATGACTGAACTTTATACCAGCGCCAGCTAGTGTTCATTTTGTTTTGTAACAAAGTAAATGTCTTTAACATTAAGTACCATGTAGATCAAGACAATTAAGTCCATACTTATTTTACGGCAAACATAATTGTCGGAATCCGTTTAAACGAAAGAGTGACTGTCAATTTTTGTTAGCCATATTTTATTTTAGGGTGCAAAAATTGGAAAACTAATAAGCGAGAAATAAGAAAAGTTTTGTCGCAAAACTAATAAAATTCTCCAGTTAAAACTTTCTGTCCCGCTGTTTGTTCGCTGTAACTTGTAACTACTGTGTGCTCAGTAGGTACCTGCGACCCGCTCGCATACTGTTTTATCTATTCCTATAATCTCGTGAAGAAATGTTCGTGTTTGTTCGGGATTATGTATGCTACCCGGTGGAGTTTAATGAACTATTCGGACAATATTTGTTTACCGAACTTGGTCTGATACGCTGCCCTGTGGTCAATCGCTATTTAAAATGGATCATCAACAATCATTCTTAGAAATTTGAAGCACAAACTGTTTCTCTAACAGAAACAAGCGGATTGCTTGTTAACTGGGGACGATTCCTACTCCAAGCTTAGCCTTGTTCTGATAGTTCTTCGATTAGTTACGATGTTATGCACCGAAAGAAGTGTGAACTTTATCCCACTCCTTACGGGTTACCCCCTTCTATCTTAGATTGTATTATCACTTGTCATCAAGTATTATTTTAGTCCAGAGCTTAAGCAAAACAGCAAAAATTGTTGAAACTTTTTGTGATTCATAATTTGGGTTTAAAAATGCCTAATTTTAAGCATAATTTTTCTACTCCAATACAAAAGTACTCGCTCTTGTTTCCAAGTACAAAATGTCCAAACCGATTGAAGGTGACATTACACCGCCAAGAAAGGAGAAGTGGGTTCCTAAGCCGCGCAACCCAGATCCGCCGAGAGCAACGGTCGCCAGTCACGACCGAAGGCCGCCCAGGGCTTGCGCAGTCGGTTTCCCAACCGCTTGATTAGCTGGAATTTATCTAAAGGGCTTTTGGAGAATTAGGAAATTGGTTATTCCATTTATATTCTAAAAACACTTACATGTTATTTTGTGTAAATTGTCGCATTTTATGGCATAATTAGTGTTTCGTAGATCCAGTGGTCAGTTAATATAAGTACCTTAGTATTAAAAGTCCTAGGTTCGAATAATAAGTAGTAAATTTTCCTTTATTTTTTTCAAAAAATTACCAGCGGCTGCTACTAAGCCAATGTTGGATTGGACATTACCGTGCCTCGGAGAGCACGTTAAGCTCTTAGTCTAAGTTCTGTCTTCAACATCTGTCAAAACGCCGTCTTACAGTGAGAGGAAGAGAGGCTTTGTTATATTTTGGATGGATCGATAAGGTTGCTACTAATATGTGTATGTTTTGTTCATAAGCGCCTTTTTTTTCATGTTCATAAACGCTGTTTTTCATTACATATATATATACAGCCGAGTGGCGCAGTGGGTAGTGACCCTGATTCTGTGGGCCGTTGGTTCGATTCCCACATCTGGGAAATTAAGTAATCATCGTCAATGTTTTCCAGTTTATCCATTTATTCATCAGTTATCTTATTACCCATAACACAATCTATGCTTAAGTAGGGGCTAGACAACGAGGCTCTTTAATTTTTATGTGTATTGTCCTTTAATCTTTACTTATTAATATTTATATGGATAATGGACGATAGATATATCTATATACCTGTTGGCAAAATGTTTCGATGCATTGGGGCGAAATACATGTTTTTTTCACAGGATATCGCTTCGTGCGCATCTAAATGATTACCTATGTCCGATGTGCTTATGCCTAAAACAATTGCTATACCTACCTATGTTTATTTAATTTAAATATTATTGAAGACTTGCTTAAGCTTGCGACGTCGCAGACGAATTCGGATATTTTTTTTTCTCTTACGCGAGCGTTTAGTGAAATGTTAATTAGCATTTTTATATCTTTATATTAAGTAGGTATACATACAGTAGGTAATTAGGTATTGATTATTTTGTTTTATAACTTAGGTTAATATATTTTAAATTGTAAAAACATGTTGTGCAAATGTAAAAATAATTAAGGTCACTGCATTCAATATGATATATTACACAAGCTCTCGTACAGATTATGTTTTTGTCTTATATATCTGTGACCCAGATCATGTGCTTAGGTTATTTTTATTTATGTTGTAAATGCATTAATTTACACAAATAAATGACAAGAAAAATGATTTAGTAATAAATTAATTACCCAAGTAGTAAATATGTAAGAAAGCAAGAAGAAACATCAAATCAGAGCTCTACCTCTATGATACTAGAACAAAAATTATTTTAATGAACTATCTTTCTTTGTAAATAATGCTGTAAGTATATATTGCACATCGTCATCGTTCATATCACATCGTTATACAAACAGGTATCTAAACGTTTTATATCACGAAAGCATATAAAGGAATTCATAGTATCAGTAGAATAATGAAATTTGCAATCTTTTGATACATTTGAGGTCAAGAATCATAACTCAGTCAAGGTTGACCACGTGTTATATAATCGTGGTTGATTATCTCTTACTACCTTTCACTCAAGGTGGCTCGATTTGCCAACGTAATCGTGACATTTCACTGCTTCGGTCTTGGCTTACATTGCAATTAATTTAAAACTTTAACACTAAAAACATAGGTTTTAGTTTTGCATACTACATTTTCAATTTAACAGTGAGATTTTCGCAATGAGCATATAGTTTGCTTTTTAACACAATGGACAAGTGTATTGTTTGTCATGTGGAATTTACATTTCGCGTATGTTTTAGTATGGTTTTACTTTGAAGATTGTGGCTTTTATGTGAAATTTTTGTTTACATTTGCTGTTTCAATATGGTTTTCTAGTTTAGTGTTGATTTAGCTGCAACGTTGGTTTATGTATTTGTTATTTATTTTTGAAATTATGCTGACTGACAGTCAAGCAAGGATATGTGTTTTGCAATGTTGTCTAACATGTACATATAATTGTATACAACATAGAATATTATAGTCAAAGTAGTTAGTATAAATGAAAGTTTTAAATTGTCACTTAAATGCCATTTTAAATTATTATTTATTCTAAAGTAAGGAATATAAGGCTTAGTGAGAGATCGCTTTTTATTCACTAGTTTTTTTGTATAAAAAGTTATTCTGGATTTTCACATACATACTTTTTATGTTACTATTAAATGATAAATAGTCTATCTGTGACACTATACAACATACCTAAAGTAAATGAAAAAAAATGGAAATAATGACTAGCGGCTAGAACATACAAGTATCTGGCAAATCGCTGAAGAAGTAATAATGACCTTTAACAAACGTACGTTGGTTATGCTTAATTATCTGAACTGCAGGTTTCCTCAGGTTAAAAATACTTGAGTAACTTCTTAAAGTCAAAGATGCGCCCAAAATTAAATGCCTGGCTTAGACTTTTCTTCCATTCAAAGAACCAAAAAAAGTTTCTACTCATTCGGCTATTACCGCATTTTATTTTAAATAAGTTTTAATACATTGTACATTTTGTTTCTAGAGTTACGAGCCCTATCCATTCCAAATCGGCCACGCTCAAGCCGTTTACCGCAAACCTTTGAGGGAGCACGAGAAACCTCAAGACCTCAAGAACGTGCCGGGCGTGCCAGGCGTCGACTATCCGATCTATCACGCCGTGCCAGAGACCAGCTTCAGCTGCGCACACGTGCCAGTGCACCCCGGAATGTATGCCAACGTTGAAACGGGATGCCAGGTGAAAACAATTTATTTAAATACATAAGATTATATTTTAAGAAATTACCTTTTTTATCAAGCGAAGATTTCACAAAGTCGAGAATTTTTTAACAATGTCACACAAATAAGAAAAATCCTTTTTCAATTTTCAATGTAGCTTAGCTTAGAGTATTACCTTCTGTTGAATTTTACCTACCGTAATATTATTATTACGTGAGTTTTATATCACTTTTAATATCACCTGTAGGCGAACGGCTACTGAAGCGAAATAAATAATTAAAGGGTTTATGAAATCATTCGGAGATAGCCTTTGATGTTTGAAAAAGTAGTTCGGAAAAGGCTCACCGCCTGGAGCAATCGGTAATGGTCTAAAAGTTGGATCCGACGCCTTTATGTGGCCTCGGCCTTCCTTTAATTGCGTTTGTCTTTGTAAATAACAATGGAAGTTCCCATCAATTTGTTCCGTTGCTTCAAGTTGTTTTTTAAATACGTTGTTTAAAAGTGATTTAGTAGACGTGCTGGTTTTTGGGGAAATTTGTTTGTCGGTTATATATAAAAATACTAAATGTAAAAATTATTCTTAAAAATTTATTTAAATTTGGTTTTATTTCTTTATGGTTATTTGCTTTTGGGATGATTATTAGGTACCTAAGGGAAATAAGACTTGAACTAATTTTAAAAATAACGGTAGGTATTGCAAACAATTAAATTATAAAGTTAAAGAGTTTGGAAATCCTAACAAAAGTTCTATGTCCAGTAGTGGAGGGCCATTGGCTTTGTTGATGATAACCCTAAATATCATCACTCGTATAGCTCAGATGAATAACATCTCAATGTATGATATATTACGCCAAAAGTAAGACAAGTGTAAATAAAACCGGCCAAGTGCGAGTCGGACTCGCGCCCTGAGGGTTCCGTAAATTTTAGGGTTTTCGGAATTATTCTGCGAGTAGAAGAGAGTTAAATATGCGGCTTATGCTGTATTTTTTGACTGCGTTGACATAGAAGTTTGATTTTGATACAGCTTAAAGGTATTATAGATTTCAGTATTAGATATAAATTTCAATTGAATACCTCAACGCGTCCATCAGCAAAGAGGGTAACTTTAAAAATTTTTAAAATATTTTTATTAAATTTTGTAACTAATAATTTACAGTTTTCGTAATTTTTCCATTATCTGTGCTATATGACGTTACTTCGTACCAAATTTCAAGATTCTAAGTTTACAGGAAGTATCCGTTAGGTTTTGATTTAGTTGCGTCTAGTTGAGAGTTGAATATGTGGCTTATATTGCTATATCTTGTGATTGTGTTGTTGAAGTTTGATTTTGTTACGGCTTAAAGATTTTATAGACTTAAATATTAATTATAAATTTCAATTTAATACCTTTGCGGGCTTATGTGAAAAGGAGGTAAGCTTAAAATTATTAAAAACATTATTAATATCTGATGCAACTAAAATTTTTTTCAATTATCTATACTATATAACGTTACTTTGTACAAAATTTTTACGGGAACTACTTGACCCTGTCGAAAATTGGGGAAATTTTTGGCATAAACGGCTGTACCTTTTGATTTCCTTGGCTTAGAAGCTTGCATTTTTAAACGACGGGAATCTGCTAATTCGAGTATTTCATATAAATTTTAGCTTGATACCTACACGCGTTCCTGAGAAAAAGGGTCTTGACAGACAGACGGACTGACAACGAAGTGATCCTATAAGGGTTCCGTTTTTTCCTTTTTAGGTACGAAACCCTAAAAATTATAAAAAATAATATATACATTCTCGTACATGCGCCTAAAGTAACTTGTAACATTGTGAGGAAATGAATATCAAACAGCACGCGTACGGAGTTAGAGGCAGTAGTTAGTTTAGTTATAAATGTGCAGGTTGATCAATGTACAAAGCGCCGCGCTATCTGGCCGTCAGTAAGGCAACCGTTTTGTATTGTCAGATAATAAATTACTCAAATTCAAATAATACCGCCGGAAGAAAGGGCCCCAATCCTAATTTGAACTCATTCCCTTTATGTAAGTTTAATTTTCCCTTTAGTGCTCCTTTCACGAATTGATTCTTTTGAAAGTTTGACTTAATTAATTTCCTAGAAATAACGCGATTGAAATTATAATTTCGGATTACGAGCGAGTTTTAGGTGAGTCACGCCAGCTAACAATGTCTTCAAACTTATTCAATTTGGCCCAAATTGGTTGGCCATAGTAATTTTGCGACGTGGAAACTCACTTAAAGAACATGATTATTTACAGTTCGCATTGAGGAACCGATGGCCGTGATAAGCGGAGTTTTAAATGGAATCCAATTGGAAATTTAATCTTTGAATCTATGGAGTGGTTCTAGGGTTTATTGGATTGAGTTTTGATGAAAAATATATCAACGTAATCCGTGCTGAAGATTTTGTTATTATCAGTTTTGTTTTGTATATTTTTAAAAGAGTTTAATTTACCTCTATAAAATTATGGCTACACTTCGGTTGTCAATTCCTATTATTAATAATATTACTTTTTCACCAGGCTTACCACGTGTGTCACGATGGTCGCGAGGGTCACCAGGGCGCATCGTTCCTGTGCACCAACGGCACGCTGTTCGATCAGGCCAAGTTCGCCTGCGACTGGTGGTACAATGTCGACTGCTCGCAGGCCATCGAACACTACAAGTGAGTAACTTATTGTGACGATGGTCGCGAGGGTCACCAGGGCGCATCGTTCCTGTGCACCAACGGCACGCTATTCGATCAGGCCAAGTTCGCCTGCGACTGGTGGTACAATGTCGACTGCTCGCAGGCCATCAAAGACTACAAGTGAGTAACTTATTGTGACGATGGTCGCGAGGGTCACCAGAGCGCATCGTTCCTGTGCACCAACGGCACGCTGTTCGATCAGGCCAAGTTCGCCTGCGACTGGTGGTACAATGTCGACTGCTCGCAGGCCATCGAACACTACAAGTGAGTAACTTATTGTGACGATGGTCGCGAGGGTCACCAGAGCGCATCGTTCCTGTGCACCAACGGCACGCTGTTCGATCAGGCCAAGCTCGCCTGCTACTGGTGGTACAATGTCGACTGTTCGCAGGCCATCGAACACTACAAGTGAGTAACTTATTGTGACGATGGTCGCGAGGGTCACCAGAGCGCATCGTTCCTGTGCACCAACGGCACGCTGTTCGATCAGGCCAAGTTCGCCTGCGACTGGTGGTACAATGTCGACTGCTTGCAGGCCATCAAAGACTACAAGTGAGTAACTTATTGTGACGATGGTCGCGAGGGTCACCAGGGCGCATCGTTCCTGTGCACCAACGGCACGCTGTTCGATCAGGCCAAGTTCGCCTGCGACTGGTGGTACAATGTCGGCTGCTCGCAGGCCATCAAAGACTACAAGTGAGTAACTTATTGTGACGATGGTCGCGAGGGTCACCAGGGCGCGACGTTTTTCGGCTTAACATCGATAATAATATTTTTTTAGGTTATTTTATTCGATAAGTTCATGTTTGACTTTAAACACTTTGGCTGCCATAGCGCCCTACACAATACGATGAAATGTTGAGCAACATCTTTGCTGTGAGTAGTCACTGGCGACGACCAAGGCCATACGAATGCGAATTTATTAAAATCCTAAATTGATTCGAGTGAATCAGAGGCAGTAGCTTGCTTATTATATAGCCATTTTTACTACACTTAATAGCTCTTTAATTTTAAAATAGCTTGATTGTAGATATAATCTATATTTAATATTATAAATGCGAGAGTAACTCTGTCTGTCTTTTTCGCTTACACGCTAAAACTAATATAATTTAGCAAGTACTACTACTGTAAACTGTAAGTACTGTGTACTGCAAGTAACTACTGAATCGATTTAAATGAAATTTGGTACAGAGATAATCTAGAGCATGAGAAATTTGGTACAGAGATAATCTAGAGCATGAGAAAGGACATAGGCTACTTTTTGTCGAATTATCACTAAACAGAATTTCTCGCGACGGAGTTGCGGGTGTCCGCTAGTATGTTCATAACATCACTTCCATTATATAATTTCAGATTAAATGCTGACCCACTCAAGAACCCCTACGTACCGAAGCCTAAGCCTGAGGAGCTGGTAGAGGAGCCGCACGGCGTTTACTATAGGAAGAGACACGACTAGATTCTATAGACGATGTTGCCTTCTTGCTAAATTATATTATTATTCATTGCTTAAAATCCAAGGAAGGAGGAACTAGGAACTTCTGAAAAAAATATTACCTTGAAAAACAAATTCCATACATCGTTTTTGAGTGAATCAATTGTAGCTGAACTATGTATACGATTTGTAAACTTAATTTAATCTTTATGCGAATTTTTTAGGTATTTTTGTGCCTGCAGTGCACTTAGAAAGCCATTAGGATTATGATAATCCTGTAATTTTTAAATAGTTTGTAGAAAGTAACGACTATTTCTTACTTTAAATTTTATTTTATAAAAATATTTTAAAAACGTAATTTAGCAAGATGGCAATAAATAAACTTCAATTTCTCTATAACTTATTTATATCGAAAATGCTCAAAATCTCGCTCACCATTAAAATCATAAACCATTAAACACACCATTGTTCATTTTCACCGAATCATTTCATTTCGATATTTATTGTAACTAGTTGTTTATAATTGTACTTTGATCGATGTTAATTCAAATATTGTTAAATTCCTAAGCTATTTGTTACTTTACACCATACATTAAATTTTCTAGAAACTCTTAATTAGGAATAATTCAACAATTCATCTAGTAGATATTTAATGTAACATCATTTAGTAATATTACAAAGTAGTAATTAATACTCGTAGCGTTAAAAAGTCATCAGATCATCTACTTGTAACAGAGACGAAAAGTGTAACATTAAGAAGCCATTAAAATAGTTACCTTATAACGTAGTTTTATTTTATCCATAAATAACTCCCTTCACCATCGACATCATAATTATCAGCCTGTTATCTGTCTCACTTGTAGAAAAATAGAAAAATTCTAAATTCAAAAGCTTGAAATACTAACCCTCAATTGGTCGAATTTGTACTCTATTTAAAATTTTAAATGTGTATTAAAATCGATATAAAATTTTTTAAATAAAAATAGAACCGACTCAAAACGCACTAAAAAGTAAAAAAATAACTGTGTCATTTAGTTGCTTTAAGTTACTTAAGCATATCTATGAAATCGGTGCCAGCCAAGTTAAGGAACATTTATTTTACGTAGTAAAGCAGTTTGTGGGTTCTAGGTAATGTCCTTAAAGTAGAAACCTTGGCTGGCACCGACTCCTAGATATGCTTAAGTAAATTAAAGCAACTAAATTACACAGTTATTTTTTACTTTTTAATGCGTTTTGAGTCGGTTCTATTTTTATTTAAAAATTTTTATTTCTTATTTTTTAGTGATTTATCGAAATATATCGTACTCGTACTATACTGTCATAGTACATTATACGGCACTAGTAGCCAAAAAGCTACCGATTTCGAGACAAAGACCGAAATCGCTGTAAGCGTGCCTCCAAAATTTGAAGAGTTCCCACCAGCCAGACCAAGACAAATTAAGAAAAATCTCAATCTGCCCCACCGGGAATCGAACCCAAGACTTCCGTCTTATAAATCCACCGCGCATACCACTGCGCCACGGAGGTCGTCGTCGTTTCTTCAATTTCCCCAGGATATCATCATCAGATCCTAACATCATGACAATGGGACCACCTTGGAAGTATGCTCTTTCTAATAAAAAAAATTATCAAAATCGGACAACTCTGTAAAAAGTTATGCGTGGTCATACATAAAAAAATATATACGTGTCGAATTGAGAACCTCCTCCGTTTTTTTTCGTCGGTTAAAAATAAAAATTAATATTTGCTAATGCCGGTGAAAAACAAACTAACATGTTCTATACCAATTTTTCGAATAACTTTTTAAAATAATAAATAGTCATTTGAAAACCGAGTGCGCGCAATTTCAATTTAGAATATCTTGAACAAACAACACAAAAATACACATCCAGTTAGTTTTTGTATATCATGCGAAACAAATACCAATAAAAAAGAACAAAACCAATAAAGCTAAGTACAACGAAAACATAAAACACGGCGCCACAAACTTGTGCATGCAATATTTTCCAACAAGCAAAACCGGCAATATTGTACACCGACCAATTGTGCCGCCCAATATTACAGACCCGAAGCTGGTGGACTTTTTACAAGGTACATGATTACGTTTGGAATATTGATCGTTTGTAATTTGTATAGCCAATTTATGACGTGTTTTAACAAGCTAACTTCGTTGTCAAAATTAATTTCATTGTAAGTATAAATTAATTGATCTAGAATCTTTGGCCAATCCCAAATAGCCTACTATACTAAAGCCAAACTCGATTGAGAATGCTTGTCAACTAACAAATAAAAAATGAAGGTAGAAAATGCAACACATTTTATGTCCATTAAATTTGAAATTATGTTTTGTTATTTTAAAAAATCTTATTTAAAAGAAATTGAATATAATAATTAGTTTATGTTCAATTTCTTTTAAATAAGATTTTTATTTATTGTCATGAATTCGTCATTAACTAGTTAATTTAAAAAAATAGATGTAAAATGACTACTAATGAAACTAGTGATTTCTGCCTTCATTTTCAATTTGTTTGTTGACAAGCATTCTCAATCGAGTTTGGCTTTAGTATAGTTCATGATTCTTTATTTTGTGTTTGAAAATTGCATTGTATCAGGGGCTAATTACAGAAGCTGATAAACCCGACATAAGAGAATTTCACCATTATAATTAATTTGATTGTGAGTTTAAATTAATAAATCAAGCAACTGCGCTTTGGTGAGGCACTTAGACTATTAATAGCTTAGGTATTCTCTTATATACACACATACACTAAATAACATTACAGACGCTGAAAAAGGATATAGGCGAATTTTGTCGTTATAAATAATTTCATTGGGCGCATAAACGAATTCATCAAGCAATTGCACTTTGGTCGAACAACTCTTCAAAAAGGTGATCGAGTAGATACTCAAAATAGCCCACTAGCTCTCGGGCCATTATTTCGCGCCCGCTTCAACGGTGCATTGTGTCAGTGTCAATTATCGGACGCTGCGAAAAATGGACAAAGGCGAATTTCGCCGTTACAATTTTCGCGTTCCAAACATGGACCGAGTAATTGAGTATTGAACTGGTGAAGAAACGCTTGCGGGGCATATTGCTTTTATAGCGGGGCCCGGGCTTTTGTTTACTTTTAGGGCCCACTTCATGCCGTTTACATCATAGCATGCATGTTGGCATTCAATTTTAAATACATTTGGTGTCTCTCAATTCAATGTTCTGTGAAAGAGAATCTACTTACATGGAAACTTTTGCACATCCCAGTGTATCCGAGTTTTCGTACTAACATTCTCATGAGTAGAGACTCGATTAAGGAGTGGGGCGAGTACAAAAGATCCAAAAAGGTCGAAGTGCATCCGCTATAGCGGACCTCACAATACTAATAAAAATAAAGGGTGGACATAATTCATAATTCAACATTAATCATAACTAAGATCGTCTTTCTATTTATTATTGAAACTCACACGAACTGTGAACTCAATTTCCAGACACGATATGCATACTGGTCTAGTGGTTAGCTTATGTGGCTTCGATCACGAGGTCCTGGGTTCGATTCCTGCCATGGAATAATTCTGAGCTTTTTCATTCTTCCATGAAATTTTCAGTATATTCCAAGCCCGGAGTTTGGAAGTTGGTGGTGTTACACCCCCGTGCCTCGGAGAGCACGCTAAACCGTCGGTCCCGGTCACTATCACTAACATCTGATAGTGATCGTTAATAAATGAAAGATTATCACCCTAAGCCCGCCAACCCGCATTGGAGAAGCGTGGTGGGTGTACGCTCCATACCATGTAGTGGGCTGTTAATAGGCTGATAATGATGATGACGATACGCATACTTCCCGTTCAAATCAAATCAAATTTAAATCATTTATTGTGAATTTGGGTACAGTAAATCGTTCCCGTGAAAATTTCGGTGTAAAATGTGGCCAATTTCATTCAAAACCAGTTTCATCGTAACCCATTAAGTAGATTTTAGAAAGCAACAAAGAGAAGACATACATCCTCAAAAACTCTTGCGTTTATGATTTTAGTAGGTTTTATTATAAGAGCATATGATATTATAATATTTCAATTACACTTCCTGTACCTACAGCGTTGCTACGGCAAAAATTGGAAACTCTATATAAAAGGAAATGTATAACAAGAAATGACAATACGGTAACGAAAACGTTATGATTTCACGAGGGTATCGTTCATTTCTTTTTAAAAGGGAAGCCTTAGGATATTTTTATATTATCTCTACCTGCTAGCAAATCAAAATAACGTGGTACGGCGCTTTTTTGCTTCAATTACGTTGAACGTCAAATTAATTATGTTTCGCAAAAAATCCATCAAGGCTGTATAAGGAACATAAATAGCGGGTTACGTACAGTATTTTTTATAGTAAAAGTTTCAGGAACGTGAAATGAAAAGAAATGAAATGAAATGAAAATATACTTTATTGCACACACCAAGACAGGAAAGATACGAAACAGGATACAATTTACATAAGAATTTACAGTAGCACAATACGTGCAAATGGTTCACTCAATGATAAGTGGAAAAGCATCAACTGCAACAGACCAATGCCTCTCAGTACATTGGGGCAACACGTTGTACAAAACGCCCATCATCTCGACTCATAGATGTTAGGCTTGTTTGTAAAACACTGGCGGCAACAGTAACACAGCAATACCTTTTGCCTTCATAAATAATTGGCAGTAGTACTTCCCTGAATGAGCCCCGTCAACTTCTTAATCTATGGTGATATTTAATTACTTTTATAATTTTAAAACAATATCTAATACCAAAACAACAGTAAGGGGGTGGTTTGAAAATTATCTAAATAAATAAAAATAAATTATCTATATTAAATTATTATAAAATTAATTTGAAAGTAATCTATATTATTGCCTAATCATTGTTTAACTTATGTTAAGCAATGGTTGGACGTTTCAATAATAATTTCGTACCTATTATTGGCACTACATTTATATTTTATGACAGAGTATCTAAGCCGATAACAAATGAAAAATAAATTAAATCATATTTCCCAAACTGACAGAAAAAGGCAAATCTTTGAGTTTTAAAATAAAAATAATCTGAATATAAAAAAATCCTGAACAAAATTAATACAGATTTCTTTCGGAATGAAGGGTCTCTAAAACCGTCGCTTCATTATAAATATAATTTCTGATTAATTACTTGTTCAAAAGAAATTTGTTCGGAAGTTATTATGATGCCGCGGGGAGGAGGAATACCTAAATTATAAAATAATCCTCCTCCATGAGTCGTTTTCCTCATGTTTGAGGGTCGCGACCACCTCCATTTATGACCTTCCTTACGATGTTACGCCATCTACTCCTATTACCGGCTGTTTGAAGAGCGTCATATATCGAGGAGTCGAGTGTGGTGCGGATCTGGTCAGAGCAACGCATCAGGCTACGCCCACGCGGCCTTTTTTCTTCCACTTCGCCAGTGACTACTAGTTTCTCTAGTTTATCTCCGTCTTTCCTGGCAATCTATCCAAAGTACTCTAGTACACGCTTGAGGCAGATAGTGGAGAGCCTTGATTTAATCTTAAGCTTAGCAAGTGGATGCGTTGGTCCGAAATGCGGTCCATGGGATCCGAAGCATTTTCCTCCGGCACCACATCTCAAAAGCGTCTATTCGTTTGAGATCAGCAGACTTTATGGTCCATGTCTCAGCCCCACATAGAAAAATGGAGAAGACGAGTGTGCGTAGGTACTAGTTTGGTCTTCGTCCTTAATAGAGCAAGAGCCCACGACAGCCAGACCTTCGTTATTTTATAAAAGTTGAAATTTTCCCTGTACATGTCTCCTATAAAGGTAAGAATGACCTGCGACTAAAGAGTTTGGGTTGTGGTTACTTGGGCAGGTAACAGGTAGTAAAGGTGTATAAAATAGTACTGAAAATTTGTTAGAGTATAAAGCTCAATTTTTTTATATTTTCTTCGGGATAACTGTAGAAATCTCGTCATCCATTGCCGGACACTTATGACAGTTGCTACCCCTTGCCAGACACCCCTAAACTTTGATAAATTACAATTATACTTTCGTTATAGTATAAAAGCTAAATTTTATATATGTTACTTGGAGGCCTATAAAAAGATGTTAACTCAATAGCCGGACAGTTTTCATGGTTTTTACATCTTGCGAGACACATTGAAAGTATACTGTAGATACGACTGCGAGGTAACAACTGTTCAAATATTTCAAAAAAATTGTTGCAAATGGCTACTCAATTTCGAGCTTCGAGATTTGATGTGATCTTTGATCAGTACTTTACTCCATCGATCAAAGATTATGAGTATTCCTAACGGTTAGAATCCGCGCAATTGGAATACTCTATAACTGGGCCCGAACAAATTCGACCAAGTGATTTCGCGAAAGAGTTGAAAAATTTAAAGTTCAAAGAAGCTTTAGTTAATTTATTTATTTTACATTGGGCTACTGATGAAGTGGTGCCATTTATTGGCAACAAAACAATATACATCAATTACAGAAAGTGTCATTCTTTCACTGTTGATAATTCCAATAAAGTTGTCTCAAGGATTGATGAAGAGTGTCAGCACACGAGGAAACAGATACCAACATCAACTTTCCAGCAGAAATAGTAATAAGAAGTGCTGATACCGATATTGCGGCTATAGCATGCATCACCTTAAAAGTGATTCGGTTGTTTGGATGCTTATAGGCACTGGCAATAATTTAAGGTATGTGGACCTAATCAAAATACATGCAGAGTTGGGTCTGTTAATTTGTCAGAGCTTACCTGGATTACATGCCATCACAGGTTGTGATTTTAATCCTGCGCTCTTCAGAAAAGGAGAGTACCAGGAAGCTTTCAAGAACTTCGGTAACAACGAATTAATTGAAAATTTAAATGATCAACAAAACATCTTTAATATCAGAGATTTATATGCAATGTCTACAATGTCCCTAATGTAATTGATGTTGATGCCGCTAGAGTTCAAGTGTTCATCGACTCGTACACAGTCTCCTATGTAAACGAAGCTTTTGACCGAAAGAAGTTGCTAAATTTTGACACATACCAGTTCAAATGGTTTGAAGGGGATCAACTACCGAGTTATGTTAGTGATTGGCTCAAAACTCAATCAGGTATACAATAATTATTATGACAAATGATACAAATTTTTTTAACTATTCATAATTTAATTAATTCATTTAAGGTAATCGAAAATGATAATGAGGTATCGAATACAATTGTTTTCGAAACTGAATAGTTTGCGTGAGAGAGAATTCCAAAGTAGTAATATGTGTGTCTTCAGCCTCTTGCAAGTTCTAAAATACCAGAATAATAAACCTAAAAAAATATATGATGTACATTACCATGCACACTTCCACTGAAATTTATTTTAAACGATATCTAGTAAGTACTTTTTTTACTTCGTCATAAATCATAAACCGCAATTTGTCTTTCTAATATTATAAAGAGGTAAAGTTTGTATGTTTGTAAGTTTGTAAATAAAGATCTGTCGGGGCTAATCTTCGGAACTACTGATCCGATTTAAAACATTCTTCCACCAGTATAATGTTACGTTATCGGTGAGTGTCATAGACTATATTTTATATTTGTACTGTATATATTAACCGAGTTATCACAGTTTTTGTCGCGCAAGTCGGATCGCAAAAATCTGCTAAATCGGCTTTTTGCGCGTACGCTATAATTGAAAGCAATGTATGGGGACTTTATGTATCTTAAAAAGTTCTACAAAAAGTCCGCGACAGCATATATCTATCTTTTATATTTTAACAGATATATAACTTTTGTGTTTTAAAAAATCATTTAATTCATATGCTTACGTTTACGTCATCATTTATAGAATTAAAATTAAAACCTTATCAAAACAAATTATTTAATAATCACAAGGATAGACACATCTTATCTCTATAAAGATAAGATGTGTCTATTACAGTATGTTAATTAGTTATATATTTTCGGAGATATTACAAAATTTCTAAAAAGCGCGATTATGCCGCTATGGCGTCTAAATTTAGTTGACCTCCTTCGTGTTATATTATCAGTAATGAATAGAGGTCAGCATTTTGGCACTGATATGCTTTCATGATCGAAATGTTAATACGGTGATGGATTTAGAATTCGATCTTTGTCTTAGCTTCTCCAACGCGCGTTGGCGAACTTAGGGTGATAATGTTTTAATCATCAACAATCAATAATAGACAGCCTGGACTAGTCTCCGAGGCACGGAGCTGTCACCACCAACTTCTGGTCTCTGGGCTTATAATTTATTAAAATATTGATAGAAAAATAAAAACTCATAATTATTAATAATAATTATTCTATGACCTAAACCAAGATGGGAAGTTTAGGCTAATGACTAGACCAACAAGCTAGTAAACGTTGTAAGTAATTAACATAAATCTCAATAAAGTAAAAATTTACACAAAAACGAGGTCAGGGGAGAAGCTACTGTGTTGGTAAAGCTTGATAATTTTGCTTTTTCAAAGGTGCATACATATTTTACAGTGTTACAGTATTCGCTATTAAAAATTCACAACGTAACCCATTTCAATCTATCACGCAAAACTTGTTAGTCGGATGGAAAAGTAGTCTAATATTCAACAAACAAATGCGCCAAAAGTTGAAACAACGCGTTGCTTTCAAAAAATAACTCAAAAATAAAAAGTAAGCTTTACCTACAGTAGAACTAGATGGATCAATAATAATTTTTTATTAACTACCAAAAAGAAAGAGGTTCTGTGTCGGCTACATAAATAGAAATATAGACTAAATAATAGGGGTTAAAGAATGAAATTGCCGTTTTATTGTAATAGGTATTTCGAAATGACATAGAACCTTCATGGTTTAAGATTTTAAAGTGAAACTTTTTTTATACAGTACCTTTTTTTAAAAAATGTGCAATATTCGATTATCAACTTTCAGTTGTTTTTTTATTCAGCTTAGTCAATAAAGATGGATACTTCGAAAATTCGTGTGATTTTTGAATACGAGTTTTGACGCGGAACTAACGCGGCAGAATCAGCTCGCAATATTGATGTTGCGTCTGCTAATAAACGCAGTGTGCGATTTTGGTTTAACCGCTTTCGTGATGGAAACTTCGATGTGAAGAACGAACCACGTGCAAGACCGCCCACACAGGTGAATAACAATGATTTGAAAGAGATGGTGGAAGCCGATCCGAGGCAAACTACATAGGAATTAGCGGCATGGTTTAACGTAATTTTACCAATAATATTCACTCACTAACTCATTTGCGTCAAATCAATAAAATAAAAAAAAAGAAAATTTGACATGATTTGACTGATCTGCAGAAAGAAATGCGTGTTAAAACTTGCGTTGCCTTGTTGAATCGATACAGAAATGAAGGAATATTGGATCGAATTGTGGCATGTGATGAAAAATGAAAAATTGTAAGCGGAAAATGCAATGGCTGACCCCAGGTCAAACGCCGCAACAGTGTCTTAAAGCAAAGCTTACCAATAAAAAAGTAATGGTAACTGTTTGGTGGTCTCAGCGTGGTGTTATTCACTATAGCTTTCTCCGATCTGATCAAGCAATAATGGCAGATGTCTACTGCGCCGAACTCCGAACAATGAGAGCGAAACTAGCAGTGAAACAGCCCCGACTTATGAATCGATCTTCACCATTATTGCTCCATGATAACGCGAGACCTCATACAGTACGAGAAACCGTTTTAACTCTACAGGAACTGCAATTAGAAACCATTCGTCACCCTCCATATTCGCCAGACGTTGCTCCAACGGACTACCATTTTTTTCGTGATTTGAACAATTTTCTACGTGATAAAAAGTTCTTCTCAGGAGGTAGTGCAAAATTGTGACAGCATTTTGCACTACTTACAGTTTGTCGAATCTAGATCACCAGAGTTCTATCGCAAAGGCATAAATGAGCTTCCTATTAGATAGCAGCAATGTATAGATAATAATGGTAATTATTTTGATAAAATAAATATGTTAAATTTAAAAAAATCTAATTTTTATTTTTCAGTACAAATCGGCAATTTCATACTTTAACCCCTGATAATAAAATATAGAATTTAGAAATAAATGATTTTGAGTTTAAGTTTAGTTTCAATAGACTGCCTTGTTGGTCTCGTGGTAAGCCTTTGTGGCTTTTTGAAAGATAGTTAAAACACATACATTACAAGTTACTCAATTAAATATATTGGTAAGCAATAATTACAATTTAAAGTGCCTTTTTAATATAGTTTGAGCTTACATAATTATACATAATACAATCGTTTGACTCCGCCTGTATTATTACTCTGCATATTTTTTCTATCAATGTTTGTTTAACGTTTACATGTAAACGCCATCGACATATTGCAAAAATTAATTCAATTAATTGAAATACTTCGACATACGAAGAGTGCTTGACGGGAGGACCGACTACTGACGCGGGGTTTATTCCATAAAGCGATGTCATCTTTTTTAAGGAGAGTTTATATCGTTGTTTCCCTATAGAAAACTACTGGACCACTAAATCAAATCTGTCATTGTTCAAACTGAATGTTTGTATTTTGCATGCAATAGAAATTAAGATAAGATTATTTAAGATTATTGAGGCTTTAGCAAATCCTGGACCCTTGGAATTCCTTATTTGTGACCTAATAAAATCTAGAAAATGGATCTGTCACTTAGGAATCCATCTAGTGGTGTCATAGTAAGGCAAGCGAGGGTGTAGGAAGTCTAAGGCAACTAGAAAATAGTTTACAGAACAGAGAAGCAAGGATGAAGTTTGGCGATTTTTCTTGGATCACGCTTAGAAGTGAAGGCTGTATAAATCCGGGTAGAAAAAAGTAGTTTCAACCCTATGCACCACCAGCTCTTGTAGGGCTTGAAAAATAATAATATCAACGAGCGTTTTAACTGTGTTTTTTCGTTACATTTTATTTATTTTGTATTTTAACTCTTGCAGCTTTTTGGAACGGCCGCGTATCTGTGCTTAATTTAAAAGATTCGCAATTATTTTAATTAAACGTGCAGAGACACGGCGCCGTGATCTGTGATTGCTGACGTAAATCAGTTTAAGTGAAATCGCTTCTGTTTTGTATTTAAATGCAATAATCGCATTTCCTGCAATTATCCGTCGAAATACAGGATCATTACCGCGCCGATGATTGTAACTTTTACATAATTTTATTAATATGGAACAAATAAACTTGGAGTGATGTGTATTTAACGATGGTTATCGATTGCTATCGTAAATTAAGTGTTTTGATATTTCAGTACTTTTAAACAAGATGTATTAGCGAAGCCAGCGATTTCCCTTGCGTAAACTTTTTAAGTTCTGTTTTTTATGGAGCAGCAAATAGGACTTAGAATAAACTAAAGTAAGCTTAGACTAGATTTTTAATCTTCTTTCATCGAACATTAAATAGGAGCAGTCGCTAAGGAAAAAAAATTATAATTAACAAATGTATATGTCGGATACGGAAGCTGATTTAACAACGAGACGCAAGTGTCCCGACAGATGGCGCTTCTACAGAGTCTAGTCTGACGTTCGTGCGGAGCGACTTCGAGCGAATGAGTGAAGTTGTACGAATGAAGCTGAACGAACTGAACGATTGCAGAAAAGGCACTCGTCTTCCAGCAGCAATAAACTGACTTCACTCAAGAGCGTGTCTCCGTCCGAACAACTTAGCTAGGAACTGTAATAACGCCTCGTTGTTTAAGTGTGTGTGTGTAAAAGTAATAAAAGTGATTGTCTTTTGCTCGTAGCCCACGTTACGCCTACGATACGTATTCAGGTGATGACTTACTTTCTGATAGACCGCTGCTGTCCCCGACATATACTTATATAAGCAAATCACAAACACTGAATGCATTGTATCAATGATTACACAACAATAAAAAAACGTCTAGCAACCTAGAAACGTATATTAATGTAAAAAATACAATAATGATTCCCATAAACTAAAATAATGATTCATTTTTCATTTTCATTCATTCATATTGACTATCTGTCTACTGTCACGAATAAATTCCCAATAAAGCATCGGTACCATACGTACCCGTACGTCAGGCAATTTACCGCCCTTGGGCGTTTTTCTTTTATTTGTGTAGCATCTTATGCGTTGTATTTGCATATTGCCTGGGACACATCCGGGAGACGCGTAAAAATGACATTCTTATCATGAATTTCAATTACGTTTGCATTTGCCGAGCGCGTCGGGTTCGTGTCTCGAGCATTAGCTACGTTATGTGTACTGGAATATTTTATTCAACGTTTTTGATACGTGTGTGCGATTGTTTGTTACATTGCTAGTAAGTATTTTCAGTTGAAAACGACGCACGTATTAGGCTAAGAATGTATTGTGTATTAAAAACCAAGGCCTATAACATATACCTAACCAATTCAAGAAATTCGTCCTGCTAAGCTTCGCCCGTTAACTTGATACATTACTGTTAAGCCTAAAGCAGCTGTCACTTTACTGTCATCAACTAATACATAATAAAGAGAAAGAAGCATGGCGGTAGGAGATGTTTCTCCTAAAACGAGCTCTGTCACAAACTGCTCTACTGTCACATTTTTTTTATTCAAATTTATTTATTTAGCATTCATGACAATATTCTTAATTATTGTACTGACATGCTTTACATATCATGGACCCTGTCAGGGTGTTGCTAATATAATATAAACTTAAATCACTAATATTAAATTAATAAACCTATTATAGTAAAATAACAAAATAAATTAGAAAAATATAAGACTTTTACAGATTTTTTTACTTTTAATTAATTAACAGTCTTAGTCAATTGTTTTACGTCAAATACTCTTTTAGGTCATAATAGCATTTGTCTAGAAGTCATTTGCTTAATTTGATTTATTCTATAAATAATAAGTTTTAAAGTGAATAAATTTCAGATTGCCTCAAAAATTTCAAAAAATTCACACATTCTAAATATAGAGATTCATTTACACCCACTACTTTCCTACCAAGTCTGGGTTAGAATATTGTAGCGGAGTTATATAATACATGCCTGCCACAAATACCTACCGAATAATGTCTACCAGCTCTTGGACTATAATATTACAGACTAAATAGTTTCTATTCAATATCGAGTGTATAGTGAGAGTCTGCAATCAATTTCAAATATAGCACATAAACGTTGATGAAGCCCACATACTCGTAAACAGTTTGCACTATTGCTGAGCGCTTGATCATTAATAGGTTATCCCTGGGCGGCAGTAGCGGGCGGCAGTAGCGGGCGGATTTACAGCCAGCTAAATATGATGTACACGAGTACTTGTTACGTTTTAATCGCTAAACTAATGCGAGGCGGGACGCACTTCCATTGCACGACGACATATTTACTAACTGCTTCGACACAAGTTCCTTAGGGCTAACGCTAAAACACGGGCGGGTGAGGGCGCGGGCGCACGCGTCGGACGACCACCGCGGGCCACAAATCTGCGAGCGGGCACCCGTCGCGTGCCCCCGTCTCAGTTAGCGCTGCTAGTACAATTTTGATATCGAGCGTGTACAGATGTGTCGAGTAGATTACCATGGATTTTTTACTAATTTATTATTTGGCGAAAGACGTCAACGGAAACAACGTCGACTGCATAACCCGTTCTTGACAAGTAGATTACTCAGCGGAGAATTCGATAATTCATTCGCCATATCCCATAATACTGGCCGAAATTGCACCTCAATTACTCAAGTACCTAGCCTCCGACGCGTATGACCGTGGCATCTAGCGGCGCTCGACCGATTTGTAGAAACAAACCCGCTCGCGTGTGCCCGTCGCGGGCGCCAGCGCCGTGTGCCCGCCGCCCGCTGCGCGGGTGACGATCCGCCACCCGCGCCCGCGCTCCGTCGCACGCTCCTGCGCTGTCCATACTATTTTTCATTATACAAACGCGAGCGTGCGCCCGCGCGAGTTTTAGCGTTAGCCCTTATATTGAACATTTTCACGAGAACGATATGAATGAGGGTCATACTGTAAGTATATGCGGTACTTACATCAAAAAATGAAATTTCAAAATTTTTGTCTGTCTGTTTGTTTCGGCTAATCTCTGAAACGATCAGTCCGATTGTAAAAATTATTTTTGTATATGATAGCTAATAATAAAATGAGGCGTGCTATATATATATAGTACTTTTTGCCATCAGTTTCGTTCCATAGCTTTGATCGCACTTATGTACCTAGTATAAAAATAAAATATAAAGGTTCCTTCTACAAATCTCTCGTGGTACAATGGAGTCACGCACGTATGGTCGGGCTCCATATTTAATTTACGCGCGTAATTCGGGCAGGATTTGAGACTCATAATGGCGGGTTTACAACACCTCGCGGAGTCGTTATGTCGCCTCTCTTTATTATATTTGTAACTAATTTGCGAGCGAGCATTATAATGGGTGTAGTTTTGAGTCATGTAGGTTGCTTAGTAGGAATTGGGGCTGAATATCTACTACTGTGTTAAACTATACAATATTATGGTTGAAATTCTTTTCCAGTAAATTGATTTTATTTGAATTTGATTTTAAGACCTATCTCGTTGCGGGGAATGTAATGCTTTACAAGTGAAAGGGTTTTTGGATGCATTTAAGATTGTGTCAAATCTAGTCTAGTAGTACTATTTCAGCGTGGCTCATTACCGTAGTACGTACACTTAACATCTACTCGTAACCCTACCTATACTAAAGCCAAACTCTACTCTAATTTATTGTCATGAATTCATCACTAACAAGTAACTTAAAAAATTAGGTGTAAAATGACTAGTGATTTCTACCTCCATTTTTAATTTGTTTGTTGACAAGCATTCTCAATCGAGTTTGGGTTTAGTATAGATGTTGTGTAGGCATTGCTTCTAAAGACAATTGGTATTTTCTTAAATTCAGCTAAATAGCCTAATTTTCTTGTTCCTTTGAATATTGTTTATCATCATTATAAGCACTATACTAAGGCTTGTGTGCACCAAGATTTCGGTTATCATAACCAACGGTTAACATAACTTTACTATAAATTAAGGCTTGTGTGCACCAGGATTTCGGTTATCATAACCAACGGTTAGCATAACTTTACTATAAATTTACTTTTCATAATAAACCCGTACTCCGGTAAGGACGTAAACCGAGTGGTTATCTTAACCGAGCTTACGTTCTTAACCGGTGTACGGGTTGTTTTGAACAGTAAATTTTACGTTTGGCTTATGTTAACCGTTGGTTATGATAACCGAAATCTTGGTGCACACAGACCTAAACATCCCCAGAAGGGCCAGGTGTCTTTATTACAGAGGGCATTACGACTGTAGCATCGCGCTGCTCCAGGGTGAACAGGCAGGCAGGGGACAATATATGTATGAAACTGTTACTATCTCATGTCAATCTTAATGACCCAGACCATAAACCGGGCAGGAGGCTGAATCACTAACTGGCCAAGGCCGGGCTACCAGTGACCAGACTAATCTTTTTTTAATTTGTTTTTTTTTTAATTTTTGACGACCTCCGTGGCGCAGTGATATGCGCGGTGGATTTATAAGACGGAGGTCCTGGGTTCGATTCCCGGCGGGGCAGATTAAGATTTTTCTTAATTTGTCTTGGTCTGGCTGGTGGGAGGCTTTCGCCGTGGCTAGTTACCACCCTACCGACAAAGACGTACCGCCAAGCGATTTAGCGTTCCGGTACGATGTCGTGTAGAAACCGATAGGGATGTGGATTTCATCCTACCCCTAACAAGTTAGCCCGCTTCCATCTTAGGTTGCATCATCACTTAACATCAGGTGTGATAGCAGTCAAGGGCCAACTTGTAGTCGAAAAAAAAAAAAACTCTATGAAACGAGACAATGTTGTCAGTATCTTATAAAAAACATAATTTTGTCCTCACGACTATCATCATTACTCTAGAATCAAAACTACATAAACTAATTATTTAAATTATACGACTTTGTTAGAGATTTTTATACTGAAAATATTTTTTTATAAGTATGTTCTTGACCTTATTCCACAAAAGCTGTTCAGTGTTCAGTACAATAACACAAAGGGAACCTAAACTAGAACAATCGCTGAAATGAATGGAAAGCGAATGAAAATATACCACGAGAATGTATAATTATGACCGAATAAAAATGCATTTTTATATCCAAAGACAAAATGCCTCTTTGGTTTAGTAGTTAACCTACGATGCCTATTGTCGGATTATTAAATGATTGATTTATCTCCTGCTAAGAACTTTTAGTAGTAGCTCGGTTAGAGAGTTTGTGATGTTTTAATCTGCAAGTCTCGGAGCACAGCTTAAGTCCGTCAGTGTGTGTTAATTTTCATTTTCGTTAACGGCCGAGTGGCGCAGTGGGTAGTGACCCTGCTTCTGCGTCCTAGGTTGTGGGTTCGATTCCCATATCTGGAAAATGTTTGTGTGATGAGCATGGATATTTTCAAGTGTCTGGGTGTTTATTTATATATTATAAGTATTTACGTATAATATATATAAAAATATTCATCAGTTATCATAGTACCCATAACACAAGCTGCCGAAGATTACTTTGGGGCTATATGGCGATGTGTGTAATTGTCCTATAATATTTATTTATTTATTATCTGATAGTAATTTGTACAGAAATAAAACATAATTTGACGGGCTCCGTGACGCACTGGTATGCGCAGTAGATTAATAAGACGGAGGTCCTTGGTTCAATACCGTTCTGGTTCCGTTATGGTATCGCGCAGAAACCGAAAGGGGTGAGGATTTCCATCCTACTCTTAACAAGTTAGTCCGCTTCCATCTAAGATTGCATCATCACTTACCATCAGGTGTGATAGCAGTCGAGGGCTAACTTGTAATGAATAAAAAAATATCATAGTAAGCCTACGAAACTTATTGAAGCAGTGCGATGACTTCTGTATCTTTCTTCCCTATCATCTAGGTGATGATGGAAAAGTACTTGGACCTACCTCAAGCCGTTCGTTTTGGGCTACTTTTTCTTTAGTTCAATGGTTATCGGTTTGCCGAGTTCGCTGTTGGATCTCGGCAGAATTGCTATTACATACATCGGTTTGTCACGAAGTATACAAAAACAAATCAATAATTAGAAATGAACTTACGCTAAGTAACATCTGCTTATATTCAATATTCAATGAAATCAAAGTTATAATCAATCTCCCCTCGCGGCGTGTCAGTGCATAAATAAAGCAATCACCACTGTTTGTCTGTTAGGTAGTTAGTAATTAACCGACAGATATACGCACTCGCGGCCTGAGGTGTGTGTCGGAATATTAAATGTATATTCTTCTGATACTTAGTAAATGGGCATGTCATGATTTTTAAAAAAGTACTCGAAGTTTTTACTCTTTGGCATGTTAGTTCATGAAAATAGTTAATCTGTGAACACAGAATGACTGGTCGCATGTGATTGGTTATGGCGGATCACACCACTTATTGTTAAACCAATAGTGACGATTCCCTCCAAGAACGATTTTTAATGGAGGAATCGGTGTCGAGATGAAAATAGAAAAATTAGGAGGACATTCATTCATTCTGTCCTGGGTGTTGAAGAAAGTAGATCCTAGAATATTAGTATAACACGAAAGCTGTATTGAGAAAAATAGCAACTGTATTGAAACAATAGTAATATAAGGAGGAAATAAACTGATTGTTCTGGCCGTTGGATTATTATTTACTACAAGTCAGAAGCGGCAAGGAATCCGCCCACTATTTATGGTATGTAATCTATTTTTGAACAATTTTGTGATATATGTAAATAAAACCTACCTACGATAAAGTAAAAGAGAAATTCGCAAGCATCGGGCTAGGTATTATAAGCAAATGGTTTCAAGTTATGAAATTTGTCCTAATTTTACACGAATTAACTGTAAAACAACTATTACTAATAAATTCGAATTAGATTTGCCTGCTCTATGACAATATAATGTCAGTTACCTTCTATTTGATAATGGTAGTTAAGAATAATATAAAATACTACCTTCAATTAATCAATAAAGACATTGTTACCTACGATTTTTCTGTTACTATATATTACTGAAGTGTTAATTATAATCAGTTAAATGCTTAGCCAGCTAGATTTGGTGGTGGTGGTTGGTGGTTGGCTCATTGGTAATATTTAGTGACTTTTTTGCTTTAGATACATTAACAAATAAACTTTGTGACGAAGTATTATTTATTATTGTTTTAAATACCTGCATTAGCAAGATTTAGTTTCTCGTTTAATTGTTTAATTTTACTAGCCATTTAATGAGGAATAATAAATCACATCCCTCAATATAAAATATAATTATAATTACTCAATATTGGAGATCAATCTTATAGGTTACAATGCTTATTCATCATAAAGGGATTTAATTATGTATAATAATGTTATATAATATAATTATTAATACAAGTCATATTTAGAAATATATAATCAAATGGCCTTTTAACGGAGTTTTGTGTACTTGTGTAGTTACCCAAGTTAGTTAGTTAGTTATGTGTGGTGGTGGAAAACTGTGGTTATGTGTGCCACGATTATTAATGCAGTTATGTGTGCTGCTGGTAAACTGTGGTTATGTGTGCCACGATTATTAATGCAGTTATGTGTGCTGCTGGTAAACTGTGGTTATGTGTGCCACGTGTATTAATGCAGTTATGTGTGCTGCTGGTAAACTGTGGTTATGTGTGCCACGATTATTAATGCAGTTATGTGTGCTGCTGGTAAACTGTGGTTATGTGTGCCACGATTATTAATGCACTTATGTGTGCTGCTGGTAAACTGTGGTTATGTGTGCCACATTTATTAATGCAGTTATGTGTGCTGCAGGTAAACTGTGGTTATGTGTGCCACGATTATTAATGCAGTTATGTGTGCTGCGGGTAAACTGTTGGTATAATTGGCCACGATTATTGATACTGGTAGGTAGGCAGCAACTAACGTAGTGTGTCATGTCAAACTGATACCTTAATTATACAGAGAGGATTTTTTTAGGTTTTTTTTTATAACGATTTTAAAGCACAGAAAAATAGAAGAGAACCCCGTTTCCTGACAATAAATTGCGTTTATTTGCTTATTTATCAAATATTATTATAAAAAAAAATAAAATATTAAAAAAAAAATACCCTTCGTGACAAAGAGTTAGAATAAATTATTTATTTAAATTAGCTAACATTTAATTAGGACATATAAATATTTCGTGTTCCGCTTAACTAATATTGGTTTTGTGTTTTTTTGGTTAAACGAGATCATGGAGGGAACCGGTCATGCGCCCATGCACTGCGGGGCGAAACGCATGAGAAGGCGAACTACATCACCGCCAGAGAGGCGTGCTCGCGTGGCACGTAAACGCTCCACGCAAGTGCAGTGGGTCATCGTTGAGGTCCAGCCAAGGCTCCTCACTAAGGCTCCTGGACCCTGTGAGGCGCCGGGCCCATCGCCACTACCGACTGAGCTGCAATCGTAAGCTGCATTTAACTTTACAACAGACGAGAACCCTAGATGATGCCACTACCACTGCGTTGGCACGTAAGCGCAGCTGCAGCACAAAGGATCCCATATAGAACCCAATGAACACCACCACAAAAAAAAATGAAATGAAGGGAAAATATTAAAATTAAAATTAAAATTAAAATTAAAATTAAAATTAAAATTAAAATTAAAATTAAAATTAAAATTAAAATTAAAATTAAAATTAAAATTAAAATTAAAATTAAAATTAAAATTAAAATTAAAATTAAAATTAAAATTAAAATTAAAATTAAAATTAAAATTAAAATTAAAATTAAAATTAAAATTAAAATTAAAATTAAAATTAAAATTAAAATTAAAATTAAAATTAAAATTAAAATTAAAATTAAAATTAAAATTAAAATTAAAATTAAAATTAAAATTAAAATTAAAATTAAAATTAAAATTAAAATTAAAATTAAAATTAAAATTAAAATTAAAATTAAAATTAAAATTAAAATTAAAATTAAAATTAAAATTAAAATTAAAATTAAAATTAAAATTAAAATTAAAATTAAAATTAAAATTAAAATTAAAATTAAAATTAAAATTAAAATTAAAATTAAAATTAAAATTAAAATTAAAATTAAAATTAAAATTAAAATTAAAATTAAAATTAAAATTAAAATTAAAATTAAAATTAAAATTAAAATTAAAATTAAAATTAAAATTAAAATTAAAATTATCTAATAATCTATAAAATTGTTATATGATATCAAAGAATCTTTTTCACTAAATGCTATTCATTTAAATCCTACCTATTTATTATTATTAAATTATTATTACAGAGTAGTAGGGTAAGTTATTGTCTATTGTTATACAAGTATTATAACTATAATAAAAATAAAATAACTGTAATAACATAAAATAAAGTACTAATTGAATTGTTCAGAATCATGACATTTGGTTGATTAATCTAATTTCAGTTTTGTCTAATCTCAGGGCTTCAATAATTTTGCTGTAATAATAATCTGAAACGGTTTATTTCTTTTCCTATAAAACCCAGAAATATTGAATATAAAATGCAGAATATAAATATTTTATATGTATCATTATCTATAACTTGATCGATTCCATAAGGATCTATGAACTTAGATAGTAATTTTGTACTATAACCCTTATTATAATAGTTCCAGTTATCTTCTTCCGCTTAGCACTAGAATGTTTGTGGTATGCACACTGAATACGAAATCAAACATATATATTTCTTTTGTATAGGTAATATCATAGTTTAATTGTCTTCTATGTAATATTTGTACACAAAATTGAATTTGCAATTATCGAAAACCTGGAAATGAAATAAAAGATATTAAAAGGAATTTTACTATAATTTGTTTAAGAAGGTAAAAAAAAAAAATTGTTTTGTAGTTCCACGTGATACCCAGTTTTAATTATGTAAAGCTAACCATGATGACTAATCATTAAAAAAAAAATCAAGGAGTATATTGGTTTCCTAAATTATGCAGATTTAAAAAAAATATATATGTTTGATTTCGTATTCAGTGTGCATACCACAAACATTCTAGTGCTAAGCGGAAGAAGATAACTGGAACTATTATAATAAGGGTTATAGTACAAAATTACTATCTAAGTTCATAGATCCTTATGGAATCGATCAAGTTATAGATAATGATACATATAAAATATTTATATTCTGCATTTTATATTCAATATTTCTGGGTTTTATAGGAAAAGAAATAAACCGTTTCAGATTATTATTACAGCAAAATTATTGAAGCCCTGAGATTAGACAAAACTGAAATTAGATTAATCAACCAAATGTCATGATTCTGAACAATTCAATTAGTACTTTATTTTATGTTATTACAGTTATTTTATTTTTATTATAGTTATAATACTTGTATAACAATAGACAATAACTTACCCTACTACTCTGTAATAATAATTTAATAATAATAAATAGGTAGGATTTAAATGAATAGCATTTAGTGAAAAAGATTCTTTGATATCATATAACAATTTTATAGATTATTAGATAATTTTAATTGTTATAAGAAGTGTATAGTATAGTAATATACTTGGTATAAGAACAGATAATATGTGAATTGTGTGTTTACGTGTTTAATTTATTATTGAGGAATTAATTTACAATAATTGTAAATAAATAAGATTCAAGTAATAGTAATCAGCTTAGAACATTGTATGTTCTACATTATCGAAGTTAATACGTTTCACAGATTAATTATATAATTATACCTATTTTTGTGCACCGGGAGGTTGCATAAAGGCGGATGGCCGAATGTCATGATTTTTAAAAAAGTACTCGAAGTTTTTACTCTTTGGCATGTTAGTTCATGAAAATAGTTAATCTGTGAACACAGAATGACTGGTCGCATGTGATTGGTTATGGCGGATCACACCACTTATTGTTAAACCAATAGTGACGATTCCCTCCAAGAACGATTTTTAATGGAGGAATCGGTGTCGAGATGAAAATAGAAAAATTAGGAGGACATTCATTCATTCTGTCCTGGGTGTTGAAGAAAGTAGATCCTAGAATATTAGTATAACACGAAAGCTGTATTGAGAAAAATAGCAACTGTATTGAAACAATAGTAATATAAGGAGGAAATAAACTGATTGTTCTGGCCGTTGGATTATTATTTACTACAGGCATATACCTTTTGAATATAGACTCGACTAGGTGATCCAATGCGAGTTTTTTGACGACCTTCGTGGCGCAGTGGTATGCGTGGTGGATTCATAAGACGGAGGTCCTGGGTTCGATTTCCGGTGGGGCAGATTGGGATTTTTCTTAATTTGTCGTGGTCTGGCTGGTGGGAGGCTTTCGCCGTGGTTAGTTACCACCCTACCGACAAAGACGTACCGCCAAGCGACTTAGCGTTCCGGTACGATGTCGTGTAGAAACCGATAGGAGTGTGGATTTCATCGTACTCCTAACAAGTTAGCCCGCTTTCATCTTAGACTGCATCATTACTTAACATCAGGTGTGATAGCAGTCAAGGGCCAACTTGTAGTCGATAAAAAAAAAAAGAGTTGGTGGGTTTAAAAGTTATTAGATGAGCGAGAATTTTTGTCTCATTTATATATTTACAATTATTTTTAAAATTTTTAACAATGCTTATAAAATTATAAAAAAAAACACTATTAAAAATTTATAAAAAAATCCATTCCGCCTGCTGCGGGGCCCGGGGTCCAGAGTGAGGTACCTCCTCACAATACGCGCCGTTTCAAGAATTACTGCCTTCTGTACCCGACCCTTGATCCAACAACTATGCGAAAGCTTTTTAAGATGTTGGTCAAAGCTTTTAATTATTAATAATCGAGAACGTGGATATCCCCTCTCCTATAAAGAGGGAGGCCTGGCCCCGTATTGGGCCTTTAACAGGTTAATAATGATAACAATGATGATCGAGGAGGCTGCATAACGTGTTCTTCGAAGCGTAGATGTCCAATATCATTAATATCCCAACTACAGAACTACTGAAAATTTCTTGGAAAGAATTCATGAATACTACAATTTACTGAAAGGAATCATTGCGTAGACTATTCTCTATGAAACTATAGTAAGGATTAAGTATCTGTCTGTGATATTTAATTCATATGTGACAAAAATGAAAGCGTTATTTTAATTTTAAAATGTTTTAGTCATATTTTCTATGGACACCAATTAAATATACTGCATCGCAACCAAAAACGCATTACTTACGCGAGATTATACAAGTATTTACCTTGTCAATAACAAAAAAACGAAACATAAAAATTTTAAGCTTTTTCAGAAATAAAAACAAATAATGGAAAAAGTATATCGAACTAGAAACTAGAATTAAAAAGCACCGCAATTTATAAAAGCAATCACCAATAGTCGGAATGGGATAGCACGAGCGTTCGATTAGTCTGAGAGATGGCAGATGGTTTTAGTGAGTCAATAGATATTTTCTAGGCAAGCGCGTCGCACAGAACTGTGGTCAGGTGTAAGCATATCATCCACCATAAAATAACTGAATACTTGTTGTTCGTGCGCGGGCCTAGTAGGTTGAAGAGGAAAACATCTTTTTTGTCTTAACAACCGCTGTCACATCGATAAGCACATTGCAGGATTGAGCTACATAGCTCCAATATTTTAATGAATACGGCGTGCATGATAGCTATTAGCTGTCTGTTGCTATATTGTACTAAATCAGTGACAAAACATTGACCACCGTTTGGCGGGGTTTGATTTTTTTTATCGACTACAAGTTGGCCCTTGACTGCTATCACATCTGATGTTAAGTGATGATGCAGTCTAAGATGGAAGCGGGCTAACTTGTTAGGTGTGGGACGAAAATCCACACCCCTTTCGGTTTCTACACGACATCGTACCGGAACGCTAAATCGCTTGGCGATACGTCTTTGTCGGTAGGGTGGTAACTAGCCACGGCGAAAGCCTCCCACCAGCCAGACCAAGACAAATTAAGAAAAATCTCAATCTGCCCCGCCGGGAATCGAACCCAGGACCTCCGTCTTATAAATCCACCATATAAATTAGTAATTTTTTACGTTACAAAACACTTGTCTATAACTCTGGTGTAGTACATAGTAGTGTGGTACAATAAGACGTTTGAGTTACATGGTCCTGCTAACAGAAGCATTATATTGTAAGTATCTCGATTGTATAGTAGGTAGAAATACCTCGCCGAAATATTCTGTATTTTTCAGAATATTATTTTTAATAAACAATATTCTGTTACAATTTTAACTTCTCCGAATATATTCTGAAAATTATTTTGCAAGCTTCTGACAAAGTGAAACACCTGACTAAGTTATGTGGCTTATTTTTTTACTTTAAATACGCGAAATTCTCAGCTTGTTTCAAATATAATCGTTTCGTTGATATCGTTTGATAAAGTCATCACAATTTAGGTACATTAAGTGTTTGAGCCGTACTACTTCTCTCGTCTACTAGCTCTTGGAGTTTACCTGCACTCGTTTAATTAAAACACGCCGAATCTTTTAAATTAAACACACTAACATAAAAACGCTTTTGTACCTCTCTAGCTGGTCGCTCTCTTTGCTATAAGTAGAATTTCAAATACTTTTATCAATACAACTAAAAACAAATTTAAGTCTGTTTGTAATTTTAAATCAATAGATTTTTACTAAATGCATATAAAAGTATATCTGTTATTTACATAAAAAAACAGTTTTTACTATTTTTGTTTGTCTGATATTTTTTGCTACGATAACCAGGATAATGAGAAGTTATATAGGCTAATTTGTACTCTGATATTGTCACGGAAACGAATTGTTATGGATGCTAATTTAATTATTTTGTAGTTGTGTATTTCTTAACCGTTAAGTAAGCAAACCTAAGATTTCCGTCCTCCACGTTAAGTGTTCCCGCAGGTAAACCGTAAATCTCCTCGCCCCCCACTCCGCTGTATAAGCGCCGTACATCCGCGCTTATCTGCCTCTATTGCGGCCTCTGTATTTATGGCTCTGCTGGGTACCCGTCTTAGAACACGCTGTATATACAATTAATTTTATTATCCTTTCTTAGAGTTCCTTGGTTCAAAAATCTAAAGAACGGACTGCTAATAATCAACAGGTGTTTTAGGTTAGTACTTGTATCTGCTGTAATAAATATATCCAATCGATTTCAATAATGCCGCCTATGCGGTAATTATATCTAACTCATTGATATCACTTACCTTTAGATTAGCTTAATAGAAAAAAAAATGCCATTTACTGTTTTTTATCGTTACCCTGTAAAAAGAAAGTTTTTATGCTCAATGTGTGAGATTACATTTCTGACAATACAAACTATTCGAATTCAAAATATTGGCACAAGTGGAGTAACTTTTCAGTTATTTGTGTAATTAATAATTATTTTTAACCGACGAAAAAAAACGGAGGAGGTTCTCATTTCGACACGTATATTTTTTTTATGTATGACCACGCATAACTTTTTACAGAGTTGTCCGATTTTGATAATTCTTTTTTTATTAGAAAGGGCAAGGGCACCTTGGAACAAGGTGGTCCCATTGTCATCATGTTAGGATCTGATGATGATATCCTGGGAAAATTGAAGGAACTCTTCAAATTTTGGAGGCACGCTTACAGCGATTTCGGTTTTTGCCTCGGTATCGGTAGCTTTTTGGCTACAAGTGCCGTATAATATACTATGACAGTACAGTACGAGTACGTTACGTGGCGATAAATCACTAAAAATTAAGAAATGAAATTTTTTAACAAAAAATAGAACCGACTTAAAACGCACTAAAAAGTAAAAAATAACTGTGTCATTTAGTTGCTTCAACTTACTTAAGCATATCTAAGAGTCGGTGCCAGCCAAGGTTTCTACTTTAAGGACGTTACCTAGAACCCACAAACTGCTTTACTACGTAAAATAAATGTTCTTTAAACTTAGCTGGCACCGACTTCATAGATATGTTTAAGTAAAATAAAGCAACTAAATGACACAGTTATTTTTTACTTATTAGTGCGTTTTGAGTCGGTTCTATTTTTTGTTAAAAATTTTGTCATTATATTTTTATAAAATTATAAGTACCTACGCACCAAAGACACTGCTGGTTTTGGACGACATTTAAAATGGGTATTCAGTTTTGCTTAATGGGGGAACATCCAATTCTAAACTAATTAATCTTTTATTTGAAAGTGTGCAATTTGTATTAATAATTCACTTGTACAAGTTGTTGAAATTCCAATACAAGTTAAGCATTCAAACGCCAAATGGGTTTTTCATTATTCCATTAGCATGAATAAAAACCGAAGCGTAATACAGAAGTTCAATGTGAAGTACACGCGTCCCCGGGGTGCTACAAACATACGTTAGGAGAAACAACGAATTACCTCACATCATGAGTGAACTACTATATCACCCCAACCCCGATCCTAGTCACACCCTGTATAATATAATTAATTACCACTAATCAGTAGATTAGTAACATCGCGGGAACTTAATGCTGCATTGATCCAGTTGATAACTCGTTGGATTAAAGAAGGTTTTTTAAAAAGTTTATGGACTTAAAATTCATTATTATATTTACCCCACTTTTTACAGTCCCATTACGGCCGTCTCCCTCTTTACAGAAGAGAGATTATAGATTATGGAGCTTATACCCACTATCCTTTTCCTGTACACGTATATTTTTGCAATTCATGAAGGCAAGTGAGATTTACTAGTAGTTGAACAAGTATATGTACATGAATGTATTGTAGGTACATGTCTGACGGAGCGATCAATTGCGACCGAGCCGTCGCAACGGTCACTTGTACTTGCTGTTTCCACGAAGCTTATTGACAGTACTTTGTAGCTATACGCGTCGCAGAAACGTTTAACTTCGAGTAAAACTCACTCGCCTTCGTGAACTGCAAAAAGTATAACGGGCTTAGGATGGTAATATTATAGTACATATAGTATAGTTATTTATTTCGCGATGTAGACGTTCTAATCATTTATTTATTTGCAATTATTTTTAAAATTTTTAACATGCTTATAAAATTATAAAAAAAAACACTATTAAATATTTATAAAAAAATCCATTCCGCCTGCTGCGGGACCCGGGGGTCCAAGCAACCGGTGGTCAGGGCTCCAGAGTGAAGAACCTCCTCACAATGCGCGCCGTTTCAAGAATAATCGCCTTCTGTACTATTATTATTAATTAAATAAAGTAATTTATTAAACAATTGTACGTACACGAGTAAGTAGATATACAAAGTAATTCCATTACATGATTCGGTTCTGGTGTAGGCCATGTTTGTGAATACTCGTGCAGAACTAATAAAACTGTTCGTTTAGTACTAACTGAATCGGAATTTATGGCTACGATTTATAGTCTTCAAATGAACTAATGTATTGAGCAATTTATGTTGTACAAGCTCTTTATTTAGATAAATGTAAATAGGCTGTATCACTTTTATTAGACTTTTTAATTTTAGTGAAAGTTTGGAGTAGGTATCATCCACATTAATTTTTTTAAAGGACTAAAAAATATAACTGTGTCATTTAGTTGCTTTAATTTACTTAAGCATATCTATGAAGTCGGTGCCAGCAAGTTTAAGGAACATTTATTTTTAGTTCTAGGTAACGTCCTTAAAGTAGAAACCTTGGCTGGCCCGACTAGTTCAAATTCTAAAAGTCACATTTATTTTGAATCGTCTGTTTTGGTATTATTTTTTGCGCAAAGGATTAGCTAAAATCTGGTACGTGCTTACTGATTGATCTTTCTCACTACTACACAGTTATTTTAGTGCGTTTTCATCGGAGTTTTTTTGTTAAAAATTTTTATTTCTTACTTTTTAGATCGCCAACTCTACCTACTTTAATTGAAATATAACAATATCATCATCAGATCCTAACATGATGACAATGGGACCAACTTAATTCCTTTCTATCAAAATCGGACAACTCTGTATATATAAAAAAAAATATACGTGTCGAATTGAGAACCTCCTCCGTTTTTTTACGTCGGTTAAAAATCTGGTACACTGCTACTACTACTGTAAGTAACTAAATTGTAATTCTATCTTTAAGTAAGGTATCTTATCATGGGAGCTTTAATTGATAACGCTGCCTAATTCATTTGAAATATAACAATGTGTGAAGGATTTTTCCTCTTTTGGGATTATAAAAAGTTGACGACGGTATATATATCTTTTAAGAATAGCCACGCTATACTATTTTTTGCTCTGTTTTTTGGTGTTCTTGGAAAAGAGGGCGAAGTCGTGGGCGTCTGTTAGTGTTTTATAAAATGCCCCAATATACTGCATATAATGCTATATATTCCATATACATATATTATAGTAGTAAAAGGAAAACAATTGTTTTTAGTCAGTCAAATTGTTAGTCATTAATTTTGGAAAACAAAAGTAAACCTGTTTGCTGTTGATAAAGAGAGTCAAGGTTTGAAGCATTGTGGAGCTGAAATTTACGGTCCCATAGCAAAGAGTATTTCGGTGAGGCAATAATTATGTGCTTTTGTTGCTTTCTTTTCATATACTACAATTGTTCTACTTTCGCCATTGTTGTGGTGTTTTACGAAGCGACTGTTGTAAAAGAGGTCGAACACTTGTGAAATTCTATTGTTGAGATGATATTGTGTTTTATCTTTCATGTAATTTACTTTTTTCATCTTAATACTCCTGTTTATAATATTGACAATAACTCTTTCTAAAAGTTATTTAATTACAATAAAATGAAAGGTTTGTATTTTGTTTGCTATTGCGACTTTACTACTAATAAGTCAGAATGATAAGACAGTATTAGGAAAAAAAGGAAGAGGAGAAAGAGTAATAGTAATGTAATGTAGGAGTATTTCAAGTAATGTGAGCCCAGTGATCGAATCAGAACTGAGGAGATCCGCAGAAGAACGAAAATCACCGACATAGCTCAGCGAGTCGCAGAACTGAAGTGGCAATGGACGGGGCACGTCGTTCGAACAGCTGATGGACGTTGGGGGCCGAAGGTGCTAGAATGGCGACCCCGCACCGGAAAGCGCAGTGTCGGTCGACCAGGTGGCGTCGCAGGGAGCCGCTGGGCACATGCGGGTCAGGATCTATTTTCTTCGGGATCTGATACATCAATTTGTCAATAGTTATTTGCCGAATACTCTCTAAACTTACGGATTACTATCAGTTGATGCTAATGACCGGCACTGGTGGCTAAATGCGCCCTAACGTACGAGCATATGCCGAGTCGCAATGGGTTGGGACACAGCGCAGCGCTTGTATGTATTTTATGCGCAATATGGCACACTATGCTGGGGTGCAACGGGCCGGATTTAGTCCCTGTAGGACTGTGGCGACTACGATGAGAATCGCCACAGTTCAACAGTCGCAACGCCCAGCAGTGCTTAACATATTATTCCTTGCACTGCGACCCTACACTGATGCGTTGTACACATTTTGCGCTGTGATGCGGCACGTCCTGACCCGTTGCGACCTGACATAATATGCTCGCACCTTCTGGGCGCAAAATACGCTGTTGTAAACATCCACTCTTATAAAAGTAAATAAAATGAGAAGACACAATATCCGGCTCGTAATCCAAACACCTTGAAGGTTTCGTGAAATGTGTTAAAAAGTTCCCCATCGTGTTTGCGGAGCCGTGAGCTTGTTCCGAACTTGTAAATTGATTGAAACGCCGACGCCTGATAATTACTTTATAGTTTTCTTGTTAATGCTAGTGGAAAGTTTGCAGACAGGTGCTGCTAAGTTTTGCTTGTATTTCGTGAATTAGATGTTGGTATAGTTTCTTTTTAGATGTTCGTTGGATACGTTGAGACATTGGATTGTTACAATGGATTGCCATTATTGGATACTGCCATATACTAACATGTACATGTAGATTGCGACGAAGTTGGGATCTAGTCACTCTTCTTACCCATTGAGAGACACAGAGTTCATATTAGGATGGTCCATGTAATCATCATCATCATCATTATCAGCCTATTAACGGCCCACTACAGGGCCAGGCCTCCCACCTCACAGGACCCGGTCACTATCATCAACATCTGATAGTGATCGTTAATAAACGAAACATTATCACCCTAAGCACGCCAACCCGCATTGGAGCAGCGTGGTGGGTGTACGTTCCATATCCCCTCTCCTGTAAGGAGGGAGGCCTGGTCCATGTAATGGTAAGTGGAAATCCAATGTCTATAAAGTGGGCAAGGTTGCTTAACTCCTCACTAAGTGGATAGAAGGTAGCCTGTGTTCGGCAGTCGACTTTCATCAGCTAGTAAGGTTCGACTGTTAATTTTTATAGCTTTAGTTAATTGAGAATTGTGACGTATAATTTCTTAGAAAGAAGAAAACCCATTTCTGATTGATAACCTCACATGTTAATTTGAATAACGAGGAGGTGAATCACTTCAGTATCGGTTAAAATAAACAACAGATAGTGATCTGGGGACGCGTCTCTTAACGGCGTATGTATTCAGAGCGGGCTCGATGCGGAAGATAATTTGATGTTCCTCCGGGTGAAGCCAATCGATAGAGGTGTACATTGGAACTGGCTCCTAATATATATATATATATATATAAGTTTCTTGTCTTGTCAAAAGGGATTTCGAATTGAGGTACTTACTATTCGTTTTGTTTTAAAATAGCGACAAAGGTTAAAAATAACAAAATCAGTTGTTTGTTATCAACGTAGTTTAGGTAGAATGTTAACTTAATAGAAAATGCTTTTATCATAATATCAGATTCTCGTTATACTCAGATATAGGACAAAAATATCCTAACAGGAAATAAGTAATCCGTTAAAAAAGGAAAGAAAGACAAACCAGCGCATCTGTTAATCTTCGTTTACTCGACCGACAAAACATTAAATCTCAAAATATGATACTTATTACAATCTATGTCTCTCTATGATTTTTGGATTCTGCATTAATACTTTTAAGTTAACTCTAAAACAAAGTAGGCACACGAAATCCGTTTTAAAAAACATCGCTTGTTTTTACTTTTTATTCAGGCTGTGGTTATGAGTTTTATCAATGCCACGAGTATAGACTTAAATATAAAAGTTACTCATATTTTTATTTAAAGCCCCGCTCAGAGCACCTTTATAGCGGCTTCTCCAGAGGGATTTCAAATTATCTTTTATCTCGCACCTGTTTAGAATACACGTGGCATTTAGTGGAGTACACCGGAGCGCACGGGAGCAAAATGGAGCTTAATCGAGCTATCATTTCTATTAAACTTCTATATAGACGTGTAATGGAACATATTGAGCAAAGAAGCTTTCTTGATTTTCTTTCAAAGGAGATATACTGTTTGCTCCAGGAAAAAATAAATGTTTATGCGTGCTCAATGAAACTTTTACTTTTGTGTTGGTAATTCTATCTATTTTAATAATAAATAGTATATTTGGCCCTAGATAGAGGGGTTATTGCATAATCAGTACCACAAACTCTTACTAAAATACCTGCCGAAAAGGTTATTTTAGTAAAAAATATTGTTATAGGTAATTTAACGAACAGAAAGTGAAATAATTGTTTTATTATGTCATACTTAGTGTTATCTTAACTACCGACAACAAAATGTTATGAAGAAAAGTCATTTCTTTATACATTTTGTATGCAACTGTCGATATCAACTACGACTTTTTTAGGTTTATTTTAAAACCCCCCTAGTTGTAATATTTGTATTTATATATTTAAAAATTATAATTATAACACATACTTAGTGTTATCTTAACTACCGACAACAAAATGTTATGAAGAAAAGTCATTTCTTTATACATTTTGTATGCAACTGTCGATATCAACTACGACTCAATAGGAATTTAAAATTATACCTTTTTTTAGGTTTATTTTAAAACCCCGCTAGTTGTAATATTTGTTTTTATATATTTAAAAATTATAATTATAAAGCTATTTTATTTCGTTTATTTTGTTAGGTCTCTAGGTGTTTTTCATTAAAACCCACCCTGGGCCAAACCTGGAAAACCACATAACAGCGCAACCACGGGTAGTTCGTGAGTGTAACACGTCGTAGGGCATGCAGAAGATTTGTTACAATTGTACCGCGTTTGCTATAGGCCTCAGGCTTAAGCTTACGTAGGTTCTTACGTAGGTGTGAAGCTTTATGTTAATTTTGGCGGTCACAAAAAGTTCTACTACCTTCTAAACTACCTAAAATTTATTTCTTACCTACTTATATTATTCTGCAAGTTTGGAATTTCTTCTTCGGTAAATCGTGCACGCATGCCCCTGTCTAGTATAATGTCATATTGAGGAGGTTCTGTTTTTGCTTTATTATAAAACTAGCTTTTGCCCGCGACTTCGTCCGCGTGGAATTAGTTATTACGGCAGCCTAATTTTTCTAAGCTTTGAATGTCATATTTATAATATCTAAACAACTGCCTAAGAAATAGGTCTTAAGCTTTCAAAATGACGACACTTTCATACAATATTTCATCTCCCCTTTAACCCCTTACAACCCTTTTTTCGCAATTAAAAGTAGCCTATGTCCTTTTTCAGGCTCTAGACTTACTGTGTACCAAATTTCATTTAAATCGGTTCAGTTGTTGCAGAGTGAAGGCAAGACAGACAGACAGACAGAGTTACTTTCGCATTTATAATATTAGTTAGGATATTCGCTATCCTCTCCATCTAAAATGGTCTGAGGAGGGTTTGCGCTCCCATTATTCTAACTAAACCTAGCGCTTGTCTAAGCCTTTAGGTTTGCGTCTCACAGGAGACGGTGTCTCATAGACAAAGCATCCCTCCCAATCTTTAAACCATTTCACCATCTTACCATTTCTTGCTGCGGTCCCATTATAATATAGTTTTCAGCTGAAGTAAACAATCAAAATAATAAGCAAAAACGTTTTAGCTCCAAATTTAAATATGATAGAGTCAGCTCTACCAACTAGAAGTATCATTGTTTTTGTTAATTCGCGATGGCGCCGCGTGAAGCGCCTCTTCAGCATAAAAGGCTACGAGTAAACTCCATTACGAGGCCATTAAATATGCGAAAATGTTCACTTGCGCAGTTGCGCGCACTTGCAGTGCCCATTATTGTCTAATAAAAAGACTGCAAGCCGTACTGATATAGAAGTCTAAAGATACACAGTGAATATGTCATCCTCTTTTTGTAATTATATCACAATGCTTGACTGTTTTCCCTCTCTGTCTCTTCTACTATCAACTATTCCTATCAGTATATTATTACATTATATAAAATCAATTATTTCTATTTATTTAATCGATGTGCTCTAAACCGGTTTCACTAGAAATAAATTAAAAAGAACTAATTATGTGAAATTGTGCGTATAATTAATTATTGTGAACAGTTTTTTTGAAGTATTTTGTAAAAATTTACTACAACGTATTGATAAAGTAATAAAAAATACATGAATACATGATTCTGACATCTGATATATCGGCGGCTAAAAACACCTGAATAGTTACCGATAGTTTTATAAATTTGTTATGCATGTACCATAAGACAAAATCACCGATAATGTACTTCCCCTTTTAACCTTTGTCTTAACGAGCTTTATGTATTCTTGGTTTGATGTCTAGGTTTTGTATATCAATTGAATATAGAGAAAGATAAACATTTAAAAATTCGATAGTATTACTTCTATTACTTCGATTGGATTGGTTTTAGTGGAACCTAAAACTAACGTATGGTTAGAGAGCTGGAGCGTATGTAGAGGTATATAAAGTTTTACTATAACTATAAATTGTAAGTGGCTCTTTACTTGTTAAAAATACTGTTCCGAATTTATGAAATTTAGCTTTCAAATTCAAATTCAAATTCAAAATTGTTTATTTCAAGTAGGCCAATTATAAGCACTTTTGAAACGTCAAATTAGACTATTTGTAGTGATTCTGCCCCCGGCTCGGAAGGCAGGTCCTGTTGAGAAGAGCCGGCAAGAAACTCAACAGTTGCTCTTTTAAAATCATTAATTTTTACAATATTAACTGTATTGTTACATAAAATTATTTATTCTTCTACTTGTGTGAAGTTGAAAGCTGATCCAATTGCCTCTCAACCTCTTTGTCATTTAAAAATTCATCTATAGTATAATAACCTTGACTCATTAAGTGAGTTTTAATACATTGCTTGAACTTATGCAATGGCAGATCTAAAACTGAATTGGGCATCTTGTTGTAGAAGAGTACACCCAGTCCAACGAATGACTTTTGAACTTTTCGTAGGCGATACGCTGATAAAACTAATTTATGTCGATTCCTAAGAAGACGATCGTTTAAGTCCTTTTTCTGTTTATACATATTTATATTTTGTTTGACAAAGACTAGGTTATTGTATATATATTGACAGGCTACTGTAAGGATTCCTATTTCTTTAAATTTATCACGAAGGGGCTCACGGGGTTTTAGTTTATATATCGATCGAATTGCTCGTTTTTGAAGTATGAATTGAACTTTAAATTGTAGATCAAGATAGCTCATAAATAGGAAAAAAATCAGGTTATTTTCTGTTTCATTATCTATTTTGTCTAAGCTGATGGCAATAATTAAACTATTGAGCAAAATAAACGTGCGTATCAGGCTTTACCCGTAGAGTAGATTAAAGTTGTTATTTATCGTGAGTATCGACATCTACATAAATGCAACAGTGAAACCTATCTAAAAACCATACATCCCAAACTGTATTTGATGACATAAATACATGATGATAATGGGAAAATAGATTTCAATACAACTATTTTATTAGAAAGTCATGAGAAAACAATGAAAGGAAAATGTTAATATGTCATTATAATGTTTGAACGACTAATGTTGTGACGAATTACCCACTTTCATCGCTTAGTTCTTTTGGCATTATCTTACGAACTGTTTACAGCATAAAATCGTTTACCAATAAATAATATAATACTGTACATAGACCTACTTTTTGCTACTTAAAGGAAAAAAAATCTATTCTGCCCCGGGGCTGATTTAAGAAAATGGCCGGAATTTCCTGTCAAAAACATTCCCGAAAAATAATTCGCGATAAGAAAACAGTATCGTCCTAAACGACACGATTTGACCCCAATCTCGGCGTGCCCCGAGCGTCATCCGGCTCGCGTTGCAGGGGTCAGCCCCCGACCCGTATTACCCCCTACTGATCTGCGAAGACATCTTCGTTAAACACGCGACATTGTATTTACATAGTTTTGACGTTATCATCATCATTATCACCCTATTTTTAAAGGTGTGTTTAAAGGAGAGAATATTTGAAACTGCTTCCTTACGGTTAGCGTGCTTAGCGTGATAGGCTTGTGTTTGAAACTATTCATTTTAGTTGTAAATTGTAATGGCCAGCGGGCAGATCAATTAAAGTGCTTTCCGAGGCTTTGGATTGTAAGACCAACTACTCTTTTAATTCCAACTCCAGGCTGCTTGCTGTTGCTAATTTATTAATATTTCACAGTATAGACTGGGACTTAAACTGTCATGATCCGTAGTCGCATAGGCATAGGATCTGGTCATTTAAATCGAATCTTCCATAAACACTCGGCGAAGTTCCAAAAGAAAAGCCATGGTTGACTACCTATATAATACCTACGAGTATGGGGATGGACTAACATACATCCAGCTTTTATAAAAATAACGAAGATCTGCCAGTCACAGATTTCAGTGTTTATTTTAATACACGCTCCACATGTCTTAATCGACAGTTTTGACCTCAATTCTCTTCGCTCATGCGAAGGTCAATCTCGAATCACGCCACATCGACCTCTCGTCTTCACGAGTGTTACTTGACTGTACTCCAACAGATCATGCGAGATTTCTTTTAATAATAAATCTTTGTTTATTTTCCCTTGTTTCCTCAAGAAATGTTTTTCATAATATCATTTATAGCAAAAAATACGTGAAGGTAAAATAAATGTGAGACAATTGTATACAATTCGTTATGTAATCAAATGGAAGATTTCATTGTGTATTGATAACAGTATAGGAATTTTATTTATAGATAATAATAATAAAAACATTGTATGTTAGTATATACCACTATACAATATTTGGTGTATGGTTTCCCTTCAAAACATACAAATCTTTCGCCTTTTATTTAAGATTCCCGTAGCGCGGGCCACTCAAATGAGGTTTTTTTACGCGACTGCGTCAGAAGGAGGGTTATGTTTTTCGAGCGTATGTATGTATGTATATATGTATGTCCATTTCTTCGGCACGCGCTACAACCTAAACGGCTGAACGGATTTTGACATGTGAGGTGTCGTTGAATTTGTCAAAATTGTGGTAGTGACATAGGTTATATAAATTTTCAAAATGGCGGCTGTAAATGGGGGAAAAAAGGTAAAGGATGTGTGTATTTTTTCTCTTATCTTAGCAATATGGGTACCAATTGAAAGGTCGTAAAAAGACCATTTCAAAAATATAAATATCATATCATGTTCATCTTACTTTTTTAACAAAAAATGGCAAAAAGTGTGCTAAGTGTACCGTCTCATTTCTATACCATAAACTAAAACTAAAAAGTCTCAAATAAAATTATTATTATAAAAACAAAAAACCCGTTGGCTTAGAAGTTATGAACTGAAAAGAGAAAAACAAGGATCACTATATCTGTATAAAATTCTAAATACTTTATGGTGCTGCAGGCGGGGACAAACGTAGTTTTGGTAGATCTTTCTTTCCCCGCAGGTTAAAGTATTTTGTCCCTGTTTGCAGCACCATATATATAGTGATCCTTGTTTTTCTCTTTCAGTTTATAACTTCTAAGCAGTCGGAATTTTTGTTTTTATAATAATAATTTTTTTATCAATCGTGTTTCAAAAAACCATATTTTTGAAATAGACGCTTAAAGCCTAAAAATAAGCATTTATGAAGTTCATGAATCTTGTTTGGGCACATAAGCTGATTAACTTTCATCTTTGTTAGAAATATTGTTTAAATTTGGCGCCTTACAAACTCGTCTGTCACTCATCGAGTATCTGTCATCTGTCACTTTCCTTTTTGACAACTCAGCTCTGTACCTCTGTAATATCTGTATCGCTGTTTCCGTGTATCACTAATGTTTGTTAAAGTCTTAAAGTTTATAATATATCCATCCTTTTTAATCAAACGCCTAGTATTATTATTTATCACCAAATTATTAGGTTACGGGTCCAGAAAGCCCTTTAAAACAAATGTCTGGAAGTAATTCGCTGACACTTATTGAAAAATTGTCTGGAAGAGAGAATTACGCAACATGGCGATTTGCAGTGAAAACATATCTTCAGCACGAAGAACTTTGGGATTGTATCGAAAACAGTAGTGTTATCGACTTAAAACGTGATGTTAAGGCGAAAGCCAAAATCGTTTTACTAGTTGAGCCGATAAACTACGTACACATCCAAGAAGCGCGAACTGCAAAAGAAGCGTGGGATAATTTACAACACGCGTTCGACGACTCCGGGCTGACACGCCGAGTAGGTCTACTGCGTGATCTCTGTACAACAACATTAGCAGGATGCAAAAACATAGAGGAATATGTGAGTAAAATCATTACAACGGCACATAAGCTCCGGAACATAGGCTTTAATGTGGACGATGAGTGGCTCGGTACCATGCTACTCTCTGGCCTGCCTGACTCTTACAAGCCTATGATCATTGCTATTGAAAGTTCTGGTATGAAAATTACTGCGGACTTTGTCAAAACTAAGATATTACAAGATGTAAAAGAAACAGAAAATACTGCCTTTGCAACTAATCAAAGATTTCAGTACCATAACAAGAAGAATAAAGGACCTCGCTGTTACTCATGCAATAAATATGGTCACAAATCTCCTGAATGTAAATCAAAGCCAAGGAAAAGGAATGAATTGTCAAAACAGAACAGTTCGAGCTATGCAGCTGTATTTATAGCAACTTCCACATACGACGATGCTTGGTACATAGATTCAGGCGCTTCAGTACATATGACAAAACACAATCACTTGCTTCAAAATGTGAAAGTGCCATTGATAAAGAATATAAAAGTTGCAAATAATAAAGAGTTACCTGTCATGAGTTCTGGTGAAATATGTTTGGAAATCTGCAACAACAAAGGTCAGACAAATAAAATTTTATTTAAAGATGTCTTGTGTGTGCCCCAGCTTGCAACCAATTTACTATCAGTCAGTCAGATCATTAATAATGGTGGCCAAGTAATATTTAACAATAAGGGCTGTATTATTCTAAATTCTCTAAAAGAAATTGTGGCAACGGCCAACTTAATCAATAACATGTACCGGCTGAACACCCCTAGTGTCTATGCATGCATGTCTGATGTTGATGAAAGAGATACTTACCTGTGGCACCAGCGAATGGGTCATCTGAACTTTTATAGTCTGAAAAAGATGGTGGAAAACACTGAAGGTGTTTGCTTATCAGAAAATAAAGATAATTTCTCATGTGTAACATGCAAGGAAGGAAAGCAAACACGATTGCCTTTTAAAAGGCAAGGGTCAAAATCAAATCACCTGCTTGAATTGATACACTCAGATGTCTGTGGTCCAATGGAAACCAAATCACTGGGTGGTGCTAAATATTTTTTAACATTTTTAGATGATTATTCAAAGAAAGTTTTTGTTTATTTTTTGCACAACAAATCACAAGTTTTTGAAAAGTTTAAAGAGTTCGAAAATCAAGTAGAAAATCAGTTAAACTGTCATATAAAAGTCCTCCGAACAGACAACGGACTCGAATATGTGAATAATAATTTCTCTGAATACTTAAAAGATGCTGGAATCATACACCAAACAACTACACCATATACACCTGAACAAAATGGAACAGCTGAACGAATGAATAGAACTCTAGTAGAACGAGCAAAGTGTATGCTTTTAAATGCTGAACTGCCTAAACATTATTGGGCTGAAGCCATCCACACAGCTGCCTACATAATTAATCGCTCGCCTACTAAATCATTGTCATTCAAAACACCTGAAGAGTTGTGGTGTGGTCAGAAAACAAATGTTAGTCACATGAAAACGTTTGGATGCGAAGCTATGGTTCACTTACCTAAGGAAAAGAGAAGGAAATGGGATCCTAAAGCACAAAAGATGCTCTTCATTGGTTATTGTGATAATACTAAAGGTTACAGGTTTATTGTACCTAACTCTAAGACTGTAATAAAAAGCAGAGATTGTACTTTTCTAGAATCTTCTATAAAAAGAAACTATGTTCCTGTGGAGTTAAATACAAGAGAAGCTTGTCAAAACCTCTGTGATGATGAAGAAAATCCCTCTGACAGTTCACAAGACACAGTTACTGAAATAAACTCAAACTCGGAGAGTGAGTACATACCTGATGAGTCCATAGAGTCTCCAGAAGTTTCCCACATCACATTGAGACCTAGAAACAAAATTATTGATGATCAAAATAGAAAAATAGAAAATACTTACCTGTGCTGTAATGATGATTATTTTTTTCCATACATGGTTCCTGAAACATATGAAGAAGCATTAAGTTCTAGTTATGCAGATAAGTGGAGAAAATCAATTAGTGAAGAACTTGAATCTCACCTGAAGAATGAAACTTGGACATTAGTTGAGAAGCCTGCCGATGTCAAGGTAATAGGATGCAAATGGGTTTTTAGAGTCAAAGAAGAACCAACGGGTCCACGATTCAAGTCAAGACTGTGTGCAAAGGGCTATTCACAAACTGAAGGTATAGACTACAAAGAAACTTTTGCCCCAACTGTCAGGTATGATTCAATCCGTTTACTATTGTCATTAGCTGTTCAACACAACTTGGAAATTATTCAGTTAGACGTCAAAACAGCTTTTCTCTATGGAAACTTAGAGGAAACTATATTCATGACTCCACCAGAAGGTCTTATCTGTCAAACAAACATGGTATGTAAACTTAACAAGTCACTTTATGGATTAAAGCAAGCACCCAGGTGCTGGAATAATAAATTTAATTCTGTGTTAAAGAAATATGGTTTTGTAGCCAGTAAGGCTGACCAATGTGTGTTTGTTGGAAATAGAAATAAAGCAAAATGCTTTTTATGTTTATATGTGGATGATGGACTATTATTCTCTAAAAATAAATCAGTTTTATATGATCTTGTAAATGACTTGAAAACAATTTTTGAAATTAAAACAAGCTCTGTTAATAACTTTGTTGGATTACAAATAGAGCAGACTGAAAAATATATATTTATACATCAATCCAAGTATATTGAGCAATTATTATGCAAATTTAATATGAGTGATGCCAACCCCAACAGTGTTCCAGTTGATCCTCATACGAAGTTAGAAAAAGGAGAGAGCTCGACTGACAAGAACATACCTTACAGAGAAGCTGTCGGATCATTAATGCACTTGGCCATAGTAAGCCGACCTGATATCATGTTTGCTGTAAGCTTGGTGAGTCGATTTCTAAATTGCTATAATAATCTCCATTGGAATGCTGTGAAGAAAATCTTCAAATACTTAAAAGAAACAAAAGAGTTTGGATTATGTTATCTATCTACCTCGGTACACAAGGTGCTGGGTTATTGTGATGCTGACTATGCCAACGACGTTGATACCAGACGCTCAACAACTGGCTATGTCTTCCTAATGAGTGGAGCAGCAGTAACCTGGTGCAGCCAACATCAAAAGACTGTAGCGTTGTCAACAACTGAGGCTGAATTCATGGCAGCCTGCGCTGCCACTAAAGAGGCGTTATGGATTAAACAATTATTAAGTGATATTGGTGAATATAAACAAGAGACAATGTGCTTAAATTTGGACAATCAGAGTGCTATAAGTGTTATTAGAAATGCTAATTTTCATAAAAGATGTAAACATATAGATATTAAGTATCATTTTGTGAAGGAAAAGTATTATGAGAAAATAATTGATTTAAATTATGTTTGTAGTAACTATCAGTATGCTGATATTTTTACTAAAGCTTTACCTAGAGATAAATTTCAATTTTTGAGAGAAATGATTGGAATGTCAACACTTAATACTTAAAATATTTTAATACTCTATATTGTTTAATAATTAACTTTGAATATTGATTGAGTTTGTATTAAATACCCTTACTAGTAATAATATTGTTTTGGTATATTAAGGCTAAAATTTAGTGGGAGTGTTAGAAATATTGTTTAAATTTGGCGCCTTACAAACTCGTCTGTCACTCATCGAGTATCTGTCATCTGTCACTTTCCTTTTTGACAACTCAGCTCTGTACCTCTGTAATATCTGTATCGCTGTTTCCGTGTATCACTAATGTTTGTTAAAGTCTTAAAGTTTATAATATATCCATCCTTTTTAATCAAACGCCTAGTATTATTATTTATCACCAAATTATTAATCTTTTATAACATCAAAAAGATCAGACTACTATAAGCTCTTACTATTTTATTTTTTTATTAAATAATATTTTATTCTATTATTTTATGACAGTTAATTTGAGCATTACTTATTATCTTCTTATTAAACTTAATAAAAACTTATCAAGTCTTTTTTGAGTTCAACTCTTCAGGCTCTCATCATTCTATCAAAACTACGTTTACGCTTTTACAAAGTATCACCAAATAATTAAACAAAAAGTGAACACAAACAGCAACTCAGCGTCAACTCCATTAAGCTGTAACCTTTTCCACAAGCCCTCGACGCAGAGTTTATCAAACTCCTCAATATAACACTCACCGTAATCCCGACTTCGAAACTTCCAAAGCCGCCATTGAAACTGAGGGCAAACATCGGCGCGCGATTGTTTCACGCCGCGACATACATATTAATTTCAGCTTCATTTCAATATCAACAAGAGAAGCCGAACATCTGAATAGCTTTGCTTACAGAGTGAGGTGTGGCCACGTGACTTTATAATAACGTTTGCCTTAAGTAATAAGGTAATAGATAACGCAACTTTTATGTAATTCTGAGAAACATATTATCTATACTAATATTTTAAAGAGGTAAAGTTTGTTAGTTTGTAAATAAAGTTCTGTCGGGGCTAATCTTCCGAACTACTAATCCGATTTTAAAAATTCTTTCACCATCAGTCATAGGCTATATTTTATATTAGTATTGTATATATTACCCGAGTTATCACAGTTTTTGTCGTACAAGTCGGACCGTGAAATTTATTAAATTTAGCTTTATGCGCGTACGCTGCCTTAAATCCTTACTAATATTATAAAGGGGAAAGTTTGTATGGATGTATGGATGTTTGTTACTTTTTCACGCAAAAACTACTGAATGGATTTTGATGAAACTTCATCAAAATCCATTCAGTATATAGGTTACATATCAGAATAACACATAGGCTACATTTTATACCAAAATTCCCACGGGAACGAGAACTACGCGGGTGAAACCGCGGGCGTCCTCTAGTATTGGATATAATAGAAAACATTGTATGAAAACTGTATGCATCTTAAAAAGTTCAAACCTTTTGAAGAGTCAAAGCTGAAGAGGCAATGGGTTTGCACATTATATAATACATTGTATAGAAGAATCATTGAACAATGCAATCTTAAAAATCTTCCAACGGCAGGTAATCGTGAAGTTATAAATCTTTTAAATATTTGTTTAAGTCATAAAAACTATGAACACTTTTATTGTGCAGATTGTCTCGTATAAAATCTAAGTTTGATAATGATAATTCAATACAAACGCTTAATAAATTTATAATTGCTTTGTCCACGGTTACCGCGTGGTTCCCATTCGCTTGGCAATATCGGAATAAACAGTAGCCTATGTTTTAATTCAGAGTATAATCTTAATTCCAAAATTGGTTCGGTAACTCCGCTGCGTGAATAAGTGAAACTTAAAACACAAACTTTTACTTTCATTATATTTTTATTTCATGTCTTATGCCCGCTAGCGCTTATAACTTAATACGCCAGGTGTTCGTATGTCACACACAGGCGTCGATAATTTTATGCATGAAATTCGCTCAAGAGATATACGTTATAGTTTAAACATGCGCTACCCGCGCTCCTTCTACAAGTTAAATAACATGTCGACACAGCTCGTTATATCCACTGTTTATTCTTAAACGCTGTTCGGAATTAAACACTTTTGAAGTACTTTAACATTAGAGCCTTTAATTAGGCATATTTGTTTGTTTATGTTTAAATTTGAATGCCGAGAACTTTTTGTTTATTCGTTCATTGAGTAGGAAGTGGGGTACTAATGTTTTATTTTTTTATAGTAATTTTTGTTACAACAAGCCGATAGCGTGTCTGATCTTAGAGAAAAACTATAACCTAAAAAAATTGGTTGTCTGTAAAGTCGGTTTACTGACGATAGTTGAACGTGACAACGTCTTAAGAAAATACTGATGGAATGGTAGCATTTAATTGGTTATTAAAATTTTAATTTTAAGTATATTTTTATAAATATTAATTTAAATTAATAAAATAATTGATTTTGATTTTATAAATTTATATTTTAAATTTATAATAAATATATTAATTTTTAATTTAAAATTAATACATTTAATAATTATATTTAATAGACGGATGTCGAACGCTGCCGAACGCAAAGGCCGATTGTGCTTCTTTGTAGCTCGTTCCGCGCTCTCGCTTGCACTTCAAGCCTTACATGGAACGCCTCAAAGCAAGGTAACGACGTATGACGTCATGTTTTTTCGTGCGTGGAGCCGGCCCTATCGAATTATAAGACGTTGTCACGTCAAAAATTCAAAACGCATTTATGTAGGCTCTACCGAGACACATGCTTGACACATATCACACAATGCAATGCCTTGCGTGACTACCTGTGGCATATGTGTTCAGTGTCATGCGCATTTCTCTAGCAACATATAATCATAGCGGTAGAAATAAGTATGGCGTAGGAATTAAGTTTGCGGCAAAAATAAGCTTGGCGGTAGTAGTACCTACCCATAACGAAACCAGTTACAAAGAGATTTATTTCGCCGGAGTTATGCGTTCACGTTTGTATCCAGAACTTACCAATCACATGTTTGTATATCAAACCGAGACACACGCTGATTGGCTGACGCAAGCTTAAACGCATGTGCAGCTTAATACCGCCGTGACTGAACGGCAGACTACGTAGCTGCGATGCCGCAGCGCAAATCAAGCGTGCTAATTCCAGCTAAAGATGCATTTAGCTGGAATTGGCTCGCTTGATCTGCAGCCAGCGTGCCGGCTAATGCGTGCTTCATGCAAATCTGATACTCTCATTTGCGCCGCTCTCCCGCGCCGCTCGATAGTGTTTAATCATGGGGTATTTAACACACTGTCTGATTATAAATTAAGTTTACATCAGTTTGTTCACTCTTATATATGTATTAACTATATCTATCTAGTAGCAGGTTTTAAAGGCTAACCTTGTTTATCATCTTTATTTGCATTTGGTCTACAGAAACTACGTGTGTAGGTATTTAGTGAAGATTCGATGAGCCCTGGTTTTATTAGAAATGCAATAAATGATGAAAAGATGTTTAAAATAATAATCTAAATATAAATATAAATCTAATAGTATGGTAAGAATGTAATTTTTAAAATACAAATTGTAACATTGATTTTTAAAAAGAGCAACTACTGAGTTTCTTGCCGGTTCTTCTCCGCAGAATCTGCCTTCCGAACCGGTGGTAGAGTCACTACGTACTGACAGAGTTGACATTTCAAAAGTGCTTGTATAGCCTACTTAAAATAAATGATTTTGAATTTGAAAGTATATACACAGTAGTAGGAATGAAGAATCAGTAGAAAATATGTGAAAAAGGGGGAAATAATTAATCTTTGATGGCTAATATAATATATTAAGCAATAAAGAGTATTTTTATTTTCGTATTCTAATTCCACGGACAAGTGAAAACTATTTGCGTGGACAAAAGGATTTACGAGCATTTGCAGTGTACCACTGAATAAGTTCTGTGACTATATTCAATGTACTCATTAAAATTATCCATTTTTGTACAATAATATGTAGATCAGTTAATTAACTGACCTACATAGGCCGTCTACGTCAGTAATTAGCTATCTTGATAGTCAGTCAGCCATTCGGCTAATGCTTGCTACATGCAAATCCGATCCTCTAATTTGGACCAATGGGCACATTAATAATGACTATTTACTAGACAAACCTGTGCGTTCACAATTATAATATATCTTTGGCGTACACGGTCATAGCACACACGATAAATAGCTCCGACGGTCAGTAGTTTGGCATTTGCTTATTATATTCGCCATACGCTACGGTTTGACTTCTTATTAGACAAATTAACAGTACATTACAGGGCGTATATCCATCACGCTGTTCTACTGCGTGTTGGTATGCATATGCGCTATGATTGATTCTTTGACGAGGCAATTACGAGGACTAACCTGTTTTGTCTCATTATTAGGTGGTATAGGCATTCTTTCAGGTTTGGAGTAATTGGAGCTTATTCCTTCCACGTTGTTAGCTTTGAATTTGTCAGTCAGAAGGTATGTCAGTTTGTGTAAGTGCTGCGATAGGCCAACGGAAATCCAAAACGTGGCCTCTCAGATTAGAGTCTGTTTCTTTTGGGGATCTTCGAATATCTGAGACAAATAACACATTCTTCACAAAATACATTCAAACTATTTCATCATTCATCCGCGCAGTTGTCGTTCCTGTGCAAATATAGGGAAAGTTAATTTAACTATAAAATATATAGGGAAAGTTAGTTAATTAAACTTCCAATTAATCGATTAATAAAAATCTTCAATCAAGTGTTTAAGAGTTTCAACTTATTTATAAACTAAATAACAACATTTTAAGATTAAAAACAAAAGGGTGAAACAATAAAATAATTCAGATAGAAATCGTAAAATGTAGGGAACAATCTAACTCCAATTTAAATGATAGTTACGACGTTAAAAAGGAACAAACACACACAGACACACACGCAAACTTTTACTTTTATAATATTGGTATGATAAAAATCGAAGGAGGTATTTAATGATTTTGTCACGCTAAGACGGATGCATCCCAGTACACCCCATACCGTAGTTCTATAGAACTGTTGGGATATTTTCCGTGCTATCAAATTATATCCCAATAGTTCTATATAGTACTGTAGTATAGTTTTTGCTCTTGACTTAGTTATAGCATACAAGTTATAAACTTTATATTATTTTAATTGATATTTCATTTTGTTTTTAACAAAAAAATGTCCCCTGCGACAAAACCTAAGTTGTCTAAAAAAATATTTTCTTATTTTAGAAGTTACAAGGAGGACACATTTTACCTCTTTCACGCAAATTATTCAGTTTAGAAAAAAATTATATTAGAAACCTCAATATAATTTTTAAAGACCCATGGACATTTATTATTGCAATCAAAAGAGATAAATATAACGTACAAACAAGATGTTGATATCGACATTTCTTTAATTTTGTCCCATTATTTCTATATAGAACTAGTGGGACATTAAACCCTAATATGGTGTGTCAACAGTTCTATAGAACTAAAATTAGGGGGTACTACTGGGATGCACCCGCTAAGATACAAATATACGCATTGTTTTACAATACTATATATTATACACTGTTATTTGATATTAATAATTACAACCATTCTATAACATACGGTACACTGAAAAACCAGCGAATGTAAAGCCGCTAGAAATAAAAGAGAATGTGTATTTCATTTGAGTTTAATCTGAATCCGCTGCGGAGTTAACAACTGCAGGCGTTGAATCAAAAGTTTTAAGTAGAAACCAGCGGCGCAAAGTGTTCATTCCATTGTAATAAAACTTGTTGTAAGTAGTTTAGTTTCGCGATCATCTGCCCTTAAATACAAATCTTCCGGCCGTGGTTCCGAACGGAGCCACCGTTCATCAGCTTGGACATCGCTATGGAAATTCTCTTGATTGCAGTACCTGTCTTAACTGATCATGACTGGGTATGACCTTCTTCTAGAGTTTGACGGCCTCTGTAGCGGAGCATTATGCGCAATGAATATATAAAGCGTAGGTCCTGGGTTCGATTCCCGGATCGGCCGATTAAGATTTTATAAATTGGCACTATCCGACGAGGATGTCCATGAGGATTTTCTGCACCTTGGAAGAAAAAAAGGCCTCTTTATAGAGAGAGACAGAGCGAGAGAGAGAGAGAGAGAGAGAGAGAGAGAGAGAGAGAGAGAGAGAGAGAGAGAGAGAGAGAGAGAGAGAGAGAGAGAGAGAGAGAGAGAGAGAGAGAGAGAGAGTTTATACTCACTATGCTACTATGGTGCAGGATGAATGGTGTACTGGTATTTATGGTGATAATTTTTTATTGACAATGACCGGAGGACATTGACTAATTGTTAGGAGTAGGATGAAATCCACACCCCTTTCGGTTTCTACACGACATCGTACCGGAACGCTAAATCGCTTGGCGGTACGTCTTTGTCGGTAGGGTGGTAACTAGCCACGGTGAAAGCCTCCCACCAGCCAGACCAACAAAAATTAAGAAAAACCTCAATCTGCCCCGCCGGGAATCGAACCCAGGACCTCCGTGTTATACATCCACCGCGCATACCACTGCGCCACAGAGGTCGTCAAAACGTTACCCAACTTGGGCTAAAACTTTACTGACCAGGAAAACAAACGTAATATTACCTAGGACCCGAACCCAAGACGTCGTGTTCAAATAGGCTATCAATGAACCAAGAAGTTAGTCGTTGTTAGGGGCAGATATGATATAACAATAATAATACGTATATCAAATAGTTTATTTTTTGATCTCTAATACCGTAACATTAATATAATTCTATAACAGGACAAAAATATACTACTAATTAAACGTATCAATTGACTCGAACATAAACACATTAAATATACACTTAAATACAGAAAAAAAAAGTGTGCTTACGGATCTAACCGCTGCATTGATCTAACAGTAATAACTCGATTAGTTTCTGAGTAGGGCAAACTAAATCATACTTTATAACTCCTTTGAAAGCTCATCAAAGGAGTTCGAACCTCGAGATTCCTCCTCAGGGTCTACACATGATTGCACAAACATGCAAAAATTAAACTACTAAAGTTTTGATATTTGTTTATTGATCTGTTCGGTAACACAACTCACTCCAATACCTTTGTCTGATTATATAAATAGGTGTCGTATTTTTTAGTTTTATTTTACACTAACGTTTAATTTAGTTGGAAATGTTCTGCCTGCCTTTTGGCTATAAATTTTGTCTAAGTTAATTTTAATATTAAACCATACCATTGATGTATAACTTAAAAATAATGCAAAAACTGACTCTCACTCGGATAGAACTAAAACTTCAAGGCAATGACTATCTACAGATATGCACCTTTTGAATATGTGACTGCTGGTTAAGTTTTGGCAATCAACTGCTTCCGGTATTAGATGCGAAGTTCATAAATTCTTGGTACATAGTAATAATTCCAGGGTTTTTCAAATTAGGTACATTTTCATAACAAGATCCTTAAAACAGTTAGAAATTGCCAATGCATCAATTAAAACAATGTGGTAAAACATTTACTTAGTATCTATAGTTATATAGCCATCAAGGTTATTGGATGATTGATTGATACCTTTATGACAAAAATGCTTAGAGACCAATGCATCAACTTTAATCTTCACATAAAAACTAGAAGAAATTGAAACTGAAAATAGTTAAGTATGGTTTTATTATTTAAAGAGCAACTGATGAGTTTCTTTTTAACTTTTATCCCGGCTTCCGAACCAACTAACAGATGAACTTGAAGTTTTAAAAGGGTTGTATACTAAGCCTACATGAAATAAACGATTTTTGAATTTTAAATCTGCCCTTGTAATTTCCAGATAGATATATTGTATGTATCTCGATATCACAACATAATTCCTAGAGCACCATGCAATGCTAGCTAGAGGTGTGACGATAGTGAGAATGAGCCCAATTAAATGAGATAAGGTTTACATAATACCATTATAATGTATCGCATACCGGCTACGAGAGCCGACATATGTACTCGTATACATACATGAAGTTCGCAGCCGATGAATACTAATAACTAAGAACGGAGCCGCACGTGTTCGCTATTAGATTTGTGTGTGGTCCAAGTTATCTTTTCTATTTCTTCTTACAAGTTTTGTTTTTAGAACCGTAGTGCGATTATGTAATGACGTTTTATAAGTCGATAGAGCGAGTTTCGAGTTCGCCTGTATCTATCTCTATATTTGATACAGAGTTCAAAACACATACAGTCGAATTCTGAACTCACACTGTCAATAAGTTATTGTTACAGAATAGCAAAATAACAATAATAGCAAAAGTGTGTAATACATTTACATTTATTATTATTTACAGATCTTAATTAACAAAGCCGCTGTAAGCTAAGCTTATTTCGCTGTAAGCTAAACTAAATCTAGCCGAATGGAAATCGGGCCTTTCATAGTATTTTAAATGATTAATGAACAAACAAACAGATAAAAAAATGAAAACTAGTTGTTTTTACTATTTAGTTGTTTAGCTTATAACAGGCAATAAGAATGAAGATAAACGCAACAGATTTAAACAATATAAGCGTAAACACATTTTTGTAATAAACACCGAGTAAAATTTTCATCATACCCAAAAAATCATAATTCACTAATTTCGCAAATTCTGTACCTAATTATTCCACGTCATGTACCATTTTGCGTGCCGCCACAAAACCAAAAAGTGTAAAATGTTTGAGCATTAATATTTGTGTATAGCTTAAAATGGATCATTTTATTGTGCGGTTGATTATTTCGTGTTGTCAGCATGGCCGTTATAATGTTTCATTAAAATATATGTTACACGTACTACACGGCCGCTGGGCTTATGTGGTACAAAGCTTTAAGGCATTTTGTTCTGTATTTTTTATTGTGTTCTTAGAATGCAGCAGCGTCATTGTGGGGCTTAGGCGACCGTAGAACTTCAGCTAAAACCACACTCGCAGACCATACAAACCCGGGGGATGAAATAACGTCATCGTTTATCGTCATAATCAGCCGATGGACGTTTAATGCTTGATCTCTTCCGCAAGTATCCAGTGCAATGAAATAAACACGTAATAAAATGGAATGCCTTTATAAAGGTGTTTTCAGTTTGACTCAGATTTTCTCTTTGTAATTAAGGATCGACGGACTAAAAGCCGTATCCAATTATAATACGTCTATTTGGGTTCACCATTAAGACCTGAATTAGTCAACCGTGGCTTTTTATTTTTTTACTGCAAGTACTAAAAAGGTATGAACGTCTCAGATTTTTTCGCTTACGTTCATTACTTGGAGCAAACCCCAATAGTCATATTGTATTAGCATGATTGCGCTGGTTATTAGCATTTATTTAGGAAAGCCTCGTTAAGCCACACGGCTGTAGATGAATATTTTATTCATATTATATCCGAGGGAATGTATCCCGGATGCGGGAACTGTTTCCTTGAAGTAACGCACCTCGTTACAAATTATCTATATACGCATGGTGAAACAATAAAAACAGAGTGTCTGTGTATTTAATACTAGCAGATGCCTGTAACTTTCTTATGCTCCACCTCAATAGAGAGACGAATATCTTAGCATTCCATGGATTCACCGTGCGGGTGCCGGGTCCATCGCGTGGCTGAGAGAAAAACTCCGAACAGAGCCCGAGACTTGTGACACGGGTGTAGGTTTAAGGGTACCCTTAGTGACGCGCGTCAACACTCACCTCCTCTGTTCAAGTTATTCTCCCTGCCCAACCATATTCGGAAGGACCCTACTAGTGCAGCTTTGGACACTCGTTCCAATATGGAGCTTACTGCACTTCTAGTAAGGCCAAGGTCTTTTAGCAGGTTGTGGAGAGACTTCGCTGGTATACCCCTCGCACCCACTTCTACCGCGTATAAACTAACCACATAGCCATTTTTGGTTAGTTCATTAGTAAGGTCATAGTATTTATTCACTTTGAATACATGGTCTTTAGGGATGTTTGTTTCCCACGGCACTGTAAGCTCAACAAGTACTATACGTTTGATTTGTTTGGAAGAATATGTCCGGTCTAGATGTCGTAATAGCTAAGTCTTCCGGGATTTTATAGTGCTTTTCATACGTATCCATTAATATAGTCCAATCAGGAGCAGAGTCCAGAATTGAATAAGGCTTGCTGGTGGAATTTGTACTTGAGCCTGCTTTAACGAAGTTAGTTTGTCTTTTATTCGTCGTCAACCCTTTTTGAGCTCTAGCTACTGAAAGGCTTATAGCTTCACGTATGATTTCTAATACTCTGTCGTGGCGGCGTGAGTAGAGACCCCTGTCCAGGAGCATCTTGCATCCTACCAATAAGTGCCTTGCAGTGCCCACTGCCTCACCACAGGTATAGCAAGATTTTTCCGAGGCTTTTCCCCATCTTACTAGGTTACTCTGATCTGGGAGAGTCAGTTGAAAGGCATTAAGATAAAATTTCAATAAGGCAGGAGACCAATCGTACAGCAAGGCGCGCCACTTCAGAGCCAGAGGGATGCAGAACTCGCCTAAGTTTAACCACTCGTTTTGCATTTCTAGGTTCATGGCATGCACTTTGTAGTTGTCGTCCTCATCTTGTTTAAGAAAAGATTTTATTATGTCTTGGTCTTCCTTTTTTCGTCTTGCACCCAACCCGGTTCTATTTACCTGAGCCCCTGCCATAAATTGTTTGTAAAATTGAAGCCTAGAGTCAAGTTTTCCGGCACCCTCGTCTTTAGGAAGTGATGCAACTAGTTCGTCCTGGGACTTAACTAGAATGTGCGTTCTGGTAACCCTGAGGTGTTTATAGAGTTCCGATGGCCTTTTTAGTTTTAACCCAAAATTATTGTAATCTCTGAATAGAGTTGAAGGGTCAGCCGAGAGTGCTAGACCAAACCAAGACTTCAATGTTTTTATGACATTTGCATCTAGTTTTGCCAGATGGGTTCTGCCAATATCATAAACGAGGAATGGCCAAGTCAGACGTGAAGTGAGATAGTTGTCATAGACCCACGCTTTTTTATATTGTTAATGGGCTGTTGGTCTACCTTATTGAGGTCATTTATGAAGTTATCGACGACTACCTCAAGGGATGGAGTGCGTCCTTTGTAATCAATCTTTCTACCGAGGAACTTAAAAGGCAATGCTTCAGCAATGATGGTTACACTTTGGCCACTAATAGAGAGACCCGGATCATAAGATGTAAATTTAGTATTTCGTCTCCCCAGACATAGACAGTGACATTTGCTTGGCTTTACCCTCAGCCCACCAGTCCATGAGCAGAACTCATCCACTACATTCAATAGCTCCTGACAATGTTTTGGGTTTCGTGTCAGTAAAGCAAGGTCATCTGCAAAAGCTAAGATGGACTCTGTATATTTATTGTTAATTTTAAACCGATAGCCCCATTTCTTTTCTTGAACAATTAATTTATCTATTAGAATATTGATGACTACATTAAAAGCTATTGGGGATAAGCAGCAACCTTAAAAAGAAATGTTTGAAGAAATATCTTTAGTTGTTTCTTAACACATATTGGTACGAGAACATTGTATAAATATACACGTTATCGTTGTTTTCTTTTCTTTTTTTTTCTCTTTCTTGCTAATATTATATTATTTCTTACTAATATTATCTTATTAATGCTGTTATCACATAAATAACATATCTTTTCCTTTTGTTTATGTACAAATCTTCGGCAATGTATTGTCTATTGTTACACATGTATTTTTTCTTTAATGTAAAACTTTTTACTTGTAATGACTGTTTTTGCCAAAATAAAATAAAATAAACTTTCATTGCGCGTAATATTCTAATTTTTACCATGAAACAAACATGCCTGAAAGTGGTACTATATTATATTAATCATCATAATTACATCAGCTAAAAGAACGTTTATTGAAGGACATAGGCCTTTTAAGAACTTCCAAACTCAACAATGCTGAGCCTCATGTGGTTAGCAACATGTTCAATGTCGTCAATCCACCTGGTGCGGGGTCGTCAGTCCAGTACCTTGAGACCCCAACGCCCATTGTATTAATGAGCTATCAGCTCATTAATACGATTTCTAAACAAATAAATAAAAATTGAATTATCTAAATTACAACTTGTACTTACATTAAAGAATAAAAATGCTCTATATAAATTTCTTACGGACAATACATTTTATGACATAAATGAATACTTTTCTTTTTAACATAAATCTTAAATTAAATTTAATTTAATTGTATCTTTTATTGAATGTATTTTTTGTGATTATATTAATCTTAAATGTTTATTATATGTTTCTGAAAACGTTTAAAAACTTATAATATTAATAATTTGCATGCCCAATGGGTGTGGTACAATAGGCTTAAAACTAGTTATTTAAGACCATTGTAAATACCCTATAATTATGATTATGATAATTTAAATATTTTTTCTGTTTGTCTATTTGTACCGGCTAATCTCTGAAACTATCAGACAGATAGTAAATTTTTTTTATTGTATATGATAGCTATACTCATGAGGAGTTATAGGCTATTTTTTATCTGGATATTCCCACGGATACGGGAACTGCTAGGCAGGAGAAACCGCGGGCTTCTGCTAGAATATTAACAAAGAGCTTATTGTATGGAAAGGTCCTGAGCTGTGTACAACCGGAGTGAATTAGCAGATTCGATGATACGTATTTGCATTGTTCTAAAAAGGAATTTTGGCACAATAGTCGGCATTTCTTTCATTTCATTCCATTCCGTTCCAAATTAAATCTGACGAGGGTGTGCAAAATTTATAATTTTAGAGGCATCTATTTCATTTTTAACCGACGAAAAAAAATGGAGTACATTCTCAATTCGACACGTATATTTTTTTTATGTATGACCACGCATAACTTTTTACAGAGTTGTCCGATTTTGATAATTCTTTTTTATTAGAAAGGGCACACTTCCAGGGTGGTCTCATTGTCATCATTTTAGGATCAGATGATGATATCCTGGGGAAATTGAAGGAACTCTTCAAATTTTGGAGGCACGCATACAGCGATTTCGGATTTTGTCTCGATATCGGTACCTTTTTGGCTACTAGTGCCGTATAATATACTATGACAGTATAGTACGAGTACATTACGTGGCGATAAATCACTAAAAAGTGAGAAATAAATTTTTTTAACAAAAAATAGAACCGACTCAAAACGCACTAAAAAGTAAAAAATAACTGTGTCATTTAGTTGCTTTAATTTACTTAAGCATATCTAGGAGTCGGTGCCAGCCAAGGTTTCTACTTCAAGAACATTACCTAGAACCCAGAAACTGCTTTACTACGTTAAATAAATGTTCCTTTAACTTGCTGGCACCGACTTCATAGATATGCTTAAGTAAATTAAAGCAACTAAATGGCACAGTTATTTTTTACTTTTCAGTGCATTTTGAGTAGGTTCTATTTTTTGTTAAAAAATTTTATTTCTTATATGTCATGTCATCGAAATTTTTTAAGCCTTCTAGAATTGTGTAGTCGCGTAAATACACCACGCCATAACTTTTATAGTAGAAGCCAACCAATCTAATGTTATAGTACAGTTGGTATAGATAATGCCTATCCCCGGATTTAGTTATTTTTTTGTAAACTTTATTTCTTTTTAAATCACCCTTTTATATAAATCAGTAAAGAAAATATACAGTCAAGCCATTTTCCATTTTCAACGTTAGTCCCACTAACAAGGAACAGAAGTTTATATTTAATAACTACGTCATTTACTTACTTTAATTTACTTAACCACATCTATGAAGTCGGTGCCATCCAAGTTTAGGTAAAGACTTTAAAGTAGACAGGTGGCACCGACTTCATAGACGTGATTAAGTAAATTAAAGTAAGTAAATGATGTAGTTATTTTTTACTTTTTAGTGCGTTTTGAAGGCGTTTTTATTTTTTGTTAAATTTTTTTTATTTCATACTTTTTAGTGCTTTATCAACAACGAACATACTAATAAACCTACTCGAACTAAACCATAAGTACCAATATTCACTACCTACTTATAACATTCCGACGTCCCTGCAAAAGTGAATATAAAGTTTGAAGAGTTTCCTCGAGTTTTCGTAGATCTCATCATTGGATCATGACATAGTAAACATTAAACTAACTGGAAACTATAACCTTTCAAACTTCTTATTGAGACATAAATTAATCGAGCCCAATCACAAAGAAGCTACTGTAAACCGTTAAATAGCTCCCTCAACTGTCCTTCTTCTTCACCGCCAGACCCTCAATGACAGTCACAGCCCATCTAAATATAAAGTTCTCATTGACACAAATTAATCGAGCCCAAACACAAGGTAGCTACTGTAAACCGTTAAAGAGCTCCCTCAGCTGTCCCTCGTCTTCATCGCCAGACCCTTAATGACAGTCACAGCCCATCTAAATGTAAAGTTCTCATTGAAACAAATTAATCGAGCCCAAACACAAGGTAGCTACTGTAAAACGTTACGGAGCTCCCTTAACTGTACGTCGTCTTCATCACCAGACCCTCAATGACAGTCACAACCCATCTAAATGTAAAGTTCTCATTGAGACAAATTAATCGAGCCCAAACACAAGGTAGCTACTGTAAAACGTTACGGAGTTCTCTTATATATAGATCGGCTTCATCATCAGATCGACTCCAGACCTTCGTCAAATTGTAGTGCTTTTAAATACTTATCGGAAAAATTAACAAACGTACTTGTTGTCCCTACAATTTTTGAAAGTTCCCCTCGTTTTCTCCAGGATCCCATCATCAGATCCTGGTTTCCTTGTCATGGTACCACCACCGGACTATCTTCTTTCCAACAAAAAAAAAATTATCAAAATCGGTTCATAAACGACGAAGTTATGCGCGAACACACATAAAAAAAAAAAAAAAATACGGTCGAATTGAGAAACGCCTTTTTTTTTGAAGTCGTTTAAAAATAGTTATAGGTATAGAAAACGGTAGTATATAAACTCTCAAATATAGATTAGAGATGTCCTTATTGAGTAAGTAAGATAGCTTCATAGGTAGTTTTTAAAGAAGGTAGCGGAGAGTTTTCCTTTCATTCCGCAAAGTTCAAGCCATTGTCATTGCGAGCTGCGCTGTGATTAAATCAAGAAACTTGCCCATTCGGATGTTGGCCAACTTCCTGATTATCCACTCATTCTAAAATGTATCTTAAGGGGAATTGATACTGAAACATTTTTACAAACTTCCTTCTCTCTATTGAAAAATACCATTTGTTTAAGCGTCAGTATGACAAAAGTATAAGAGGTAGTAATATGCCAGTTGATGCGGTGGTCAGGTCAGGTCTATATGGCTTTTGATCACGAGGTGTTGAGCTTATGTATTAGGTTGGATAATGAAGTATTTCCTTTCTTTCGAGAAACCCTTAGTAAAGAATTTTAGCTCTGAGTTGTGAAAAATGTTTATACTTACTCACACACAACTTATTTAATTTTCTTTTAAAAATATTAATAAACAAAAACTATATTTTCGCAGTTCTCCCTTAGAGAAGAAAATAAAATAATCTATTTATTTGTTACTCGTTAATCGAACTTTATAAACAAGTATTACCAACGCTATTTAAAATAAATATTATTTACATACAAAAGTAAATGATGTAACGACGGCACATCTAGGAAATAATGAAAGTGCATTCCGTGAGCATTCGCCTGAACAAGTTCGTGTAAAACTCGGAATAGGTCTGCAGAAAGGCAAACTAAATTGGATTCTTGATTCACTCCAAGTAAAGAGAAACAAAACTAAACGAGAAATGTTTACTTAGTGCTTGTGTAAAACATTTATGTGACGAGATGCTTTCACAAAGCAAAACTCGCTATATGTGTTTTTTTTAAAGATTAGACAGTATGTTTTCTTAAAACTGCTTTTATAGTAGGTGGCAATTCGAATGATAACAAAATGTTTTATGAAAATAGTTAAGGTCGATAATTTAACGTGGTAACGTCACTAGAAAAATTCATGAAAAATTGAAAGTGTCACAAACTGAACATTTAGGCCCATCGTACCGCTCTATCGTTTGTTCAACTTTCGGCTTAGACATAACATTTGAAAGTATGACTCATACTTTTTCTTGCGTCTATCGATTATAAGACGACGTCAAAACCAGGGAATACAGGTTGGCATTGCAGCTACAATTTACTATCTCATAAGTTCAATTAACATTTTTTTCACTACACTACCGTAAAAGGAGAAAAGGCACCATTTTGTACCTCAAAAAGGTGCCTTTTCTCCTTTTACTGAGGTGCGTTTTGAGATTTCCCTTTATGTGTAACACAAAGTATCAATCGTCTGTGTTTCAAAGTAAGTACAAACCAACTCCTTTGAAATTTACTTCTGTAGTTGTGTACCCAACACCACAAATAATGATTTCTTCATACCCAACTAACCTTCACAAACTCGTTCATTACACAATGACTAACAATTTATATAAAATACTTTATAATAGTGTGTTGATTGTTTCAATTGACTCGTCCATCAATTCTGAGACCGCCTATTCAAAGGTGACTACGTCAAAGAGCAGGTTAAGTGGTTAATAATAATTAGCAAAGCTCGGCAAGTAACTGCGGTGAATTAATCACCGCTGAGTCGACCAAAAGATAATTGGTGTGAGACCACAGTACCCACTGGCATACACCGGAATATAAAGGCATCTCTGAATGGTTTGTCATATTCATACTTGCATATCATTAAAACTAGGGTTTGATAGTAGAAGTCAAATTTAAAGTCAAAAATTTTGTTGAAAACGTACGTAATATTATCAATATTTAAAATATTATTGTTACATAAAGTTGGACGGCGACATGAGCCTTACCCAGGCAATACATCGATATCGATGATTTTTGTTCTCGCCATCTCATACACGTACTGTTGTTTTCTCTCTTATAATCTGTTATAACCTCATCATAATTGATCAATTCGTTTACTAGCTAGAAGCTACGACGCTACAGACACAAATAGACACGTAAAAAAACAAACCCTCTTTATTACGTTGGGGTTAATAAAATATGTTATAACCAAGGCAAAGCGCAGTGTCGTGTCCTCATTTTTGCTAATAGCAATTATGTCTTTATTTTACCATTACTATAGTACAAAGTACACATATTATTCAAAACGACGTTTATGATGCCACTTTTTAACCGACGAAAATAAACGGAAGAGGTTCTCAATTCGACACGTATATATATATATATATATATATATATATAAGTGTAAGTATTTACTATGAGAGTTTTACGATTTTGCACGTAATTCTTCTAAAAAGTAAGAAAGGAAAAATTTCAACGAAAAGTGTTCTACTGTCATCATGTTAAAATCTAAAAATATATCCTGGGACATTTAGGTGCTCTTAAATTTTATAAGCATACTTGCAGCGATTTCGGTTTTACTGTAAGAACATTACCTAGAACCCACAAACTGCATTACTACGTTAAGTAATGTTCCTTACGTGGCGATAAAAAGTAAGAAATAATATTTATAAATTTTGTATTTGTATAAAATAGAAATGATGACAAAATTTGTAGTTGACAAACTTGACTCGCCGTTTGGCTATCTTATTGACAACAGCCTAAGACTGAACAAATTGCCCAACTCGTTTTGCACCATATTAAGTATCATCAGGAACGTTTCATTTCCACTTCTTACATCCCCTGTCACACCTTCATATCCGGGGATGAATCAAATCGCACCTTCTTACGGGGTTGAGATTTGTATTCGCAGGGGAGTTATAGAAATTCGCTTAAAATATTATGTACTTACTGCGGTTTTGTTTGCTTTTATAAAGACATTCTCAAACAATTTCATTAATTCTTTAAATCCTGTAACAGACTTTTTTACTAGTTAGCCATTGGAAAGTCACGTCTGTCAGGGACTATTGACTCTATTACAAACCTCTGACGCAAAAAGGTGTTATATTAGTGTGATTTCTGTGTGTGTGTATGTCTATCTGTGGCATCGTAGCGCTCATAATTATGGATGGACCGATTTTTATGCGGTTTTTCTAATTTGAAAACCAGTTTCCTGGTGGTAGTTTTTAGCTGTTGATGTAAATGCGGACCAAAATGGCTACCGTTACAAAATGGCAGATTACATATATTTTTTTAACTCCCTCAATATGGGTATCAAATGAAAGTGCTTTACGAGTCGAATACTATGAAAATTATCAAATCCGGAATGGTCGCTACCAAAGAATGACGAATAACAACTTTGTTGGATTTTTTTTAAAATTGCAATTTAATCTTGTTAATAATAATAGGCCAGTGCCCGCTCAATACAAATATAATTATTTTATCACCTCAATTAAACTATGCAAGTATTTTAAACCAATAAGTGATACTTGCACAGAAACATCTTTACTTCGGTATTTGAATAAAAATACGACTTTAAAAAGAAATCTAATATTTAATTGGATACATACTAGTACCTACTCTGATGATAGAAAAAGAGAATGGGCAGAAAAGGTAACGTTTTGTAAAAATGTCTAAATTTTACATTTCAGTGCATCTCAAGTCTCAACACATTTCTATTTATTAGTCACTAATATACTTATTAGACTCAAACAAGGTTAACCCGTCAAATCACATCACGACCCAGACGCATGCCAACAACATTGGCTGGCGGAATATGATTTGTCTCTGGCAAACGTAATAACGGTCGGCTAATCTAGTAAAACACCGCAAATCGATGTTCTAACATGTTTTCTAACCCTCGCGTGTCACCCTCGCATTCCATCGCTCATCCACCATGGCTCGTGATGGTGCTGTGTGCATTGTGTCGCGCCGGTTTTTGTGACGGACGGCTTACTTGTTTTTGTCTACACTAGTATTATAATCTTACAGAAGAAACTTGGACTAATCGAGATGCAAAAGAGTTCTGATTGAAACCCGTGAATAGACCATTGGTATAGAGCTGCAAAACACAAAATACTCGATTTTGAAATGCTTTTCTGTCTCGGAATATTTATTTTCATCGACGATTAGTTGCAAGTTTGGCGGTATTTTACAGGATATATTTCGGAGAGTGCTCTGAGGAGTTGTTTGACCTCATTCCTCCTTCACCCTTTTATCACCGCACTACAAGACACCGGCTGGGATTTCATCCCTATGTCGTTGATGTTCCCAGAACTCGTACAAAGCGTTTTGCGTCATCATTTATTATACGCATTGCAAAGGTATGGAATGCCCTTTCGATATCAGTTTTTCCTAATTCATATAACTTGGGTATCTTTAAAACAAGAGTAAATAGGCATTTTCTAAGCAAGCGCGCCCCACCTTAGACCGCATCTACACTTACCATCAGGTGAGATCGTTTTCAAGCGCGAGCTTATTGCAGATAAAAAAAAGAATTTGAAAAGGACATTAAAATAAATTAAATTAAAATAGAGAAACGTAAATATTTGCTTCGTTTAAATGATGTTTGAAGAAAAAACCTGCAAAATAAACTGAATGTTATACAGGTGTTTGCCGATTCCTTTAAGAAATCGATTTAAATTAATGCAAGAAACAGTTGAATTTCTTTACTCTGAGCAAATGCATCCTTAATAAAGAAGGATGATGTAAAATAAAAATAAATCATTGACCGTTCATAAAACGGTCTAACGTATTATTTGTTAAGACGTCTTTTAACAATGGACCCCCGCAAATTCCAACACCACATCGGGGGCTGTAATCGATTCGGCAGCGATTTTCTTCTTGACAGCCCAATCACAGCGCGATCGACAGGAGAGCGTGTATCGCTGTGTTGATGGGCCTCATACTTGATGTGTATATCTGCGGGCGGTGATTCGTGTTTAGTGGGGAGATTACTCATTGACCTTGGAGCGCGACGGGGAAAAGGGGAAATCAAAAGAAAGATTTCATTTATAGGTTTTAGTGGCATGTTTTACGAGTAGTTTGGACCTTTTTATGTTAATCTAATCTTAAATCTAAGTCTAATTTTAAAGTGCCTACATATTTTCATTACTCGTTACCTTTAAAAGACTTTTTCTAAAGATAAAATATATGGAAAATGCGTTCCTAGGCTATTTGCGAGATGCAGTTGTTCCAGTTTGGTGTTGTGTTGCAATTTCAGTCTAGTTATGTTCTCTGTAAAATTTTTTGTGATTGATAACAACTCATGTAAAAAAATGAAGAATTTGTCTGTAAAGTAACTCTGAGTAGAACGTTATGAGTTAATCAGTACCTAAACGTACTCGTACAATAGTTTGTAGTACAAAGTCTAAACTTGGTAGGCAACATATATGGTACATAAAAAATGTCTTTATTTTTATTAATAAAAGTTTTAAAAATACAATATAATTATGTAGGTTATTAGTACTATATTTACATATTTTTACACACAAAACATTACACGGTACATTTAATTTAGGCAAATAAAAAATGTCCTTATTTTTCTTAAAAAAAGTTTTAAAAATACAATATAATTATGTAGGTATTTAGTGATATATTTACATATTTTACACACAAAACATATTTACATAAGACACGTATAGATAAATATTATTATTAATAATGAGATTGAAGACGACGATAACTAGAACATCCCAATTAATTACTCTAACGAAACTCCGATATTATTTAATGAGAGCCATAATTCAATATTTAGAAACTTCGCCAACAAAAGGCCCCGCGCGAAACAGCTTAAAACTCATCAGACAAATTAAATTCACAAATTAATTTTGATACTAAAGTTAACCCTTATTTAGCTTAAAATTAAAATGACAAAATCAATATCAAGGTGGTTATGTTAGCAAATAGCTTTCGCCTTTGAGTCACGAGACAGAATTTCGTCTTTTTACAAAATGTTCATAGCGTCGTTACGGAGAAAAGAACGCAAATATTGAATTGGGAACGTAGTAGCTTTAGGAGAAAACAGACGTAACAAAGGTCCAAACATTAAATCACTAAGTATAAAGTATACTATTTTTAAATTTGCTTTTGGAAAAATTGGGAAAATTATCAGTCCTTAACCGCTGGATACTTTAGATTTGCGACAATTAATCAAGTTCATAATACAAAAAAATGGATAATATATCTGAGCATTAGATCCTGCTACTTTTTTGTTGATTGGTAAACGATTTGCGACAATTAATCAAGTTCATAATACAAAAAAATGGACTATATATCTGAGCTTTAGATCCTACTACTTTTTTGTTGGTTGGTAAACGAAGCTGTTAGAAATTTGGGTTGTGCTTTTGATATTATGTTTTTGATACTCAGGGGGTGTTAGGTTTCGTTACGGAAATTCTGACTCGTTCCACTAACCAGCTAAAATAGCTTAAAAATCTCAAGACTTCACTTAACAGATGACATTGCAGGAGTTGGCATCAAATAAGGAAATCTGCCCAAAGCTGCTGTGATCTGAACTCTGTTGTTCGATTTATTCGTGTAGTAATCAGCATATTTCTTTGCAAAATAACAAGATAAATATTCTACTCATTTATCTTCTAAAGAAAATCTGCTGATTTCTTTCTAACTTTACAACAAGTTTGTAGAACCACGGCTCGGATTGTAATAAGTAAAAATTTAAAAATAAATTAAAACCAATACTAATTCAATGCATTCATGCAGTTTAAATGAAAATCCTTTCCGATTTCAAAGCGAATGGAAGGTTCGCGGAGCTGCAGTGAAGAGCGGAGCAATAAAAAACTACTTAGAATAATGAAATCAACGCTTCTGAGAAGCATCTAAAAAGAGAATACAATTAAGCAAAGAATTTTAGCGCTAAATTGCAGCAAGATCTCTTATTCATGCTCAAGGATGAAAAGTAACGTGGCACCTTCGAGAGGATACGATGTTGGTACGATTCTCTTTCTCAAAGAACACGACCAGGTGGTCATTATTTGTTAGTTGATAATTTTACAAAATAGTTTTTAGTTTGATTTTTGAGTAAATTGCCACGATTTAAACGAATTTTTAGCAGTAACAAATAACAAAACACAAAGGATTTTGTCACTAAATAGCAGAAAGATCTCTTATTCATGCACACCTTCAGTTTTTATAGCGTTGTTTTTTGCTAAAGAACTGGGCCCGGTGGTAGTCGGATTCTAAGACTAAGACTTAAGTGAACAAGATCTAGTGGCCAAATTATTTTAGCTATTCTTTTTTTTATTGACTACAAGTTGGCTCTTGACTGCTGTCACACCTGTTGTTAAGTGATGATGCAATCTAAGATGGAAGCGAGCTAACTTGTTAGGAGTAGGATGAAATCCACACCCCTATCGGTTTCTACACGACATCGTACCGGAACGCTAAATCGCTTGGCGGTACGTCTTTATCGGTAGGGTGGTAACAAGTCACGGCGAACGCCTCCCACCTTTCTGGTGTTATAAATGATGTAATTAACTTTAATTTGTTTCGTAATGTCGACTTGGTTTGGTGAGTAAACTTGTTGCTCATTGATTTAAAATACTTAACGATTGCTTTAACGAATTTTACTATTATATAGCGAAAATAGTGCTCGCGTTTTTCTACGCGGTACTTCTAGATTTATTACTAAGATTGTGATAGAGCAAAATTTGATTATCAGCACTAAAAATGATATGAATTAAAATTTTAAATTATTCTTAAATATGTTTTTCTTCTTTTTGGATCATGTACATAATTAGCAATAAAATAGAACCGACTCAAAACGCACTAAAAAGTAAGAAATAACTGCGTCATTTAGTTGCTTTAATTTACTTAATCATATCTATGAAGTCGCTGCCAGCCAAAAAGTTTTTTTCTTGCTTTTTAGTGATTTATCGACACGTAACCTACTCGTAGTATACTATTATAGTACATTATATCACTAGTAGCCAAAAAGCTACCGACACTTACACAAAAACCGAAATCGCTGCGAGTTTGTCTTTAAAATTTGAAGAGTTCTTTAAATTTTCCCAGGATATCATCATCAGATTCTAATTTTATGACTATGGGTAGTGTGCCCATTAAGTATCAAAATCGGACGCCTCCGTAAACAGTTATGCGTGGTCATATATAAAAAAAAACAAATATACCCGTCGAATTGAGAACCTTCTCCGTTTTTATTTGCCGGTTAAAAATAAAATTCTTTTGCATCTTACTTCACCTGGCTTAAGATGTTATGGAGTCTTCAGTCATCTTAGCATTGTTTCAAAAAAACACTTAAACGTCTATCTAATCTTAGTGGTCTCTAGGAAGCAGTGACTGGCAACTCGGCACATGATTTCTCATACTTTTTTTATTTTGGAAAACCAACCTCTGATACGCTAATACATGTTAAGATTACACTCATTCAAGGATATCTTCTATAAATGCTCAGCTAATTTAGGTTTTCACAACTTTCACAATATAATGTTAAAATATAGTTGTCAATGCATAATGTTTACAATAGTAATTAATTAATTAAAATAGGCAAAACACAAATATAGCAAAATTACAAATTAAATTATATAAAACAAATGATAATTAAATACTAAACACTAAGAAACAAAGCGTTAGACTTAACAGTAATCATTACAAGAAATTGGTAAATGTCAAAAAGAAGAATTCATTATTCTACAAGGATTAATTCTCCAAGGATTATTACTAGTCAATATATTTTTTATCATTCATTTATTTACATTTCTTTTTAAATTTTCAACAATGCTATATAAAACAATTATAAAAACACTATTAAAAATTTATAAAAAAATCATTCAAAACATGGTTTCAAGAATTACTGTCTCTCCTGAACAATTATGCCAAAGCTTTTTAATTATTATAGAAATAATTGATCAATTTCACATGGCGGTAATCTCATGAGCAAGGTCAGTATATATCATCATGTGGAACAGTGATATCAACAATCATTGCACGGCGCGTTAATCGATCAATTATCACTATATCAGGTCTATTGGCTACAATATACCTATCAGTTATAATTGTTCGATCCCAGTAGAGCAACGCACTGCTATTTACAAGAACTGACGCTGGGTCGTACCTATAGTAAGGCACCTCAGAATCGACAAGGCCATAATTATGTCTGTGCAAGTATTCGCCATTAGCAAGAAAATATGTCTGAGGGATTCCCCAGGTTGATGACACGCTCGACATATTTGCCATCTTTCATAATATGTTTCCGGTAGTTTCTCGTCTTGATAACCTCGTCCATAATTGCACAGACAAAACCCTCGGTTTCCCCAAAGATAATGTTATTTGATCTACATCCGCCCCTTGTAGAAACGTCCATGCAACTCCTTACTCTTCCATATCGCCACACGATCTGAGTTACTAATTACTTTAGGCTTACGCCAGTTCTCTTTGCCAAGGGATAGTGGGGTAAAACCCTTGTCCACTGCAACGACATCCTTAAAAATAATCTCTGAGATTGCACACCTCACCTCATATTATCAATATATTATTATTAGAAATCAAAACATTTAATACCGTCCTCCTGAAGTCAGAGTAATTATTATGGAATAGATCAATTTCAAGGTTAGGTCAAGGTCAGAAAATGATATAACTACTGGTGACTTCCTTAAGAAAATAATAAAAAAAAATACGCTAAAGTGAAGCGAAAATGTTTCAATTTTAGCTCTCATTTATTTTTCTCGTTATTTAATGTGATTGAATCACATTAAATAACGAGTAAAACACAAGTTTCCAAAAATTGCCGGCCACACATGTATGGGAAATTGCCGAATATCTAGCCCGCTTATGTCATAGCTTTTTAAGGGTGTTAAATATAAATTCACTTTCTCGTTCGTCCTTCTACGAATGAGCCATAATTCAGAAGTAGTTCGTGTCGTGATAAGCGTGATCTTTACGTTTTCATAAACGAATGGAACTTTTCTCATTTCAACTTCTTCTTTTTTATCGCGGCGATCTTTACTACGGGCTCAACGGTAGAGCGTTCGCACACTTCAGGAAGTTTAATCATTAATATCATAATGTGCCTATTAGAGCATACGCACACAATATGTCATGTTAAATATTATATTATCAGCTTCTTCTATAGTCCAGTGGTTACCATTTGTGGCTCCGGATGTTGAGGTCCTGTGATGGATCTATTGAGATAGAAATATTGAGCTTTACTTTCTTACAAACAATTTCTCCGTAAAAATTCTCAGCTCTCGTACACCTTCATGTCTCCGAGAGCAAGTTAAGCAGACGGACCATGTCATTAATACTAGTACCACTGCATCCAGAAAAATCTTCATCATTAATAATTAATCCTTCAGACATTTGTAGAGTATATTTTTAATTCAAATTTTCAAGCCTTTGGCCATTGTTTTGAAGATTCTTACAATGGCCAATTTGACATATATTTTATTGCACTGTTCATTTAACAGAGATGCATTATTCCAATAAATTATGTTTACAGCCAATTTCATAAAACTTTTATCGGATACAAAAATAGCGATCAATCAGATCAGACAATTTCCCCACTAAAATAAATATTATAAGTGATACGTTTTTTGTGAAATGTAACTGATACGGTGTATAATTGAGCGATCCATCACACGCTGTCTATGAGTGGGTGCCATCGTGTGACGGATCCAACAGATTGATAAACGACATGCGGACAAGCAGATGGAGAATCTCTGTGTGTGATTGATTTTATTACTGGATTATTACATTTTGACACGGCCATATTGTATAAACGTAAGGCTCAACTCACATTGGCGCAAAGCCGAAGTGTCGCTTTATGTTTTTCAACTACACCTCATAGACATAATCACGCGACGATGCTCGCGTTAGAATAAGATATTATGACAGACTGTCACTATCTTAATTCATGAGTGTCAGGGGATTTTCAAAATGTTTAAGTTAATAATAATTGTCCGAACAATTACATGGGCGTTCTAAAAATACATCATAACTTCGCAAGGGCATACAAGGTGAGAGCGGCACTTCGTAGGACGTGACGTGTCAGTCAACCTGTGGGGCAAGTGCGAGTTTTTCACCAAGCGACTGCGTAAAAACGTAGTCACTCATTACGTCAAATTATACAGCAAAAAAACCGTTTACTCTCACTATAACTAGATGGAGCTACTAAATTTGCGTTACGTTTTTACGCAGTCGCTCGGTAACAAACTCACACTCGGCATTCTGAAACGTAGGTGTTAAAGTATTTGCCTGTAATTACACCTGCAGTCATATTCTTTTAAGTCGGTACATAATCCATAAAAACATAATAGAAAACTAAAGAGGTTTATAGTAGCGCAAGAAAATTCATCTCACAAATGTAACGATATTTCATTCCAAAAAGAAATAATCAGAAGTTCTTGTAAAAATATCTCTTAAAAATAATTTTAGATACTCGAAAATATTTTCGAGTGCAAAGTGTCTGGAATGACGAAATTTAAACCACTTATTTTCACAAAAAATGCTCTACACGAGTTTTCATGTGATTTTCTTTTTCGCGACATGCTTATTTCGGTAACATTTTTCACCTGCAAAATAAGGTTTATGTTCTGAAAAACTAATAATTTATTTCATATATTTTTTGGAAAGTCCTGCGGAGACCACATTACTGCCATGTTATGGCATTTATTACTGCTTTATTTACATAATATTGCGTTTAATTATGAACTTTGCTTCGCTAAGTTTATTTTTAGAGGTGGAAATATTATTATTATACTCATAAAGATAATGTAGACCTCACATTTTAAGCGTATATGACATACACAATAGGTTATAAGTTTAAATAATAAAATTAATTATGACATCAAAAGCGGCGTCCATATGAAAAAACTTTAAGGTGCGTCTATACATAACAGCTGAAAACAAGCAGAGCTTCTTTGCTCGTCGTCCTTCGCGGTGGTAATTGTGTGCCTTTGAGTTCGTCAAAATCTGCCAAATGTTGGAGACAGTCGAGCACAAGCCTTACGCTCGTCACGTCGAGGCCGCTCCACTCGTGTTCGGCTTGTGCTCGGCTCCTGTTCAGCCTCTAAGGCCTGTGTGCACCAAGATTTCGGTTATCATAACCAACGGTTAACATAACTTTACTATAAATTTACTGTTCACGACAACCCGTACGCCAGTTAAGAACGTAAGCTCGGTTAAGATAACTGCCCGGTTTACGTCCTTAACCGGCGTAAGGGTTGTCGTGAACAATAAATTGTATGGTTAGCTTATTTTAACCGTTGGTTATGATAACCGAAATCTTGGTGCACACAGGCCTAAGAGTAGACGCTTTAGGAAAAACATACATTTGAAAAACTTATTTACTATGATGGACATTTTGTTATAATTCATTCACACTTCTACGAGTACTTAAATAATTGTAGTCGAGGACTGTCTTTACGATGAAAGGAATTGATACTATATCATATAGATACTGCAGGTACGAGTTTCCTGTTTTAAGAAAAGTGCATTGGCAAATAGGTCACAAAATATAAATCCATGGATTTATGGATATATCCTAGAATAACGTTGTTTTTTAAAGAAAATCGTACATTGTCGCTGGAAATATAAAAGTGCAAGAACTGTAAGTGAATGAAACTAGAAAAGATGGTAGGTAAAATAATTGCGCCAATCAATTGTGGTTAAACTTGTTAATTAAGATGACAAATGAAAAAATAAACGTTTATACGTTGTATAATATTAGGCACTATTATACAGGTTACTACTATACCTCTGTATATAATTGCCCATCCGTAGGTTAAATCGCCCTCAAGTGAGAAGCCTATTCGATAAATCAAAACAACGTTTCAATGCGCAATTTTTGCATTCGCGGCTCTCGGGGTAGTGTGCGATCACTTCAATAGCCACCAGTGTGCGTGTAGTCGGTAACATTGAATTTTTAACAGAACGTTGCAGCATCTCCGACTGTTAGGCGAACATTTTTAAAACCGCGTCCCGTTTGTATACGTGACTCCATCACGAGCAAGTTCATAGTGGAGCGAAATATTTATGAGGGAACCTGTTTTAAGGCTTTTTTTGTAATAAACATACATCTTTTTTCCTTTAAACCAGGTTACGTGGCAGTTTTCGAGACGTGTTCTAAAGGCGTTATTCCATTTGTGTGTACAATATAGGTGAGCTCTGCGATTTGTTGCCTTTGATTGACTTGAGAGAGAAGGCCCGGTGTTGCAATGGGCCATTAATAAGAATTTTTAACAAAAAATAGAATTGACTCAGAACGCACGCAAACGCATAATTTACTTAAGCATATCTATGAAGTCGGTGCCAGCAAGTTTAAGGAACATTTATTTAACGTAGTAAAGCAGTTTGTGGGTTATAGGTAGGTAATGTCCTTAAAGTAGAAACCTTGGCAAGCACCAACTCCTAGATATGCTTAAGTAAATTAAAAATTTTTAACAAAAAATAGAACCGACTCCAAACGCACTAAAAAGTAAAAAATAACTGTGTAATTTAGTTGCTTTAATTTACTGAAGCATATCTATGAAGTCGGTGCCAGCAAGTTTAAGGAACATTTATTTTACGTAGTAAAGCAGTTTGTGGGTTCTAGGTAACGCCCTTGAAAGTAGAAACCTTGGCTGGCACCGACTCCTAGATATGCTTAAGTAAATTAAAGCAACTAAATTACACAGTTATTTTTTACTTTTTAGTGCGTTTGGAGTCGGTTCTATTTTTTGTTAAAAATTTTTATTTCTTACTTTTTAGTGATTTATCGCCACGTAGCGTACTCGTACTATACTGTCATAGCATATTATATAGCACTAGTAGCCAAAAAGCTACCGATACCGAGTCAAAAACCGAAATCGCTGTAAGCGTGCCTCCAAAATTTGAAGAGTTCCTTCAATTTCCCCAGGATATCATCAGCAGATCCTAACAAGCGGACAATGGGACCACCTTGGATGTATGCCCTTTCTAATAAAAAAAGAATTATCAAAATCGGACAACACTGTAAAAAGTTATGCGTGGTCATACATAAAAAAAAAAAAAAAAAAAATATACGTGTCGAATTGAGAACCTCCTCCGTTTTTTTTCGTCGGTTAAAAACAACTAAATGACACAGTTATTTTTTACTTTTTAGTGCGTTTTGAGTCGGTTCTATTTTTTGTTAAAAATTTTCATTTCTTATTTTTTAGTGATTTATCGCCAAGTAACGTACTTGTACTTTACTGTCATAGTATATTATATGGCACTTTTAGCCAAAAAGCTACCGATACGTACAAAAAAAAACCGAAATCGCTGCAAGTGTGCCTATACAATTTGCAGAGTTCGTTCAATTTTCCCAGGATATCATTATCAGATTCTAACATGATTACAATGGGACCATCTTGGAAGTGTGCCCTTTCTAATAAAAGAAGAATTATCAAAATCGGACAACTCTGTAAAAAGTTATCCGTGGTCATACATAAAAAAAATATACGTGTCGAATTAAGAACCTCCTCCGTTTTTTTCGTCGGTTAAAAATAGGATGACGATGATATTAACTATTTATTTATCTACATTCAATCTGGGATAGGTACAAAATAATAGGTTCCAAACATAACTTTATAACTGTTCAGTATTGTTTTTGTAACAAAGTGCAGCTAATAACTAAGCTAAGCTCCTCTAACGTACGCTCGCTCTCTTAGAAATAAGATGTATATATGAAAAATGGTTTAAAAATTTAAATGAAAACTTAATTAATATTATAAAATTATGATAGATAGCTATGGAACCGCATACACTGATGGACGAGCGCCCTAATGCGCAGTTTATAGTAGAAGGCTTAAAGGCCTAGTAAAGTTAGCGTGTTTAGTAAGTTCGTGTATTTTTAAATATTTATCAGAAACCTATGAAAGGAATCCCTGCAGTTTAACGTCACGACACGAACACGATAATGACATACATATTTGTTAAATTACTACATTTTAATATAATTATTTTTACGGCTTATATTTTTATAAATTCTGACAATAATAATGGTTATGTGTGACCTTTAAATATAGATGTCTTGGTGTTGAGTTGTAGGTGGTATAATCAATATTGAGTTTTTGTTTCGAGTGAGGAATAGCCAGTAAAAACTTTGAGCTCAGGATAAGAAAGTGTTATCTTCGTACACGGGCGTAGCTATAGCTTTCTCAAAATTGTATCTAAGGGCCGAAAAATATTTGTAGCTTTCTCCCCTAAACCTACCGACTCAAATTGCAGCAGCGTGGTGGATCTAATCTTCACTATCCTAAGCGTGCCTGATGGTAAAAAAAAGACGTGTGGCACTCGGAGACTGCCGCGGTAAAGTTATTGCACAGAAGTTAAGCAACATCGGGCGCAGTCAGTACTTGGATGGGTGACCGCCTGGAAACACCGCGTGATGTTGGCTTTTTTAATTTTTTTTATTTTTTTAGTAAGTAGTAGTAAGTTGATAAAAAACTTATGCAATTATAATTAATAAATTTAAATTTAAAAAAAAATAAAAGATAATAATAATAAATAAAAAAAATGACTTTTTGAAATATCAAGCTAGAAAAAAAAAATCGATTCGAATCGACGGGATTCGAACCCGTGTCTCTCTGGCAATCCGGGCACTTAGAGCGCCTTACCGCTAAGCGACGTTTCCCGATGACGTCGTTGCCGAAATTGTGCTTTTGATATTATGTTTTTGATACTCAGGGGGTGGTAGGTTTTTTCGTTACGGAATTTCTGTATTCGGTCTCCACGCTCAAGGCCCATGATAGAAGTTATGCAATAGCTTAATAATAACCATTTCCAACACAACAACTGACCAACATTTCGAAGGGGACACGGAGCTAACACGCTTTATAAAGTGCTTTCATTATCTAAATGCGTAGGTGTTGCAGTTGTGTGCCTGTAATTACAGTTATTGCTTGGCGGTAGAAACAAGTATGGCGGTGGTACTTCTCCGATCGAGCTCTGTTACAAAAACTCTACTATTACTGAGATCTTCTGGAATTTGCCTATATCTTTATAAAAAAGGTGATCGTACATAAATAAACTCCATACGTCAACACTATCAAATGTAATGGGACTCGTTCCTTGAAATTTGGTCAAGTGGAGTTCCGGGCGTATCCGGACACTTGTTTGCGGACTTTCTCAGCGCTAATGTAAACTGCCACCCTGTTAGATGGACTGTTGACTTTACGCGGACGAGGTATTGGGGAATCGGACGGCGTTAATTATTTTGTTCGTTGCTACTCACAGGCGCTCTTTTCTGTTCTTGTTGGTATTGCTAGTTCCTTTACGTACTTCTTTTTTACCCGACTGCGTCAGGAGGGTTATGTTTTTAGAGCGTATGTATGTATGTATGTATGTTTGTCCATTTCTTCGGCACGCGCTACAGCCTAAACGGCTGAACGGATTTTAACATGTGAGGTGTCATTGAATTTGTCAAAATTGTGGATGTGACATAAGCTATATAAATTTTCAAAATGGCGGCTATAAATGGGGGAAAAAAGGGGGATGTGTGTATTTTTTTCTCTTATCTTAGCAATATGGGTACCAATTGAAAGGTCGTAAAAAGACCATTTCGAAAATATAAATATCATATCATGTTCATATTACTTTTTCAACAAAAAATGGCAAAAAGTGTACTAAGTGTACCGTCTCATTTCTATACCATAAACTAAAACTAAAAAGTCTTGTGGTCACGACGGGTATACTCGTATTATTATGTCGAATAACTACGAAATTCGTTTTAAATCATTTGAGTAAAATATTTTTAATTTAATTCCTATATAATCTAATTGAAATTCCTATGTATTGGAATGTGGACTTGGTTTAGTTTAGCAATAAAGGTTACATAATAGTTCCATCTAGATACAATGAGTAGTCTATCTAGGTAGTATGAGATATAAGACTGCGCTAGATATCCGAGAGCTACCTAATCCCTGCTAAGCTGCACGTCGTGATTTGCGCCGGGCGTCGGTGAAGCGGGCAAATGCCTTACAAATTGTAACTTACAATCAGCCCCCATTCACTGCGGCATGACGGATTGAATACTGAAAATTATACTCCGACGTTAACTAAGAGGAGGTTTAGTTTAACCACCAGTTTCATTAATAAACTGACTGTAATTCAGATAATCACTGTTTTTGTTAAATAGTAAATATTGTAAAATAGTGGTTTTGACGAATTTTTTATTAAGCGCGTAAACAAAAATTTTGTGAACAATAATACCTATCAATATTGTTGGCAGCATTGCGAACCATAGACTATAGAGGTGCCGGTTTTGTGTTGTTGTGGTAGCCTGTAGCAGAAAGTGTCGGTTACGGGCGGTTATATAAACGAAGCCCTAACGGTGAAGTGATTATTATTGTGTGTGTTCTCTTTGTGTGCAGTTATGCTGCCAGTTAATTTTGTTAAAAGTTAAAATGTAATAAAATGTAAATGCTCGTTAAGTAAATTATGTGATTACCGTTAGTATTGTTTCATTTTGATTTGATTTAAGGAAGTTTTGTAATAGTGCCTTTTGATCCTTTCTGATGATGTTTCTAATAATATAATAATCTACCTGTTAAAATAACAGAGTAGTATAACGATTGTACTTTTATAAAGTTAACGAAAAATGATTTGGGTAGATAAAAGAATATAAGAGAAAATTATTTATTTCCTTGTCTGGTGTAACGTGCTGATCCCTATTTTTTTAGTCTCAAAAGTATAGTCGCCGGTTGAAGTGGTTACCCTGTGCGGCTTTAGATCGTGTACAATAATTACATGCGTTGGATTTATAAAACAAAGGTCCTGGACTCGATTCCCGGTTTAGTTTTATCTATTTGTTCCAGCTTTAGTTGGCGGGAGGCTAGTTATCGCCTCGCCGGTATAGAAGTACCGCCAAACGATTTAGCGTTCCAGTACGTTGTCGTGTAGAAACTGAGAGAGGTGTTATCTACACCTACAACAAGTAGGTCTACTTCTAACGCTGTGCTATTTCAGTTAAGAGCTAACTTGCAGTGAAAAAAGTGAATAATGAAAATTCCACATTCACTTGGGAATCAGCAAGTAATAATATAAAACCCATAAAACCTTACAAAAAGTGAAATGAGTAGGTATCGGGTTTATGATCGTGTTTGCCCGACTCGCCGTCGGCTATAAAAAGATATCGAACAGAAGAAAAAGCTCTCGGAATCAATAAACGGATTAAGTTGCCCAGGCGGTGGTTGCTTTGAGACTTTTTTCTATTTTAATGCCATTAAATTGTATTCTGGAGTGGATGAATTCCTGGTAATTTTATTATATTTAAGGTAAACTAAATTAAAGAAGAGTATTTCTATATTTTGTTCGGTACTTATGTATAAAATAAGCGAACACATTCAAATTTTAGTTGCGATGACCCCCGTAGCGCAGCGATTTGTGCAGTGGATTTATAAGATGGAGGTGCTGGGTTCAGTTTTCAGCTGGGCCAATTAAGATTTTCTTAATAGTTCCGAGCTTCGGCCGTGGCTAGTTACCACCCTGCCGCAAACACGTACCGCCAAGTGATTTAGCGTTACGGTACGATGTCGTAAATTGATTCATTGACTTCCCAAATAAGACGCAGACGGTTTCGTTGGGTTTTAGAGGCTATTATGGCTGTTTCACAGCTAGCCTGAGTTCAACCGATGTTATGTGATGTCTAGACGAAGACTACGCAGTTTTACACGACTCGAGCCACCTCGATACGTCTTTGCGGTACCGGGATGCGTTTCTCATCTGCCCCGCCGGGAATCGAACCCAGGTAAAAAATAAGGCATACGCCTCTTGTTCGGAGCGAGACCTATACTCGTATGTAAGTTACATTTACAGCATAGGAAGTATTATTAGGACTTTTTAGGACTTAGGACTGTGTATTTTTTGTAATTGTGTAATTCTTCCTTTCTAGATACTAGTCACGTTATCTTGTAATTAAAATGTGCAATATTAGATTGTATTAGAAGGCTTGTAGCTAGAACAGTTCAATGTACTCAGGTATCGTAATGATTCAGCTAGGTAAGTCTTCAAAGTAACTGCTTTGACATTAGAGGTCTTTAGACGTCTCCGCGCCGCGGCAAGTTTGTTTTAAGCGTCTACAGCGGCTCTCGCTTTAAGATCATCTTACGGAGAAGCAAAACTTTGTGCATCTCTATAGTTTACTGTTAGTTGACTAGCGGCATTGTTCATTGTTAGTTATTTATTGATAGCATTTATGATTTATGGCTGCTTTGTCGGTGTAGCCTATGTACTTCAAATAACCAGGCCCTGCATTCGTACTATTAAATAAAACCTAAATAAGAGTGTTTCTTTCTTTTAAGAAAATTTCAGTAAGGCTCTATACTGGTCACGTTATCAAAATACAAGATCGCTCCTACAAGAAGAAAAGCCTGGATTCGTAGTGGGCCGTTATTGGGCTGATGACGATGATGATGATGGTGATGAATATTAAAAATGTAACTATTATTATTTGAAACAACGACCTATCTAAAATCGAAAGCTTTAAAGCAGCAAGCTTTTTTTTGCGAGAGGTAGTCTAAAAATCATGCTCGTATTTTTGTTTCTGGACACAAAATTAAAACAGGAAATTTTGGATCGCTTATTTTCCGAGCGCCTTATCATTTTATATTTGCGTCTCGTGATTTTCAAAATGAACCGCGAAGTTGGTCGGATTAATCAACTTTTTCATCTCCTGAATGCTTATAGCGCGATGGAAACATCGAAAATTTTAAATTGCAAGTTTCCTTTGGAGCTCAGCTGCGAGACGAAAATTAGATTCATCATTTCACCGAACTAATCCTCTTCCATCATATTTCTCAATTTATTATTTTTCGCGGAGTTGTTTACGGGGACCAAACGGACTAATGAAAAGTACTTTTTCTGATTTTTTCTTTTGGTCCTGTGTGATGTAAAACATTGTGATTTATAAACATAAATGCATGCGTTATCACTCTTTTATTATATTGTCATCAAAATCAGTTCACACAGTACATTAAAAATCTTATAGATGTAAGAGATTCACTAACATTTTTTCTAGAGAGAAGATAATTTTAGCAGAAATATAATTCACGTCGAAAAACACTTGTTACATTCAACTACATTGCATCTTAAGTTCCATAATATTTGGGAAAATGCCGTTGAAAAAAGAAATGAATGTCTCACACTGTTGTATTACCACACTCAACCTCGAGAGCCAAGCATCTATCAGTGACACTGGTCTCTATAGTTTGTAGTGGAACATGCTTTTTTATATAATCTTAATGATCTGTTATTAAGATGGTTTTGGTTTTATCCTTTTGAATTACGAAACCCTAAAAAGTACAATAAACAGTAAAAAAGTCGGGATGTTTGTATTACACCCAGTACACTTTTTTCTAAATGACATCAAGGCAATGTTGCTGAATGAAAAAATTAGACGGTCAGGTCACGTGCGGGGCGTTTGCCAGCCTTGATGACTTCATGCCCGTGCCTTGATTATATAACTTCCGCTGCTGGAGTTTTATCTTGTTCAAGCACGATGCTTTTCTTTGCTTGTTGACATAAGTGGACCGTATCGGCCATACCTTCTGGGTCAGGTAATGTAATACGATTAGGAGGGAAGTCTTTAAGTGACGGTAAGAAAAGTTTTGTTTTGCGTTTATTGCTATTACCAATACAAAAGAGGGGGTGTTTCAGTTTTGAGTATGTATTTGTACGTCTAATATAATAGAAGAGATAGACTGATTTGCTTGGGGTATTTTTATAATAAATCTAATATTTGGGAGGACTTTTACAGCCTCGATGGTTTAATGGCACTAAAACTTGCCTTGCATACTACTTATTAAATTAGTGGGATATTAGCAAATTTTAATTTGGAAAATGGTAGTTTTTCGTATTTTAAGTGTGATTATAAACTATTTTAATAGTGATCGATATAGAGTTAAATGTGTACAAGCACATTAACCTTTTCAGAGTGGTGAATTTAGGCTCCGAAAGTGTCAATTAATTGACGGTAGAAAGGCTCAACACCGAGCGGACCTGAATACGTTTCGAACCATTGAACTACTGTTGTATCTACTCCTAACACAGTTTTTTTACAAATTAGAAGGCAATAAAGGTCACATTTAAAAGATAATGCTAATACTTTATGCAGGAATTTTTGATAGTGCGAGAATATTTCCACGTAATTACTTTATCAAAGTAGAAGTATGCAATAAAGGGGAGTGAAGTGAAGCCAGTAGGTATTGGATTTATGGGAGTGTTTGCGAGGCGTGCGATGGAGACCATAAAAAGATATCGAACTGGGAAAGAAAGCTTAGAACCAATAAACGGATTAACTTTCCAGAACGATGCTTTTTCTCGGTTTCCTATTTTGTATTTGCGTTTATAACATTTTGTCGGCGAGTAATAATGCTCTTGTTATGCTGAAACTTCGAGAGAATAATACCGACGACATTACAATGCGATGGCAATAAGTCTTTTAGTATATATTATTGCTTATTGTAATATTTCTCTTGTTTTGTGTGCAGAAAAACGCATTTGTTGGTATTTATGTGCTTGATCAGTAGCTTAGGTCAGTTTGATAGTTATTTTTTAAAAATCCTTAGGGCTACTTTAGCTATCGCCAACCTGTATTAAGGCAGCGTGGTGGGTCTACTCTCCATATCTCTTCTACGACAGTTTTGTAGGGCCAGGTGGAAGGAACTAGATCCAGAGGGAAATTTCCTACTCTAATCTGAAGCGGCAACTTAAAATACCATAGCCGAGTGATCGGTCAGAGGTAGAGAAGCATCGTAGCAGTCACAACCACTCTGACAAGAGTGCAAGACTAAGCAGACGAAAAAAATCTCAGTCGGATATTTTAAATATAAAAGCCTTTTTATATAAATTGCTTTAAAATACCAGCATACCTACCATCAACTATAATAGTGACTCAACTGTAGATCTAAACTGAATTGCAGTTTAGGTTATTATTACGTAATAACGTCAGCTGAGTGCCTAGTGTGAGCTTTTCCCAAAACAAGAAAACTTCACATTCGCGTAAAGGCAAAATTTTATATGGAATTGAAGTGTTAGTGTCATATAAAATTTGCGTTTACCGTTCTCGATATCTCCGCGGTAAAATCTTACACTAGTCACACTGGTCGGTTTTGGTCTACAGTAGAGTCGCTATTATCGTTGATCCAGCTTTAAATAAAAAATTATAGCAATAAAACTAATGAGTTTTCATAAAGGGGAAAGGTTATCTATGAAAACGTAAAAAGTGGAATAAATTCCCATCATCAAGACACGGGTCATGAAGTTATCAAGGATGGCGAATGACCAGCACGTGACTCGAACGAATAATACACTGAGTCTTTTACTGTAACAATTCCTTGGTAGGTATTTTGATAACTTTAGAAGTAGAATTTTGGTTAGGTTGTATGATTGACAAAGTTGCGTAGTAGGGAGTGATTTTCCACATCCAAGGCTTTGGATTCGATTCCCACAACTCGAAAATGTTTGAGATGAGCATAGATGTTTATCGATGTCTGAGTATTTATCTATTTAATGTTATAAATATTTATGGAAATCACGTATCTTAGTAACCATAACACAAACTACATTGGGAGGGTGGCGATGTCTATTTAATTGTTTTTAATAAAAGATATTTATTTATTTATTATTGTAAGGATTTACGATTTTCGTTTATTTGACATTACGGAATGAACGATTGAATAAATAAATGAATTTGCATTATTATATACCAACATAAATAATTAATATGAACATAAAAGTAACAAATGAAACTATACATAATTATGCATAATAGGCAACCTTATCCTTTTATTATAAGGTCGTCCAGTTAACCGAACTAAGGAAAAAAGACACATAACTAAGCATAGGGTTAACACTATGGAATATATAATAGAGTAAGCCAAACTTCAAGTTACATTTAGCTTAAAGCAATCTAGTGCAAAAGTAGTAGATTTAAGTACGGCTACATTTAATTGTTATAGTTTGACAGCTTATTAATAAATTGAAATAGTTGTAGGCGAGTTTTATTCTTCACATTGAAGTATTGTAGAACTAAATTAAAGAAATCTTTAAAATTCGCTATGATATATTTATATTATTCTTTAAATAGTTACACAACGCCAATAAACATAAAAGCCTTACATATTTGAACATACTGCAAAATATAATAAAAGTATTCTCTGGATTGTGACCTACTTTTATGAAACGTTTTACGATTGACATTACGAAAGAACTAAATAATAGATTGTAAGTGCCTGCGAGTTGTAATAAACGTATAAAACGATGCCCTTTAATTATTTCAACTGATTAAGTCAACCTGGGACAGGTAGAGTATAAAATATGATATTAGGTTTCAGATTGTCTAAAAAGGTTTGTATGAAGCGATAAAGTCGTCTTTGCTGGCCTTTTATTCTACTTCTTCTTTGTCCTATTGCTTGTTTCCTTGAACAAGTGTAGAGTATAAATAAGCTTGGGCCGGTGATATTCCAGCGTTCACTCTCCTGCATTTCTGCTACCCCCGATATTGAACACAATGTTATACTTTACTTAAATATCAAACTCACACTGCCCACGCGGGCACCGACTTCGATGTTATGAAGTTAGGAACTGCCTGCTATTTTTTCCGGCGCTACTTTGAGCATAATTTTTTATGCCCCCCGTCCGTACCATGGCCCCCGGTGCCCGGCACCACCAGTACCACGGGCGCCCATCCGTCTGTCCGTTTATAATATGTAACTGTAAACAGTTAACACCCTTACCTGTCCTTCTTCTTCATCACCAGGCCCTTACAACAGTCACAATCTATCTAGGTTAAAAGTTCTCATCAGTACAAATTAATAAGGAGAATTAAGTTGGGGAGCTTCCTGAACTGTCCTCCGTCTTTATCACCAGACCCCTAATGACAGTTACAGCTATTGATCCAAAGATCTCGAGTCTTTTAGCTTTAATATTAGAGCTCGCTAGATTTTAAGTCATTTTGAAGGCTGAAAGACTTACTGGTGGATGAGTTCCAGATATTTCCTACCAGTCAGGGCGTTAGGTTCTTCTAGTGGGCCATTAAAATAGTCATAAAACTATTATCACCCTAAGCCCGCCAACCCACACTGGTTCACAGCAGGCAGTTGCCGACTCCATAACATCAAAGTCGGTGGGGGCTATAACCTCCCTGTCCGCGAGGGCAGTGTGAGTTTGGTATTTAAGTAAAGTATAACATTGGGTTCAATATAAGGGCGTAACAGAAATGCAGGAGAGTGAACGGCTGTAAACCGTTTACCGACCCAATCTTATTTTTCATAATGTCTTGCCACGATAGCAAATGTCAAATTACCTTCAGTAACTAAGATAAATATTACGCCATTATAATTTAGAAAGCCTAAAAACCGACATTACCATAATCTTTCTAAAATTTTAATAACATACAAGCTTTACCCTTGCGCTTACCCGAGACCCTCAGAAGTGGTTAAACCAAAATGAATTGTGCTCAAAAATAAAATAAGGCCTAGACACATTAATAAGGTTTACCTCAAAACCGGAGTTGAAATACAGCGGCCGCACGTTATCGCAAGCCTTCTCGCCACCTGCGCCACCCTAACTTGATATTTAATTAACATAGAGCATGATTTTTAGGTTCTGGAAACGACGAAGTTTTTTTTTATAATAGTAATAGGTTTATTTTAAGGTTCTTTCAATAATGCCAATGGTTTTACGCGTGTATTATAACAAAATATCAAATCTGGTCAATAGTTGCAGCGCAAAGAAATAACAAACCTACTCCCACGTACAGACATAAATAACCTTTTGTTTTCATAATGTTGCCGCGAAGTGTCATAGTGTAATCATTTCAAAAAGTAAAGTTTAACTTTCTGATTTTTTTGCGTTTTTAGTTATGAGCACTTTTAATTCGCTTAATATTATCAAACTGTCCTAAATAACAAAAATTAATTTCTTCTGGCACCCAATACTTTTCTTTTTTTTTTAATTTTCACTGCTTTAGCATCAATAGTCTCCCAACTTTTATTAAGGTCTTTTCCATGCATTATCTTTCTTGTGTTTGTGTATTTTTAACCGACGAAAAAAAACGGAGGAGGTTCTCAATTCGACACGTATATTTTTTTTTTTTTTATTTATATGTATGACCACGCATAACTTTTTACAGTGTTGTCCGATTTTGATAATTCTTTTTTTATTAGAAAGGGCATACATCCAAGGTGGTCCCATTGTCCGCATGTTAGGATCTGATGACGATATCCTGGGGAAATTGAAGGAACTCTTCAAATTTTGGAGGCACGCTTACAGCGATTTCGGTTTTTGTCTCGGTATCAGTAGCTTTTTGGCTACTAGTGCCGTATAATATACTATGACAGTATAGCATGAGTACGTTACGTGGCGATAAATCACTAAAAAGTACGAAATAAAATTTTTTAACAAAAAATAGAACCGACTTAAAGCGCACTAAAAAGTAAAAAATAACTGTGTCATTTAGTTGCTTTAATTTACTTAAGCATATCTAGGAGTCGGTGCCAGCCAATGTTTCTACTTTCAAGGACGTTACCTAGAACCCACAAACTTCTTTACTACGTAAAATAAATGTTCCTTAAACTTGCTGGCACCGACTTCATAGATATGCTTAAGTAAATTAAAGCAACTAAATGACACAGTTATTTTTTACTTTTTAGTGCGCTTTGAGTTTGAGATTTTTTGTTAAAAAATTTTTTACGCTATTATTCTTAATTATTCATGAATTTTTACTATACAATTTTTAGTGGATTCCCCATACTTCAATAAAAGTAGCTTATGTCCTTTCTCAGGCTCGAAACTATCTCTGTTTCAAAGTTGATTTAAATCGGTATCAATAGTTTAGACATGATTGAGTAAACAGACAGAGGTAATTTTACATTTATAATAACGTACAGATTAAACTGAGACAGTAACTAAGTAATTCTGCCATTCACCAGGGCTTCAGCTTGCTGCTCATGCGGCCCAACCATTAATCTAAGAGGAGAATATTCCGTAAGGGTATTAGATAGGTTTTCATAATGTCATAATAGAATAGAAAAAATTAAATCTTATTAGAAATTTGTAAAAAAAATTCTTGTCTTCAATCCTTAATCCTGAAAATCCTGTGCTTCTGCATCATCACTTAACATCAGGTGTGATAGCAGTCAAGGGCCAACTTGTAGTCGATAAAAAAAAAATTAAAAAAAATATTATTAACAAAAATAAAGATTATTATTTACTTTGCAGATTGATTTAATGCATAAAGTTACATTTATAGAAAATTTCATATATCATTAATTCGTAAAATACATTACGTATTAATTACTCTAAAGAAACTCTTTTTTTGAGTTGGGTAAACATTTATCTTAAGGCTCTTCCACAGAGCTTACCTCCGTGTTCAAACATACGGGGTAGCAGCGATCTTAGCCCCGCTGCCTTAATTGTATTTAGTCAATTAGCATACGAAATTTCATTTACAAGACTGGTAATTTCTCCGTCACTTACTACGTTATTAGTTTGACCTTCCTATGTTATATAACATGTGTCATTTATCTATTACTATGTGCTGAATAAGTCAATGGAATTCAGTCCAACTAAAGTTGTCGAAGTCTGAAAATAACGTTTCGAGTTTTAGGCTATTTACAAGTCCGCTCTAACTGTAAGATGCAATTAGTCGTATGGAGTCACAGAGAACCAAGGATAACAGAACCCTTCAGATTTACTCCATTAGTGTACATATAAATTATGAATGTATTCTTATAGAGCTTATGTAGTCCAATGACAACTAGCGATTAATTCCGTAGAGCTGAGAGCTAAATGAGTGTCGGTGTAGATAGATCTCAGTCAAATATACGGGGTCACAGGGCACCGAGGCCACGTATATTTACTTTATACGCGACGTATTCCTCTATCATAACTATTAGTTACCAGTCGGTCTCATAAATTTACGAGAAGCTATAATCTACACAAACAATTTTTGTAGTTCTGGAATGCGTTAAAGCAACGTAGCAAACTAAATATACTCTTAATTTTTATAGTTAATATATCACTCATTTATTTATTTACAATTATTTTTTTAAATTTTTAACAATGCTTATAAAATTATAAAAAAAAACACTATTAAAAATTTATAAAAAAATCCATTCCGCCTGCTGCGGGGCCCGGGGGTCCAAGCAACCGGTGGTCAGGGCTCCAGAGTGAGGAACCTCCTCACAATACGCGCCGTTTCAAGAATTACTTCCTTCTGTATCCTACCCTTGATCCAACAATTAAGCGAAAGCTTTTTAAGATGTTGGTCAAAGCTTTTCGCTATAAGACCGTTGACTGAAACGACTATAGGAACAATCATTGTTGAATCAACATTCCACATGACGGCAATCTCATGAGCAAGGTCCAAGTATTTTGATACTTTTTCCTTTTCAGCTTTCACCAGATTATATATTATAGTATTATTATAGAAAACTCTTGAACGTATTCTCACAGAGCCCATGAAGTTCAATAACAATTAGCGATAAATTCCGTAGAGCCGAGAGCTAAATGAGTGTCGCTGTAATTGGATCTCAGTCAGTGAAATATACGGGGTCGCGGGCCACCCGGGCCACGTATATTTACTTTATAAGCGACACACTCCGCTATCATAACTACGGGTTACCAGCCGGCCTAATGTAATTTATAGTTGATTTTAAGTGGCGGCTAGGGTTATATTTCACTTAGCGGCCTCTAACTGAAAATTATGCCTATTTGCCTACTTGTTTGCTCGAATTTATGCTTCAACTATAACATGTTCTGTTATCAAAACTTTCAAATAAAAATGATTTAAACTTGTTAATAAACGGTTTGAGTAATCTAATATTTTTCATTAGTTAGGGCAAAGAAATTTTTGATTTAGGTAATTCGAAAAAATATAGGGTTGCTAGTTAGTGTTACTAAAAAATAAAAACGAAAATCCTTCATTTTCTTTTTTTACAGATCTAAGGAATAGACTGACAGGGAAAAATATTGCAGTAATTGTACTATAAAAAATTGCTGACGTATTTTGTACACCGATATAGAATTAGTAAACCAAGTTAAAAATATTTGGGTTTTATCACCGGTTAGATACCAAATAAGAGAACACGTTCAACCATTTCCGCGCAATAATATTCTAACTCTTTCGTTTATAGGGAATAATAAATTATACGTAAATTAAATAAATATATAGTATAAATTATAATCAAACACATTCATTGATGATATTTGTAAAAACCGACGGTCAAATTGCAAAATGTATCGAGCCCGGCAGTGAGTAAATCACACAACGTATCACATAATATTACGAATACGCACCTCGCGAGTAATCCAGAATATTCCAAAATATTTCCTCACAAGATTTTCCAGGATACGGCTCGGGAGGATTGCCTCGCAAATGGCGCAATGTGAATTAGGGGATACGTACACAGCCGCGGGTGTTATTTGACAGAGCTGGAGCTAGGATTCTCGTTTGGGTGGAGCTTGACCCCTTGAAGTTGCAAAACTCAATTTTTAACTCAAGCTTATTTTTAACCGACGAAAAAAAAACGGAGGAGGTTCTAAATTCGACACGTATATTTTTTATTTTTTTATTTTTTTTATGTATGACCACACATAACTTTTTAAAGAGTTGTCCGATTTGGATAATTCTCTTTTTATTAGAAAGGGCACACTTCCGAGGTGGTCCCATTGTCATCATGTTAGGATCTGATGATGATATCCTGGGGAAATTGAAGGAACTCTTCAAATATGGGAGGCACGCTTTAATTTAAAGGTTACTACTACAATCAGCCTCTTCACTTTATAATAATCATTTTATAAAGCTGTATTTTTAAAAAAAGATCAAACCGCCCGGAAAAGAGAGTAGTTGGCCGCTGTAAATCTTGGTACCACGCACGTAAATCTGTTTCGGTTATTATCATCAATATCTGATAATAATCATAATAGAGTCAAACGTTACAACGAAACGTAGCGATGCGTCACGATGCTACGCGACTCGACACAGGTGCCTACTACGTTGCGTCTCGCCGCAGACTGCTACACAGACCGCAAGTAGGGAATGCCGTGTTTGATTGCGTTCGTCGCGTTTGCTACTTCGCGTCGTGTCGTGTTCGACGCTTTCTCCTTACACACCCCTTAGCATTCCTGGATCCGTCACTGGTATTGTGTATGTATGCAGATACGCAAAGCTGTGGCTGGGATCCTACGAGTACGCATCGGGCGATCGTTTGTAAGAATTTACCGTGTTATATTTTGTTCGTGTGGTTTTGTGGTGTTCTGTTTTGTTTATTCTTGGACAAAGACAAAGATAATAAAAAGACACCTTAAGTGCCGGTGAAATAAAGTTCTTACCAGATTAAAATATTAGCTAGTTTTGGTAGAAGCTCGGTGAATAGCCCGGGTTCAATTCTTTGAGCTTTAGAAGCTAAGCGACGTGTAAAGTTTGTCAACTATAAATTATAGTATTTTGAAACTGCTAAGATAAAAAGTTGCGTTATACAAATATGTAACGGAGCGACGCTGCCTTCTATTTACTGTCCTACAAACCCCTTTTACCCTTTTTCAAAGGTCACGGTTAATATTTTATTTTTTAAATTAGTAAAAACATCTAAGTAAATCCGTTTCCGAATTAGAAGGTATTTATAGTCATTTCCCACTATCGTAGCTTCTCCTGGTTTCAATCGTTTTAATAAAAAAATAAAGTTATAAAAATTAAAACATAGAGAAATAGTATTCTTGGGTACATTTACTAAATAAATAAAGAAGCAAATATTGTGTGAATAAAAGACAAACGGAAATATTTTGCACCTCTAACTTATGCACAATCTAAAATGTGTGTGATATATATTGATAGAGTACCGGTAAAGTGCATCTTAGACACGATAAATATACATAAACTATTTTATGTATATAAGATCCATTCTGTCATTATCATCATTTTCAGTATATTTGTCAATTACCAAGACTATAAAAAATCATGTTTAGCCAAGATCCAGCCGAGTTTAATGATCATAATAACAAAAACTTCGTGAAGAGGATACAGTTTTTTGACGACCTCCGTGGCGCAGTGGTATGCGCGGTGGATTTATAAGACGGAGGTCCTGGGTTCGATTCCTGGCGGGGCAGATTGAGATTTTTCTTAATTTGTCTTGATCTGGCTGGTGGGAGGCTTTCGCCGTGGCTAGTTACCACCTACGACGAAGACGTACCGCCAAGCGATTTAGCATTCCGGTACGATGACGTGTAGAAACCGAAAGGGGTGTGGATTTCATCCTACTCCTAACTAATTAGTCCGCTTCCATGTTAGATTGCATCATCACTTAACATCAGGTGTGATAGCAGTCAAGGGCTAGCTTGTAGTCGATAAAAAAAAGTTATTGTCTAGAACGATATAATTAAAATCGATTATGTCGGACTACCGATTTTGAATTTTTTGAGCGTGCAATGTGTAGCGATACAAAGAATGCGATTACAACGCTCGGTACATAGACGTGTATTGATGAACTCTTAGAACAGCTGATTACGAGAGTTTTAAATTATATTTAGGTACAGTGCTAGTTATAGTTAAAAATGCTTATTTATTGGTTTTTAATTTAAAATCTTAGATGCACTGCATAAGTGATACATGTGATACTTGACGCTATAAGGTTGAGAAAACTGAAGAAAATATGATCAAAATTATGGAATGAGTGACGAAAAATTGCAACGCTGAGGGACTCAGAAACATTTGCTTTAAGTTTTCGTTATCATGCCCCGTACATCCAGTTTAAACTAGAGGATCTCACCCAAGCTCTAAATAATCCACCGATCTGAATAGATTTTCAGTTATATCGAATAGTATTAGCAAACTTCTAGAGCTTGGTAGGATAAAAATTTTATGATAATAAAAAATTAAACCGACTTCAAAACGCACTAAAAAGTAAAAAATCATTGCGTTATTTACTTATTTTAATTTACTTAACCATAACTATGAAGTCGGTGCCATCCAAGTTTAGGTAACGTCTTTAAACCGTTAAGGAGCTCCCTTAACTGTCTTTCGTCTTCATCACCAGACCCTTGACGACAGTCACAGCCAACTTAAGTGGCTCATTCTCATCGAGACCAATTAATCAAACTCAAAGACAAGGTAACTGCTGTAAAAAGTTGAGGAGTTCCTTCATCTGTTCATGAATATGGGACCACTTCGAAAGTATACCCTTTCGAACACAAAAAATATTTTTCAAATCGATCCACCCGTCTTCGAGTAATTTCGTAACATACATACAAAAACATACAGGTGAATTGTGAACCTCCTCTTTTTCTGAAGTCGGCTAAAAAGAACCCTTTGAGTGTTCTGGAAACTCAATAAATTGTACCTCTGCGAAGAACAAACAATTGAGTATGGCGCGCCATCTCGTTCATGTTTGAAGTACTAACCCGTATGATGTAGGAGTTGAACGTTAAGGGCGTTGTACTTAACATATAGATATACAAATACACTACAAACTGTATCTTTGCAGCGATAATTCGGTAAAGAAGTAACGCAATCGGCGCTACACACACAGCTCTCAATAGGCGCTGATCCCCGAGGCGTTCGCCGGCAGCCATTCTATGCATTTGAGATTGATTCTATCATCCACGTGTGTGCATGGCTGATTGCCAATTACAGAGTGCGTTTGTTTGTTATAACTCCTTATCTAATGCATTGCGCTGACTGCAGCAAGGAGAATACCATGGAGGTGATTACGTAAATACTTAATAAGAAGATAAAAATAATCCTAACTAATATTATAAATGCGAAAGTAACTCTGTCTGTCTGTCTGTCTTGCTTTCACTCTACAACTACTGAACCGATTTAAATGAAATTTGGTACACAGTAAGTCTAGAGCCTGAAAAAGGACATAGGCTACTTTTAATTGCGAAAAAAGGGTTGTAAGGGGTTAAAGGGGGGATGAAATGTTGTATGAAAGTATCGTCATTTTGAAAGCTTAAGACCTATTTCTTAGGCAGTTGATTAGATATTAATAAATATGACATTCAAATCTTAGAAAAATTAGGCTGCCGTAATAACTAATTCCACGCGGACGAAGTCGCGGGCAAAAGTTAGTATGTTATAAAACTGACGAACTTTGAATTTATTTTCCGCAACGAGGGTTCTGTGCAATATTTAAAGTAATTTATACTGTAAAAAGCTAAGACATTTATGTTGTTGGTATAATGGTCAGCTTATGTAGGCCCAGATTACGAGTCTTGGGTTCGAGTGCTAGTTGGGTTATGAAATACTGGACTATTCTTTTTCAAAGAAATTTTCTATAAAAATATTTTCGATCTTGCTTTGGGAAGTTGATCGTGTTACACTATCGTTACTTAGGAATATTAAAACACCTGAGCCGGTTATTTGTCATTAATATTTTATAGCTATGGTAAAAGACAAATTAATAAATGATAAAGTTCGGAACCCAGACCAACAAGCCGCTTTGTAGCAGTGTGTTGGATTAAAACTCCATCTCCTCTCAACTTTGAGGAGGGAATCCTGGCCCTTACAATAGGCTTATTATGATGATATTGCTCGTTTGACTATATTATGTAAGATACTCACAAAAATGTAAAAGACAAGCGCTCAAGAAGTTGAACTGAATACACAAATAGACCTGCCACTTTTTTAATAAAACCTTATCAGAATCCGATTTAATCCGCCTTTGCTCTGTTATAAATCGTTCGCAAAGAAATGGCCGTGACAGGTTCTTATCTGCCGTCTAGTTTTTACTGTTTGTTCTTGGGCATATTTTCTTTTGACGTAATTTCAGTATGAACGAATAATACTGTCATTCGACAACAACTTTAAAGTTGTGAGGATATATTATGTTCTTGGCGAGATTTTGAACATTTTCTTAGCCCGATTACCACACAAGCAAGATCTACGCGGCTCAATCTGCAGAGTCCCACTTGTAACCTTATAAAGTACCTAGTTGTTTTTAAAATAGATTGGACTATTGTCGTGTGTCAACAGTTAGACAAGATAGTCAAGATAGAAGTCTAATAACCCCTATATAGAGCTGTTCAGGAGTTAATTTTACTTCGTTTTAGTAGGGTTTCGTACCGAATGGATTAAAACGGAACTCTATTAAGTACTATAATTCAAGCAAGGTCTTTCTGATTGTCACCAGGTCGTCTTTCGTAAACCGTGATTGCTAGACGTGTCCTAATATTTTCCTAACCTAAGGTCGCCTGGAAGAAATTGCTGTTTAGCGATAAAGCCGCCTTTGGTACCAGTTCAAAGCATTTTGTGTCTCTGTCATATATGTATATATATATATATAGTACTTCTTTTTAGTAGTGTACAAATAAAGAGTAAATATATAAAATAGCTTGACAGTTAAAATTTTACCTAATTTTTGCACTTTGCCGGTTTTTTATTTCAATATTAAATCAAATATATACTGTATCCATTTAGTTAGGAGGAATGATAAATATTCCTTCGAGAAATTCTTATACAACATGGTCTCCTTCTTTTGGCTTCCTATCAAGCATCCAAGTAACCAACATTGTTATGTAGGTCATTGAATACAAAATTCAATGGCCACGTAATATCATCTGAGGAATAGAATTGTAATTCAATCTAATTCCAATCGGCTACATTGTGCCACTTGAATATAAATTCCTTGTATCTAGCATGTGTGTATGCAAGACTAGCTTTGGTTCGTAAGTTTCACAGATGTTTCCTTTGTTTGGATATTTTACAATGAATAATTAATTTAATATTAACGGACCGTTATTTGCAATTTAAATTATTCACAGTACTAAGGATCTTTTGCATAGTAATACCATGACAACATCTAGTATACATGGTAGTATGTGGTAATGTAACATGTTTAGTTCATACTGTAGATGGTATTACAGGCCGTATAACTGGATATCAAAAACATAATATAAAAGTACAATTTCGGCACCGACGTCATCGGGATTGTGGCCTAGCGGTAAGGCGCTCTAAGTGCCTGGATTGCCAGAGAGACGCGGTTTCGACTTCCGTCGGTTCCGCAATTTTTGATATTATGTTTATTCCTTAATATCTAGTATACATTTCTTATAACCCTACTAGTCATTACCCATTCCCGTTACAAAATCTACATCATCCTTTATTATCCGACTTGGAAAGAAACGTTGACAAAGCCCACTCATTAAGGTCAGTTATTAGAGTTTTGTGCTATATATGATATATGCATATCATTACATCATTCACTCGCATTTACCTTCGTATAAAATAGTACAAATTTTATATTTCTGCCATTGAAAAAGAAATACGAAATGGTTTCCTTTTTTTATTATTTACTTTTCTGATCTTTTTTAAAAAGATTTTATTTTGAATCAGTTAAAACTGTCCTTTTAAACCAAAGCCTGTTGCTGAATGTTTTTTCTACGTATTTGGTAGTTTTTGGTCGTCGCGCATTACAATGAGCGAAGTTTTATTTTTTTTCTACCGCCAGAGGTACATAGATAGCAATCCTTTCGGTTCCACACATCCGTGTGAATTGGAAACTAGGACGCACCTGCCACTGTTAGTGATAGCTGCACTCCTATTTTTACCGACTTTTGGTATAAAAGAACTTTTGCAATTCCGTTGCCTGTTGTTTCAAAAGATTTACCATCAGCTTGTTTATTAATGCCTTACTACAGAGTCAGAACACATATCTCAGGAGGTAAAGTACGTCTCAAACTTAAAGAATGCCACAAAAAAATTATTATAGGCCTATTTTAATTACCAAGATCTATGTTTATCTCTTTATAGGAGTCGTAATAGTACTAAGAACATTCTGCAAACGCTTGGCAATAATAGTTTTGTAACGATCACTGACAGCATAGTAGTAGCACGTCACCAGATAAGTTCAGACTCAATAATCTCTAGTAGGTACGTACTATCTATATCTAAATCTTATGCGATTAGCTCGAAAGTAAGAAATTAAATTTAAATTTCTCAATGAGCTTATTTCAGAATTTACCTCAGAATTCACTTGGAACTGCTTACTCATAACTTCCCAGAAAGATTTTCAAAATATCGTCAACATAAAAAATGTTCTATCATAGAGCTAAAATTATAATACACGGGTCTCTATTCAAAAACATACTCATATTTACGTAAACCTATTTCCGAAAATTCATTGTAACGTCGGTTGGTAATCTTTTATAGAGGGATATTGTAGGCAATCTCACCCTCGTGTCTGGAGGTTTCCAGGAATATATTTTCATACTAATTCAAGAAGTGGGACATCTACGGCACATTACGGAGGCTTAGAATCGTCTACCGCGGCCAAATTTCCCAAGAGATGCGTACATTACGTCGCCCGAGACGGCCCGGATGCTGTATGATGCTGAAATGTCGTGGGAAATATGGTTTTTCAAAATTTTATGATCAGATGCCCGTACGCTGGATCAAGTTATTGAGTCTGTTGTAGAATATATTTTTGCATGAATATACTTAATCCCATTCCAGTAATAGACTAACGTATATTATTACTTGGATGCTGATACGTGTATGGCGTGGTAAATTTATTTTTTTTAATTGAAATTGATATCCTGTAGAGTTTTGAGGATCTTATACTAATTGTCTCAACTTTGTTTTACTTTTTTTTATTGACTACAAGCTGGCCCTTGACTGCTATCACACCTGATGTTAAGTGATAATGCAACTAGATAATTTCTTTAAATCCACACCCCTTGGTTTACTCTCGTACCGAAACGTTACGCTTGGTGGTAATTTTGCGGTAGGTTGGTTACGGCGAAAAGGTTGTTATATTACTTATATGAACCACATAATATATGTTAGTACAACCTTATTACAAAAGGTTCTTCTAATAAGTGGGAATTCAGTCATATTATGTAAAATTATTTTAAAATTCGCTTAGTCTAGAAGAAAATACTCCGTCAGAGACATCTAATAATATTGTTATGTTGAAATATCCCAACGTTTAACATGATCGTGTCGTGAAATTAAAATTATCCTTCGATAGTAATTTAGTTTTGCATTCTCAAACAATTTTATATTTTTATTTACATGAGAATAAAATTTTTATTTACAGTTAAATATGTACATTGAATTAAATATTTACAATTTAATAAATAAAAAAGTAAAAGCTTAAACACTACAATAGCCTAAACTATATATAATTTATTAAACAATAAAAAAATAAAAACAGTAAAAAACTTAGGCGTCCTAATATTCCTCCGAATCGGTGTCGAGCGATAAAGTGCCCAGAAGGCTGGCAGCATTGTCACGTTGAATGGCAATGCTGATCCATGAGAATCTATTAAAACATCCAATTAGTCTTAAAATTATTACATTCATCATCATCATCATTATCAGCCTATTAACGGCCCACTACAGGGCCAGGCCTCCCTCCTTATAGGAGAGGGGATATGGAGCGTACACCCACCACGCTGCTCCAATGCGGGTTGGCGGGCTTAGGGTGATAATGTTCAGATGTTGTTGATAGTGACACGCTTAACGTGCTCTCCGAGGCACGGGGGTGTAACACCTCCAACTTCCAGACTCCGGGCTTGGAATGTACTGAACATTTCATAGAAGAATGAAAAAGCTCCACATAGGCTAACCACTAGACCAACATCATTACACAACATTATTACATTACGTAGTTATAAATATATACACTAAATACTAAACTATTAAATATTCCATCTCGTATACGTTTCTATTCCCGTCCGATCAGTGATACTCCCACGTACAGCAGTGCGCATATCTTCACTAATCCCGAACGCCGCTTCAATGGCATTGTATCCAATAAAAATGTTAAGCTGCCGTTCGTTTCAATCTGTATCGAGTACCGTGGCCCCGGGGCAGATTTACATGCATATAGAGGGTATCGCATATTTGCTTTATCCCGGTATACCGTTGCATCGGCCCTTTTGAGTTTCGAACAGCGCATCATACGTTTCATCTTCCTCGCCTTTTGTTTTCGGGTTCACCTTGCTTGTTTAAAGTCTTTGAAGAGGCTGTTTACGTATTACGGTACACATTCTTCAAAGCGTATCATTCTGTCTGGAAGCGTTTCATTTCTTTTCTTCAAAGCGTATCATTGCCTTTGGCTTTTCGTTTCCGTTGGAGGTTAATATTTTGCTTTGGCTACGAGAATTCGATTGATGAGATTTTGTATTTTTGAACATTAATATTTATATACATATATAATTTTATTAAATAGTACCACCATCTTAAAAATCGTTTTAGGTAAATCAGTGATATGATAGAAAAATCGCTACAAAAGCCTATTATTGCTTAGCTCTTCTCTAACGGAATACAATGAAATATATTGCTCAAAGCTATCTATGTGCATGTAACTGTAAAAATCGTAACAAATAAAGTTCGGTTCAAATATAAGACACGAAATTAGTCGGTACTGACTTTTTTGTATTAACTTACTATACATTTATATAATTTAGGCGCTTGTTGCACTTTATTAACTTTAATTTCATAAATTGAAATTGATTGAATTTCCACTAATATCTCTATTAATTGATTCAATTATATAATTAAGCTCAAGTTATGGAGGCTTGGATTTATATTTAATTGGCGTCGGAATAGTCCAGACACGTTATAAATAGTTCGAACCTAAGTGCAGTTCCGGATCAAAGTGACCACGCTTTCAATTGTGCGGTCAACGCTTACGGTCATTGTAAAACAGGATTAATATTTTAAATGGGTTAGCCTTTTGAACATAATTTCTAATATTTTCACCGTACTTTTTTCGTTTAAGCCTTTGATGTACTTTTAAGAATCAAACATGCGTAACATATCATTCTAACGGTGGCATTAATTTTTTTTGTATCTTCATAAAATGCAGGATATGAAGTTAGGTTTAGTTTGACGATTATAAAACCCGCGTTGGTTTTATGGCTAGCATAAGTGGCTTCGGTACAGGGTTTGAGTCAAACTAATGAATAACGCTGAATATTTTTTATTGTTAGAAATTTTCCTACAAAAGTCTAATACGCGGAGTTGTGAAGTTGGTGGTATTACAAGTCGTGCCTCGGAGAGCACTTTAAGCCGACGATCCGGTTCAATATCATCAACATTTGACGACCTACGTGGCGCAGTGGTATGCGCAGTGGATTTATAAGACGGAGGTCCTAACTTCGATTTCCGGCGGGGCAGATTGAGATTTTTCTTAATTTGTCATGGTCTGGCTGGTGGGAGGCTTTCGCCGTGGCTAGTTACCATCCTACCGACAAAGACGTACCGCCAAGCGATTTAGCGTTCCGGTACGATGTCGTGTAGAAACCGATAGGGGTGTGGATTTTATCCTACTCCTAACAAGTTAGCCCGTTTTCATCTTTGATTGCATCATCACTCAACATCAGGTGTGATAGCAGTCAAGGACCAACTTGTAATAGATAAAAAAAAAAAAAGTTGAGAGGTGTCAAGGGACACCCGGATGGAACGAAGTTCCTTTCGATTAATTAGTGAAGGAATTGTAATAACATTTTATTTTTTTTTAAAAAATCAAACACATCAACATAGCGACTACATTAGATCTGTGTGTCGTGACAACTTTTCGTACGATTTTTTTCCGTCTAGCCCCCTTTCACAACGCGCGATAAGGAACTTCGTTCCAACATACCATGGTGATCGTTAAAAAATCAAACATCATCAACATAGCGACCAATTAGAGTGTGCCGTTAATGATGATTTGCATTAGGTTCAAATAAATAAATTTTAGATTTTGATTTTCATCCCCAATTCAGATTTAAGATCTTAGTGTATATCGCGCCTTGCTCTAACAACCAGGCCATAACTCGCTATTGAGGCCACGATAATAGATACAAGGTTAATCCAGTTTCAGCGGCAAATGGTTAGTTTATAGTGAAATATGAGCAAACAAAATACATTAAAACTTTGTTGTGAACTATTACTCTATCAACATTAATTTGGCGTCGGCCATTAGTCGACCGTGCTGCATAATTAATTTCAATTCATACACTGTGGATAAGCAAGATAGTTCTGATTTTGTGCTCATTTAAATTTTGTAAGAAGTTAATATATTTGATGAAGTGATTTAATATATCCTTTAAAAGGTTCTTACTAAATGAAACATTTAGTAAATTGCATAGATAAATTGAAAAATTACAGAAAACTTAACAACTTTGTTATGGATGTACGCTATAATATTTAATCTAAGGAGGTCCGTTACTAAATCACGACTCGACGACTGAACGCATCTGGATCAAATTTGCTACAAAGATAAATAAAGTATAGTTTGGTTTGCTCATATTTTACTACTTTTTACCCGACTGCGTCAGAAGGAGGGTTATGTTTTTCGAGCTTATGTATGTATGTATGTATGTCGATTTCTTCGGCACGCGCTACAGCCTTAACGACTGAACGAATTCTGACATGTGAGGTGTCGTTGAATTTGTCAAAATTGTGGTAGTGACATAGGTTATATAAATTTTTAAAACGGCGGCTGTAAATGGGGGAAAAAGGGAGGATGTGTGTATATCTTTCTTCTATCTTAGCAATATGGGTATCAAATGAAAGGTTGTAAAAAGACCATTTCAAAAATATAAATATCATATCATGTTTATATTGCCGTTTTAACAAATAAAGGCATAAAGTGTACCGAGTCATTTCTATACCATAAACTAAAACAAAAAAGTCTGAAATAAAATTATTATTAAAAAACAAAAAACCCGACTGCAAAATACTTTATTTTCAGCGGGGAAAGAAAGATCTACCAAAACTACGTTTGGCCCCGCCTGCAGCACCATAAAGTATTTAGAATTTTATATAGATATAGTAATCCTTGTTTTTCTCTTTTCAGTTCATAACTTCTATGCAATTTTTACCTCTAGGTATATAGTTATCTGGGTACAACAACATGCCTCTAAGTTATAACAATCTATACTCTATCTCTGGGAGTAGGCTCCCAAGGGATTAAGATCTGGGCGGGTAAAACTGCAGGGTGCTAGTGTTTTTTTTTATATTAAAAGCTTTAGTATATAAAAAGCAATTATTTCCTTTTGGAAATAATAAAGAGCGATCTGTTAGTAAAAACTAATATACTAAACGAATATTCCATAGCAAAGCACTCGTATTTTATTTATCCCCCTCTAACGACGAATAATAATATGCTATAACAGGATTTGATTACTTTGCGGAATTTTCCCAATATGTGTTTTCAAAATGGAAGTGCAGCTATCACTGACAGCAGCAGGTGCAGTCTAGTTTCCAATTCACGCGAATGTGTCGATACCGAGAGGATTGGATTGGATGTTGTTTGAAAAACTAGCACTCATTGTGATGCGCGGAACTGGGCACTACTGGCCACTGGGCTTTTATTAATGTTATCTCTTAGTGTATCAATGAACCCGATCTTTCGTCTGTAACTTACTTCATACTATATTAACATCCCTGTTTCTTTATTTTATAAAATTACCTGAGAGATTTTTTTATTTCATATGCTTGCGCACGGATACGATATAGTATAGATGGTGGTGGTTGATGATTTTTTTAAGTGAGATGTGATTTGACGACCTCCGTGGCGCAGTGGTATGCGCGGTGGATTTGTAAGACGGAGGTCCTGGGTTCAATTCCCGGCGGGGCAGATTGAGATTTTTCTTAATTTGTCTTGGTCTGGCTGGTGGGAGGCTTTCGCCGTGGCCAGTTACTATCCTACTGACGAAGACGTACCGCCAAGCGATTTAGCGTTCCGGTACGATGTCGCGTAGAAACCGAAAGGAGTGTGGATTTCATCCTACTCCTAACAAGTTAGCCCGCTTCCATCTTAGACTACATCATCACTTAACATCAGGTTTATAGCAGTCACTTGTATCTTGTTTTGTATCTTACCGGTCTTCGTGTGTGTCAATAAGTTGTTCATTTATTTGCACAGTAAATTTTGATCTTTTTATCTTGTTTGGTATTTTCCCTGTCTTGGTTGGCATGAAAGAATTTTCATTTCATTTGACAGCAAATTTTATTTTTCCACAATCCCTACTTGGACTAACTTTACGTGCTCTCTGATTACAACAATACTATAAACTTACCGGCATTAGAATTTTTACTGAAGTCTTCTTATAAAATCTATTTACCTATCTAGGATATTAATCACCCACTAACTTCACTAAATTATAATTATGACATTATCTTTATACATTACTTGACATTATACTTTTCTTGACATTAACTATATTTAGTGACCTAATATTAAACATATAATTTAATTTAATGTATTGTAGTTACTGATAATTTATAAATATGATAAATGCCTATGAACGATAACGTTACATTCTTCCTATTACAACAATGTAACAATATAAACTTACCGGCATTAGAATTTGTATGTGCTGAAGTACAATTAATGAATAAAAACTTAATACAACCCGACCCAGGACTTGAACCCAGGACCTCGTGATCTTAAATCATATAAGAACTAGACCAACGAGGTGTTACTCCAATTTGAATTTGCAAGATCTATGAAGTAAAAAGAAATATAGAACTACTTAGGAAGTAAATTTTTAGGAGTATAAAATGGAAATTTTATAAATGGTCAATTATATTAAGACCATCTTATCTTCCTCTTGCAAAAGTTTTTATGTCATGTCCTAAAAGAGAACGAGTGTCTCACTGTCGCGAAAAGATTTTCATTTAAATAGATAAAGTTTATTCAAATGAAAACTAAAAAAGTTTTTATGTTCTCTGCTCAGATTTTTAAAAGATTATCATCTGTATTATTTAGAAGCGAAATTTGGAGATTTTTTTTTAAAATGGAAAAAATAAAAGGATTTTATCAACTACAATAGTGACCGAACTATGAAAACGTTGGTTAAAAATCACACCTGATGTTAAGTGATAATGTAGTCTGCAGGTGATAAAGATGCGGGCTCAAAGTCAAAATATGTCATTTTTGACAAGTCTTTTCTACCGTAGTGATGTTTTTATATAATACATACTCACTTGTATCGGTATATTCTACGCGATATTCAGTAATCCGTTAGTTACCTATACCTAACCAGTAACCATCAAATCAAATGGACGCTAAACACTGACAGCATGAGCGGTACATCTTTGTCCACCGGTTATTCATAAAGTGTTGCATTGTTTTGGAAAGAATAAATAATATTTCGCCTAAACAAAAGTGAATTCAGAGATTTGGCTTTCACCAGACAAAATTCGTTATTAACAGTGTATAACTTAGCTATTCACAAATCAATAAATTTTTTTCTATATTAAACATATTTTCATCTGCTTAATATCTAATATCACGGCGTAAATCACGAAAATATGAAGAAAAAACCATATTTCCCACGATAATTCAGCATCATACAGCGCCTTGGCTTCCCGGGCCGATGTAAAATACGCGTCCCACGGGAAATTCGCCCGGTACGCGAACCTAAGCCCCATAATGGCGCCTTCGATGTCCCAGCCTTTCCATGGAATTAGTGAAAAATGTATGTAGCCCGTCACAAACTGGGACTTTTCTTAATCACGTTTTTGAGATAATTTGAAATATGTAGAGTTACGAAAGGAGAGAGAAATGAGATTCTTGGCAATAAAAATAATTGAAATGTCATAAATAAAAAAGCAAAAGTTTGTATAATATATATGTTTGTTACTCCTTCACGGCGCAAATGACGATGAATTTGTGACGACCTCCGTGGCGCAGTGGTATACGCGGTGGATTTATACTACGGAGGTCCTGGGTTCGATTCCCGGCGGGGCAGATTGAGATTTTTCTTGTTTTGTCTGGCTGGTGGGAGGCTTTCGCCGTGGCTAGTTACCACCCTACCGACAAAGACGTACCGCCAAGCGATTTAGCGTTCCGGTACGATGTCGCGCAGAAACCAAAAGGAGTGTGGATTTCATCCTACTTCTAACAAGTTAGCCCGCTTCCATCTTAGACTGCATCATCACTTAACATCAGGTATGATAGCAGTCAAGGGCCAACTTGTAATTGATAAAAAAAAAAATCTTCCCTCGATTTGGCTGAAATTTAGGATCAAGATGGATAAAGTGGGAACAAGCTATATTAACAGAAGAAGGGCTATACAAAAAAATATTTTAGAAACAAAATATTTTCAACTATCATTTCCCTTCTAAATGTGCTTATAATATAATAATAACACTGTCAGTTTTTTAAATTACCTCTCACTATAAAAGCAAGAGAGATTTGCGAAACCATTCGTATATCGATTTGTGTCGGTTCCACAAATTTCAATGTGAGTACCATTGTTCAAAAATATAATCATAAAGAATCATACAATATGACGAACATAGAACCTCTCCTTTTTGAAAGTCGGTTAACTCTAGTTATAAAGTACCCTCTAGTTCATAATGTTTGATAGTTTCTCTTTGATGTTCCGTGCGAAAACATTCTAACGGACTGTGTGCAGAATAATCAGACTCCACTGTTTTGGTTTGCAGATTTGTCGAGCAAATACAATAAAAACTAACGGGCAAAGAGCCGGTGAATTCTAAAATAAATCTTTTACACCAAAATCAAATCTATTTTTTCAAACTGCTTTCCATCTAACAAACAAAGAGCCGGTGAACTTTTCTATTTAATCTTTTATACTATAACTCCATTTAATTTTTTAAATTACTTTCCTATAGCTATAGACTGTGATATCCAAATCTTCTTAAATACGGTAAGCAACCATAGGGCCTTGGAGTATGATTGCTTTGCCAAGTAGCGGATTCAAAATGTTACCCTTAACTTCGTTACATTACCTCACTTTATTTCCTAAGAAATAAAAACTGCGCATGTTCCTAGCGATAGGTACTAATAATCTGTTAGTATTGTTGATAGTTTTCCATCATTATAATTTTCTGCTTTTTACACAGATAGGTTGTAAACAGCTTAATAGCTGATGCCTGTTTTTAATAATTCTATTATTAAAAATAGTACACTGGCTCTTATTCTACAACGAGTAACGAAATCAACAACTGTTATTGCTACAAAATGTCGAGTTTATTTTCCAATACCGGGCTTTTCAAAGAAAATAAAGGGTAAAGTTGAAATAGACGCCGTTTAGCGTTCAGACAGTTCGGAAACGACTAAACAATGCGATTTCTTCCCGAGTTACAAAGGTATTATACATTACATAATTACATCACGATTGTTAAAATACCTTTACCCACAGTAAATTCATCGCCTATTTCCTTACAACAAAATAATGTAAACAGGCACAGTTATTCATGATTAAAACAACAATAATCTTTATTAGATTATTTATCTGTTTCTTTTCGTAGTTGCCTATTTTTATTTCCAAAGTTTACTTATGAAAAGACTACTGTTTTTTAATGCTTAGAAATGCGTTTACGCATCCCTTCCGAAAGTAAAGCCGAAGATTGAATCTGCTTACGAAAGGGTATGTGGGACTCCGCGGGTATGAAATGCCCAATAGAACCCAGCGGGTACATCTGTGTCAGTGGATCGAAGTATACATTCTACTGTGACGTATTTACATTATCGGCAACTTTATTAACTGTGGGAGTAGGATGAAAGCATTCTACTAGTTTAACTGTAATACTGTCTAAACTGAGGTATAAAATCACTCGTATGTATAACTTTTATATAATAAATAACTAACAATACGCCCAGGCTTCACACAGAGGCAAAAAATATAATCCGATTCCGATAAAAAACTATCTTTAAACCAAGTTTTAATCATGACATTTGTTCAAGTTGCTATTAATTCTAAATACCTTGAACATTGATTCGCTTTATGTGACTAAGCATGATTTTCAATCTTCAACTGTCGCGGTCATTCAGCTAATTTACATAAACACGAAGTCAACAACCATTTTTGAGTCAGATATTTTTCTCATGAAGCATTCATTAAAGCATACCGTAAAAGAAACACATCCGTGATAGTGATCGGACCCCATCACTATCATGAGCATCTGTCAGTGATCGCTAATGATCAAACATTAGCCCACCAGCCCGCATCGGAGAAGCGTGATGGGTCTAAGCTTGATTTCTGCTGTCTTTGAAATAGAGAGACATGGTGGGAGGTGGGTTATTGATAGGCTGATAACGATGATGATATTATAAATGAACAAGTTAGTTAGTTAGGTAGTTGGTTACAGTATTAAATGGATTATGTATTCAAGTACAATGAACTTCGGTCACTCGTCTCGTCTTGTAATATCAGTTAACTCGTTACTAATAACAGTATATCAACAAGCTTAACAAAATACACCCGGGGCAGATTAATTTGACCCAAACGTCTCAAGAGTGCTCAACTATAACAATGTTGGCTTGACACGTCTCTTACTCGACCTTAGCGTTACCTTCACGAGTGTAAACGACGGTTTACATGAGTCGAGTCGATTTACTTCTGATTTTTACTATCCAAGATGTGAAGGTGACTGGGACTCTACAACTGTAGAGTTTTCCACTTTTTTTAATAACTAATGTAATAAATAAGGCGATTTTCCAATATAATAATCTATAAATATAATTAAAAATAAAAACAACTTCAAAACGCACTAAAAAGTAAAAAATAAAGAAATGCTGCTATACATAAGCATAGCAAGATTCTTTACTGTTTGACTATAAGGCAAAACTGATCCATCAAAAGCAACTGGTTGTAAAGTAGAAAAGTTAATCTTGTAAATTTGTCTAGAATTACCTAACACAATTACCTGAGATTTATCAGCATTGACCGACAGACCATAAGCTAAACTCCAGTCATGCACTGCACGAAAATCCGCATTCGCATTGAGATAGCTAATAGCTGCAGCTTGCTATCTACAGTAGTCTGTACATACAACTGAAAGTTATTCGAATAAAGATGATATGGCAGAGAAAGATATTTTATTGATTTTTAAAAGGAACCGACAATAATCAAAGGTACGTATCGGTAGAACTGCCCATTTGAATAAATAAATAATATGACGCAAACATCGTAGGATTGCTCTGAGCCAAGTTATAGATAAAAGTTCGATTTTTGGTAATATTCATACGATTTATTGATCACAATCAATGCAAACAAATACATGGTATGTATAGCTAAAGGTACCTAATAGAGCAGCAATGATGTAGAATTTTTGTGAGCCAAGTTATGGATCTGAATTAAGCCTAATACCAAGCATTATCAAAAACTAACAAGATAGTTGTCACCTGTTACATGTAAATTCGCCGTAAGAACAGTACTGGCAATTTCATTAGTTTTATTAACAAACTTTCTACTTTAGTTATGGAACTTGAACATCTGTCCCTAGGATAAGGTTATAAGAATTGCGACACTCTTAAAGAAATGAAGGATTTAAAATGAAAGATCGACTTATATATTTCAATAGAATTTATTAATTTACGACTAGTGACTTGAATCTTTGGAAAATTAATATTAATTTTTTCCGTCAATTTGGTAAATTGTTCTTGGTGTTGAAAGGATAAAATATTTTTTTCTTTTTTAATTACTGCTGCCGACGTTCTTATAATAAACTAAGAGAAATTGAACAGAAGTTGAAGAGACATGAACAAAAGTATTATTATTATTAATAAATAAAGTAGTCTTAATTTATCTTATCAACACATTTTAGGTTTCATACAATTATTTTATTTGAACTAATTTTTATTTATTAACTTGATTTATTTATTATATCTTTTCTTTTTTCAGATTTTATTTAATTTACCATATTAGTACCTGTGGATGGTTAAATCTTGAAATATATATATAAAATACTAAGAAGTATCTACCTGACATCTATTTATTCACATTTTCCGTGCTACCAATGCTATATGGTAGAGTAGAAATAGAGAAACAAGTATGAACAATAATAATAGTAGTATTTTATGATACTTTATGATACTTAGGTACTGATTCTAACTAACTTATGTAGTGGACTAATTTTCTCTTTATCGGCTTTCTGATTTAGTTACAAAAATAAATATTAGGGATTCAATTGGAGCTCATCAGAGCGCCCGGCATCCGATCTGAGGGAAATATTCTTTATGATATAAAGTTTCCATAAAGTCCATATTACCGTCTCTCGTTTATGGATAAACGCTCTCTATATAAACTCCATAGATTTACAGAATCGCTTGTTCGCCAGCCATCACGAGGCAAGGTAGTGCCGGTCGCTATCATGAGATTACACTTATATTTATATATTTTTTGGTTCGTTAACTTATAAACTTCTTATAAATTATGTTTATAATATTTCGCTGTATAATTACAAGTATTTGATTTTATACTCATCTATAAATATTTAACAACTTAATATTGTTGGTAGTGAATGATGTCACGTTATTTTCAAATAGCCGTACAAGGCTATGCACGATATCAAAATCAGGATTGGGCTTGATTTTCTTGTGTCACCTGAAAATGAGAAAATTAACATTAATTTAATGTAAAACTATTTTTTGTTCGTAAATATTCCTACGGATGTCTGCTTCGATATCGCAGATCTAAGACTGGTGGCCCAGGAATCATTATGGTTAGAACTCAAGAGAGAAAATTGGCGGAAAAGAAAGAAAGAGATCCGTAAAATCTAGAAAGTCATCTCGACGAAATGCCAAGCGGGTTTCGTGCTGACCCGGCAGCTAATTGAAAAAAAACTTGATCATTACTAGGAAACCTGTATGTACTTTACAAATTATAGTACTCAAACTAACTACGACCTATCTATGAAAATAATAAGAAAATCCGGTTAGTAGTTACGGTGGTTAATGTGTTCACACACAAAAGCTTATTAGTATTACAACCAATTCTTAACCTTTTTACGACAATGGAATATCTATACTTTTCAGTGAAACAGTATCTACTTTTTCGCTTTATAGAGATGTATGTAAAAATAATTTAACATGCCATGACTGCTTTGTTGGTCTAGCGGTTAGGCTATGTGGCTTTATCACGAGGAGTTGTGGAATAAAAAATCTTTAGTGAATATTAGGCTTGGAGTCAGGATATTGGTGGTGTTACACTTCCGTGTCTCGGAGACCACGTTAACACGTCCAAGTTTCCTTAACTATTATCGACATCTGATAGCGTTTGTTAATGAATTTAATAATTTTGACGACCTTCGTAGCGCAGTGGTATGCGCGGTGGATTTATAAGACGGAGGTCGTGGGTTCGATTCCCGGCGGGGCAGATTAAGATTTTTCTTAATTTGTTTTGGTCTGGCTGGTGGGAGGCTTTCGCCGTGGCTAGTTACCGCCCTACCGCAAAGCGATTTAGCGTTCCGGTACGATATCGTGTAGAAACCGAAAGGGGTGTGGATTTTCGTCCCACTCCTAACAAGTTAGCCCGCTTCCATCTTAAACTGCATCATCACTTAACATCAGGTGTGATAGCAGATAAGGGCCAACTTGTCTATAAAAAAAAAATAATAATGACTCTCTGTCTTGGTTAGCGAACCAACATCGCGTCTACGCTCCATGTCTCCTCTTCTACAGGGGGGGGGGGAAGGGTCATGGAGCCTGATTCTGTAGTAGCCATTAATATGTTGATAATGATAACATACCGTGATCTCTGGATGTGTGTGCGTTTATAACAGCTCCCTCTCGGTCGGCGGGCGGTGGATCTGAAAACCATCAATAAATTGTACTATGTAGTCACAGCGCTCCTGTTTTGTTTTATTTGTTGTTAGACTGTTGATAAATGTTTGCCTTCGCAATTAAAATGCACAACGAAATGTACGTGATACCTTTGCTAGTGATTGTTTTGTTGTTTCACCGATATATATTGTTGTTGGCGAAACAAAATACGGCCGAAACAAAACAAGTTGCTTTATATTTTGGTAATTTTTGTTATTAAATGTTAAACTTTTTTATGTAGAGCTTTATAGAGTATTTGACCCATGAAAATCTAAATTTTGTTTGTTCGGTAGTTTTGGCACACCTGACACATTTTAACACACACACAAATTTGAAAAATATTAAATTCGTTTGACTCTTCTAGGCTTAGTTTAGAAGCACATTTGAAACGTCAAGTTTGTCTGTTCATAATGACTTTACAAAAACTTTCGACAGCAGAATCTGAGAAGAGCCGACAGCGAATCCAAAAAATTATAGATATAATTAGATCAACATAATCTGAAATTTTGACTTGAAACGAGGTGGCTCCTGGTTTGATTCACGAATGTTTTAAATTTGTTTTCACATTCCTATTGTATTTTATATTTATGAACTTATAGTGTCGACAAACTTTATAACATCTTTGGTACAATTGGCGATGTCTTCTTTTATAATCGGGAGGTTCGATTCCTAGCACTGATCAATATAAAATTTTATATTTTCTAAATTACCTAAAATCTTTTTGAAGCAAGTATTTTTCATTTATGCATAATCATAGTATCGTCATCATTACCGTACTGTATAATTAAAAATATCACTCTTTTAACTCGAATCGAGACTCACGCTCAAAAGATGTACCACTAAATCAACTATACAATTTTCCGAACGACTAACAAAAGTTTTAATATGATTTTCGAAATAATTCCAAAACATTTTCCAACTTACCTCTATAAAATATATCTCTCTTCCTACTAAAGTAGTTCGCTAAGGGTATGTTCATATCACACAGTATTTCCACAGTGGGGGGCAGGGAGTCTATCTTGACCACTGCGCTGGTGAGAGCGGTGTACCGACCTTCGATGATCTTGATAGTTGACTTCGCGTTGAGCGGTCTGGAACAAATACAGTTGATATTAGCATTGAATATACTTTGCTATTTCATAGGTTAATTGGCTTTGCGGCTTTTGATCATGAAGTCTTTGGTGTGAGTCCTGGGCTGAGCTATGATTTTTTTTAACGACTACAAGTTGGCCTTTGACTGCTATCACACCTGATGTTAAGTGATGATGCAGTCTAAGATGAAAGCGTTCTACGTAGCAACTTTTTAGGAGTGGGACGAAAATCCACACCCCTTTCGGTTTCTACACGACATCGTACCGGAACGCTAAATCGCTTGGCAATACGTCTTTGTCGGTAGGGTGGTAACTAGCCACGGCGAAAGCCTCCCACCAGCCAGACCAAGACGAATTAAGAAAAATCTCAATCTGCCCCGCCGGGAATCGAACCCAGGACCTCCGTCTTATAAATGCACCGCGCACACCACTGCTCCACGGAGGTCGTCAAATTGAATACTATTATGGTTAACTAATTTGTTCGTTCAGTGGTTAGTCTGTGTATAGTTTTCAACCCTGAGGTTTTTAATTCGATTCGAGATTTTGAGAGCTATGAAAAATTAATTGTTTTTTACGAAATTCTTAGTGCTTATGAGATCGCGATCGTTAAGCTTTTTGGTAAATATTTATTGGCTAATAATGATGTTATCCTGAAATGCGCAGCCCTTCCCTTGGAGGCAACCTCATATTTTAACAATTAAAAAATATATAAAATCTTACAATAACCAACAATGCACAGAATGCTAATAATAATATGAGCTCCAGTAGTATTATCTCGTTTTATATTCATCGATTCTAACAATCTGCGAGTAGACTTGCAAAACTTCCCGGCTGTCCCAAATCGCTCTTCGAATAATACTGAACACTCACTCGGATGTTCCTTAGCTTGTGGAAACATACGACAAAATATTTTATTTCGAAACGCTTTACAGATATTGTTCCAATGATTTATATCTATCTGTAATCGGAACAAAAATGTTCTTCAGAAAAACCATACAATAAAAAATCTGACGCTTTGTCACTCATTCCTACATAGCGTTATAAGTTCCTCAAAGTGACGCTTATATCTACACTAATATTTTAAACAGGAAAGATTTGTATTTTTGTATGTAACGAATAAACTCAAAAAGTACTGGACCGATTTTAATATTTTTTTTTCATTAGAAAGCTACATTATCACTGAGTAACATAGGCTATATTTGTATTGTGTATATTACCCGAGTTATCGCAGTTTTTGTCGCGTGAGTCGGACCATGAAATTTATTAAATCGCGTGCGCTGCCTTACCTAAGATACAATTGAAAACATTGTATGAAAACTTTATGCATCTTAAAAAGTTCTACAAAAAAGTCCGCTCTAGCATATATCTATCTTTTATATTTTGGCAGATATATAACTTTTTGTGTTTTAAAAAATTTATTAATTTATATGCTTACGTTTACGTCATTATTTATACAACTAAACTTAAATCCTTATTAAAATAAATTATTTAATAATCACAAGGATATTATAGAGATAAGATTTGCCTTTTGCAGTATGTTAATTTGTTATATAGTTTTGGAGATATTACAAAAGTGGCACATTCTCGAGTAGGATTTCTTGAAAATCAATACGTTTTGTTGCCACCTACAAATACCACAGCCAACGTGGTGTACAGGGAGGCTTTAACATAAGCATACAATTTTTTTCTAATTTAGTGATTCATGGTCGTTTTAATTAGCATGCTTATAACTTAAATATCTGTACCTATTTATGTCTACCCGTGCGAAGCCGGGACGGGCCGCTAGTTCTTTATAATAATATATAAACAGTTTGTTGATATCATGAATAGAAATAATTAAGCAGCTTAATTTCCTAAAAATTGATATAGTAGTATTTCAGAGAAACATTTTTTTAGTGACACGTGTGTAGACTATTTTTTTTCCGGATTAGGTGATTTTCCTTGGATATTAGTTTTAGGCCCAAAGTAGCAAAATAAATCAATATTTTCAGGTCAAAGATATGTTTAAATTTAGTTGCAAGATTTTAGGTCTTGATTTCATCCAACTCCTAAGAAGCTAGCTTGCTTCCATCTTAGATTGCATCATCACTTAACATCGGGAGTGATAGCAGTAGGGCCAACAACTTGTAGTTGATAAAAAAAGTAAAATAAAAGCTTGTGATCGAATAAACAGTTAAGATTGTAAGCTAAATAGAAGCTTCTAAAAATATAGTGTGCGATATCGGCTCGTGTGTTTCCGATACCTTAGAGTTACGGACTAAATAATTCGGATGTTCGCGAGTTTGCTAACAACCCCGGCGTCTGCTCGCTGCACGCCGCCGGATTTAGTTCGTCCCAAGGTATTTGCACCTAGCCGTGCCGCGCACAGTACCTAGCTCTGCCCGGCGCGCGTACACTTTGTGCCATTACGAGTGAAGCACATTTATCTATATATCTATCAATGTATCATTACTAAACTAATACTAAATAATTCGGATGTTCGCGAGTTTGCTAACAACCTCGGCGTATGCTTGCTGCACGCCGCCGGATTTAGTTCGTCCCCAGGTATTTGCACCTAGCCGTGCCGCGCACAGTACCTAGCTCTGCCCGGCGCGCGTACACTTTGTGCCATTACGAGTGAAGCATATCTATCTATATATCTATCAATGTATCATTACTAAACTAATACTAAATAATTTGGATGTTCGCGAGTTTGCTAACAACCCCGGCATCTGCTCGCTGCACGCCGCCGGATTTAGTTCGTCCCAAGGTATTTGCACCTAGCCGTGATGCGCACAGTACCTAGCTCTGCCCGGCGCGCGTACACTTTGTGCCATTACGAGTGAAGCATATCTATCTATATATCTATCAATGTGTCATTACTAAAGTAATACTAAATAATTCAGATGTTCGCGAGTTTGCTATCAACCCCGGCGTCTGCTCGCTGCACGCCGCCGGATTTAGTTCGTCCCCAGGTATTTGCACCTAGCCGTGCTGCGCACAGTACCTAGCTCTGCCCGGCGCGCGTACACTTTGTGCCATTACGAGTGAAGCACATACATCTATATATTATTATCTATCAATGTATCATTACTAAACTAATACTAAACAATTCAGATGTTCGAGAGTTTACTAACAATCTCAGCGTTTGCTTTTCGTTTTTATGCATATGGAGATGAAATAAAGGATTTGAACGTGGATAGAGATGAGTGTACGAACGCGTACTCTCTCTACTCTACGCGGCGCGCGTGTTATTTTGTAAACTGTTTACCTACACATGTATTAAAAACTAGCAGACGCCCGCGACTCTTTTCGCGAAAAATTCTGATTTGTGATAGTGCGACAAAAAGTAGCCTACATCCTTTCTCTAGCTCTAGACTATTTGTGTACCAAATTAAATTATATAGGTTCAGTAGTTTAGGCGTATTTGACTTACAAATAGAAAGTTTCGCAAAAATAGAAACATTCGCATTTATAATATAAGTATAGATATAAATAGCTTTTGTAGTATTAATTATAATTGAAGTAAACTATTGTATCTATCTTTTTAATTTTAGAAGTTAACTGGGCAGGAGATTCAGTGAGTTCACTTCAAAACCTTTTATGTTCGTAACTCTGCATTTCTACAAATAGACTTTAGTTGGGCAAAGTAAAGCATTCAAACAACATTTGAGTTAAATATTTTATTCGATCTAATATAATATACCGTCTAATACAGTGCACGGTGTACCATAAACCTATTACACCTAATTTCGGCCGCGGGAATCAAAAGATAATGTATGGAAATAATTAAAATTAATCTGAAATACACATTCATATACAGAGATGTTCCTTGTTGTAATAATTACCATTATTATCAGCTACAGGGTGCAGGCGTCATTTATGAGAACATGGAGCTTATACCCCTACGCTTCTCCTTTGTCGCTTGCATGGAATCGGGTAATTAATAATTCATTTAATTATTCAAACTCACGGCAGTTCTTGTGATTTTAACTGAGCTCGTAACTAATGTACACTAATACCCAAATTGTAAAATTAAACTACACACTTGAGTATTATCTTAGAAGGCTTGTATAATAAGCGCATTATAATTACTTTGTTACAAGGCATATGTTGCGCCTATTGTAACTTACTCATCGATAGTCTACCACAATATTATGTTGTTGTGTAAGTGTAAAAAAAATAATTTCGATGGCGGCGCCTCTATTGTCTTGGCGCCTGTGTGCGCACACTTCGCACATAGGGGCGGCTCGGCCCTGCTAATTTCTACCTTTGTCTTGACACTATTAAGTATTAATCTAATATGTCTAGTATTAAGAAACATTTGCTCTTCTTTCTGTCAAACGATTTCTTTCTAGAGATAGGGATAAACTATGGAATTGCAAGTAAAGTATTGTATCTAATCTCTTCCTTTTTACAAGTTAACTGGGCCAAGGAGATTCAGTGAGTACACTTCAAAACCTTTTACTGTTGGTAGACTCTGCATTACTAGAGATAGACTGTCAAGAGATAGACGGTCAAAGTATATACAATTCCCTGGTTCATACCAACATTTGAGTTAAATACTTTTATTCGTTCTCGTATAATATACCGTTAATAATTCAACAATAACGGTGCCCCAGACACCTATAACACGGCTATGACGTTCGCCCGCGGGAATCAAATTGCTAGATAATTTATTGACAATAATTAAAATTAATATGAAATACACATTCACATACAAGAGACAGTACTTCCTTGTTGTACATAATTACCATTATTATCAGCTACAGTGTGCAGGCGTCATTTATGAGAACATATGGAGCTTATACCCATTACGCTTCTCCTTTGTAGCTTTGAGGCATGAGAAGAACGTACTTCGGGGATTAATGAATATCTTTTAATTATTCAAGGAATGATACAAGGCAAAAAGGGCGTAGGAAGAAGAAAATCTTTCTGGCTGTAAAATCTGCGAGAGATTATAGGTATTTATATTATAAAGAGTTTGTAAGTTTCAAAATGTTTGTGGGTATTCTTTGGAACTACTCATCTCATTAAAAAAATCTTTCTCTCGTAGAATGCTAAGTTATTGAGTAATGCTATATAGTATATTTATATTAAGACTGCCTTGTTGGTCTAGTGGTTAGCCTATCTGGCTTCGATCACGTGGTCCTGGGGGAATGGTATGCGGGTGGATTTATAATTTTCACATGAAGTTCTGGGTTCATTCCCAGCCGGACGTTGGGGAGTTTGTCTTAATTCCCGTCCTCGGAGGGCACGTTGAGCCGTTGGTCCGTCACTGTTATCAACCTGTAGCGACAATGACATATCACCAAGCGATCCCGCATTGGAGTACCATGTCGTGTTGATATCCCCTCTCCATAAGGGGTGTGGACCTGTAGTGGCGTTAATAGGCTGATAATGATGATGATGATATTTATTATATATTATTATACCTATATAAATAATTATTATTGTATTAAATATAAATATTATTATTATATATTAATGATTATTCCTATTATTTTCAAAAATAAGAATCATTATTAGATGACAATTATATTGACCGACGATTTAACGTCCTCTCCTCCTCCTCAGGTACGGAGGTGTATAACTGCCTGGATTGGTATATATTTCAAAAAATGGAGTAATAAACTCTATTTTTTGAAAAATATACCTATCGGTTGGCCCTATCAACTATCACTTACCTAATTTATATTAGGTAGGTAGGTAATAGTTTATTTTACTTTAAAATAGGAAAACCCAAAATAAAACTCAAATATATAAAGATATTAAATAATATTTGTAGCTTTTTCGAAAATTTTTGGTGAATCGTCGACCTTAACAAAGATTACAAATAACGACTTACAAGCATATAATTACCAACTGAAAATAATAAATGTGAAACCATAATAGCCTAATGATTAAGGTAAAATTATAATATTATGGTAATAACTTAAGGTAGGTTGATTTTAATAATAACAGTTAAAATGTGTTATTAGTTTTATAATGTTTAGATTTTGTGATTTCGCTTAAGTTTTAAATGAGTTAGTAAAATTAGCTATAATACAAACAGTATGTTTATAAAATGTTAATATACTAGGTAGCTCTTTTTATTTGCAACATTCTAAATTTTAGCCAAATGGGATCAAAAGTTTTAAAACACACACAAAAACTTTAACTATATAACACTATCCTACGCGCCATGGTTTTTCCCGTGTGGTTTCCGTCCCTGTCAGAATTTCGGAATAATAAACCTAGCAAGCCTATATAGCCTATGACGGCTGAGTGGCGCAGTGGGTAGTGACCCTGCTTCTGCGTCCTAGTGGGAATCGAACCCACGGCGGGTTCGATTCCCACATCTGGAAAATATTTTGTGTGATGAGCATGGATGTTTTCCAGTGTCTGGGTGTTTACCTATATATTGTAAGTATTTATGTATAATATATATATAAAAATATTCATCAGTTATCATAGTACCCATAACTCAAGCTACCTACGCTTACTTTGGGGCTATATAGCGATGTGTGTAATTGTCCTATAATATTTATTTATTTATTTATATGTTTTGATCCTGGCTATAATCTATCTCTATTCCAAATTTCAACCAAATCGGGTCAATAATGAATGAAGAATACAAAGAAGTAAAATACACTCTCATACACATTTGCAATGCGTTTTCTTCACATGTAATGTATTTTTTAATCCAGGGCATAATCTAATATATAAAATTTCCCTGTTACAATGTTAGTTACCGTACTCCTCGGAAACGGCTTTACCGATTTTTACCAAATTTTGTTTGCGTATTCAGCAGGTCTGAGAATCGGCTACTATCTAATTTTCATCCAAATTTTTTTTTAATTTTTAATGCAAAACAACGTTTGCCGGCTCAGCTAGTAATGTCTATATTCCAAGTTTCAGCCAAATTGGTTTAGAAGTTACAGCATATGAGAATAACAACACTTAAGATCACATCTGTAATTTTTTCGGATGCATCCCAGTAGTACCCTATACCGTAGTTCTACAAAACTGTTGGGATACAATCCGGGTTGTCAAATTATATCCCAATAGTTCTATATAGAACTGTAGCATAGTTTTTACTCTTGACTTTACTTACAGCATATAAGTTATAAACTTAAATATCAAAAGATCAAAAGAGATTCCATATTATACTTATAAAAACTATAGATATTTTATATGTAACGTACAAACAAGATGTTGATATCGACATTTCTTTAATTTTGTCCCATGCACTAACATGGTGTATCAACAGTTCTATAGAACTAAAATTAGGGGGTACTACTAGGATGCACCCATTTTTTCGAGTCGTTTGTTTTCATTATTAGTGTGAAAGAGTGATGTGGTGTAATAATTATGACTTTTACACTTAACATTCTCACATAACAACGATATTATCTAGAGGCCACAACTCAATACTCATTATATCGTATGTTAATTACTCAGTAAGTGTGGGTTGGTTTTAATTACAGCATAACAATTGATTAAATTTGCTGGCGGGGTTATTAATTTTTCGATGTTTGCCGACAGTGCCGTTCGTAATTTTAATAAGGGAGGCAACTTCGCTTCCCGACGTTATAATTAATACGTTATTGAGGAGCGTTATGATTTTTAATCATTTCAGCTTCATATAGCATATAACTTAGCCTTATTATCATAATATTGTAAAGATGATACTTTAAACTTTCGTCACAGAGCGGACGGGATGAAAGGCGACATAGCCAATAAAAACAATCACGTCATACAAAGCCGTCGTGTTTAACGTGACATTCAGTGTGAACTAATACATTGTAATAACACACGTCGAGACAACATCGCGTCGCCGTCGCGCCTTTTCCGCTGTGGTGAAACTATTAAGTTTACTCTTAGAAGCTGTAGAGGCTGAATTAAATTGATGTTACTACATTATTGTTAAAGCCATGTAAGAGCATAAATAGGACAAGAATACCAAAAGATGTTTGGAATGTGAAAGAGAACTTGTCTGTAAACGAAGTAAATGACGAGAAACGTCGCGAGAGGAGTCTTGTGAGAGTGGAAATTTAAAAGTTAATTAGAAACACAACGTGAGCCATTCTATAAATGCGTATACAGGGCTCCTACACATGGAGCTTAGAGCCACACCGCTGCTTTAATGCGGGATAGCGGACTCTGAGTTATTATGTTTACACTTGTAACGATCACTAGCATAAGTTAAAGACAAAGATTGAATCCGGCAACTTCTCCAACTCCGAGCTAAACAAATTTTACAGAGAATTTCTTGGGTGAAAGAAGCATTTTTTATAACACGACACTGGAGCCTAATTGAGAGCCACATGCTCCAAAGCCAGATAAGCCAAACACTGATCAACGAGCCTGTTGATATACAGTTTAAGATTTAACGAATTTTGATCACAGACCACAATCTAGTAATAATGATTATGGAGTAACTGTTGTAACTGTTCTTACCTGTTTCCCGCCATTATCACGAGTTCCGGTCTAGGGAATACCCCTTCCACGGAGCAAATAATGTTCAGGTAACCGTCGTTAAGTCGGTCCTGGATCATGTCGAATCTTGTCTCTGGCACTGGAATTAATACAATTTTATGATTACATTTCTTTTATTTTGAATATTGTAAACGCTTAGATATTTAAAAAACCTTTCGGAGAGTGAATAAGGGAATATTTCCATGTTTATGCTTTACATTTTACACATTCGGGTTTTTGGTTTTTACTTGTTGTACCAAATTCAATATTGTTTGGTTTCGCCAGCTCCTTAGGGCTAACGATAAAACTCGCGCGGGTGCACGCTCGCGGGTGTATAATGAAAAATAGTATGGACAGCGCAGGCGTGTGCGACGGAGCGCGGGCACGGTTGGCGGATTGTCACCCGCGCGGCGGGCAGCGGGTACACAGCGCGGGCGCCCGCGACGGGCACACGCGAGCGGGTTTGTTTTTATAAATCAGACAGGCGCCGCTAGAGGCTACGGTCACACGCGTCGGAAGCTAGGTGCAATCATGAACATCGATACAAAGCGCGTAATAATTGAGGTGCAATTTCAGCCAGTATTGCCGAATGAATTATCAAATTCTCCGCTGAGTAACCTAGTTGTCAAGGTTATGCATTCGATGTTTTTTCCGTTGACGTCTTTTTGCCAAATAAATGATCCATGGTAATCTACTCGACACAACTGTACACGCTCGACATCAAAGTTATACTAGCAGCGCTAACTGAGATGGGCGCACGCGACGGGTGCTCGCGGATTTGTGGCCCGCGGCGGTCGCCCGCCGCGTGCGCCCGCGCCCGCACCCGCGCGAGTTTTAGCGTTAGCCCTTACATATTGTTGCTAATTTAATAATTTTATTAACATTGATCATAGTAAACACTGAGATTGATATGAACGTAAACATGTTTCAACATGTTCCCCGATTAAGGAAACAAAAGTTTGGGGAGAGCGTAGAGGATCTAGGATTGAATCCACATATGATTCACAGCTGTTCCGCAAATTGTTTTAATACTCATTTTTTTACAATATTCAATTTCTTTGTAGAACGAGCAATTTAATGGATACTAGACTCAATATCGAAGTGCGTAATAAAATCGGCGCCGCATTCGTGCCCGAGTACAAACTATACGGTAAACATTGAGCCAATTTATGCTTATTCATGCAACTGACTAAAATTAAAATTCTTGGGGCTATATTGTTAAATGTATAACTTGACGTTTCAAAAGTGCTTGTAAAACAGCCTACTTGAATACTTCAAATATAAGATACTTCAAAGAACAGCAAGTTAAATCATTGCTCTCAAGACCTTCGTCAAAATAACGTCAGCTTCTGTTTAATATAAAAAAGTAGAGTCACTACATGCTGGTGACTCTACTTTTTTAAAAGTGCTTATAAACTAAGCGAACTAGAAATAAGTGAATTTTAAATTTGTGTATTCAAGTTCATAGTACAACAAGCAACACAGTAGGTATTACACGCAGGTACTGTGTCGAAGTTCGTAATAAAATCGGCGCCGCAAGCGTGCACGAGTACAAATTACACGGTAATCAATGAGCCGATTAATTATTCATGCACTGCTTGGTAATCAGGAAGCTAACCGAAAACAGAGAAATTTTATTTGCCTCGCAAATAAACTGGCAATGCGGGGCGCTTTTACCAAACGCCAGAAAATATTGTAACTGTATGAAGATTAAATGATTGATTTGCATATTGAAATTAATTAATTATTTGTTTATGGTATTATTTTTAATTAGTAGTCTATAATTTTATTGAAAGAGTAGTTATTGTTTCATTGATTCAGTGATAAGTGTATGTATGTAGTTAGATGAGGTCATTGACTTGTTATGACTGACTATAGGTGTTTCGAGTCTCCTCTAAAGGCGCTACACGTCGACCTACGCAGGTGCTACGTACGACTCAGAGGACTATTTTGTACTACAAAATAAATTTGTACACTTGGCAGGGATATGCTTTTTGTATAGAGCGGACTTGAAATTACCACGTTAGACACCTATTACGGGTTTTTTGTCTTCTGAGGAGCTCTTGATTACGGTTGATCTTGAGGATGAGAGTTAAGCACGTTAAAATTTAATATAAATTATGTTGTGTAACTTCCAAACTAATGTCATAAATTCAATTTTTTAGTTATTCCACTGGTCAACATGAAACTTTACATGCACGTTATCAGGAAAACAGAAAGGGTACTTTTCATAAAGAAAAAACTTAATGTCCCCTTGGGATAGAATAATAAATTTAACCGGTCGCCCGGGATAATTTTATTGATAGACAAAATCTGCATTAGCAGGCGTGTTTCCATCGGCAAAATTTAGTAAAAAGCTAATAATTGCCAAAATTCTGAGCGAGTGAGCTGGTCAAAAAGACAGCATAAACACATTTATTTTAACTTTTCCTATCTGTTTACGCTAATCTTCGAAAGTACGGAAAGGGTTTTCATGTCATTTTTCACAAGTAGATTTTACTTAGCTTTAGGCCGCGTCTATATATTAACCTTATTTTTTAATGAGATAAACCTAAAGTAAAATATGTCCTGTTACTGAAAGTATACAAGAAAGGAACCAAAGCGTATAAGATTAAATATTATTAAAAAAAGTAGTATTATTAAACAAAATTTCTTGCATTTTTTAATCGGCGAAAAAACGAAGGAGGTTCTCAATTCAACGCGTATATTTTTCTTATTAAAAGAATTTTCATTTTCATTCATTTTATACCCACATCACTAGGGTGCTCAGTAACAGGTCAACCATCTATACGAGTTATCGATATGGGATTTAGAATAGTTTAACTTGACATGTTCTATAATCAAAACTACAAGTTTATGCAAAACTTCAGCCTTAACAATGCAAAACTTGTAACTAAAAAAATGTAACAAATAAAAATACAGATCACTTACTGATAACTTTAAAGACGGGTAAGTTATGGGTACAACTTTGATGAAAATAGGACGGCTATTCATAAACGTTTAATGTAGATGTCATCAAAATTCAGCATTGTACAGCATGTTCCGAACAACATCAACGGCTCGCGAACACGCCAACTGTAATGGGTACCCGGAGGTGTAATGTGGAGGTAGATTCACTAGACGTGCTCGTAACTGAAAGCTTATTTAGGTGAGTGTAGTGTTTGCACGCTCGCCGCAACACGACACAATTTACTTCGATGAATTTTGCAAGGACTCGGTACTATATACAATATAATGTATACGTAAGTAAAACAACAATAACATATGAGTTTTTTTTAATTAAAAATAACGTACTCCGATGTAGTTATAAGTTCTAAAAGTATAAGTAGGAACGTCATAATCAGGCAAATAACACTTATATTAAATAAAAAAATAAAACAAATTTCAAAATGCACAAAAAAAGGTTTCGTTATTTAATTACTTTTATTTACTTGATGGATAGCACTGACTTCATAGATATGTTTAAGTAAAATAATACTACTACAAATTAAGCAAGCTCAATCACAAGGTAGCTACTGTAAGCCGTTAAGGATTTCACTTAACTGCGTCACCAGACCCCTGAAGACAGTTAAACTGTAGGTATCTAAGTGAAAAGTTTTCATCGAGACAAATTAACAAGCCCAAATACAGTGTAAGTGTTTGGGCTTTTGATCAACTCCAAATCTTTATTCTATTGTAGTGCTTTAATGAAGTGAATAATTAACAATCGCCCTAGTTGTGTCTACAATGTTTTAAAGTTTTCCTCGATTTCTCTAGGTTTCCATCATTAGATCTTAGTTTCTTTATCATGATACCTACCATTTCCGGACTATAACCTTTCCAAAAAAAAAGAATCATCAAAATCGGATCATAAACGATAAAGTTATCCGCCAACAAACAGAAATTAATGTAATTTGGCTTTTACTCGTAGTTCAATACATTTTGTTAAGAACATAAGAAAATGTACTGTAATTTACAGAATATTTTCATTAGATTAAAGTTTAAGAACTTAATAACAAGCAATGTAACGTACTTAAAACCATGAAACGTCACATCTAGCAAAGTAGTTTCCATAGATCGCTGTCTGATCGCTTCAAATATTGATGGATTTTATGGTATAAGCAAAACGGTCATTTGTATTCCATTAGCTTGCGTTCCTCCCCCTTGTTTTACTACCCTGCGCCGATACTTCCATGGGTTTTATTTTAACGAACGATACCAGCCCTTGTTATTTAATTACGTAGAACATCTTATTCTTTTTTGGAACATTCTTTTTGATGTAGTTTTTATTTAGTACCAAAATACGAAATAGTCTAGTAACTCATGCATGAATCTACAAAAATCTATCTACAAAAATATTTTTTTTAGTAAGTACCGTATAAAGTTTCATATATCCGTTTAGTAAAAACATTAACATTTTGTACCTAGACACTTCAACTTTATTTATTTGTATATAATTATGCATTCTTTTAGTATCCCTCTATCGTATAATAAAAAAATAAGTGTACCTACAATCTTAAAGCGACTTTGTGTTGTACTATATAAAGACATGAGTATTAATCTCATATTCATAAAGTTACATTAAGCTCTCCTAAAGAATTATTTAGCTCCTTTTTTTTTAAAAGAAATAGATGAAAGCTTCATCTATTTCTTTTAACTTTTAATTATTTTCAAACAGTACGCTTATACTTCTATAGAAACGTTCCCGTTAAGAAGACTTAACAAGTGATACATGGTCGAAGCTTTAGAGTTTAGTTGCAGTTTGTAAAAGTATAGTTTGTTGATGTTTTTTACATGATTGGCCTCAAAAATGCATTTTTGATTATTTTTAACAAATTTTACAATCGATTACTGTAGAGTTTGGGTTTGATTACCTTCTGAAAATGTTCCAGTGCAGTTGGCAACGTACAAAATGGCACTTTATAGGGGTGCATCCCAGTAGTACCACATACAGTAGTTCTATAGAACTGTTGGGATATTTTCCGGGTTGTCAAATTATATCCCAACAGTTCTATGCAGTATAGTTCTTACTCTTGACTTTACTTATAGCATATAAGTTATAAACTTTATATTATTTAAATTGATATTTCATTTTGTTTTTAACAAAAAAATGTCACTTGCGACAAAAGTTGTTAAAACCAAGTAGTAGTCGTGTCTAAAAAAATATTCTCTTATTTTAGAAGTTACGGGGGGGGGGACACATTTTACCACTTTGGAAGTATCTTTCGCGCAAACTATTCAGTTTAGAAAATAATTATGTACAAAACCTCAATACCATTTTAAAGACGTTTTATGCAATTTAAGCAAAGCTGTATTCGATATAGTATGTTTATAGATACTCTCAAATTTAAGTGGACATTTATTATTGCAATCAAAAGAAATTTATACTTATAAAAACTATAGATATTTTATATGTAACGTACAAACAAGATGTTGATATTGAAATTTCTTTAATTTTGTCCCATTAGTTCTATATAGAACTAATAGGACACTAAGCACTAATATGGTGTATAAACAGTTCTATAGAACTAAAATTAGGGGGTACTACTGGGATGCACCTCTTTATAGGACGTGTTTTATTGCATGCCATACGAAGTGTTGCTCTGTTTATATGTCATGGTTTTCTACATACCCACAAGTGAGCCAACTGATTGATTGACCTTCAAGTTACATAACATACAAGAAAGTAAATCAGCTATGCGGCCCGCAGATCACATGCTGTTCATTAAGTACTTTTCTGTGATTTTATTTCAAAAATACAGTCAAAGCCAACGAACATTTGCTTTTTCAAAGAGTCAAATAACTAATTAAAAATAGTGGATTTCTTATAAAAAAATCCAAATTATGTCTTAAATAATCATAGTTAAATTTAATTCTAACTAATATAATATGATTAGGCTTTGTGGTTCACATAGTCTGGCTCACTTTGAGTATAACAGGACTGTTTTAAACGATTTCCAATGAACTCTACACAGTAATGAATTCATTATTATACCTACAATACACATTTGTACCCCTCTCGTTAGCACCCTCGCATTGCAACACGGGCAAAGTTGCGCGAAGTAATTTCCGTTTCATCTCAACTCAAAGCATATTGCGGCGCGAATATACGAATAGCATGTTAGCAGCATGCGCAAAGTTGTAACAATGTTATGTTATTTATTGGAACAATGGTAGTGTTTGATTGCAATCCAATGCAGGTAAATGGAGTTGAATTACTTTAGCTCACGGTTTGTGAACGTTTAATTTTAATTCCTTTAATTCCTTTAGAATGTACTCGTAAATGTTTACTACATATAAAATTTGAACTTACATTAAATACATAATTATATTAATATGAATAAAAATAGGAACATCTCATCTTTAAATTGAAGAGCTCATTGTAATATTAGTGTTCGATAGCGTTGTAACTTGTCAAAACTTTGTACTAATTGGCATTATACGCCTTACCTATTATCAATTACTTTAATACTTTTAAAATTAAAATAACAATTATCGTTTGTTATGAAATATCTCGATTGCGTAAAGGTAATGAGAAATTGGGTAAGTAGTTGCTCGAAGTAATTTCCGTTTCTTCTCAACTTGAAATATATTGCGGCGCGAATATACGAATAGCATGTTACCAGCATGCGCAAAGTTGTAACAATGTTATGTTATTGGAACAATTTTAGTGTGGTACGTTTGATTTGAATTTCTTTTATTCTATTAAAATATATGATAAATGTTTATTTTAATTTAAAATCGTAAAAAATTTAAATTATACTAATTAAATATTATACTTTAATGCATAAAAGGTTATGAGAAATGGGGATATCACTTATAACTGTATTCACAGCTCTGGGCTCTAGCTCATTTGAGCCTATCACATTATTAAGTATGGTAGATGGATCTAAGATCCGATAGAAGGATCTGAAATGGCAAATTCGCACCGTCATGCGTGAAAATAAAAAAAATATTTAATGTTCAGAATTGACTTCATCACTATGCATTTCACTATGCTAGGTATATACATAGTGAAATGTAATATGTAAAGATTGCTTTTGCTAGTAGAAGTAAAGAAATTTTATCAGTTTTTAGGTGTGAAACGTATATTATAAGAGATCATAAGCTTTAGATTGAGTGGAATTTATAACCACGGCCAGCTTTGACCATTACTATGAGTACGTATTTAATATGTGTTTAATACATAATATACATAGTAACATTTCTAAGATTTATATTAAACAAACCTATTATAATGTTGTAATAATATTCTCTAGCCATGGTCTTTCTACGCTTTGCAAATTATGTTGCTATTGCAACACTGTACGATTGCTACACCGCGTCGTGGCTGAAGTTCGTCGAAGTAATTTCCGTCTCGTCTCGTGTAACAAAGCATGATATTGCGGTTTACGAATCGTTTAAGAATCGAGCACACTGATGCGTTCGGCATAGATTTTCCAACTTTATAAGAGTACAGTGTCTTGTAAAACGGTTGGATGTTTGGTGGCTTCACTTCTTTTTGACTTCAACCGACACATACTAAAAGACTAGCTGGCGAGAGACTTTCTCTAAGCTATTGTTTGTAAGTTTATAATTTAAGTTAATTTATACTTAATTAAAGTGAGTTTTGAAATAATATTTCCGATGGTTTTCAATATTAGAATAAATAAATAAATTATCGCGAGTATTTTTTAGTTATTATTTTCCATTTTGCGATAGGAGTGTGGATTTTCTCCTACTCCTAACAAGTTAGCCCGAGTCCATAGCAACTTGTTGTGGCACAAGCTGTCCAGTATAAAAAAAATCTTTTTATTACGCTATCGAAACAGTGCTGTTTGGGGACAGGTGCCCACAGATGCTTATTTAAATTATTCATTACAATAATTATTATTACAATAAACACTTAATTTAAAATATGCTTACATTGCAAAAGTCAAACACACACACAAGGCAAGAATTCAATCAAAGGCTTGTTTATAAAATTCAATGAAAGTACAAGAGGCATAGCGCGAGGGAGGCACTGGTATGGTAGTTCATTCAGTTCATTCCGGTGCTTCACATATTCACTGAGGGGGTTTTAGTGGAGAAAAAGCCCAGCGCCTGCCATTAATAATGACGTATAAGATGGCAGTGTTGCGAAGAAAATGCACATTTACTTTTGCGTCTAATTTTATACGAAGAGCATACGAGGTAACGATATCTATTACACTAATCGTTAACGCAACTCAAACCTCCAGTGTGGCTGCAGCTTTAAGTCAAGTGAAAAGTTGTAACAATGTACTATTATTTACTTATTCGATATGTTGATGTTTCGCAAGAGTCACACATACAGCCTGAAACTTTATATTGTTAACGTTTGTAACTTAAATAAAATATTGCTAAGTTATAACGATGTTTTAAGTCTTGTCTTTTAGGGCCAATGTATGCTTGTAGCGTACGTAGTAGGGTTTTTTTTTATCGACTACAAGTTAGCCCTTGACTGCTATCACACCTGATGTTAAGTGATGATGCAATCTAAGATGGAAACGGGCTAATTTGTTTGGAGTAGGATGAAATCCACACCCCTTTCGTTTTCTACACGACATCGTACCGGAACGCTAAATTGCTTGGCGGTACGCCTTTGCCGGTAGGGTGGTAACTAGCCACGGCGAAAGCCTCCCACCAGCCAGACCAAGACAAATTAAGAAAAATCTCAATCTGCCCCGCCGGGAATCGAACCCAGGACCTCCGTCTTATAAGTCCACCGCACAGATCACTGCGCCACGGAGGTCGTCAGGTGTTTGTATAACTCCATTATATAACTTTCGATGACGTCTCATCTCTCTTTATTTGTAGAATCGTGTTAGATGGAGCGTTATAGAGACGAATTTGAAACTCACGCTGTCGTTGTTGAAAAATATCGTCTCTTCTATCTATCGATATTTGATTTGCTCTAGGATTATCAAGCGAGCGCGAAAGCTCTGTCATAGGAAAGTCTAAGAGTTAGACGAATGTTGAGCAGGAGACGTTTTACAGATCTTCTTTAATTCAACGTTCTTTTTGAGATCCTTAAAAAAAGCGTATTCAAAAATTGTACATATTTACACTATCAAGACGAATGTGTGCTGGTTGTGTTTTTTAGATCAATAATCTGCTGTGTAAAAAGCGTCTTACCAAAGATGGTCATGGGGCGGGTTCTTTCGTCCTCGGAGAGGAAGGTGGAGACGACGCAGGTGTAGTTGCCGGTCAGCTCCGTGCCGGGAGACAGCACGCGGAGCGCGCGGTGTTGCGTGTACGGGTTCTGCGACACTTTGTATGACAGGTCCAACTGAAAGTTAATTACATTGTCCAGTTCAATACACAGCTGCCTCTTGCACAGTAGTGCAAATTGTACGATATTGGAACGTAACTATTAGCTAGCCCGCTCAAGTTAGCTCAAAAAGTAGGGATACTAATTTTTGCATAAATTGCAACTGAAAATGTTAGAAACACCGTTACAGCGCAGTTGTCAAAGCCCCAACAATAATATGTGTAAAAAAAATTATGTAAGGTCAACAAAGTTCGCAAATATGTTTTGTTGGTATTGTTTAGACTTAGCGATTCGGTAAGTTTAGTGGTGAAAACGAAATGTTACCTTATTCTTCAAAAGACCCAAAGCTTGAGGCTTCTGCGGAGGTATCCACTGGTACACGGGCTGTGAGCGGTCCATGTAGAACCACTTGACGACCAGTCCCGTGACGTTATTAGTCACGAAGTCACAGTCCAAAGTTATAGCATCTTTGGTCCCATACTGGAATACTTCTGGCACTCGAATGTTCATTATACGCACTGACTGGACACCTAAAATAAAAATCAATGGAAAAATATTTACAAATATTAAATGAGACATCTTTTATTTGCTTTTGTTTTTTTAGTGTTCTTGTATTGTCTAGTACTTTTATATGAACATGCAAAACACGATATGATTGGGCCAAGGGGAATACGCCGAAATATTATCTGGACTTTTAGTAATTTCACTTCGTAACGGGCAGATCTATTTAGATTATGAACTGAACCGAATATTCGTAATATCCAACGAATTTGCCGAAGAAAATTGACGGTACAGAAAGTAAACAAATGTTAAAATTCAGATTATTTCCCAGTAGATTATTCTAGTTAACCCTAGCCGCTGGGCCATGATTCATAAACCAAATCCAATGTGCGTCAACTAAACGCTAAGCTTGAAAATCTAACAGTGAAATGTTGAACCCTAATACAAATTGTTAAATTGTCGTTAATTAGCGATTTAAATGTTTGTCAAACAATTTTTTTTTGTAAGAACCAGTATTTGACGACCTCCGAGGCGCAGTGGTATGCGCGGTGGATTTATAAGACGGAGGTCCTGGGTTCGATTCCCGGCGGGGCAGATTGAGATTTTCCTTAATTTGTCTTGGTCTGGCTGGTGGGAGGCTTTCGCCGTGGCTAGTTACCATCCTACCGACAAAGACGTACGGCCAAGGATTAGCGTTCCGGTACGATGTCGTGTAGAAACCGAAAGGGGTGTGGATTTCGTCCCACTCCTAACAAGTTAGCCCGCTTCCATCTTAGACTGCATCATCACTTAACATCAGGTGTGATAGCAGTCAAGGGCCAACTTATATTCGATAAAAAATAAAAAGTAATATCATTTCAAATATGACCAGTATTTCACCTTGCTCTCCAGGTCAGCAGAAATCCTGTTATAGGTCGGTTACGACAATAATCTTGTGGGTAGAATAAGATATATTCCGGAATTTTATTTTATTTTTACGACTGTTTATGGAATGTGTACAAAGTTTCAAGTCTTATTATCCGATAATTTCTTTCAAAAAGTGGTAATCTTATTTAATTTATTAAATATGTAATATACGTCTTTATTTTAGGAGCTTATTGATAATACAGAGAGTTGAAGCCTCAAGCAGTGCAAAAGTTCCGTGGCCTATGTTTCGACCGCAGAATAATTACTTCGCTTATTTAACTTGGAACCAAATTACTCGTGACGCCGTGTAATTCTCGGCGGATCAAAAATTGAAAGAGAAAAGAAATAGGGAGAAATAGAAAATGGGAAAGAAATTATACAAGCGACAAGTCAACAGCCTAATAGATTATTCCTCCTTCCGGGTATTTGCCCACTGCGACGGTTGATTTTAATAAATGCCGATTTATTCTCTCAATACTAAAACTGTGAATTACGTAATCGCTCAGGGGGTCTTTAGCTATTCAGTAACGATGTCAAAGGTATTCAAAACAAGTCGGCTGTTGAATCTATCTCGTTCTATTGAGTACCGACAAAACGAAACTTGGTTTGATCTATTTGTAGACTCAATAAATAAATTAATAATAAATTGTAAAGTTACGAAATGTTTCACTTTTAGAAATAATTGCAAAGCAAATGACCCACTCAATGGTCAATAAAAATTATCTATACTGACAGAATTACAGGAGTAATCCTGCGGACAAGCTCTATCACAAAAAGCTAGCTCTACTACAACTTACTATTTATTGAAAAACAAACCTTTTCTTTTGAAGTCAGTTAAAAAATGAAAGTGCGTGGGAGCACTATCTGAAGTAGTCTCACATTGCATGAACATCAAGTTAGTTAAATAGCGTGACAATATACTAGTGTCATATTTTGTATTATAAACGTTAATCAAACTTTTTATATACGGCCAAGTACAATTGCTGTTTTTATCTTAAAGTGTGATTATTGGTGTTGCGCAGCAACTTGACTGACACAGCGGCATTTTGTAGGAAGTGTTCCTTGTGTGCCCTACGAAGTATTGCTCCGTATATAAATCATGGTTTTCTACTTTAGGCCGGTCCCCTTAAAGTTGAAATTTCAAACTCAGAAAGTAAATATTTCCTATTTATTACGTTTCCAGCAATTTCAGCTTTCTATACTTTGCAATTTTGACTAAGCGTCAGTTAGTTAGTTAGTTATATTTAGGTATAGGTAAATGTAAGAAAAAATCAAATGAAATGTCGAGAATAAATTTGCTGAAGCAAACGCTCTCAATCATACGCACCTGTCTATTTAAATCGGATGATATACCCTTCCCCATTTTTCCGCGCAATAATCTGACAGCGGGTTGAAGGTAGCGGTGCTCTGTGGGCCACACTAGACGCTCATAAATGTACGAAAAATATTATACAGACACTAAGTTGGTTTACTTGTGTTAAGCATTGGAAATTAATTCTAGGTGAACATTATTACCATCTTCGCTTTAACCATCATCGTAACCATTTACTATCATCAGCATCGTCTACCACAACGGCAAATTTATTCATTTATTTGTTTACTACCTTCGATTGTTTAGGTTATAATACGCTACATAAATACATAATGAGTTTTTTGAAATCCTACCTTTAAACCTTACTATCACGTAAGACACATACGAAGGTATACCAGATGATGTATTTGAAAAAAAAAATATTTATTTTAACAACACGTATTTTTAGGAACTATATATACCTTGTAACAGATTTTATAAATCGATTTCTCGAAATATAACAACTATAGATCTAATTAAAAAAAAATAGATGTACAAAAATTCATCGTCTAAATGTATTAGATGGATAGAAAAGGTTGTTTTGAAGCAAAAATATGATTTTCCAGCAGTTGGAATCGCGATCATAAGCCGTGACCGGGGGTGTTCAGTGGACGGTGCAATACTCCAAGACAGGAGCGCACGATAGCATGGATTGCGTACGGGAATCGCGTGTTGTTTTATACAAGAGGAAAGTTTCATTTCTGGCGCTTTTACTTTGCTACGGATTGATCGTATCGATTTCCAAACAGAGCAGTAAGTAGGTCAGGAATCATATTGTCTGCCTCGTTGGCCTCTAGTGGTTAGCCTATGAGATCACGAGATCCTGGGTTCGACTCCTGGGTAGCACAAACTTTACCAAACGTATATTAGCATTAAAACTATCACGAATATTTTCCATATTATTTAAATAGAAATGGCTGAATCTCACATCATTATTGTCGGTATATGCCCGATTAGTTTGGAACCCATACGGGGCCCTTAGTCATAATCTCGCTTGTTCTTGCAACACGGCGTGAAGTAAATTGTTCGAAACGCAAATGGGTTCGAAAACTAAACACGTTTTAAGTATTTTAAATTGTTTCTTATTTACCCGAGTAAAAGGAATTTACTCACGCATTCACACATACTTACACACGTTAATGTATGCAAATAAATAAATAAATAAATATTATAGGACAATTATACACATCGCTATATAGCCCCAAAGTAAGCGTAGGTAGCTTGTGTTATGGGTACTATGATAACTGATATATATATATATATATATATATATATATATATATATATATAAAAATATATATTCATACTATAATATAGTATATATAAATACTTATAATATATAGGTAAACACCCAGACACTGGAAAATATTCATGCTCATCACACAAACATTTTCCAGATGTGGGAATCGAACCCACGGCCTAGAACGCAGAAGCAGGGTCAATACCCACTGCGCCACTCGGCCGGCCAAATGTATGTATGTGTTATTATACACTCTATACCTACAGCTTAAGCTGTTCGAAGAGTTACGACGTAGAGATATCATTAAAATAGTAGCAGTTACCCTATGTTCCAATAGGGTAGGTTTAAAATGATATATTTTGCGGAATTCCCATTATTGTTATGTTTTTTTGTTTATTTTCTTGTTGTTTGCGTTTGTCTTGGTTTAGATGTACATTTATTAGGCGACTTATTTTTAAAGAGAAAGCGTAGAAAGGTAAACAGTTACAAAAAACATGATCCAACAGGCACGCGTCTACATTTACATAAAAAACCTTAATTTAAAAAAAAATATCAGACAAGCTACAAAAGGGCGCTACGCTTTGTAGTTTTAAAGAGGCAGCAAAAACAAAATTCATATGTGCCTTACGGTTAAGAAAAAGTATTTTTCGTCCCGTTCGTGCTTATACAATAAGTTGAAGTGTGATAGGGATAGAGTTAGGTTCTTAAATCGTGATGTGGAACGACGCGTGCGCGTTCCACTCGGCTGGCGTCGTGTGCAATGTGCGATGGCACCATATTGTTACACTGCAGCTGTTTGTATGAGTATGACCCCTATGGCGCAGTGGTGAACTTTTACATATTTTCATTCAACTATGAAAGGTACACTTTCATATACTTCAAAATTTTTAAATAAACCGACTCAAAACCCACTAAAAGGTAAAAAATAACTGTGTCATTTAGTTGCTTTAATTTACTTAAGCGTATCTATGAAGTCGGTGCCAGCCAAATTTAAGAAACATTTATTTTACATAGTAAAGCAGTTTGTCGGTTCTAGGTAACGTCCTTAAAGTAGAAATCCTGGCTGGCACCGACTCCTAGATATGCTTAATTAAATTGAAGCAACTAAATGAGACAGTTATTTTTTACTTTTTAGTGCGTTTTAAGTCAGTTCTATTTTTATTTAAAAATTTTTATTTCTTACTATTTAGTGATTTATCGCCACGTATCGTATTCGTACTATACTTTCATAGTATATTATACGGCACTAGAAGCCAAGAAGCTACCGATAAAATAATAAAATAAAATAAAATAAAAAAGCCTGTATTTCTCCAATCTATTACACTGTAGATACAAATTTCGTTAGTAGGGTTAGTTTATTGTTGCTTAATTCTAAGTTAGTAGTTGTTAATATGAAAATAATAAAAAAATGCTTATAAGATTAGAGCCCCTTCTCGGGTAAAGGCCTCCCCCAACCTCTTCCATGATTCCCTGTCTTTTGCAAGGTTCATCCAATTTTTTCCGGCAGTTTGTATGATGTCATCAGTCCACCGTTTGTTTGGCCTGCCAACATTCCTTTTGCCTCCTGGTCCTGTCCATCTTGTGCTCTGTATCGTCCACCTTTCATCTGTGTAACGGGAGATGTGACCGGCCCACTTCCACTTGAGTTCCAGTGCATGATTTAGTGCGTCTTTAACTCTTGTTCGAAGTCTAATTTTTTCACTCCTTATTTTCTGTATTTTTCTGATGTTTAACATACTTCTTTCTATTGCTCTTTGTGTAGTTCGTATTTTTTTCTTGATTTTATTTGTGTATATCCAGGTTTGGCATCCATAGAGTAAGCTAGGTAAGAGACAAGTATCGACTACGATCTTCTTTAAGTCTAAAGAATAATCTCCTTTTAAAATTTCTTTTACACTCCAAAATTTTTTCCATGTTATGTTTATTCGTCTTTCAATTTCCTCTTCGTTTCTTGATTTTAGGAAGGATACTTGTTTGCCTAAATATATATATTTGTCTACATACTCTATGTTGTTTCCGTTTACTTTTATTGGGATCATTCTGCTATTAGTCATTATTTTTGTTTTCGTTGCGTTCATTTCTAAACCTATTTTAGTGCTTTCTACGTCAAGCGAGCGAATCATTTCTTGTAGTTCTGATGGTGTCTCAGCTAATAGTACAACATCATCGGCAAATTTGAGATGGTTTAGATAATTACCAGATACCATAATCCCTTTCTGTGTCCAATTTAACTTACAAAATATGTTTTCCAGCACTGCAATAAATAGTTTTGGTGACAACGGGTCACCTTGTCTAACTCCTCTGTTTATTTTAATTGGTTCTCCTCTTGTCTCAAGTTTTACGGTGCTAGTACTGTTTGCATAAATGTTTTTAATAATATTGATATATTTTTGTTCTACATGAGATCCTTTCAATGCCTGCCAGATTGAGTTGTGACTTATGCTGTCAAAGGCTTTGCTGTAATCAATGAATCCCAGGTATAGAGGTCTATTAAACTCGGTATATTTCTCAATCACTTGTTCCAATGTCTGTATATGATCAGTAGTACTGAATCCCGAACGAAAGCCAGCTTGCTCTCTAGGTTGAGAAACGTCAATTTTGGGAGTTATTCTTTTAAGAATTATTGAGGCGAATAGCTTGTAACTGCTGGCCAATAAGCTAATCGGTCTATAATTTGCTATATCTAGCGGATTCCCTTTTTTATAAAGTAATATTATGTCGGACTCACACCACTGCATCGGTACTTTTTCTGTATCTATTATCAAATTAAACAGTTGTGTTAAATATGTAATTAGTATGGGTGCACAAATTTTTAAAACTTCGTTTGTTATCCCATCCTGGCCTGGTGATTTTTCAGATTTAAGCTGTTTTAGGTGCTCGTATACTTCGAGTTCATCTATTGGTTTAGTTTGATTTTCGGTGGTTTCTTCTGTTTGCAGTTGTTCTGTGTGGGTATCTTTTTCTCTAATACTGTATAATTCCTTGTAAAAGGTTGTTGCATGTTTTATAATATCTTTTCGTGTTTTTGTTTCTCCTGACTGGCGTACAAGTTTCTGTATCCATGTTTTGTGAAGTCTTAATTGTTTAAAGGCTCTCTTTGTACTTCTAAATTTTCTTAAATTTGTTGTTATGACGTCTTTCCTATGATTGTAGTAGTCCTTTCTTATAGATTTATTTGTTTGTTTGAAAAGTCGGCAGAGTTTTTTCCTGTCTCCTTTGTCTTTATTTTTTGTTAGTATTAATTCTCTACGTTTCTTTATGAGTTGTTTTGTGTTCTCACTGAATATGTTGTGACCTTTATTTTGAGTCTCATTTTTTAAATTCAAATTGTCTTTAATAAGTTTTTCTAATAAGTTGTAATAATCTTGAACACTGGTTGGTGAAGTTTCATTCTCGATCTGTAATTTTAATCTTGTGGTAAATTGTTTGATGTCATTTTCGGTTTTTGGTATTCTTGGCACTATTTTGAACGACTTCCTGCTCTTTTTTGGTAGATTTAATATCATAGTTGCTCTCAGTAGCCTATGATCGGAAACGAAATTTATGTGACTGAGGACTTCAAAGTTGGTTATAAGCCTTGGGTTATTTGTCATTATAAAGTCTATTCCGTTTTTTGTTTTCTGGTCAGGTGAGATCCATGTCCATTTACGGTTTTCCTTTTTCTTAAAGAAAGTGTTCATGATTGATAGTTGATTTTCTAAAGCGTAATCTATTAGTCGTTCGCCTCTTTCATTTCGATCTCCATAACCGAATTGTCCCATTATCCAGTTTTCATTACCTTTTAGTTGCCCAATTTTCGCATTGAAATCGCCCATAACTATTACTTTTCTGTCAGCTAAAGAATGTGCTTTTGTAACGTCATTGTAGAATTTTTGTAGTTCTTCTTCAGTCGAACGCTCTGTGGGTGCATATACTTGAATAATTGATAGCAGAGCTACTCTTTCTGAGATTCCTGTGAAATTGGTGATATTGTCTTTGTACGTTTTCTTTATTAGAAATCCCACCCCATGCAACCCCCTTGTTTGTCCAATGTAACATAAGATGTAATCTTGATATTCTTCAATGTTACAACCCATTCTTTTTACTTCAGAAAGTCCAAGTATGTCAAACGTAATATTTTCAAGGGCGTACGTCAGTTGTAAATATCTTTCGATAGACATAAGAGACCTCACGTTAAATGTACAGATTTTTAGTGTTTTTTTGCATGTGTCAGTTAATAATTTGGTATTTGTATTTGTTTTGTTAATAGTAGGTGGAGGGTATTGGTCTAATTCCCCACGAGGACCAGTCGGCTTGGGGAATGGTTGTTTTTGTTTTTTATGTAAATCTTGTCGATTATATATCTTGTTTCGGTGGCTGATGGCTTTGTCCTACAATTTTTGTTCCGATGAGAGTGTGCATTGCGAGAGGGAGTTGCTTCTTCCTCTCATTACATCGAATGCATTGATTCTGTTTGCTTTGGTTACTATTTGCTGCTTGCGAGGCTTTATTATTTCTGGTGATGCTGGTGAAGCTCTTTTACGTTTATCTTTCCCATTGAACCCTTCTTTGACGATCAGCTTATCGTACTTTATGATTGCGTAATTTCCCTTTTTTCTCTCTTCTATAAGTTGAGCTTGTAATTCTTTTCTTCTATTAAGGACATCCTTAGGATAGTCTTCTGTGATATAGATCTCCTTTAAGTTCTTGCTGGTTCTCAATAATTCATCCTTTTTCCATCTGTTTAAAAAGGATATCAAAACAGGTCTTATTTTATTAGTCTCACTGTCTTTCTTTCCGATTCGGTGTATCGTATTAATATCTCTACATTCCAGGGATATATTTAAATCAGTTTTAAATTCATCCTTCATTGATTGCATTAGATCCATGGAATTTAGTTCGTTTTCTTTCAATCCGAAGACAATTATGTTGTTAGATCTATTATGCTTTTCTAATCTAGCCACTTTTTCTTTTAAACTTTGATTCTCAGATTTCAGTTTCTCAATTTCCTGTGTAAAAGGGACTAACTTCTGATCCATTTGGGATATAATATCTCTAGTTTGGTTGGCCATTTCTATTTTCATTTGTTCGAAGCTACCGATACCGAGACAAAAACCGAAATCGCTGTAAGCATGCCTCCAAAATTTGAAGAGTTCCTTCAGTTTCCCCAGGATATCATCATCAGATCCTACCATCTTGGAAGTATGCCCTTTCTAATAAAAAAAGAATTATCAAAATCGGACTACTCTGTAAAAAGTTATGCAAGGTCATACATTAAAAAAAAATTATACGTGTCGAATTGAGAACCTCCTCCGTTCGTTTTTTCGTCGGTTAAAAAAGCATAGCATAATCGCTTGACCCGGACTAAACTTTATATTCAGCACATATGTAATGTCATATCGAAGGCTATTGTCATAACTGCCTATCAAACAAGTTTTTCGCTTAACGGCTAATGGGATGTAAGCCACATTTAAAAATATACGGCTAATATTCTCTTTTTAATAACCAAAGCAAGTACGAGTACGAGACCTCATTTAGTACATTCCATACAAACAATTCGCGAACGCGGTAAATCCAAAGACGTATTATGTTCAAAAAACGGCTCGTGCCAACGCTCATCCTGTTCATTATAAGAACTTTGTGTGTGTGCAACAGACCGTGAACGTACGCCTAGAGCGTAGCGCACACTAGCGCAGTATATATTTTAGTTTTTTAGGCGATTGTGGAATAAAAGATTTTTGATACTAACCGAATTGGTGCAGTATGGCGTATCTGTAACGAAAATTGCCAATACATAGAGAAATTTAGAGACGTATTTGTGTCTTCGTTATTTCAGGTCTGGTCTGGTGGCTTTCAGCAACTACTGATTGGTAAAATCTTACAATTTAAATACAAAAGAAAAACCACTTATTCATATTGAGTGCTATTAAATAAGTCATTTGTGTTTTCATAATACATATTATGAACTGTTAGAGTCTAATTTATACATTACAGTGTTAATAACAGTAACTTTACACCCAGAGCATTTTTTATACCTACTGACAGAGTATATATTATTATTATCATTGTAGGGAAAGGAGAATGTTGGTCCATCGTCATATTTAAAATGATTTTCACCATCTACTACGAATAAATAAGTAAAATATAAATCATCTGATAAGAATGACAAGTATAAATGTCATAAAGATTAAACACCTTGTGTACGTTGCTTTAGATTGATTTCTTTTACCATAATGTGACTGTAAATTTTGACAGTTTTGCGTCAGCAACGAGTGTGCTTGAATTCGAACATCATTAGAGCAGCGGTGTGGACGCGGCTTTACCACGAGTTCGCGTTACATGACTAGAAGACTAGAACAAAGGGAGATCTTACCGCGGCATTAAGATGTGCATTTTCACAGTTCTTTGTTTTTTGCGTGTTTTAGAACTAGGAGGGGCAAAAACTTTACCTCTTTCTGTTCTTCAATGGTACAATTATTTATACTCTATCACCATTTTATTGTGGACAAATGAGATTTGATTTTGTGAGAATATTTTAAAAGAAAGCATAAGTTATAAAAAACTTATTTTTTCCTAGTTTTTTTTTTTAATGACTACAAGTTGGCCCTTGACTGTTATCACACCTGATGTTAAGTGATGATGCAATCTAAGATGGAAGCGGGCTAACTTGTTACGAGTAGGATGAAAATCCACACTTCTATCGGTTTCTACACGACATCGTACCGGAACGCTAAATCGCTTGGCGGTACGTTTTTCTCGGTACGGTGGTAAATAACCACGGCGAAAGCCTCCCACCAGCCAACTCCTACACCCAGAGCCCAAAAGTCCTAGTACTCGCAACTGAAATTTTTACATGCTGGTTTTTATTACTGACTTTGTCTGCTAAATATTCTATTTGCCGTACTTTTTTATGAGGAAAATTTAAGAAACTATTTAAATTATATAATATGTACTAAAAACCACTACCGAAAATATGCATTAAAATTATGTAAATTACTCATATATTAATTGTTTTTTGTAAAATTGCGAACAAACGACTTTGCATCTTTTGGTAGTACACAGAGTTGTTTTTACAATCACAGACTATATACTACTATACTATAAAAAATATGTTTGTACTATAATCATCAAATTTGAATTACGAAGGCTCAAATTTATCAATTTCCTAAACTCATGGGATTAATACGAATCAAAAATCAATGCATAAACTTTCGCCAAAAAAAATTAATTCGATAATATTTTAAAAATGGCTCGAAAAAGAACACTACTTTCTTGAAGAGCAATTTCCGAGTTACAAGCAAGTATTTAAAATGGCATAAATATTCAGAGGGACCGGTCACCGTCAAGAGGGAAACTTTGGCGGCGTCACTTCAAAAATTCAACAGCAGTGACGTTGGGAGTACTGACTTTTTAAAATGGAGTCACTTTCTTCAGTTTCTTACAACTTTAATTTTAGCTTTCTTTAAAAATTCCATAATACTTTCGTCTTTGTTCGGGGACATCCCCGATTTATTTGATAGAAGTTTTCTTGGTAAGACTACCTTTTTTATACCGACATTTATGAATGAGGATACTAAATAAAATAGGTATGCGCTCCTTAGTATCACTCGAACATTTTTTTTTATCAACTACAAGTTGGCCCTTGACTGCTATCACACCTGATGTTAAGTGATGATGCAATCTAAGATGGAAGCGGGCTAACTTGTTAGGAGTAGGATGAAATCCACACTCTTTTCGGTTTCTACACGACATCGTACCGGAACGCTAAATCGCTTGGCTGTACGTCTTTGTCGGTAGGGTGGTAACTAGCCACGGCGAAAGCCTCCCACCAGCCAAACACAACATAATCCCTAATGATTATATAATTAATACTTAAACAGTTTAGTGGTTAGACATTGTGGTTTAGAACACGAGGTTCAGGGTTGAACTGCTAAGGTGCACAGTAAAAATGTTTTAAATTCCATGTGAACGTTAAAATGTAGAAAAACATAAAAGATTTTTGACCATCACAAAGTATTTACAACATTCCGCAGCAGCATATGTTTCGCTCAATATAATTTAAAGAGAATTCTGTCATTACGAATTCTCGGAAGAGCAAATGAATTCACATTTTAAATGTTATTGGAAATATTTTGTTTTTGATTTTTAATTAAAAATCTCGACATTTTTTCAACAATATCCATTTTAATAAAGTATAACGGGTTTAATATTAGAAAAATGTTTAAACGAATGTAATAGGTTTTCATTCATTTGTTTTGTGACTGCAGTCTGGTATTATAGGGCGTTAACTTGGATGGGGAATTATTTATGAAATCTATACCTAATCTTTAATGGAAACGATGGGAGATCGCGTCGGCATATTGAATAGACGGTTTTCAGTGGTACTTCCTGAGTCAAACTCAGGACGTCAATCCTGAGTCGGGCTATGTGAGTCTTTTTTTATTGACTACAAGTTGGCCCTTGACTGCTATCACACCTGATGTTAAGTGATGATGCAATCCAAGATGGAAGCGGGCTAACTTTTTGGGAGTAGGATGAAAATCCACACCCCTTTCGGTTTCTACACGACATCGTACCGGAACGCTAAATTGCTTGGCGGTACGTTTTTGTCGGTAGGGTGGTAACTAGCCACGACGAAAAACTTCCCACCAGCCTGACCAAGACAAATTAAGAAAAATCTCAATCTGCCCCGCCGGGAATCGAACCCAGGATCTCCGTCTTATAAATCCACCGCGCATACCACTGCGCCACGGAGGTCGTCAAAAGTCTGGACAAGTGATGAACTTTTCTGAAGAAAAGCTGAGTATAAATTTTTGCTATCGTTATTCTTTCTTTTGGTGCCAAGCAAATGTTATCTGTCCGATAATAATTTGAGATTTTGTTCGTTGTTATTACCAGGATTTTTCTCTGTTATGAAAAAATATATTTTTTTTACAGTGTGATTATTATGGTATTATTTATAAAATGGTTATTGAAATTGTATTTGTGTTATGTATAATCTTAATAATGAATTTGTATACAGTAAATCGTTTTTCAAAATTATGAGAGAAAATATGGGCGATTCGATGGATGGCTTGGGCCGTCTATAATAATATGTTCTTAGTATAATTCTTATGTAGGATAATACGGAAAAAATGTCAAAATTCTCAAGACATATTCCGTTTTGGACACAGATTTAGGTGACAATGATTTATCATTTGCGGTGGAATTACGCGCACTCGGCTCAGCGGTGAGACGCGGCTGGAATTTGGAATTCAATTATTTTGCCGCGCTTCTGCGTCTGGGTACTTGGTGTTGGGATAATTTCCCGCTAATATATCTGTTAAGTCGTTCTTTCCATTTAAAAATCAGCTCCGCCTTTTTTAACAACGCACTTTGGGATCTCTCTATATTTAGGAGGGGGGATATGGAGGTATATCCACTTTCCTATAAGGAGGGAGGCGTGGCCCTGTAGCGCTAATTGGCTGATAATGATGATGATGATGATGATGATATGGAGGTTGGAGCTGCACAGGTTAGCGCATCATGGGTGATAATGTTTTTGCTACTGTAAGGCTCACTATCAGACGTCTGTGATATTGGTTAAGGCCGGCCAATTAACCATTGTTATATAAGACACGGAGGTGTAACTGATTTACCAGTCTGGGGCTGAGAATATTATTGATGTTTCTAAAGAAAAGCTCGATATTTCACAGGCCTACCATAGAATGGAACCCGGGATTTCATGATCAGAGGTTCATAGGACTGTACCAACCACCAACTACCTACAAAACACTTTGTAAGTAATTAATTCTCAGCAAGTTTACTAAGACCTACCTATTTAACCTTTATATAGAATATATTTAAAATATCTGTGTTAAAAGCGAATTCTTTTAGAAAAACGGTTAATTAAGTTATCTCTCTGCTTTTATTTCTCAGGAGTTGATTATAAAACAAGAATCAACAGGCCGGACGTTGCCAAGGAAGCTTTAAAAATGCAGAGGCTTTATTGAAGAAGTTATTTGCAAATGAATTAATAATTTTGTTGTGATAAAAATAGAAGCTTTCCTTAAATATTTTATGAGCAAATGTAAAAACGTAATTTTTTTTAGGAACAAAAGTATAATCAATGTAGTAATATATTACATATATATTATATATTATACTGTATATAATACTAAATAAATGAAGGTATTTATATGTTGAAAAAAATTACATACAAAATAAATGAATGAATTGCATGACACTAACTGCTTGACCAAAACATATGACTACATAATTATATATATACTATTTGTCGTTAAATAGAAAATAATTATATGTATTTTTTTATGTATATTGATATTGTTTATATACATTTATATATTATGTTTACTTTTTATGTAGTTTATTTATTTTAAATATTATATTTATAATAAATTTAAGTAATTTCTTCTCATTGCACCACCCTCTTACGATACTCAATTGCCTGTAAGAGATTGCTTCTAGCAATAAGGCCGTCTTTGCATGTTTATTTTAATATTTTTTTTTTCATATATCTGTTATATCTATTTTTATGTGCAATAAAGTGTTTCTTCTTCTTCTTCTAAATTCTTAAAGTCCTTATATTGCCCTCAGGAGTTCTTATTTTCTAGGCATATATTCTTTTTCTCTAACAGCTGGTTGACAGCTTTGTAGGGTATTTAACTAACAGGATGTATATGTCGAATAAAAAAAAATTTTTAGCTGAACTAACTAATTATTATTGAAGACATTATCAAAATCGGTTTGGTAGCTATTGAGATATAGAATTATGAGTAGGTAGGTAGGTAGGTAGGTAGGTAGGTGTATCGGACGCTAAGAAAAGTAGTATCTTCCATTATATTGTTATAACCATGTTGTAACTAATTTACTCGAATTAGGTACTGAGAAATCGGTTGAATTTCTTTTCAAAATATTTTTTAACCGACGAAAAAAAACGGAGAAGGTTCTCAATTCGACACGTATTTTTTTTTTTTTTATGTATGACCACGCATAACTTTTTACAGAGTTGTTCGATTTTGATAATTTTTTTTTAGAAAGGGCATACTTCCAAGTTGGTACCATTGTCATCATGTTAGGATCTGATGAGGATATCCTGGGGAAATTGAAAGAACTCTTCAAATTTTGGAGGCACGCTTACAGCGATTTCGATTTTTGTCTCGGTATCGGTAGCTTTTTGGCTACTAGTGCCATATAATATACTATGACAGTATAGTACGAGTACGATACGTGGCGATACTAAAAAGTAAGAAATAAAAATTTTTAAATAAAAATAGAACCGACTCAAAACGCACTAAAAAGTACGTAAGTAAAGTACTACGTAAAAGAAAGATTCCTTAAACTTGGCTGGCACCGACTTCATAGATATGCTTAAGTAAATTAAAGCAACTAAATGACACAGTTATTTTTTACTTTTTAGTGCGTTTTGAGTCGGTTCTATTTTTATTTGCAATCTGAAGAAAATCGAAGACAACTGACACCTTAAAATTCCTTACAATCGGTGCGGTACAAGTAAGGATCAGAACTATTCGCGCATACCAATTAAGTTAACTAACCAAGTAATATTTATGAATATTAATTGATTTCATTCATAACTGTAACTTCACAGTGAGATGAATAAATGAATAAGACAGGCGTCACTACGCGGAAGTTTATTGTTTATTATGGAAAAGTGGACCCGACAGACGTCCCTACTGTTTTAACTTGGAAAATTTATATGCGTTAAAATATATTTACGGTTTTTCATAAAGCGCAATGATGACGCCGTCTACTACTCTCAATTATATTTTGGAACCATCCAAGGAATCACTTCAACATACACATTAAGTTTCATCCAAATCGGACCAGCTTATTAGGAGTAAGATGGCAAACACAAGCACAGAAGAATTACCTATATAAAAAATATTAATTTTTAAATTCATTTAGGTACTTGACAATGTTAATTTCTAAAAAAACCGACGAAATTGCTAAGTATTTAATTTATAACGATTTTTCTATAAGTATTCAAAACTTTGAACTTAACGAGTCATCAAACTCGTTTAACAGTAATTTGATTTGAAACAGACAATTATCAGTAATAGCTGTCAAATGTGTATTTAAATAGCTTCAATGGTCTTATCAAACGAGTAGCTACATATATTTAAACTCACTAACAAGATGACAGTGGACCCGCATCATTAAGACGCTCCGGTATCACCATACACCCATATATCACTGCACTTGTCACCTAATATCAAAATCGATTTGTTCCATACTAGCCCAGAATGACAAGTTTGCCTGCAGACATTTATATTTTATAGAAATTTCTTAATTGAACTTAAAAATTTTATCTTATGATTATAAACAAAACTTTAATACCGAGTTTAATACTACTTACTTGAAATTAGAAAATTGTCTAATGTTTTTTTTTGATCCACCCTTAAGACGTTCATATTCTTAAGGAGTAAAAGTACTCATCAAATTATCAATTTTCAGAAATTTAATATCTTCAAGTTAAGCTTGTATAGTTGCTTTATTTAAGGCGCTTATCTCAAGAAGTTTCGCTTAAAGAAGTTAATTAGTCTTTTTAATCAATCAATCATCAATCAATCAATCAATCATTTATATTTGATATAACATATTGAATACTTTAATTCCAAGTCTTGTAAAACACAGTCATTTTAGATCTGATACGTACTCGAAACCAAGTCCAAAGGATTAAAAACGAACGAACATAAAGAGCCGGCCAAACAAAACAAAATAGTTATTTCGATTGAATATGTTTTAATATTTTTTTACTAAAACAGCAATGCTGGGAAACATTTAGTTTCGTTGATTTTAAAGTTTAAAAGTGCAGATATTTTTTCAGATTTTTCGTTAGACTAAAGATTTATGACCTCACTAATGAACTAACCAAAAATGGCTACGTGGTTAGTTTATACGCGGTAGAAGTGGGTGCGAGGGGTATACCAGCGAAGTCTCTCTATAACCTGCTAAAAGACCTTGGCCTTACTAGAAGTGCAGTAAGCTCCATATTGGAACGAGTGTCCAAAGCTGCTCTAGTAGGGTCCTTCCAAATTTGGCTGGGCAGGGAGAACAACTTGACCAGAGGAGGTGAGTGTTGACGCGCGTCACTAAGGGTACCCTTAAACCTGCACCCGTATCACAAGTCTCGGGCTCTGTTCGGAGTTTTTCTCTCAGCCACGGACCCAGGACCCGGCACCCGCACGGTGAATCCATGGAATGCTAAGATATTCGTCTCTCTCGGGTAAAATTTTCATTCAAAAAAATTACTTTATCTTCTTTGACGGGCACATTTATATTTTGGTATTTTTTACCGACTTCTAAAAATGGAGAAGGTTACTCCATAAGATCTATATGTTTTTTTATGAATGCGGTTAACTTCGTAGTTTATTGTATGTATGTAAGTTTTACTCTCCGTTTTTAAATAATTTAATATGTAAGGTAGGGCAAGACGTATTTTATATGTATAGATCGATTGATACGCAGGGGTCGTTGACCCCTCCTTTATTACCAAACCGAATGGGCATCGTCACAAACAATCTAGTGTTCGTCATTTAACTGTCACACACTGTGACAGCGCCTTTTAGTGTCAAAGTGAGGCCTAGTATTAGCGTCACATTGATGCTTTCATTTGTTGTTTACAGCCTACGAGACGATATTAGTTACCTACCCGTTTTCATTTATGGAAACTGTATCTCTTATTAAATTACTGTATTTTTTTTATCGACTATCTACACCTGATGTTAAGTGATGGTGCAGTCTAAGATGGAAGCGAGCTAACTTGTTAGGAGTGGAATGAAATCCACACCCCTATCGGTTTCTACACGACATCGTACCAGAACGCTAAATCGCTTGGCGGTACGTCTTTGTCGGTAGGGTGGTAACTAGCCACGGCGAAAGCCTCCCACCAGCCTCAATCTGCCCCGCCGGGAATCGAACCCAGGACCCCAGTCTTATAAATCCACCACGCATACCACTGTGCCACGGAGGTCGTCACAAATATTATTATGTAAAGGAAATGTACCTAATGTAAAACCGTAAACTGATTTATTGGAAATATAAATTAATTTCATTATACTTTGTTGCAGTTTCTTTAAAGGATGAAGTTTATGTAAAGTTTATTGAAAACTAGCTGACCCGGTAAACATTGTTTTGCATTAAAAATTAAAAAAAAAAATTAGATGAAAATTAGATAGTAGCCGATTCTCAGACCTGCTGAATACGCATGACCTGAGGAGTACGGTAACTAACATTGTGACAGGGTAATTTTACATATTAGATACTACGTTCCAGAGATAGAGATAGGTACACGTGATATTGTGGCATGATATAAAACAAAGTCGCTTCCAGACGTCGCATTTTTTCGCCAATATCAGAAGACGACCTCCGTGGCGCAGTGGTGTGGATTTATAAAACGGAGGTCCTGGGTTCGATTCCCGGCGGGGCAGATTGAGATTTTTCTTAATTTGTCTTTGTCAGGCTGGTGGGAGGCTTTCGCCGTGGCTAGTTACCACCCTACCGACAAAGACGTATCGCCAAGCGATTTAGCGTTCCGGTACGATGTCGTGTAGAAACCGAAAGGTGTGGATTTTCGTCCCACTCCTAACAAGTTAGCCCGCTTCCATCTTAGACTGCATCATCACTTAACATCAGGTGTGATAACAGTCAAGGGCCAACTTGTAGTCAAATAAAAAAAAAAAGAAGAAGGTTGCAGATGAGGACAAAGATTAAGTATAGTAATTCTTTAATTTCAGCGATTAAGCGATTAAAGTATTTTAGTCCATTTCCAGTATGCAATCACACGCTATCTCTCTCTTATCTTTGTGTAAAATTCATCAAGATCGTCTCAGCGGAAACAAATCATGGGACGGAGTTTACTTACCATTTCGGCTTACATTTTGAATCGGCAGCATAATACACTCATAATATGTATACCAGGTATAATATTATACGAGACTTGCTCATTTAAATTCGACTTAAATACATATTTTAGTTACGTTAAGTCGTCTATTATAAAACAGCGCTACCATAGTTCACGACGTAGCATAATAGTGACGTTTGAATTCGATATTTTTTCCATGCTCACAACACCGGGGCAATTGCATGTCTTCACGATTTAAGTTTTCAGGGAAAATACGAATACGCTTCGAAGAATATCAAATTGGTTTCATCGATAAAAATATCTTTCTATGTCGGTTTCTTGTGGTTTTATGTATTATTAATAGCTATCTACTATCTTTAGCCTCAATTGCTCCACGGTGAAGGGTCAGACCCAACACCGAGAGGTCATAGGTTTGATCTCTGCCCATTAAACTATTGTCGTATCCGTTACTATCACGGACTTTACGAATAATTAGATAGAAGGAAGAATATATGGATCATATTAAAAAAAATGCAGCTTAGTCACCATAATATTTTTTTTTTATTTTTGAATTAGATATAAGGCATATTATTATTTATTAGATTTATATTTTGGACGGCCTCTGTGGCGCAGTGGTATGCGCGGTTGTAAGACTGAGGTTCTGGGTTTGATTCCCACCGGGGCATATTGAAATTTTTCTTAATTATTCTTTGTTTGGCTGGTGGGAGGCTTTTATCGTGGCTAGTTACCACCCTACCGACAAACGTATCTTTATTTATATGTGCTTACTTCAGTAATAAAAATCCGAATCTACTGAAAGCCTATTAGGGATTGCTTATACCTCTTTTAATTGGTTTTTAAAATGATGTTTACGCAATGACCCTATATTAATATCTGTGCGACCTCCCCCTGATTATAAGAAAATATCACTTCGTTTCTTATAAAATTACTAATTCAGAAGATATAGCTATTCTAAGATTTATACAGTCATGTAAAATTGCATGTTCTTGACACATAAGTAAACTTGAAGATCCAAGTAGATAAATTTAACCATAAGTATATTATCATACAAAAGAATGAAATAGGTAATACGACATGAAGAGTCAATAGAACCAAAAATAGCATAATTATAAACAAACTAAAGTCGAATATTTCAAGTGGACTTAGTTAACAAGCACTTTTAAGCAGTCAAGATTGTCTATTTGTAATGACTCTACCATCGGTTCTGAAAACAGATTCCTCTGAAAAGAACAGCAGTATCTTATCATATTAACAAAAAACCCTAACTCACAGTGTAAAAACACGGTCATCTTAACCAACCACCACATCTCCAGTAAGCACGTGTCACTGCACTACACAACACTACACTACACAACGTGTGTGGGGCTTGAACCCGCAATACATACTAACCGACGGCGCAACTGCCGTCCGGTACCAACGAACCGTATCGGAAGTCGGTCTTGGGTACAGCACTTGTTTTTTTTCAAAGGGGAAGTTTGTAGATTGTTTTTATTTAATATGCAAAAATGGGTTTTAGAACGGATTGTTTTTTATTTTAGTTAAAATTAGCCGACGGCCGCAACTTCGCCCGCAAGCAACATAGTATATGTCTAACATACAAGAACATGAAAAAAGTAAAATATAATATTTTTTAATATTATTGTTTTTTTAAAAAAAAGGGGGATGTGTATATACTTTTTTCTTATCACAGTAACACAGGTATAAGTCTATCTATATAAGTTGCAGAAAACGGAATGTAAATCCGTTCAGTAGTTTTTGAGGGTACTTGGTGTGGGGCTTTGTTTTATTATATTTAGTGATTTAAAATAAGCAATAATGTAGTAATATAATATAATCATTATTTATTCACAAAAATTAGACGTTAAAATAAAACAAATATCAGTATCTGAAAAAATAATAATAATTTAACAGTAACAGCATTGCTGTGTTCCAAGGTAAAAGGTAAGATTGCCAAAGAAATCACAGGCGTATGAGGTTTAACTTCTTTCAGGTAGATGATCGCAGTAGTAGGTAGGCACCTATATTATTCGACGTGTTCCTACCATATCGCGATGTATTGATCTGTAATTGATGAAAGTACATGACTACAGAAACAACAGCCACTTGTAGGATTGTTGTAGACTGTGAAACCATCGAGCAAGTTGATAAGTACATCTACCTAGGCCAAATCAGGCCAACGAAATCCAAAGGCGCATTAGACTGGGTTGGGCAGCCTTCTCCAAATTAGGTTTTGCCTTCAAAATGAATATCACTTGTCACCAAAAAGCACGTATTTTTATTTAATCAGTGCATCTTGCCAGACCTAACCTATGGAGCTGAAACTTGGGTAACTACTAAAGATATTCTTCACAAACTTAGTGTAGTCGAAAGGGCGATGGAAAGGAAACTGGTAGGAGTCACACTCAGGGACAAGAAGACAAATAAACGGCTGAGAAAATAGAGCAAGGTCTCTGATATCGTGCAACGAATGGAGAATCTAAAATGGTAATGGGTGGGACATGTAGCCCGAAAAACTGATTCGTGGTGCAAAACAGTCTAAGAATGGCGACCGTGGGACCGCAAACGGCCGGTGGGAAGAACACAAACACAAATTTAATAGGAAGAAATGGAAGAGGTTGAAGGAGGCCTACACCAGAATGGTAGAGAATGGCTAAAGAAGAAGAAGAAGAAAATGATGGTTTATCACAAAACAACATGGATGGAATAACCGACTACCCGACTGATGGTAGGTGGAAAAGATGGCCGATAAACAGAGTAACAATTCGTAGGGTTAACAAAGAGTATGTCCTAAAAGTGCCGCTCAATGTAAGTGTGAAGCCTCATGTGCCTTAAGTAGCATCTGTAATCATGCCCTTTAAGCCGAAACAGCAATTCTGCTTGGTGGCAAAAATATTCAATGTATTGCAGATTGCGTCTATAGAACTACGACCGAATAAGCTCAGTGTTACGTCCACAGAAGCGATAACCATGACAAAATAAAGACGCGAGACGGATGTCTCCCGTCAATGTGGGGCGATAAATAAATTATGCTTAATTAATATTTATCGCCGCGAGTGTCCGGTGTCACGTCCTTTTGTTCTGGCGATCTGTTAGCGATTGAACGGTAACGTGTGTAAGTATCCTTTTTTTTATCATTATCATCATAATATTTTTATCCGGCCTCTGTGACGTAGCGGTATGCGCATAAGTACGGCGTTCCTGGGTTCAATTCCCAGCTGGGCCGATTAAGGTTTTTATTTGTAGATTTTGACGACCTCCGTGGCGCAGTGGTATGCGCGGTGGATTTTTTCTTAATTTGTCTTTCTGGCTGGTGGCCGACAAAGACGTACCGCCAAGCGATTTAGCGTTCCAGTGCGATGTCGTGTAGAAACCGATAGGGGTATGGATTTCATCCTACTCCTTCAAGTTAGCCCGCTTCCATCTTAGATTGCATCATCACTTAACATCAGGTGTGATAGCAGTCAAGGGCCAACTTGTAGTTGATAAAAAAAAATTTCCTTGGTAGTGGATGGTTGGTGAGAGATTTCTACCGTGGCTAGTTACCATGCTGCCGACAAAGACGTAACGTAAAGCGATTTAGCTGATTAGCGATGTCGTGTGTAATCCGAAAGGCATGTTGATTTTATCCTACTTAGCTTGCTACTTACTATCCTACTTTGCTAGTTACTTAGCTTAGCTATCCTACCAATACTAAAGCCAAACTCGATTGAGAATGCTTGTCAACAAACAAAATAAAAATGAAGGTAGAAATCACGAATCATTTTACACCTATTTTTTTAATTAATTAGTTAATGACGAATCCATGACAATAAATTAGATTAGTAAGCTTAAAAATAATTAATATATTCAATATCTTTTAAATAAGATTTTTTAAAATAAGAAAACACAATTTTAAATTTATTAGGCATAAAATGTGTTGCATTTTCTACCTTCATTTTAAATTTGTTTGTTGACAAGCATTCTCAATCGAGTTTGGCTTTAGTATAGTTATCCCGCTTCCATTTTGCATCATCACTTACCAGGTGTGATTGCAGTTAACGGTAACTTACCTGGTAGTGAATAAAATAATTATAATATTACAACGGCTTAATGCCTCATTTAGAGTCTGTTCTTTATCTACAACACCTAAACGGTGTCAAACTTGTCAACCCGCATAAGATTTGTTCCGCGGGTGTTTGCCCTTTGTTACTACCTTCTATTAGATAGGCCTGTTGACACTTACTATTGTATGAGTCAGCGTATTTAATGGCGTAGAAACGAAATGTTAACAGTCAATTAAGTCATTCTTTAATTTTAAGTTATAAAAGAAAAAAAAAATTATTGAATCTCAATGCCATCTAATAGAAATCTCTAACACATATGAGGGTTGAAAAATTAAAAAATTGGGGACCCCTCAGGCAAAGGCCACCTTCAAAGTTTTCTAATTTTCTAGGTCTTGAGGTCTTGTCTTGTTAAATTTTCGCGTAACACTCCCTTCACATCTTAAGCTGTTTGTCTGGTTTTACATATTATTTTTATTCCAGTGTAATATTTTATTTTAAATATTGTACTTTGTTTTACTTAAAACTGGCAAGAAAATGGCATTTTATTTTAAATTTTAAATTCACATACAAATACACTTAAAAAATTTTTAACAAAAAAATATAACCGACTCAAAACGCACCAAAAAGTAAAAAATAACTGTGTCAATTAGTTGCTTTAATTTACTTAAGCATATCTATGAAGTCGATGCCAGCAAGTTTAAGGAACATTTATTTAACGTAGTAAAGCAGTTTGTGGGTTTTAGGTAACGTCCTTAAAGTAGAAACCTTGGCTGGCACCGACTCCTAGATATGCTTAAGTAAATTGAAGCAACTAAATGACGCAGTTATTTTTAGGATATCATCATCAAATCCTAACATGATGACAATAGGACCACCTTGAAAGTATGCCCTTTCTAATAAAAAAAGAATTATCAAAATCGGACAACTCTGTAAAAAGTTATGCGTGGTCATACATAAAAAAATATAATTATATAAGTCGAATTGAGAACTTCCTCCGTTTTTTTTCGTCGGTTAAAAAACAAAACCCTCCGCGGTAATAAAAATACCTTAGTAATTTTCTTTATCTATTATTTATCTATATCAAGTTTTTTTGTGTAGCTTTAATTATGGCTTAAATTTTATTGCGTAACCATTATAAACACCCGTACAATGCACTAGCACGAGTTCACCGCAGGAATGTTTACCATACAGAACACACGGACGTCCGGCGACGTATCGTTTCCGTTCCGTCACGGCTCAACGACGTCCCTTCTGATCACCCGACCGATCATAAGAGCTGATAATAATTCCTAATTTATGTTACTTTGTCGTAATACTGTTATTTTATTTTAAGTTTGAAATGAAAAAAAATATTTCTAGTGATTTTTGTGTTTCGTAATTAATTTATTCAACAGCGAAAATAAATATCGACTTAGTATAAATAATAATCAAATAGTACAAGTTATATATTTTTTTATAAATTATAATGATTTATTACAAATTTATTTAGAGTTTTTTAATAGGGGTTTTTTATAATTATTATACGCATTGTTAAAAAATTAAAAAAGAATTATAAATAAATAAATGATAGATTAAAAATCAGTATGATACAATAAAATAAAATAGGAACAAAATACTTAAAACATGTGCAAATATCATCAATTTCAACATAATTATTTTTTATAGTGCAAAATAAATGATGAATTGAGATACTTGTCCTTGTTTGATGTTAACTAATAAATAATAATTTTACTTTAATTTTTCGGCGAATTCATGAAGTATATACATACATACATACACAGCACCATGCCTCGTTCCCATAAGGGTAGGCGGAGACCACGTCCTTTCACTTGCCACGATCCATGAAAATCTCTTCTGGTACTTCCAATTTCATAAATTATTGTAAATCAAAAATGTAGTTTTTGCGGGAATTACAAATTAATTCTTACATAAAATATTTTTAACCCTCTTTTTTGTTGATTTAATTTGTTTTTTTTTTTATTAAAACTTATTTATGCCGTTACTGCATTTCTTTTTGATTATAGTATAACCGTATCCATGCCCATTATGCTACTGTTTTAAGCTATTGCATAGCTTTTATCGCGGGCCTTGAACGTGGAGACCGAATCGAAAAATTCCGTAACGAAAAAACACCCACCCACCCTTTTTAGATTTTTCAAATTGATTGAAAAATTATTCGCGTCTTTGTTCGCCAACGTTCGTTATTTATTTTAAAAAATAAATAATATAAAAATAATACAAACTAAAAATAATAAAAATTTAAAAAACCCAACATCACACGGTATTCTCAGGCGGTCACCCATCCAAGTACTGACCGCGCCCGATCTTGCTTAACTTATATGCAATAGCTTAACCGCGGCAGTCTCCGAGTGCCACACGTCTTTTTTATTTAAGAACAACATTTCTTAATTATAATTATGGTACCTCTTTATTCGGAACAATTTATCTCAATTATAATTATTGCACCTCATAGGTAAGAGTTTAGGATAGAATTAGCGAGAAACTTTATTTTTTATGCCCAACAATAATAATCTCGGTTTATATTTGACACAACAGTGTCGCAGGAACTGAGGCAAAACCAAGGGAGGGATAATAAATTAGACGAGCCCTGACACTGCTGAGCAAAGGGTTTTTTTGACCCTAGCATTGATATACGGAGCCTTAGAATTACAGCCTTGTTTGTGTGCGGAAGAAAAATAATAAATAATTAGTGTACCTGTGAAAATTCTATGAAAATTTCTTAAGTAGGTAAGTACTTACCTACTTTCAAATATTCCAACAGAATGACTTTTTTGAAAATCGGTAATCATTGAAAAGCTGTGAAAATTTTATTTACTATCAAGAAATTCTCAGTAAGTAGCAGCCCAAAGTTCAGAAATTAGTAGTGTTAGAATTCCGTTTTCTAGAGAGTCATATGATTTATTTATTTACCACATGTTTTTTATTTGTAACAATGGTTATAAAAATGAATAACAGAAAAAGTACTATAAAAATGTATAAAAAAATCCAGGAATTCCAAACACCTAAAATCTGACCTAGCATAAAAAGTCGGAGGTTCCCCATCTGTCACTCAAACATCAGTTCGCTCCCAGTTCCTATAAACTTCCATTGGTACAATTAAAAGATACGATGTTGATAGGACCAGTCATTGCGTTCTTTGAAACGACTAATACGTTAGCCACATTTTTTTTTCTATCATTTATTTATTTACATGTTTTTTTAAATTTTCAACAATGCTTATAAAACAATTATAAAAAACACTATTAAAAAAAAAATTTAAAAAAATTATAAAAAAATCCAGTCCGCCTGCTGCGGGATCCGGGGGTCCAAGCAACCGGTGGTCAGGGCTCCAGAGTGAGGAACCTCCTAAAAATACGCGCCGTTATTATTATCACCCTAAACCTGTTCACTTTTAGGCTGGTGGGAGGTTTCGGCCGTGGCTTGTTAACACCCTACCGATAAAGACGTACCGCCATTAAGCGTTACCGTACGATGTCATGTAGAAACCGAATGGGTGTGGATTTCATCCTACTAAACCTAGCCTGCTTCCATCATTGCATCATCACTTACCAGGTGTGATTTCAGTCAAGGGCTAACTTGTAATGCATAATAAAAAAAAAAATTGGTTGTCTGTAAAGTCGGTTTACCTACTGACGATAGTTGAACGTGACAACGTCTTAAGAAAATACTGATGGAATGGTAGCATTTAATTGGTTATTAAAATTTTTAATTTAAGTATATTTTTATAAATATTAATTTAAATTAATAAAATAATTGATTTTGATTTTATAAATTTATATTTTAAATTTATAATAAATATATTAATTCATAAATATATTAATTTTTAATTTAAAATTAATATATTAATATAAATATATTAATTTTTAATTTAAAATTAATATATTTAATAATTATATTTAAAAGTATTAATATGTGCTCTCGCTTGCACTTCAAGCCTTACATGGAACGTCTCAAAGCGAGGTAACGCATGAGTGATGTTTTTTCGTGCGTGCAGCCGGCTCTATCGAATTATAAAACGTTTTCACGTCAAAACTTGCATTAAAATGGTATGTATGGTAAATAGTCACTACACGTAAGAAAACCCTTGTCCTGCCGATGATACGAGCAGCCTAATCATGATGCATCTTTGAATGTTTACTATATCAGAACGGCCCTAGTTAAATTATGGTCATCCATATACTGCGGCGTTAGTTTTTTGTTTTTGAAAATCCGCGGTAAAAACGATTTGAATAGTATATATAGTTTTAGCCGGTGCGGTTTTTTATTATTTAGTCAATTTTTGTTCAGTGCACCAGCACACTGACCTACATCTGTGTTCCCCAAGTTTTTGCGAAAATATTGTGGGTCACGTTATAAAATTTTTAAACGCATTACAAAAATTAATTTCGGAAGTGAAACTGGAACACAAAAGACGTTTTTCTTACTAGAGCTTTTGCATGCCAAAAAATAGTTAAAAAATGTATTCAATTATTTTAAAAAGCTAGTTGGATTTGATGAAACTAAAAATCTCCCCATTTTTTATATCGGTTAAAAATGACATGTTGTTTGTAAGTAAAAATCAAATGTCATTTTTTATTAAAAACCTGAATCATTTATCAGTAAGTTTTACACGTTGTCATGTTTTTGAACGGGTATGTCCCACGATAAAACCATCCAATTTCTTTACGTTAATTTTTAAATTCCATAATCGATTAGTTTAATCAAAATACGTAAAATAAATAAGCTTTTGGTGTGTTTTCAATTTATTTTAAATATTATAGGACCCACTTGATAAATGAGCGTTTACGCTATGTTGACTGATGAATATTTTTTTTTATATATACTATACATAAATACTTATAATATATAGATAAACACCCAAACACTGGAAAACATCCATGCTCATCACACAAACATTTTTCCAGGTGAACCCACAGGCTAGGACGCAGAGGCAGGGTCACTACCCACTGCGCCACTCGGCCGTCAAAGTATGCTACGTTGAGATGGTGGGATCCCAGGGTGCTTGAAGTATGGGAAAGCGCAGTGTTGGTCTACTTCCCATTAGGTGGACTGGCGACAATAAACATTTTACAGGGAGCCACTGATCACAGACGGTTTAACATTGTTATGCTTAGAAGTTCCTAAAAAGGCCGAGCAGTGAACGTCCATCAGCTGAGTCTTTAACCTTATTAACCTAGTATTATAAATTACAGCTCACATCGCGCCAGGGTCGCGTCGTCGTTACGTCCCGACCACTTTGTGGTGAAATCATAAACTTGCCAACCAACAATAGCACAACGTGATGGACTTACACTTAAAGCACTCAGAAAGAGGAGTTCCTTAACTATGTTCTTTTTACTTTACTAAAAATTGTCACAATAATAACAAGTGGCCCAATAATGCAATCTAAGATGGAAGCGGGTTGACTATTAGAAGTAGAACAAAATCCACATCCCTTTAGGTTTTTATGCGACATCGTATCGGAACGCTGAATCACTTGGTGGTACTTCTTTGCCGGCAGAGTACAATATGATCAGAACGGAGTACATTTTAGAACATAAAAACGGAACGCAACAAAAACACTAACATAATAAAGAACTCCATTGTTTAGCAGAAATAAACTCGTTCTGTTACGCTTTCTTGATCTACACGTACACGGTCGGGCACCGCTCGTAGATTCGCTGAACAAGTACACCATGGGCCAAATAAAACGTAACGTCGGTTTACCAATGGCGTTTTTTGCCCTTTTTTTTATAAAAATAGCGAGCAAACGAGCAAGCGGATCACCTGATGTTAAGTGATTACCGCCGCCCATGAACAACTGCGACACCAGAGGCGCCACTGATGCGTTGCCGGCCTTTGAGGTGTTTATTTACTCTCCCCTTGAAAATACCCAAAATGCCCTACAGTAAAAATAAGTAAATTTGACATGCCTATAGTTTCAAAACAAATAGACAATTTCTATACGGATGATTGATTGAAAGTTAACGTGTACAGTCGGCTTTTAACTCTATTTGATACTCTTATTCAAATATATTTCTATTATAATGGAAATAAATGGTATAATAAAAGTCGTTACTCTTTAAATATAAGTGTCGAAGGATTATTGATATTTTAAATTTCGACTTATTCTCTAAGCACGCTGTTATGTTTTCTAAGAACGCTTAATTCTAATGAGTTTTTTATTCCGTATTTCATTTGTAAACATCATAAAAAGCGTACCTAGTTATTACATATATTTAGCGAAATTATACACAGAGGTAGATCTATGTCTGTATTTATAGAGATATGTTTTTAAGACAGGATAAAACACTTTTTTGTGGGAAAGTACTTGTACTACAAAATCTTCATGCTTCTTTCATAGGTATACTAAGCTGAAAGAAAAAAGATTTATCTGATATCTTTACTTAAAAAGTCTCGGTTGGTCGATGGTAGCTAACAAAAATATAATTTTAATCAATGCACTAAACTTTTGGCCCGCAGTGTACAGCCAGTTACAGGGTGAGCGTTAGACACCGTGACTAACTGTTATGCCCTGATAAAGTTTTTTCAACTTTTTCTTAATAGTGTGGGATATGGTAACGGTATGTGTATAAAACTATGTTTTCGCAACATTTTAATGGTCATTTGTTTATTTTACGTAGTATGTAACATTTTGCTGTATTACTCGTAGTTTAGGTTGTGGTTTAGGTTTTAATTTCTCATAGTTTATTGATAAAAATAAAATTAATTTACAACTCTATTACATTTATATTTGTTATGACGACCTCCGTGGCGCAGTGGTATGCGCGGTGGATTTATAAGACGGAGGTCCTGGGTTCGATTCCCGGCGGGGCAGATTGAGATTTTTCTTAATTTGTCTTGGTCTGGCTGGTGGGAGGCTTTCGCCGTGGCTAGTTACCACGCTACCGACAAAGACGTATCGCCAAGCGATTTTAGCGTACCGGTACGATGTCGTGTAGAAACCGAAAGGGATGTGGATTTTCGTCCCACTCCTAACAAGTTAGTCCGCTTCCATCTTAGACTGCATCATCACTTAACATCAGGTGTGATAGTAGTCAAGGGCCAACTTGTAGTCCGATAAAAAAAAAAATTTTAGCCTATTTTAATGGCCTAGGGCTAAGCCTTATTCTTTATAGGAGAGGGACCTTAGTCCTAACCGCTTCGTAGTACTTTTGATGTTCTGTGATAGTATTATTCAACAAAGTACCAAGCAAAAATCAAATCAAGACCCTGAGTGTGTAACAGCTATAGTTTTTTGAAAAAATGTCCTTGGCAAAATCACGATCTTATACTTAAATAAAATACTGAGCGCAGTCCGGTAGCCCTGATATTAATTATCAAAGTACCGAAAAAAATCTTTGTTCTCCATTTCACGGAACTTACTCCGCGCTATCGTTATCAGCGCTCCCTTTTTTCCAATTCAAAGAGGCGCCGAAGTAGGAACGTACCGATTTCATTGTTTGCTGCCGATACGGGCTCTATCGACGAGCGCTTCGTTAAAAATGTATACCGCGTTACAATCACACCTTTTCAATACGCTGCCGGCTAAATAAATGACTCCAAGACGTAAATGAGCAACGCTTTTTATAAATACTGGTTTGAAAAGTAAATAAAATGAGGGCAAACTGTGGATTTTCCTGGAATTCCTTTTTTATTTTGAAATTTTAGATCTATACAATAATAATATGTGCTTTCGGGTGCATCCCAGTAGTACCCCATACCGTAGTTCTATAGAACTGTTGGGATACTTTCCGGGCTGTCAAATTATATCCCAATAGTTCTATATAGAGCATATAAGTTATAAACTTTATATTATTTTGATTGATATTTCATTTTGTTTTTAACAAAAAAATGTCCCAAAAAAATTTAAAACAAGTAGTAGTTGTGTCTAAAAAAATATTCTCTTATTTTGAAGTTACTGAATTTTACCACTTTGGAAGTATCTTTCGAATATTCAGTTTAGAAAAAAATTATATTAAAAACCTCAATAACATTTTAAAGACGTTTTGTGCAATTTAAGCAAAGCTGTATTCGATATAGTATGTTTATAGACACTCTAAAATATAAGTGGACATTTATTATTGCAATCAAAACAGATTCCATATTATATTTATAAAAACTATAGATATTTTATATGTAACGTACAAACAAGATGTTGATATCGACATTTCTTTAATTTTGGGACACTAAACACTAATATGGTGTATCAACAGTTCTATAGAACTAAAATAATATGTGCTTTCCGTAGCTTAGGGTTGTAACACCAACAACTTCCCAACTTTGGGCTGATCTTTTTTACTAGGACTCTCATTTAAGCTAGAAAAGCTTAATATTTTATAACCTACCCTGGACTCGAGTCCAAGATCTTATAGCCGTAGTCACAATGACGTTGCCGTTGGTTGTGGCTATAGGTCACAGTGAGTCAGTGCGGACAAACGAAGCAATTATTTGATAGTGCGTTTATATACATACATAGTTCAACGACATTGTACTACATTCAAGACACCCGGCGTCATCATTAAGGGCCCCCCAAACGTGCATAATGCAATCAGCACCAGACGTGACGTCACAGCGTCATTATCATCTAATAAACAAAAAGGCTTTCAAAGAAATACACGGCACCCTATTATCTCTTTGTATTTAAAAACGGGATTTGCTAACGATGATACTGTCTCGATGACTGGATAAGCCTTTAGCTAATTAGGGCTCTAATTAAAGCTCTATCTGAAAGGCTTATGACAGGTAGAGGCAAGAGTAGAATATGGCCTCTTTGTGATAGAGTCCTTGTAGTACAAGGCACAACGTAGATACCTAATAAGGTGTACACGCCTTATTAACGCACTTATTCACTTCATATGAAGCTGGTTGTTTATGGAGCATTTAAGTTAGTTTTTTAACCGACGAAAAAAAACGGAGGAGAGACTACGAGATAAGACCACGCATAATTTTTTACAGAGTTGTCCGATTTTTATAATTATTTTTTTATTAGATAGGGCACACTTCCAAGGTGGTCCCATTGTCGTCATGTTAGGATCTGATGGTGATATCCTGGGAAAATTGAAGGAACTCTTCAAATTTTGTAGGCATACGAGTACTTGCAGCGATTTCGGTTTTAGTGTAAGTATAGCTTTTTGGCTATAAGTGCTATATAATATACTATGAGAGTATAGTACGAGTACGTTACGTGGCGATAAATCACTAAAAAGTAAGAAAAACAGTTATTTTTTACTCTTTAGTGCGTTTTAAGACGGTTTTATTTTTTGTTAAAATTTTTTTTAAGGGTTTACTAAGTATCATTTGGCTTTTGATTACAAAATCTTGATCCAACGTCAAAACTCATCTAAAAAGTAAAAAATATTTTGTTTTACTATATTTTACTTTAATTACATTATTTTGCTTGGGGTTTGTTATGGTAAGTTTCTAGAACCCAAAAACTGCTTTACTACGTTAAATAAATGTTCCTTAAACTTGGCTGGCACCAACTTCATAGATATGCTTAAGTAAATTAAAGCAACTAAATGACACAGTTATTTTTTACTTTTTAGTGCGTTTTTAGTCGGTTCTATTTTTTGTTAAATATTTAATACTTTTTAGTGCGTTTTGAGTCGGTTCTATTTTTTGTTAAAAATTTTTGCGTAGAGAAACTAACCTATCTGTTAAACTGTATATCTCGGTGAATATTAGTTATACACGTTTATCAGCTAGAATCAAAAGGACTTGAGTAATCAACAATTAGTTACAATGATTTAGATCGACAAAATTGTGGGTTACACAGCCACGTTGTGCAATTGTACAATATAACTTCGTATCGAAGGTATAATAATATCGCTAAGTTCAACACGCAAGCGTCGTGTCGGCTTTGTTTTCCATTTGCAAACACTGTGACTGTATTATGTCTGTTTAGTTTGAGCTCTGTGTACAACACACGACACAATTGCCGTGTGCTACTCAGTTTGATGAGCATTGCATTATTTCTACGATCGAATGACGAATGAAGTTATTAGCGAAACTTGTACTGAAATGGTCAAACTTTAATCGTAGTTTTTCCGATAGCCATGAAAGATTATGTATTCGAAGAATCAAAATAATTTAGTAAGTAAATATTAATGCAATATGTTATTTCAAAAATTTTAAATACTCTTACGGTGAATCGTTACTCGTTTTACAGATAGAAAGACAGAAAGAAAGAAATATATTTATTCATACCTAATGCCACACATCACAATTCAGTTGAGTATATTTACAATACCCTGCGATGTGTGGCATAACCTAGGAAAAGGACCCACCTCTTCCAGGAGATCTTTGCTGCAAGATCTCCTTAAAGATCATGCAGCGCTGATTTTCAGCTGGATCCCTAATCCAGGTACCGCCACGAACGCAGCCTAAAACAACCTTATGATCTACAATAAAACTACTCTAAAAATTAGAAATTATATCTAAGACCTAACTCAATTTAAACAATAAAAAATAAAACAATGAAAAAGAAAATAATAAAAAAAAAAACAAGTTTATAAATTAAGTAGAAAATAAATAAAAATTAATTTAAATCTGCAATATTTTAATTATAATAGCTACTTGTTATGCTCCTCTTCCTGATTTGTCATTGGTTTAGTGACTAGCTTATCCAATTATACAGCTTGGGTCGAAAAACGGCTTCCAGTCGATCACATTCCTGCATTTCTGCTATGCTCGATATTGAATCAAACTTTACTTGGTTTTTTTCTTGTTCGGTTTGAAAATTTGAACCGGAAGCGCATATTTTAAACAATTTTATGCCTAGAAACATTTTTGTTTTAACAATACCATCCAAAATATGTGTTGTTAAGGTGGTGTGTACAGCCACTAAGTGTAGGGTAGTAAGAATCTAAGAACACTCCTTAGACTTTTTCCAATAAGAATACGTCATCATATCGGCCAAGCCGTTTGGGATTTGCAAGGTAACAAACAAGTAGTGCAGACAGACAGACAACAAGAATTTAAAGCATGCAGCAGAAATGCAATAATTAGGTCCAATGTACATTTACAATTCAGGTTAAGTAAATGGGATTTCCTTTCATTAAATTTTTAACATTGCCTATGTATTACTGTGGATCATTTGTGATATATGATTATCAATCTATCTTAATGACAGATCATGTCTTGTTCATCCAGTTAGCGTCCTGAATCCTTCCTATAAATTATGTGGAAGAATTATTTGCTCAGAGCCCATGCCTCAGTGAGCAGGTTAAGACATTATCATAATCATCTGACAGTTAATAATAGAGTAGACTAATGCTAATGATTACTCTCATTAGCATTTTATTAACATTTGATAGTTAATACAGTGGCCTTTATCTAGTGCATCGCTACAATAAGCTAATGATGATTTCAGCAGATCTTCTCTTATTGTATGCTCTTTAGTTCAGCTTAACCTTTGTTGTTATATCAACCAGACATTTCTCTCTGCTTCAGCAATGAAATACATAAAGCGGGCAATTATGAATGCACACACAATCCTGAGTTCCGCCAGGTTTGGTCGGCCCCGGAAACACTTTGCACAAAGATACAAAGCCAAAATCTGATCAAATATTTACAGGAGTGGGATCAATCAACCGGAACGGAACTAAGCGAGGCAGTTTAGTTCAGTTAATCGGGGAAATTAGGTCAGTGAAGTGAATACACTGTTAATTTCACCTCCTGAATTAGGTACATGAAATGAGTATATCTAAACTTTAATATATTTTGGACAGCCTAAAGAGATGCTTTAGTGTTGGTGCGTGACAGACGTTGGGAGTGGTTTGTTGGAAACCTGACACAATTCTGATACTATCCGAGGATGCGTAGGTTGTGATAAACGTTCGTTTGGATTATTCCGACAATTCTGTCGGATTGTGTGTAAGCATGTTCATATCACAATATTTTTAAGCCATCATTATTAGAAAATCTATTGACGATATCCCGAAAATATTTAAGTTGTGTTTAAATATAAGAGATAATAGAGAAAAAAAATTTTAACAAAAAATAGAGCCGACTCAAAACGCACTAAAAAGTAAAAAATAACTGTGTCATTTAGTTGCTTTAATTTACTTAAGCATATCTAGGAGTCGGTGCCAGCGAAGGTTTCTACTTTTAAAACGTAAAATAAAAGTTCCTTTAACTTGGGTGGCACCAACTTCATAGATATGCTTAAGTAAATTAAAGCAAGTAAATGACACAGTTATTTTTTAATTTTTCACAGTCACAGTTATTTTTTAATTTTTTAGTGCGTTTTGAGTCGGTTCTATTTTTATTTCTTCCTTTTTAGTGATTTATCGCCACGTAACGTACTCGTACTATACTGTCATAGTATATTATATGGGACTTGTAGCCAAAAAGCTACCGATACTTACACTAACACCGAAATTGCTGCAAGTGTGCCTATAAAATTTGAAGAGTTCCTTCAATTTTCCCAGGATATCGTCATCAGATCCTAACATGATGACAATGGGATCACCTTGGAAGTGTGCCCTTTCTAATAACAAAAGAATTGTTAAAATCGGACAACATTGTAAAAAGTTACGCGTGGTCGCGTGGTGGTTAAAAAACTAATGTTATTAAGGTCCGACTTGGTAGCCGATCGCGAATTGATGATAGCAGCAAACGATATGTCGCTAGTAAGCGACAGCAGCAATTCTCAATTTCTATGTACGAGTATGTATAAATGCAAACGACGCGTCGTCCGCCACGAATCTTATTTTAAAGATAATTATACGTACAAACCAGTAGAGTCACGGCGACACGTCGCCTGTAGTTTTTGTAACGCGTGACAACAATCTTCTGCAAACTGGAATACAGAAAATTTGCTGGCTGTCAGAGACTATAGCGGTAGTATTTCCCTGGATTAACCCTGTCACTGTTAGTTCTACTGTTTTATAGTTTATTCCCTGTATCAGTTTCATTTCTTTGTTTATATCAAATACTGCTACATAACAAGAGCATATATGTGTTGGAACTAACAATAATCAGCACAAAGACAGAAAGCCGAATGGAATTAAATATTTAACGCATGTGGGATCAATCGCGCGGAACTAAACGGGGGAATTTAGTACTGTGCAGCTAAACGCCCAAATTAGTGCGATGAACCGAGTATCTGTTAAATATACACCGGGATATTCCATTGGAGGTTTCCATAGATTATTATTAAATAAATAACTATGCACTTTTCATCAATATCTTCACAGTTCAACTATCATTCTAGCGTTGCAGCTTTGCTATATTATGAGAGGTAATAGATTCAATTGCTACGAATAATTCCTTGAAACGAAGTTCAGGGTGCAAAAAGGCTAAATATATACAAATTCAGGTGTCTCATTTTATATTAGAGTAATTGGAGCTTAAATCTACTATGCTGATTTAACACGAGTAGGCAAATTTACGGTGATTATGGTGACTCTGTACCATTCCATATGTTTACAACGACTAGCTTAACATGCTCTCCATGGCACGGGATTGTAATATCACCTAGCTACTAGCTGCTTAGAATATCTCAGAAGCAAGAAAAGCTTAATACTTGATAGCCGAGCCCAGAACCCGAACGTCTTGACTGATCCATAGGCAGCATCAGTAGCGACACAATGTATTTTACAATCAATTGCGAATCCTGTTCAATAAATTCCGAACGAGGTCTTATTATCTACTCAAAATACAGTAATTGCCTGCCTTTGTCACAGTAAATGAATAAAAGCTTTATTAGGGCCCGCATCACAAATTGCGCAGCGAACAGATTTGGAAGCGAAGAGCAATAAACGCGCGGTCGGTGTCGAGGGTAGACGATAAATTATTTCGCGCGCCGGAGCTGACGCCACGCGTGTAAGCTGTTATTTACTTTATTTGTAGCCTGTCACCTTTCGCTGCTTTGTTGTTTACTTATTTGCATTAAATAATGTATTGTGTTTAACTTTCCCCAGTTCTTTTTTAACTGATGACACATTAGCGCTTGGAATTCAATGATATGAGTTTCTAGGTTCAGAAACACTTCATATTACTTATAAATAGTGTCCGACCGAAAGTTCAGTTTCGGTTTCGGTTTCGGCCGAGTTTCGGCCAAAAATCAAGTTTCGGCGGCAGTTTCGGTTTCGGCCTAAATTGGTCGAAACTTTTGCCGAAACCGAAACCGATGTTTCGAAAGTAGTCGTGCACGCTCGCCTAACTTCGTTTCTCGCGGCAACACTATGGCGGACGCTGGCGGCCCTGTTCGGGAATTGTCGTGCGCCGTTCGGATAGCTCCGTTGCAACAAAACTTAGTCATTAATGTAAAACTTAGTCAGTTAATGCAGCATAATGTGTAAAATGCATCAAATTTCAGTATTTTAAGGAATTTTATACTTGACGACATGGGTTTCGGTTTCGGCCGGAAAACCAGTTTCGGTCGGACTCTACTTATAAACAAAAAGTACGGTCAAGAGTGTATGAATATTTTATTCTTTTATAAATATAACTAATTCAGACTCCGATTCAGACAAGAGTCACTCTTGGATGGTGAAGGGAATATCAAGCTACCAACTTCCTAACTCCCGACTACTATTTAGATCTTAAGGGAAATCCCCTTTATTTCAAGTTTCTAAGACCTCCTGAACAAAGAGTTATAATCGATCTGCTTGCCCCGACTCTCACCGGCGCAGTTGCGGTGGCTTACAAAAAGATTCTGGTTTCAATTTCGAGCTGCTTCCAAGTTAGCGCGCTACCGGATGAGATTGTATGAAATGTCTAACTTGAAATTGAATTTGAAAAAATATGCAAACTCGAAAATTCATTTATATCGTTACTTGTTGTGTATCACACGCGGCATTTGGTCAACTTCACTGTATGAAACGATGTATTAACTGCAAGTCGGCAATTTTGCTATCGTCACTATTATTACTACGAAATTTTGTTACTCTATGACGCATAGACAAAAATACATTATTTCCTGCACTATTCTAATCTATAACAAATGAAAGTGAATCAATTACCTGGGAGGCGTTTAAGCCGCGACACGTCAAAGAGGCCCGTGATGCGTTAATCCCGTGTACTAAAACAAATCGGCTCCGACACGAGGTTAATGGGATAATGAGATTTATTGGCCCTAATAGCCGTCAGCCCAAATGAAGCGAGACTAAGCGCCAGATCACATTAAAGGTTGTTTCACTTGATGACCTCGACAATGGTACAGGGAAGATCTTTGATCGATATCTATATAATTCGTTTCCTGATTAATATTATTAAACTAAAAGGTTGTATGTAAAAAATAAATACTAGCCAAGTATGGACCACACAAGAAAGCCTAGAGTCACTTAGCGGGCGATTGGTCTTATTGTATGGGACACGGAGTGTAAGAACACCTGCAGTGTCTCGGTTATAATCATCAATATATGACAGTATTTGTTAAATAATCACTTATACCACACTTTGCCCGCCAACTTGCATTGGAGCAACTTGGTGGATTTAAGCTCCATATCCTGTCTTCTAAAACGATAGTGGCCTAACCCTGCTGATAATAATAGCTACGAATTACAATTTAATTGAAATTTTATATATTGAACAAGAACTAAGCAAATTGTTTCTTTCTAAACGAAGAGGCATTAATCAAAGGGAATCGCATCGTGATTGCGCACTGATTCACCAGTAACAACGAAGCAGTGCTGCGCCAATTCAAAGGCTTTATGCAGGTCAAGACCCATCGGAGGCTATCGTTCGCAAATAGAGGCGACCGCTCACAAAGCCGGTAATAAAGTCAAAAGCCCGGTTAGCTGACCACGCTGAACAGATAAATGAAACAACAATAGAAATGTTATTGTACATGTACGAAATATTTCAGTGAATCATTTCATCCATGTTAGATGGGTAATAAGACTCTGTTTTATAGGGTGTACGTATGGCCGCAAAAGGTACAAAGTTATTAATGTTCATGTAACTTTTGTCATAGCATAAATTTTGTATAGCTTAAAAACGATTAAGCTTCTCTTCAAATGTATTGTACTTGTATAGATTAAATAAACAATCTCTTGTATCGAAATACAGCTAAAATAATAACGAACGGGGTCAGTCCGTCCATTACTGGCCGGTATAAAATCAATATGTAAGCAGCAAGCAAGCTTCGGCCCTTAATTGACTTAATACGGCATCAGTGTTTAAAGTGATATTGGCTGTTTTATTTTATGGACAAAGCTTTGTTTATTTCGAGTAAGCTACCTACCTATACTACTGTTTTTTTTAACTACTTTTTTGTAAATACTATGGCGCAGTCGATATATTATGCTCTACGGCTATAAGTGGCTAATCCTTTTTTTTTCTAGTTGTAAAGCTATTGGGGAAATCCTCATGGGGATACCCGCTTGTCTCTGCAGTGATGCTATTGACTATGTCAGTCTATAGGCAGTCGGTTTAATGTGATTTATTAGGCAACTTCACAAAGAACAATGGTCTGATATTTGTTGATGGAATTCGTAAGCGTCTACAAATGTAAACTATTACAGTTTACCCCACGGTTTAACAACCCTTTGCCTTGACACTGGACCATGGGAACGACCTCGCACACAACCGCAAATAAGTGGGTAATCCTGATTTATATTATTTATTTTATCCTATATTTCTAGGTTTAGATAAAATTATTGATTTCATAATTATCGGTCTATCTAAATGACAAGTATCCCTAAGATGGGGCTTCGATTACGCTATGTTTGTCTCTGCAGTGATGCTATTGACTATGTCGGTCTATGGGCAGTCGGTTTAATGTGATTTATTAGGCAATTTCACAAATTTGAGTCACAACTGTGAACTTCTTAGTTGAAAGAAAGGTTCAATATTTTTTAGCCCGACTCAGGTTCTCATGATCTGAAACCTCACAAGCCATGCATTGGACCAACGATGCTGTGTTAATTTTACATTCTTAAAAACCTTCAGTTTCGTCGTACGTACGTAATTTGTATATAATAAAAACTCCTTTTTTTATTTCGTTTAAAAATAAACAAGATTTATTCGTTGAAACACTTGAATAAATTAAAAATGTTATAATAATAATAATATAATCATAATAATCTCAACTTATACACTTTTCGTTTAATATTTATCCTATTAATAAATTCGAATAACTAGGCATTTGAATTTAAATACAAAATCCTGAAAATCCGTACTTCTAAACGTTTTATAATCCGTTCCATAAACATGTCCTTTAAAAGACACATATCCCCTATATTAACTCCGATTCTTGCCATTTTAAAATAAACCATAAGCTGTTTGCAATAGAGATTACATTCATCAAGAATTTCGGAAAGTCGATTTTGTGTGTAAGTCAGTAAGGCTTCGAGTAATCGGTGTCGATTATAAGAACATGATATCGGAAATCTGTCACTGGAGTGTCATATCCGCGACACATGTTCTAAATCGCGACATATGGAATAAAGAGGCATGTACATTGCAATTACTTTTTTTCACATTTTTCTCGAGGAATACATAGCTAAGTAAATGGTAAAACAATATTTTTATTAGTCCACTTACATATTTTTGTACCTTACATCGAAATATACACACGTTAATCAACAAAATTCTCCCGTTTAACTCTTCTAGAAATAAAATTTAAGCCAGTAGTAGCGTGCCACTGTCTACACGCGTAGCACTGACCTACATACAGTCATTGATGCATTGACTAGACCATTTGCATTTTGTCGTTATAAATAATTCAAAAAAATCATCTCAAAGAGCCTGAAAAACCAACTACAAAGTTCGTGCGGCCAATCGGCACGACATTAACTTATATAACAATATTTTTAAAGAACAACGGAACAAACTAAAAAAGCCGAATTTACCAGTATTAACTCGCAAATAACATCGTAAAAAATTTCCCAAGTACAATAAAAAAGTGACGCCATCCCACCCCTGACAGCGATAAAAACTTTTTGATTGTGGCTTTAGTAAATACTTTTACGGGTGGATTGTTTCATAATTCATTCGATAACGTCTGTAAGCGCTCCCACACAAGTTCAAACAAATTTAATCATAGCCTCTACTACCTCTGATATTCATAAAGCGTTAATTGTTGGCTTGGCTCCTGAAGAGTGCTTTTAAATGTTGGTTGGATGTGTTCTTGAAAAATATAGGTTCGTAAAAAATGTGGACTACACTTGAAAGTTATTTACGCGTTAGAATCTTAGACAAAAGGTGGTCCCATTGTCATCATGTTATTGTTGTGATCTGATGATGATATCCTGGGAAAATTGAAGGAACTCTTCAAATTTTATAGGCACACTTGCAGCTATTTCGGTTTTTGTATAAGTATTGGTAGCTTTTTGGCTACAAGTGCCGTATAATGTACTATGACAGTATAGTACGAGTACGTTACGTGGTGATAAATCACTAAAAAGTAAGAAATAAAAAACCGACTCAAAACGCACTAAACTTTGTATTGCATTTTGAGTCGGTTCTATTTTTTGTTAAAAATTTTTATTAATATTAAATTTTTTAATTTACCACAAGTTAGTAGTTAGGTAAGTGATGATACAATTTAAGACGGAAGAGAGCTAACCGGTAACAAGTAGGATGAAAGCCCACAACGCTTTAGGTTTTTACACGATATCATTTCGCTAAAACGCTTGGCGGTACGTCTTTGTCGGGAAGATAATAGCTTGCCACAACTGAAGCCTCCCATCAGTCAGAGCTGAACCGATTGAGAAAACCTAAAGTGGCCAAACAAGGAATCTAACCCATTACTTTTAAAATGACGACCTCCGTGGCGCAGTGGTATGCGCGGTGGATTTCTAAGACGGAGGTCCTGGGTTCGATTCCCGGCGGAGCAGATTGAGATTTTTCTTAATTTGTCTTGGTCTGGCTGGTGGGAGGCTTCCGCCGTGGCTAGTTACCACCCTACCGACAAAGACGTATCGCCAAGCGATTTAGCGTTCCGGTACGATGTCGTGTAGAAACCGAAAGGGGTGTGGATTTCATCCTACTCCTAACAAATTAGTCCGCTTCCATCTTAGATTGCATCATCACTTAACATCAGTTGTGATAGCAGTCAAGGGCTAATTTGTAGTCGATAAAAAAAAATGATAAAAAAAGAAGTGAATCAATGTTGCATGTTCAAAATTCGGCGATTGGTCTGAAGTAGGGCATGTCCTTGTTTGTTGGATGGTAAAGTCTGTAATAAACTAATCGAAGTAACAACCGACCCAAATTGTCCTGTTTACCTGAAAATAGCCTGAATAAAGGTGATTTACTGTGTTATATATTCGTTTTCGTTATAGCGAGGTAGTTACATGTTTTCCCAATATACTTATATAAAGTTCTTATTGATAAAACATTGAGACTTGGTCCGGTGCCATCCAGTAATCTTTATTTAACAATTTATTGAAAGCCGAGTGGCGCAGAGGGTAGTAATCCTGTTTCTACCTACTAGGCTTTTGGTTCAATTTATGTATTATATATTTAGCAGAATTCTACACCCCCCTTAAAAATCTTAAAGTAGAGAGACGATAGTCATAGATAATAAAGCTATTAATGCGTCTCTTTAGGCTATATTAACGTCAACCTTTTTAAATGCGAGCATTCTTATCGGTATTCCAGTCATAAGCCGTTATTCTGCTAGTTTATTTTGTAAAAACGTATAAGCGCTAATTATCGTAAAATAAGTCTTTGTTAATCATTTTTTTATCAACTATAAGTTGGCCCTTGACTGCTATCACACCTGATGTTAAGTGATGATGCAGTCTAAGATGGAAGCGGGCTAACTTTGTTAGGAGCAGGATGAAATTCACACTCCTATCGGTTTATACAAGACATTGTACCGGAACGCTAAATCCCGTAAGTCTAATCTTTTTTGATATTTACCGTGAGGCTGTTTCATTTTTGTAATATTTGTTGATATCTGTCTATAAATAATTGTTCTAATTGAAGTCTTTTTCTTTGCTCTGTAACGTACTTTTGTATTTTTATTTTTACACTGCTTCTGGCGTTTCTAACTAGGTATATAATATAAAAATATTCATCGGTTAGTATAGTACTCATAAGACAAGCTACCAACACTTTGGAATTATAGAGCGATGTGTGTATTATCCTGTAATATTAATCATGATCAGTATTTAATTGAAATATCTTACATAGTATAATTTCTAAGCCAATTGAGTAAAGAGAAACTTATTTCTAAATTTTGTTACATCAACTTGTCAATTATTACCTAATATATAAAATTTCCCTGTCACAATGTTAGTTACCGTACTCCTCCGAAACGGCTTTACCGATTTTTACCAAATTTTGTATGCGTATTCAGCAGGTCTGAGAATCGGCTACTATCTATTTTTCATCTAATTTTCATCTAAATTTTTTTTAAATTTTAAATGCAAAACAACGTTTGCCGGGTCAGCTAGTTATTACTATGAAATCAAAACTAACAGTAAGCACACTGTCAACATCATACAATAATATTCTGTGTTTAGTCTTTTTTAACCTAAGGAACCTTTTATACGTTTATTAATAAACGGTACAAGCGATTTTGCTAACAGTGAATTGCAAATTTTAGTATGCAAGCCCCTTTATCGGCACGCGCCGAATCCAGGGCACCCTGATTAAATTGGAAACCGTAAAAAATCATGGGTTAAATGATACTTGATACCCGGGCCCTTATTAAAGCCCCGCCGTGACGTGGACTCGTCTATCTGTGCTTTAATTAAATCGTATGAAGGGTTCGCAGTACTTATCCTATTTTTCACTAGCAGTCGCCCGCGACTTCGTCCGCGTGTAAACCTCTAGGTACCCTGTTAATTTTAAAGACAGACTTTCATATAAAGTGTGCTCTTTCCCCGCTACCCCTCTCAAATTAATTTTTTTATAGTTTCCCGTCAACCAATATCCTCCGTCCCGTCCCGTAAACTAAAGAGCTACATTTTTGTTAAACATTGTATGGTTTTACAGTACATTAACATTAACAATATACATATATTTATAACTCTTAAAAATGCATTAATTTCGACCAAATTTGATTGTCATAAAAACGGCTCTAGTGAGTTAATCTTGGAAGATAGACATATACTGTTATAAACATTTTTTTAGATCATTTCAAGAGCAATATTTATTTCATACGTATATTTTTGGTACCTTGAACCGTTTTCGCAGCGCACGCAACGGAAGCCCTCAAGGATGAATAATTTTGCCCGTTTTTTTCACATTTTCCATTATTTCTTCGCTCCTAAATAGTTGCAGCATGATGTTATATAGCCTAAAGCTTTTCTCAGTAAATGGTCTATTCAACACAAAAATAATTTTTCAATTTGAACCAGTAGTTCATGAGATTAGCTCGTTCAAACAAACAAACAAACTCTTCAGCTTTATAATATTAGTATAGATATGTCAAAAGTTATAATCTACTCGTACGTGCAGTTAGTAATTGTAATATACATAATTTTGTCATTACATTATTATTTTAACGGACATTAGTCCGTTACGATAATGATAGCATAGGTAAAGCTACTATACTACTAGTATTTTGCTATATTATAAGCCTAGCGATTTAGTGTTTTAGTACGATGTCGTATACAAACCAAAGGGGGTGTGAATTTCATCCTACTCTTAGCATGTTAGCCCGTTTCCCTCCCCCTCCCTCTTAGATTGCATCATCACTTACCAATAGGTTTGATTGAAGTCAAGAGCAAACTTGAAAGTATCAAAAAATATGACCAATATTTTCTTTATAGAGGGTAAGTTGTAATAAGCCGAAATGACAATGATAGAAGTGGATATGACAATAACAATTTATTATTTAAAAAAAAAAAAAAATAGTGTTTTTATAAATATATATTTTTGTTAAAAATAAAATTTATCTATAAAAACAAAAAACCCGACTGCTTAGAAGTTATGAACTGAAAAGAGAAAAACAAGGATCACTATATCTGTATAAAATTCTAAATACTTTATGGCTGAACGGATTTTGACATGACACCTCACATGTCAAAATCCGTACAGTCGTTTAGGCTGTAGCGCGTGCCGAAGAAATGGACATACATACATACGCTCGAAAAACATAACCCTCCTTCTGACGCAGTCGGGTAATAAATGAGAGAGAAATTAAAATTTAATACCTCTGCGGGGATCGAATTCATGTCCTCTTGTTGTTGAGGCTAATGAATTCAATTCATAATTTCCTACGTACTTGAAAAAATATATTTACGCATAAAATTTGATCTCTATTTTTGTCATAACCAAATTTATTTTATTTTATTTGATTTCACAATGCAAAATGTGTAGCATAATTCTATAGCAATTTCAGTTCAAAGTTGAACGTGTGCTGAATACCAAGCCAAAGCGGCTGTTTAACTCTGTCAAGTGTCCATACAATTTAGCGAGGCGCCTTTCACCTCACAGTGTCAACAACTGGCGAGTTTACCTTACTAATATTCGTAATATACGTGAAGTTCCTTATTTTACACCGACCTACTGAACAGCTACGTCGTATGCCCCTACTAACTACTGATGGCCACAACGTGAAAAACTATGTCGTATAACAGAGCAACTCTTTGCTACTCATGTGACGAACTTGTTGGGCAACAGGCTACTTCTTTCGTATTTTCAATCCTAACTAATATTATAAATGCGAAAGTAACTCTGTCTGTCTGTCTGTCTGTCTTGCTTTCATTCTACAACTACTGAACCGATTTAAATGAAATTTGGTACACAGTAAGTCTAGAGCCTGAAAAAGGACATAGGCTACTTTTAATTGCGAAAAAAGGGTTGTAAGGGGTTAAAGGGGGAAAGCTTAAGACCTATTTCTTAGGCAGTTGATTAGATATTAATAAATATGACATTCAAAGCTTAGAAAAATTAGGCTTCCGTAATAACTAATTCCACGCGGACGAAGTCGCGGGCAAAAGCTAGTAATCTATATTTTCTTAAGTAATTATCTAGCAGCAATCTGCTCTGGGTCTGGTCCACTTGATAGTAGATGGAGAACCATCGCCTATAAACAAAGCAATACTTTGCATGATATGAAAGAAATACAGTCAACAAAGTGACACACTTTGTCCATCAACTAATTCGTTAATGTTAAGCTTTAATATATAAAGTGTAACTATTACATAACAACGCCGTCGTACTGTTAAGTAGCTTTATAGACGGATAATAAGAATAAACCGACTTTTTCTAAGAATGAAACTAAGATAGATCGAAACCTTACAAAATTTCATGAAAATCGTTGGAACCGTTTCCGAAATCATAATTATATAATACAAGCTTTTGCCCGCGACTCAGTTAGTTATTACGACAGCCTAATTTTTCTAAATTTTGAATGACATTTTTATTAATATCTAATAAATTGCCTAAAAATACGTTTAAGCTTCTAGCTTTAAAAATGTCCTTTTTCAGGTTCTAGGCTATCTGTGTACCTAATTTCATTTAAATCGGCTCAGTAGGTTTACCGTGTAAGCGAGACAGACAGAGATAATAATAATTCGACGACCTCCGTGGCGCAGTGGTATGCGCGGTGGATTTATAAGACGGAGGTCCTGGGTTCAATTCCCGGCGGGGCAGATTGAGATTTTTCTTAATTTGTCTTGGTTTGGCTGGTGGGAGGCTTTCGCCGTGGCTAGTTACCACCCTACCGACAAAGACGCACCGCGATGCGATTTAGCGTTCCGGTACGATGTCGTGTAGAAACCGATAGGGGTTTGGATTTCATCCTACTCCTAACAAGTTAGCCCGCTTCCATCTTAGACTGCATCATCACTTAACATCAGGTGTGATGGCAGTCAAGGGCCAACTTGTAGTCGATAAAAAAAAAAAATTTCACATTTATAATATTAGTTAGGATTAGGATAATATATAAGAATTGCTTGTTTAAAGATATTTGATAGAGAGATCACAGAATATAAGGACAGGTAGATTCAGCGTTTCATAGAGGTTCGCCAAGGAGAGATTTTAGTCCCGCCTGCATTTTGAGTGATTAAAAAACATCATAATACATTCATTTGTCGGGAATACAATAAACAATAGGAATTCAGTTTTCAACACTAATTCCATTGTTGCATAACAGTGTGGTGTTAATAAGTAGGTATTGCGGCGTAGGCGTTTGCCAAGTAATAGGATGATAGGATTAAGTTATCAAGCTTAATGTTAAGCCTAATCTAAATGACACAATACATTAGCGATGGCACGCGTGACAGCATCATGCGCTGTGTTTAGGGGTAATTAACTTACTAAAAATTATAGTATCAACATTTTGACGACCATTTTGGAAATATGCAAGAGTTCTGAATTTCTGCTCTACCTCTAGACTCGTTGGTCTAGTTATTAGACTAGATTTTCGAGGTAGTGCAATAGTCCTGAATTTTTCATTTTTCTTACATATTTTCAGTAAATTATAACCTGTTACCTAATTCATCTTAACATACGCATTTCGTTAACGTACATTCTTCTTTTATCCGTCTCCTTTATCGCCCAACATTCTGGTTCATAGAACACGATAGGCTTAATTATTAGTTGTCTTATATATATTTTTTCTCCTTAAGCCTAAGAGGCAACGGGGGTCACATAGTACATTTGAGACCTGTCGCTATTTCATACATCATCAGTATCAATCCACATAGCCGTCGTTTTTAAAAAGCAACCGGCGGTACCTACTGGAAATTGGAGTAGAATACACGATCTAAGGCAATTGGAGAGTGGTGGCAAGTGTCACCGAAGTCACAGAACAAAAACCATTGTTATTTTTAATGTCAGGAGGTATTATTTAGTTTTGTATGATGTCCATTAGGGGTAGGGGTTAAAATAAAATACGCGTTAAGTCGGAAACTAACACGACCGGCGTAGCTGCGAACTACTTCGCTAATGGCCACTTAAACTTAGCAGAGAAGCCAAGAGAAGCCGCGCTACTCAACTCGCAACTTTTTACGAACCTTCTTGTATATCCATTTTTAAATATAAAAACCTTAAAACTTTATTGAAGTTCTGTAATAGTTCTAATGAGCGGATCAAGCGCATTTTCAGTTAAACGTCCGCTTAGTTTTTTGAAATAAATCAGCCCAAGTCGAGCTAAAAGGAATTAAATTATATAATGAACTAGTTTACGAAAAGTGACGTAAAATTAAATAAAAGTTATACTGTCTCAAAGTGTAGGTACAATAAACGTATAAAAATACAATAGGTAGACATAATAAATTGCTAGGAAGCAGTTCGCGTAAACTCTTTTGATTAAAAACATTATTGCGTATATTCTAATACAAGCATGTTTAAATTAAATTAAAAAAATTAAAATTTCCTACGCAAAATCGCCGCTATATAGGTTGCTCCTTAAGCTATTTATATAATAGCTTAATAACAACACTTAAAAAATAAAAAAATGTCGTTGAAAGTAATCTGTTTTACCCAAAAATACCAATTTATATTTTGACATGAGTAGATATTTTAAATTTTAAATCCATCAAATAAGACATCTCGTTGAGTATGTGATAATTAGTTTAAAATAAGAGATTACAATATATACTGTTTCATTTGGCGCTAAATATAAAAGTCTCCTGAGAGCACTTTAAATTCAATTACTTTGTTTTCAATTAGTACAATTAGAGAACCACTTAAAAAGTCATAAAGGACTTTAGTTTTTCTCTTTACTTTTATATTATCTCTTTCGCGATGTTTAAACAGCAGAAAGTTATTTATTCACACTAATTAACGCTCAGCGAAAAGGTGTTAAACTCAAATTGGCTTTGACGGAGTTATTTTATTTGAATAAGTGGATAGACCGCGTCTTTGTCGCCTAACACTTGGATAAGGTAACATAGGAACTTTACCCAAACTTAGTCGTGGGTAAATTTACTACGCGCCATCGTCATCACTTTTTTACACTTTTGACGACCTCCGTGGCGCAGTGGTGTGCGCGGTGGATTTTTGAGACGGAGGTCCTGAGTTCGATTCCCGGCGGGGCAGATTGAGATTTTTCCTAATTTGCCTGTCCTCTTACTTGTAGTAGAAAGGATATAGAGCTTATACCCATTATAGCCATTCCAATTAATGAGTAAAATTTAGTTCGTTAGTGGCATTACGGTGATAATGTCTATAAGTATCAGATGTTGATGACAGTGGTCGAGACCGATGGCTTTTCTAGCTCTCTAAGCAATTTCTGGGCTCTAGATTTGATAAAAGCTAAGTTTTAACATTAGTGCCTCGTTGGACTAGTGGGTAGTCATCAACAAAGGACACTGACCATTTTTCATACATCGCTGGGCCCAAAATTTGATAAACCGTTACAATGTCCAAATAAGTGTCATTCGGTAAATAATAATTTCAATTTTAAGCAATTTTAGTTTCAGTTTAATAGACAATTGCATAATCAAGATATGAGCACAAATACACGAGTTACGTTATGTGGGTTATTTGACATAATATTTATGTACGACTTTGCAATTATCAACCTATTTTTAGTGAGAATCTGACGAATAATTGAATTTCAATACGTTTTCGTTATATAATAATCCCAGAATAGAGATTTAAAGATAATTTATTAGTCAAATTGAGTTGATTCAATTCAATTGAAAGCCATAAGCTTTCAATTAAATTGATGACATGATATTGACATTAAGAAATGGAACGATTACCAGTGTTGCCAGTTTCAATTATGCCGGATTTACTATTATGTCATTATTTGCAAAAAAAAACCTAAAATCTACAACATGTTTTTAAATGTGTTTGCAATTGTGAATACTAATTATTTTTAGTGATTTTGATTTATAAAAAAATAAAGAATTTTTGAAAATACTTTTTATTGTTGTAACGTGTTAGGCCCAAAATGGTCAGTCTCCTTTCAATTAAATCTGATGATTTTTACTGATGAATTAAAAAGTATTTCATAGACTGAAGCAGAACCTTATAAGACTTACAAAGGCTAGCCACTAGTTTATACATAAATATTGGAATAAAAACAAACATTTAACCAATCAGACCAATTATATTATTTTTGACGACCCCCGTGGCGAAGTGGTATGCACAGTGGATTTATAAGACGGAGGTCCTGAGTTCGATTCCCGGCGGGGCAGATTGAGATTTTTCCTAATTTGTCTTGGTCTGGCTGGTGGGAGGCTTTCGCTTTGGCTAGTTACCACCCTACCGACAAAGCGATTTAGCGTTCCGGTACGATGTCGTGTAGAAACCGAAAGGGGTGTGGATTTTCGTCCCACTCCTAACAAGTTAGCCCGCGTCCATCTTAGACTGCATCATCACTTAACATCAGGTGTGATAGCAGTCAAGGGCCAACTTGTAGTCGATTAAAAAAAATATTATCGACATTAAAAACTAATTTAACAATTTCAAACTATACCGATTAGAGAATCAAGTGAGCAAAAGCCCAAAAAAAAACATTAATTATTTTTGAATACGCGAATTCAGCCATTTGCTGTTTCCACTTAGTTACAATGATTCCCATTAGTTACACCCTCTCAGGGAGGGTCGCGAGCCCCCGGATTGCTCCTTGTCGATGCGATATGCGTAAACTGGTGTAATGTCGGTTAACCGCCGGTTTAGCGGCAATAAACACGGCAATATGGCAATACACACTTCAGATTTGCGAAACGGAGTGCCTGTTTTTGTTTATACATACCTACGTAGTATTACGTGCAAGAGTTACAAACACTTGAATTTTTGCGGTATTCTCGTTTTATATAGGCATTTAGACGGAGGTTCAGGGTTCAATAATTTCCGTTAGGTCTGACTGGTGGGAGGCTTCGAGTGTGGCTAGTTACCACCCTACCAGTAAAGACGTGCCGCTAAGCGATCTAGCGTTCCGGTTTGACGTCATTAGGAATCGAAAGGCTGGCGTCGATGTCATTCTCCTCCTTATTAGATAGTCCACTTCCATCTTAGATTACATCATCACTTATTATCAGGCGAAATTGCAGTCAAGAACTAACTTGTTGTAAATGTATAAATATATATAATACTAATATTATACATGCGAAAGTAACTCTCTTTTTATGTTACCAATCACGCCTAATTAACTGAACGGATTAAGTGATGTTTGGTACAGAGATATTGTAAAGAAAGAACATAAGCTAATTTTTTTTCGAATTCTCAAAAAACAGAATTTCTTGCGGTTTTCTGCGAATTAAGTTAAAACGTCACTTACATCCAAAATACATCATCTACGTTCATGTCACTTAGAAATCCCTAGGAAAATTCAATTCAATTACTATTCACGGTAAACTTCCGCATGTCCTTCCAAATAGCCTTCTTTCATTCAATATAATGAATATGTAGAGTAATATTGTAACGTAGAAACATTAGTTTCTCGTAAATTCTACCAAATACGGAAGGTCATATTAACCGGCCGTGCTAAGTGGTTTTTAACCGGGCGCTTTTGATTGGACAACTAGGACAGTGACAGTTCATTCACGATTTTATTTAATTAACAAAATTAAGCTGCACTTAGTGCATAATGCGTGGTGGCGCTGCTGTCGAGTGATACCTAACTGCTCTGTGTAATAATTTGTATTTAAAATACGTAAATGCAAAAATAACTATCTATCTCAGTCTTAAAACATTAAAAGTAAGGTGTAATTTGTGCACAAGTGTTATCTTGGTTAAGATCGGCTTATTAAATGCGCAAAACTCAAAAGAAAAAGTGTCAGTGCTAACGGGAGCTACAACAAAAATTTTGAACTGAAAAGTGTAAATAAGCAAAAGACAATTATGAACAATACTAAAAATAATTAAAAATCAATTTGAGTAAAAGGAACAATCACTAGAACACTGCAAATCAGTCCAAGAACGGAAATATTGTTCAAAACAAAGTGACTAACAATTTGTGAAGTGCGGGTTGTTTGACAAACATTGTTAAAACTATATTAGTTACGTAACTAACGCTTTGTTTTGTTGTACTCTTACGTTAATAAATTTCGACATCATTGAATAAAATACTCTTGGACTAGTGGTATAATATATTGGAACGATTTGTGGTGTGAGATCGATCCCGGACCAGCACAGACATTTTTGTTTTTCTGTTTTTTTTCTTTTCTTCTGTTTTATTATTTAACGTTTTTTAAAGAAAATTACTATTTACAACTTAAAAAAAAAAAAAAAAAAATTAGGAAAGTTTTCCATACAAGTAAAAAGTACCTTAGCAATAACCTTGGAAGAGATCTTAATTATACATTAAAATAATAGCTTTTTCCTCAAAACTGATTCGAGAAACGGAAACGCCTTGATATACTTTCATTGATAACAAATACGATACGAATAATTTAATTGAAAACACTTAAATCCACAAAATTTCAACATGGACAATCTCCAAACACTTTTCGACCAAATGAAAATTGAGATGTCGAATCAAACTAAGGATATTATAGCACAAATAGATAAAAAATTATTACCTTTTACGCAAGAAATCGAGAAGCTGAAGTCTGAAAATCAAGAATTGAAGGAAAAGGTTATTAGACTAGAAAGGCAAAATAGATCAAATAACATCCTTATTTTTGGATTAAAAGAAAGCGAGCAATCTACGATAGAACTTCTGGAAACAACTAAAGAAAAGCTAAGAGCAGATTTAAACATATCTCTCGAAAATAGAGACATTAATCAGATCCACAGAATTGGAAAAAAAGACATTAAAAAAGATAAACCAAGACCAATTTTGATATCGTTTGTAAACAGTTGGAAGAAAAATGCCATTTGGAAAGGTAGAAAAAACTTGAAAGAGGTCTATGTAACAGAAGATTATCCTAAAGATGTCCTTAATAAAAGAAAAGACTTACAAGCGAACCTCATAGAAGAGAGAAAAAAAGGAAACTACGCAGTTATAAAATATGACAAACTGATTGTTAAAGAAGGCACACATGGAAAAGACAATAGAAAAAGAAATTTTTCAACGTCGCCTGAAGTAACTAAGCCTCGTAAGCAGCAAGTAACAACTAAAAAAAATAGAATAAATGCATTTGATGTCATGAGAGGAAGAAGTAACTCAATTTCGGAATGCACACTCACATCAGAAAAATTATAGCAAAAAACCATTAGCCACTGCAACAAAAAATATACTAAACAACAACTTCATACAACAACTCCCCCAAGCCGACTGGTCCTCGTGGGGGAAAATGACCTAGACCCTCTAAGCGGAAAAAACAAAGAAACAAGCAAACTAAACAGAAAAGGCTCAGATATATACATAGCGACACTGAATACGAGATCTTTACGAACACCTGAGAAACAAATGGAGTTAGAGTTAGCTATAAATGAAATTAAATGGGACATAATCGGGATTAGCGAAATGAGACGATACGGCGAAGGAATTGAAGATCATAACGGTAAATATATCCTACACTATATTGGCGAAACACCGGGATTATACGGTGTCGGATTTCTAATAAAAAGTTATTTGGCAAACAAAATAAAAGAAATTAAAGGAATTAATGAAAGAATAGCACTTTTAAATATAGAATTGCCGACACAAAGAGGTAAAGAAGAAATATGGACAATAATTCAAGCATATTCACCGACTGAATCAAATAACAAAGAAGATAACATAAAAACAGATAAATTTTATGGAGATTTACAATCAGTCATACAGAGTTCATCTAAAAATCTTATAGTGATGGGTGACTTTAATGGACAAATTGGCGTCTGTTCTGAAGGCGAAGAATTTACAATAGGAAAATATGGGTAGGGCCATCGTAGCAAAAATGGGGAAAGATTAGTCAATTTCGCTTTAGAAAATAAGCTAAGCATTTTAAATAGTTTTTACAAGAAAAAAGAATCCAAAAAATGGACATGGATATCTCCTAATGGCAAACACAAGAATGAAATAGACTTTATACTTACTAATAATAGAAGAATGTTTAAAAATCTAGGCACGATAAGCCAACTCAACTTCAATACTGACCACAGAATGATACGAACGTCACTATCAGGCCATCACGCACAAAGAAGAAGATTTTTCCAATATAATAATAACAAAACTACCTCTATATTTACTGGATTTAATGATATGCTCCTCGATAACCTAAATACTGCTATTAATAAAAACACAAAAGTAAACTATAAAACTGTTCAAGAACTTTATGACAATATAATACATGCACTCAAAACAGAAGTGAAAAGAACGAGTAAACGAACGGAAAATATATTATCCCTAGAAACTAAACAATTAATAAATGAAAGAAAAGAATATATCCAGAAAGTAAAAAATAAAGAAACACGTCTCAGAATATCTGAACTAAGCAAAAGGATAAATGAACACATCAGAAAAGATAGGAAAGTAAAAAGACAAAGAACCTTAAAAGCATATATTGAGAAAACTGGAGGTATTAAAAGAGCGTACAAGGAATTGAACAAAAAGAAAGAATGGATGCCAAACATAAAAACAAAAATTGGCAATTCTACAAGCAATAGAAGGGAGATACTCAAAATTGCTACAGACTTCTATAGAACATTATATCAAAGAAAAACAACAGCATCAACAGAAGAGGAACAATCCGTAACATCAGAACCCGAAACAGTACCAATAATACTCGAAGCAGAAACTGTCAATGCAATAAACACACAAAAACTAGACAAAGCTTCAGGTTCAGATCAAATATCAAACGAGCTACTAAAAAGTACTTCAACGGTGATTGCCCCTATACTTACGAAGCTATTTAATGAAATCCTGACAACTGAATGCATTCCTAGAGATTGGACAAAATCAACCATAGTATTGATACACAAAAAAGGAGACAAGAGCGATATGAACAACTATAGACCAATCAGCTTAATATCAAACATCTATAAGATTTTTTCAAAGATAGTATTGGCACGAATTACTATCACGCTAGACGACAACCAACCCAAAGAACAGGCTGGTTTTCGAAGTAAGTTTTCGACAGTAGACCACATCCACGTCGTAAGACAGGTGCTTCAGAAATATAAGGAATATAACAAAGTTTATTACATAGCGTTCGTTGATTTTACTAAGGCTTTCGACTCTTTAAACCACAACAGCATATGGAAGGCGCTAAAAAGTCAGGGAGTCGAGGCCAAATACATTCAAATCATAAAGAACATCTACTCTAAGACTACGGCACAAATCAAACTTGAACGAACAGGAGAAGAATTTCCAATCGAAAGAGGCGTCAGGCAAGGAGATCCTATTTCCCCGAAGCTGTTCTCTGCTGTGCTGGAAATGATTTTCCGGAGCCTAGAGTGGGAAAGATATGGACTCAATATTGACGGCGAGAAACTCAACCATTTACGTTTTGCGGACGATATTGTGCTGTTTGCTAAAAACCCTGAAAACTTAACAGACATGCTACAGCAACTGTCAGATGAAAGCATTAAAGTAGGCCTATCAATGAACAGTTCAAAAACAAAAGCAATGACAAACTCAATAAAAAAGGAAATAAATGTAAATGGAGGGCAAATTGAATATGTTAATGAGTACATATACCTAGGTCAACTGATATCCCCAGAAGACACAATGCAAAGGGAAATCAATAGAAGGATAGCAAACAGTTGGAAGCGCTTCTGGTCTCTGAGCGAAGTCATGAAGGACAGATATATGCCTATTCGAGATAAAAAGAAAATCTTCGACACTTGTATACTCCCATGTTTATCATATGGATGCCAAACATGGGCACTAACTAGTCAGCAACTTAATAAAATTCAAATATGTCAAAATGGTATGGAAAGAAGCGTCATTGGAGTTAAAAGAAGGGACAGAGTGAGCCTAATGAAAATAAAAGACAAAACTAAATTTAAGAATATATGTGCCGTGTATAAACGGCTGAAATGGAGATGGACTGGCCATATGCTAAGAGAAAATAAAGAAAAGTGGACAAAAACAATAACGGAATGGTACCCACGAGACGGGAAGAGAAATACAGGAAGGCAGTTTAAGCGCTGGGAAGATGACATCAAAAGGATGGTAGGTCCAAACTGGAAACGCATTGCCAAGGACAGAAAAAAATTGAAAGTTTTGGAGGAGGCCTTTGTCGAAGGACAAACTGTACAAATGATTAGCAAAAAAAAAAAAAACAAATAACAGAAATAAAAGAAAACTTCAGTATTAAGCATTAATAAAATTGTAACAGCATTGTATGTAAAAATTATGTATGTACAGGAATAAAGGCTTATTTTTTTTTTTTAGTGCATAATTCATATTTAAATAGACACATACGTGCTCGTGTTCTTTATTGTAATCCCCACATATTGGGTAAATGCTGAATCATTACATTTATATATAGGCTTTCTTTTTTTATATATGTACCTACCTACCTCTCGTATAATTTTTGTTAACTTTCTTTCCTATTGCTAACTATTTCTAATTATTGTGATTACGTAGTTAATTAATTGCTACCTCATTGTTTTCTTGTCATTCACGTATTCTTTCTCTCTCCTCTCTGATTTTCTTCACGGCCACCTCACTACCTACACTTTCAGGCTTCCCCTGTAGCTTTGCTTGTGATGGTCACAACTAGAAAAGATGGGAAGAAACTTTGTGGAGGTGAATTCCAGGTTCCTAGTTACCGTCTACGATCCCGGTACAATTAACAACTGCCGCCGTACCTGTGACGTCACCGTGGTCATTTCATCACCGGCGTCGTGGCATCATTCGGCCGACCCATCCCGTGACCGGCTATCAGTTGTCGCCGAGTCGCGCTTTTCTCCAGGGAAGTACCGGACTGCTTTTTTTGTTAACTAAGGCGGTTTCTTTTCAATCCAAACCCCCTACGTTACAATATAGACTGCAGTGTATGGAAACAGGACACAGTCCTAGTAGTTTATAGGAATGAACAATAAAATGCACTAAAGTTACACTGAATAATAATAAGTTGTAGGTACGCAAATAGGTAATTGGACGTGATTAAATGCAACGAGGTAAATTACAGTTTTAATTGAGTGCTTAAAATTGAAAATCTCTTCATTCGTGCGCATATTAAGGACTAAAATAACGGCGGGGGCACGCGACGCGCATACCGCGCCCGTGCGGCGCCGGGCACAAGTGGTAGCGAATTGTTTGAACATTTATTTATATAAATAAATATATAAATAAATGATGATGTAGTGGGGCGTACTCCTTTCTTCCTCAAGGTTTCAATATCCTGCCTGGCTCTGGCAAGATATAAAACTAATATCTAAATTTGAATGTTCGAATTGTCAAACTAGGGTTTATAAGCATGCATAGAACTTGTTTAGATTGGCTTCGACCACTCCCGGCTGTGGATTTAATAACATCGCATTGTTATTATTTTACATGTACTACTCGCCTGTAAATTTTTTTTTTATCGACTACAAGTTGGCCCTTGACTGCTATCACACCTGATGATGCAGTCTAAGATGGAAGCGGGCTAACTTGTTAGGAGTGGGACGAAAATCCACACCCCTTTCGGTTTCTACCCGACATTTTTATTTTCGTTGAGACATCGTACCGGAACGCTAAATGGCTTGGCGATACGTCTTTGTTGGTAGGGTGGTAACTAGCCACGGCGAAAGCCTCCCACCAGCCAGACCAAGACAAATTAAGAAAAATCTCAATCTGCCCCGCTGGAAATCGAACCCAGGACCTCCTTTTTATAAATCCACCGCGCATACCACTGCGCCACGGAGGTCATCGTCTGTTAATTGTATAATTTGCTTTACTCAAACCCAAATTAGTATATCAAATAAGGAATTTTATATAATGATTGTCTGTTTGTCTGTCTATCTCAATGCCTGTCTGTTTGTTCTAGGTAGTCCCTAAAGGTAGCACTCGAAGTCATGAGGAATATTGGCTAATATTTATCTTGATATTTCCAAGGAAATGGAAACAACGCGAATGAGACCACGGGCGTCCGCTAAAATATAAAAATCACGTGTCCCCGTATTTGTTATGGGACTTCTCCGATACGGCTTGATGACTTTTTCTACCCGAGAGTGGTCGTAGGTCGTAGAATAAAATAATGTAATTGGGGATGTTAGAACTGGATTTCATTTTATTAAACATATAATATTAGAGATATGTGAGTTGTAATGCTTAGTTATGCACTACTTTATTCTCTTCTATATCTAATCACATGCAAATGAGATAATAATTGTTGCAAATTTGTCTTTGGGTCTTATGTCAAACCTGGCATCAAATTCAATTTCCTTACGACAATTTTTGGCTGTATAATATTTTTCTATGCTTTAACAAGTATTTCCGCTCACGCCTGTGAATTAACGTAAATGATTTATATGCAAAGTAATATCGCATTAAAATTGTCCCCAACAGAGTCAGGCTCCGCCCACGGAAAATGCCTTATATCCTTACATTCAGCGGTTATTTATTGCCTTTTTAGGCTTTTCAGCCGCTTTGTATCTTTGAGTTTGCTTACTCGTACTAAAAATCCTTTTATTTTACCCCTTTTTTACTTTTACCCTTGAAAATTTTCAAGTAGAATATTTTTGAGACGATTGTTTTAAGTACTATATTCAAGAAAAATATCATGTCTATTGTTTGTCTTATTCTAGAAACGTCTGGCCGTTCCTACTAAGCAATATGCCGCCATTTTAATTTAAATTTTTCCTGTTTTTTGTTATATTTGTAGAACAATGCTAAATCAAATTCAATAAAACAACAAGGTTATGCAAAACATACATACATAGTTAAGGGTTATAAGAATTTTTGGAGCATAAAAATTTTTAACAAAAAATAGAACCGACTCAAAACGCACTAAAAAGTAAAAAATAACTGTGTCATTTAGTTGCTTTAATTTACTTAAGCATATCTATGAAGTCGGTGCCAGCCAAGTTTAAGGAACATAGTACCTAAAGCAGTTTGTGGGTTCTAGGTAACGTCCTTGAAAGTAGAAACCTTGGCTGGCTTGGCTTTTATTTCTTACTTTTTAGTGATTTATCGCCACGTACCGTACTCGTACTATACTGTCATAGTATATTATATGGCACTAGTAGCCAAAAAGCTACCGATACCGAGTCAAAAACCGAAATCGCTGTAAGCGTGCTTCCAAAATTTGAAGAGTTCCTTCAATTTCCCCAAGATATCATCAGCAGAACCTCACATGAGGACAATGGGACCACCTTGGATGTATGCCCTTTCTAATAAAAAAAGAATTATCAAAATCGGACAACACTGTAAAAAGTTATGCGTGGTCATACATTAAAAAAAAAAAAAAAAACAAATATACGTGTCGAATTAAATCATAAAAAATAAGGGCATTTAAAAAAAAAACTGTGGATCCCCTTATCACGTGATAATTATTAACGATTTACCAAAATATTTTTGGTAAGTCGTTAATAATTGGTTTGGTGGTTTGACGGCCGAGTGGCGTAGTGGGTAGTGACCCTGTTTCTGCGTCCTAGGCTGTGGGTTCGATTCCCACATCTGGACAAATGTTTGTGTGATGAGCATGGATGTTTTCCAGTGTCTAGGTGTTTATCTATATATCATAAGTATTTATGTATAATACATATAAAAATATTCATCAGTTATCGTAGCACCCATAACACAAGCTACTTACGAGTACGCTTATTTTGGGGCTATATAGCGATGTGTGTAATTGTCCTATAATAATTATTATTTTTATAATAATAGATCAATTCTAGTCGTTTGAGAGAAGTTCGATAACAAACACTGTGACACAAGATTACTATATATTAGGAGTTGACGTATTATTTTTAAAATAAAATAATACTTTTCTCGCAATGCTATACCAGCAAAACTGTAATAACTTCTCCACAGAAAGGCTTAGTCCGTAGTTTGCAATAAACACGAGCCATCGCTTTTATACGGTTATTATAAAACGCGGTCTCCCGCGATCTTTTATTACTTTCATTATGTTACTTGTAAAAATGTTTCATAAAAGTTTTCATACTGCGAAAATATGAACTATTTTCCTTACACTGTAATATATAATTTAATTATTTTTCACTTAATAGACATTCAAGTTACCAGCATGTTCTTTATTTCTTTTGAGAAATACTTTTGGTTTAATAGTTTCAATTTACGTATGGTATCTTTTTAAAAATAAAAAACTTATCTTTCTTTTCCTTTTTACCCGACTGCGTCAGAAGGAGGGTTATGTTTTTCGAGCGTATGTATGTATGTATGTATGTATGTCCATTTCTTCGGCACGCGCTACAGCCTTAACGACTGCACGGATTTTGACATGTGAGGTGTATAGGATATATAAAATTTGGTAGTGGCGGCTATATAAATTTTCAAAATGGCGGCTGAAAAAGGGGGGGATGTGTGTATATCTTTCTTCTATCTTAGCAATATGGGTATCAAATCAAAGGTTGTAAAAAGACCATTTCAAAAATATAAATATCATATCATGTTTATATTGCCGTTTTAACAAAAAATGGCATAAAGTGTACCGAGTCATTTCTATATCATAAACTAAAACAAAAAAGTCTCAAATAAAATTATTATTATAAAAACAATAAACCTGACTGCGTAGAAGTTATGAATTGAAAAGAGAAAAACAAGGATCACTATATCTATATAAAATTCTAAATACTTTATGGTGCTGCAGGCGGGGACAAACGTAGTTTAGGCAAATCTTTCTTTCCCCGCAGAAAATAAAGTATTTTGTTCCTGCTTGCATCTCCATAAAGTATTTAGAATTTTATATAGATATAGTGATCCTTGTTTTTCTCTTTTCAGTTCATAACTTCTATGCATAGATAGACTCGACTGACTGACTGAACTGAAGCTGAAGCTTGTTCAGTTCCTTGTCATTGTATGAAGTGGAAAAATTGATACCCTAGGCTCTAACCATACGTAACGGTAAGTTTAGCAGAGAAGGGTGTACGTGCATAGTTTAGAATGATCACAGTGTTTTTGAGAGAATACCAACCTTTTTTTCTCTCTCTGAAATAATTTGAAAAATCGAAAAATAGATACAATTTGTAATGTCTGTCCAATGATAACAAACCAGGCCAGGTCGTTTCATCTACTTGTTACTATATAACAAAAAATAGAACCGACTCAAAACGCACTAAAAAGTAAAAAATAACTGTGTCATTTAGTTGCTTTAATTTACTTAAGCATATCTATGAAGTCGGTGCCAGCCAAGTTTAAGGAACATTTATTTTACGTAGTAAAGCAGTTTGTGGGTTCTAGGTAATGTAATCAAAGTAAAAACCTTGGCTGGCACTGACTGCAACATATGCTTAAGTAAATTAAAGCAACTTTTTTTTTACTTTTTTTGTGTCAGTTCTATTTTTTGTTAAAAATTTTTATTTATTACTTTTTAGTGATTTATCGCCACGTAACGTACTCGTACTATACTGTCATAGTATATTATATGGCACTAGTAGCCAAAAAGCTATCGATACCGAGTCAAAAACCGAAATCGCTGTAAGCGTGCCTCCAATATTTGAAGAGTTCCTTCAATTTTCCCCAGATATCATCATCAGATCCTAACATGATGACAATGGGACCACCTTGGAGGCCCTCTCTAATAAAAGAGAATTATCAAAATCGGAAAATTCTGTAAAAAGTTCTGCGTGGTCATACATAAAAAATATACGTGTCGAATTGAGGACCTCCTCCGTTTTTTTTCGTCGGTTAAAAATAACTACACATCACAAAACAACTTACCTGTTAATGTTATTACATGGATCAAACCTGAATATTTTCAGCTCACAGAGCTTCCAATATGATTATGCGAACAACAATAAAAAAAAATCGGATAACGTTAACAAAAACACTTCGCAATGGAAATCCCATTTGCAATTGTTCAGATTTAATGGAAACATTTTCGGTTGTCGAAATGCACTCTTTTAACGTAAACGCCGTAATATGTAAATTACATCGAATGTTTTGTGGAATTAACTGATTTGTTGAGGATTTATTTGCACCACATTTTGGCACGGAATGTGTAATATACGGAAATGGTTTTTTAAAAGCTCCTTTTTTGTATCCGTGTAATAAACTGTTTTTTTTCGGTTGATCTTTTGCGTTACCTGGTGATTTTTTTACCCAACCGTTTAGTTTCCGCCCGTCACATTATACCTACCTAGTAGTTATAGTGCATACATATACTCAGTAGTGATTTCTATTACCCCACCCCCTCCCCCCTCCCTCCAACGTAAAAAAGACGAGTGTTAGACATTTTATGCGTCAGTCTGTGTGTGGCATTGTAGCATGTTAACAAAGAGGTAGAATACGGAACTTTTTGAAGCTGACGTTGATCGTAATGATTCTTGGCAATACACGGTGAGATCCGATAAGCAGATACAAAGTCATCGACGTAATTTTTATTATTATTTTTTCTTATTGTATGTATAGAGAAATTATTAACACTATTTTACATCAAAATAGCATAATATCTACATGTGAATGTCACCTAATAACAAATAACTGCCCGAAGTCAATGTTGTCCCAATTTAAGACTTACACAACCGTTATAATAACAAAAAATTTCAAGAAACGCTCAAAGAGGGCTAATTCATGGAAATACTGCAAGCAAGCTGAGTCTATTAAATGCCGGGAAATATGATTTCCGGGTCCCGCGGCGCACATAAAGAAAACTTTAAGGCGCTATTAGACGCTACATTATTTGCGCGCCGCCGGCGGGATTCCGATTTACGGACATAACGCTCTAAGTGTACACGACCCATTTTAATAGTACAACCAGCTGAAACGACAAGCGGACGGTTTTTTATGCCTTTGAAACTGACGGAGGCAACAAGAAAAGATTTTATTAACGATCTCTTTGAAGTTGTTTTGCCATGTTATAAAAATAACATTAAAAGTTAAAAAATGTCTTGCAATTACTCTGTAGAAAAATTACTGTATTGGCGTGTGTTGCTCTGTGGCCAGGGATATAACATCTGTATAGGTCACATAGGTGAATGTTTTTGATTTGAAATTAGAGCTGAAAATAAGTCTCTTTACAGTCAGTGGCTGATTAAGTGGTTGGAGCTGGAAGCATATGAAAACTTTTTTTTTGCGGTTTTGATCAGTAATACCTAATTTCCCTATGATAAACTGTTTGATTTGCTGATAATTTCAATAAAACACATTATCTGTATATATATATATATATATATATATATATATATATATATATATATATTTATATAATTTATTATCATCTTTAATTTAAGGATAGTTTGATAAAGATTAATTTAAATTAATAAAATAATTGATTTTGATTTTATAAATTTATAATAAATATATTTTTAATTTAAAATTAATATATTTAATAGACGGATGTGAATGCTTTCGATTGAAAAGGCTGAATGTGTCTCTTTATCGTCGTGCGCGCTCTCGCTTGCACTTCAAGCCTAATATGGAAGCATTAATGTGAGGTATTGATGCATGACGTAACATCTTTTTTCCCTGTGAGCCGACTCTATGAATCATAAGAATTTGTCACGTCAAAAAAGAGGTCAACGTTTGCTAAATGTATACGACCCATTTCAATAGTAAAACCATCAGAAATGACCCACGGAAGTTCTTTTAATGTTCTCTTTGAGACAAAAAGAAAAGATTTTTAACGACCTCTTTGGTGACTCGCCATGTTAAGCATAATTTTAAAAAATCAGACAAAGTGTATTGTGTATAACACTCATTCTCTTTAGGTATGAGTTTTCTTAATTATGTATGAATGAGTGAGTGAGTGAAGTTATCTTTGTATGTTAGGGCAAACGGTCGGTAATTCGGCGTCAATTAATTTAAGATTTCCTTATGTTTACTCGACTGCGACAGGAGGAGGGTAATGTTTATCGAGCGTATGTATGTATGTATGTATGTATGTATGTCCATTTCTTTGGCACGTGCTACAGTCTAAACAGCTGGACGGATTTTGACACATGAAGTGTCGTTAAATTCGTCAGAATTGTGATAGTGACATAGGCTATATAAATAAAAAAAATGTTAAAAAGTGTACCGTCTCATTTCTATACCACAAACTAAAACTAAGTCTCAAAAAAAATATTATTATAAAAACAAAAAACCCGACTGCTTAGAAGTAATGAACTGAAAAGAGAAAAACAAGTATCACTCTATCTATATATAATTTTATATACTTTATGGTGCTGCAGATGGGAACAAACGTAGTTTTAGTACTTTCTTTGCCTGTAGTGAAAAGTAGGTATTGTTTGTCTCCGCCTGCAGCACCATAACCAACCAACGAACTACCTTACCAGTCCTTCGTGTTCCGCCGTTTGGGTTGAAAAACAATATCCTGCTAGATTCTGCATTTCAATTCAGTACTTACCAGAATTTTTACAGTGTATTTAAGTTTCATCATCAGCCTGTATCCGTCCACTGCTGGACATAGGCCTTTCCGAGAGCGCGCCACCACACACGATCCTCTGCCTTCCTCATCCAGCCACTTCCCACTACCTTACCACTATCCTTCGTGTTACGCCGTTTGGGTTGAAAAACAATACCATGCTAGATTCTGCATTTCAATTCAGTACTTACCAGAATTTTGAACCAGGCCAACTGTCAGTGTCCACGTTTCTGCGCCATACGTTAATATTTAAATTTAAGTCAACTCAAAGCCTTGGTTTTATGTTTCATTTGCCTGTATAATTTTACGCATCAGATTGAAATCCTGGTGATAGTAACTCCCGGTCGAGTAGACCGAGCTCTGTAACAAAGAGTTCTACTGCTAATAACCGTTAAATTATAGTAAGTATAATAAAAAAGAGGAGAGTCATCAAAATGTCTCACTCAGCAGGGTCCACAAACACAAACATTGTAAGTATCAAAGGTCGGGAAAATATTGTTTCCGCCCCCGGAGGCTCTCATAAAGAAAACTTTAAGGCCCCATTACATGTGGCGTGTCGCGCGCCCCGGGCGACGCTCTTATTTACGGAACCGCATTACGCGTGTACAAAGCCTGTGTAGGCGTTCCAACTAATCTAGAAGGTTGTTAACCTTTTATAGGTTTAGAATATCATATCCTATTACCTAATAAAAGCAAAAAAAAAATTGGTTGTCTGTAAAGTCGACGATACTGTTACGTTTACTGACGATAGTTGAACGTGACAATGTCTTAAGAAAATACTGATGGAATGGTAGCATTTAATTGGTTATTAAAATTTTTAATTTAATTATATTTTTATAAATATTAATTTAAATAAATAAAATAATTGATTTTGATTTTATAAATTTATATTTTAATTTATATAATAAATATATTAATTTTTAATTTAAAATTAATATATTTAATAATTATATTTAATAGACGGATGTCGAACGCTGCCGAACGCAAAGGCCGATTGTGCTTCTTTGTCGCTCGTTCCGCGCTCTCGCTTGCACTTCAAGCCTTACATGGAACGCCTCAAAGCGAGGTAACGCCGCATGAGTAATGTTTTTTCGTGCGTGCAGCCGGCTCTATCGAATTATAAGACGTTGTCACGTCAAAAATAACTGTTACAATTTACATTCAGACTAATCAATCCATTTTTAGAACTTTTGTTAAAAGAAAAGAATTTAAGTATTAAATTAATTATTCAACGTGCCAGTAAATATCTAGCACAGTTTTAAACGCAGATTATTAATTATCGTCATATTCATCAGCCTATTTATAACTCGCAAACCAAAAATCCAAAATTCTTTCCATAGGCCCTCGTGACATGCAGTCGAAAATTCTTTCCATAGAGCCGTGTGCCATGAAAATGCACTTATTAACGGCATTTATATTGTTAAAACATCAAGCCATAATTCCATTAAGTTAACCGACCGCAGCTGTAATATTACGTAGGAACATTTCGCTCATCCCGCGGGAACTAAATAAACACATTAAAAATCCTGATAATAATTTACTCCGGAGTGAAACTCGCCCTTTCTCAGGGACTTTGGGTAATTTTAATTAAGAAAACGGTAGCACCTTGCTTACCGTGCGGTTTCAACTTTACTGGGGAATGGATTCGATTTCTTTGTGACCCATGAAGCAAATAGAGGGGTGGTGTCTGGAAAAATGTTTGTGTGATGAGCATGGAGTGTCTGGGTGTTTATCTATATATTATAAGTATTATAAGTTTTACATTAATGTCTGTGTGTGTGTCTATTTGTTACATAATAGCTCTCAAACGGATGGATCGATTTCGATGCGGTTTTTTTCACTTCTAAACCAGCTTCCTTGTGGTATCAGCTCTTTTCCAAATTTATGTAAGGTATTTTTGGCGTATTTGCTCGATTGGTTGCAGATATCATATTTTTGGGTTCAATAGATAAGTTTCAATGACATTTCTTTTGCTTTTTAAGAGTTGTTCCTTAAACTTGATTTTTTTCTTGGGGGGTCGTAAAATTTTTGTTATAGCTTATGTAACAACATATTCTCCTTTTAAACGACTCCAAAATAGGAGCTTCTGAATTTGACCTATATGTCTATTTGCCCGCGATTACCTCGAGTTTGGCTGATTAGATTTAGATGCGGTTTTCAGAAAAGTATTTGTTACATTTATGATGTTTTGGTGTGTTGGGCTGAATCAGTTTTAATGCGGTTTTCAGAAAAGTATTTTTTTGCAATGAGGAGAATGTTATGGTACTTTTAAACGACTTCAAAAAGAGGTACTAAGTATAACAGTAAGTTTGTATACCATGTTAATCTTTGAAGGTGTTTCTCGTTTGTTAGAAACAATTATCCTCTTTCGTCTTAGGATCACGATGTTCTTCCGGGCTATTATAATTATATTAGGCTTTTGTTTGTTCGAAAAAGTTAATATCACAGTACTGACTACAATCATACCTGATACAAAACAATGATGAGGTCTAAGTTAAAGCATACCTAGATACTTGGTTTTTTTATTATTATTAGAATATACCCACAAAGACATAACTTACATATAAACGCTTATATAAGGTATATTTTCGAACATAACATTAATTCATTTAAATTAAATTGTTTAAGTCCATGCTAATAAAATTAGATATTTTTGTCTTTTTTACTCAGAAGTCTAGACGGATCACCTTTATAATATTTGAGTCAAGACCCTCCTTCAAGTCTTAATTACGCCTTAACGAATTAATTAGACGATTATAAATTAACTGCTGAATGAATCTCGATCTAAGCCAAGCGGTAGGCAAATGACCAATGGAAAATTATTTTAATTTGGTTAACAAAATTGAGAGGAAATATTTAAACTCAAACCGAGATAAGTTGCTATGTTTAAAGAAATGGAATAATTTTTGTTCTATTCCAATGGAGAACTTTCAAAGTTTTTGAGAAAATAATTCAAAAATATATCTTTACCAAACTGTACATTGTCGGTTTATAAACTGAAATTATAAACTACGAATGAAATCAGTTACTTTATTAAGTTACAAAATTATTTAAGCGGATATTGATTGAGTTAATTTTGTGACTTAGCACGCTGAGGCTTTTTCTATGTGTATGTATGATTTATTCAAACGCATATTTCTCAAAAAGGTTAAGGTTCATTCAGCGTCAGATATAAAAAGATACAGTAAGTATTTATTTTGAAAAAGTTGTTTTTTTTTTATATGTATATTTAAACAGAAAAGGCGGTCTCCGGTCGTATACGAAATTATTAAATTCATCACAAATTAGGAGTACGTTTGGCACGAACTCAGATAACAAAGTAAAAAGTGAAATGCAAATATATTATCGCAAACAAATAGGCAATATTACGGCGGCAAGAACAAACTCAGCATTTAAATGACTTCATATTTCATCTCAAGACTTCATTAGGATCCATTTTGCACTAACCGTGTGAGTGAACGTCCGTCGAGTTCATTCAGCTAAATTGAATGGCAGGACTGCATGTGACTTCTAATTAGTGAGCTATTTCACCCAGAAGTTAGTTCCGTCGGTGGCTTTTGAGTGCGAGGCATTTACCTGCACTGAGCACTGATCAAAAAGTAAGATAGAATTAGGTTTTTTTTCTTACTATCTGTTTTCAATAATGCTTATTTTTGTGGCCAACTTAAGACCAGGTATCTATTTTCCTAGGAGCTTAATTTTTTTTTATTCTTGTAAAGATCTCTATCATATATGTTAATGATAGCTGACCGGGAATTACAGCTTAACGCGCTCTCTGTTCCTTCTGGGTGTAAAACCTACAAACCTACCAAGTTCCTAATTCCGATCTTAGTAGTCTTACTTATAGGACTATAGGTACCGTACTGTTTAATAGCTTTTCCGGCCATGACTGATGCTACTAGCCGATTAAGGAAATCTTATTCCTGCTTTTTTAGAAACCGGGAGTACTAACAGGTAGAAAGGCTGCAAAGTATTACTTGTTATCTATACTAATATTATAAAGAGGTAAAGTTTGTATATTTGTAAGTTTGTAAATAAAGTTCCGTCGGGGCTAATTTTCGGAACTACTGATCCGATTTTAAAATTTCTTTCGGCAGTAGAATGCTACATTATGGGTGAGTGTTATAGGCTATATTTTATATTTGTATTGCAAATATTACTCAAGTTATCACAGTTTTTGTCGCGCGAGTCGGACCGTGAAATTTATGAATTTTACGTACGTACACCTACGCTGCCTTACCTATTGGATATAATTGAAAACATTGTATGAAAACTTTATGCATCTGAAAAAGGTCTACAAAAAAGTCCGCGATAACATATATTTTGGCAGATATATAAGTTTTTGTGTTTTAAAAAATCATTCATTTCATATGTTTATGAAACGAAACTTAAATCCTTATCAAAATAAATTATTTAATAATCACAAGGACATTATAGAGATAAGATTTGCCTTTTACAGTATGTTAATTAGTTATATAGTTTCGGAGATATTACAAAATTGCTAAAAAGTGCGACTCTGTAATAAATCATTTAATTTATTAAAATAGTTTATAGGCTTTACTGAAACATGAGTATTGTCTGATACGATGACGCGCTATATAAAACAATCATATATAGGAATAAAAATAAAATCATATATAGGAAAAAAAATAATTAATCAAAAGTAGGAATATGTCCTTCAGTCTTAAGGCGTTTTCTTTGTACCTGAAATTGAACAATTACATGTTACTGCTACAGCTTTTCATTTATTACCAAGTTTATAGTTTCTTTTATTTAACTACATAACAAGTTATCAGTAAAGTTGTATGGACCGGATCAATTTACTGATAGTTTCCTATGTAGCAGTAAGTAATCTTTGCTACAGTTTAATATCACTTGATTTGATTTGAATATTGCGAGTGACTAATTAACAAGACAGAGGGAGATCAAAATAGACTACGTGGATGCTTCACTGACTTCAATATTAATTGATTGCCCTAGCTTTATTGATAGTATTCCCGCTATTGGGTATATCGAAGACAGATGAATATTGCTTTGTAGTTAACTCTAAATGATAAACCGATTTACTTTGATGTTCAGGGGTATTTAGAAGTTTAGAGCTCAATCAATTAGTTTTAAAGGATCCATTAATTTCCTTAGTTTCGAAGCTATTCTAAAAATCATTTTGAATTCCCAGTAGCTTTGTAGTTAAGAAGACGAGTATATAGTACGAACAACCAATGATCATTGCTCGGGATCTCTTGCTCACCATTACAGATATGAAGGTTGGTTAGAATCATAAAACATGTTGTTGGTCGATGCTCAAGCTCAATAGTTTAATGATAAGAAAAGTTCTTTCTCTGACACTGGATGTCCATCGATTACCATTAAAAGTACACAGTTTTTCAGCTACAGATTATAGATCAGTTTAACATTGAACTTAGGTTTTGAGTCTCTAACCCTCGGTTTACGTTTGCTTCACTGTATAAATGCAACTTAGGAAGTTTACCGTATTACGTTCGTACGTAGTATTAGTTTACGTTTACCAGAACACCGCACCAAAAATCTTAATCCTCAAACAAACGCACATAAAGAAGTTATCACGTCACAAAAAATCTTAATTCCATAATTAGATTAACTCTTAACAGCTATAAAACCTTTTAAAAATGCTTAAAGTAGAGGGTGCGTTAATAAAAAAAAACATGCCGCCCCGGAAAGCCTATTTAGCAATTGTTCTGGTTTAATGGGACATTTTCGATTGTAGCGACGCACTCTTTCGCCGGTAAATGGCGTATGTAAATTATAACAAATGTGTCGTGGAATTAAGTGATTTGCTACTGATTTATTAACACCATTAATGTACGCTCCAAATTCTAAGGTGTGCTGTTTTCGGCACTGTATCCATAATACATAATATATTAAACGAAATCTATACATTTAAACGTGGAATTTATATTTATTATTTATTATGGTTTTAGATTTTCAAGCTTACCATTCAGCTGTTTAAGAATACAAGAAGTTATAACTAGTTATTAATTTATTTGATGCTCTAGTTTCGGAGTAAAATGCTTTGAATTTTTTGATCTTTACTTTTTGATTATTATAATAAAGTTCAAATTTCTACTGCTACATATTCAAATTCAAATTTAAATTCATTTATTTAGCATATATTACAGGTCATGGACCCTGTCAGGGCGTTGCTAATATTATATAAACTTAAGAAACTAATATTAAGACCTATAACCAATTACAGTAAAATTACAAATAAATTAGATAAATATTAAAGTCTAAATATTAAATAATAATAATAATTTGTCAAATGTTTTACGTCAAATACTCTTTTATGTCATAATAGCATTTGTCTATAAGCTATTTGTTCAATTTGATTTTAACGTTAACTAAATGTAATCTTGTAAAAATAAAATTATATATTCTATTTTCATCTCTCCACAGTTGGCCCGTTGAGATAACCCTTAGGGGTTGCGCGGCGGAGGTACGTCTCTGTGATGCGTGTTAATGGAAAAAAAATTATAAAAATCGTTATTCATTAACTAAATTAGTCTTAAAAACTAGTAGCAAAGTACTAGGTGGAAATCTCGTATTACTGGGTGCCCCGTTCATTCACAAAGCAAAACAACCGTCTATCGATAAGTATAGAGTTTGCTGCAAACAGAAAACAGATGTGGAGGAATCAACACAATCATCGATATGACTGCAAGCTGCTGTAATCGAAATGGTTTTAGGTAGGCTATAAATATCCCTACCCGACCAGCCAATATATCGGCGTTTTTACATTATGGTGGTAGAAAAACATGACATAAAATTGTTATTTTAGCGAAAATTCATGACTGTCTGAATATTTAACACATGAACTTTTAAAAATATAATTAATTAAACGCTTACATACACACACGGGATTGTACGCTCGTAAAATATTACCCCTTCTTCGGTAGTCGGATAAAAATATTGTAATTTCTCTCATTTATTTATATTTACACATTTTTTTAATTCATAACGAGTTTAAAAAATATCATCATCAACATGATTTTTAGTAGCCGATACACGTCCACTGTTTTAGATTCAGGCTTCTTGAGAGGGTTTCAAAACACTACGGTATTCCGAACAAAAATATAATTATTACTAACCCAAAAAACTTCGAAATAACATTTTCACCATCTAAATTCTATAACATCCAAAAAAAACTTCATGTCTCCAACGATGGGCTATCACTCCATAGCGGTGAATTTTTAAAGAACTCGTCGAGATGCTTTCAGCAAGTTGAGCCGAACTTTTCCGATTTACATAACGCGCGTAATGCGGAGTAACTTCGGTTTTCATGACTTCGTGATATCGGGGAATACCAAATTTATTCGTTTGGACTCCCTTTTTTAGATCACTTCATGATATCGGATGTTTTAGTTCGTTGTTATAGCCGATTGAGGAATCATAAATTCACAAAAATTTAATGTGAATTAATTTACTTTTCATAAGGTAACAGCGATGCAAATACTATGCATGTAATTGCAATGGATTTGATTTTCAATTTGGGAAATTTTAAGAAATTATATTTTTAGCTCAAGTTTGATCTGGTGGTATGATTTGGTTGCGCCTAGATACAATCGTACATTTTGAGCTATTAAGTAATAAAAATACAGACACCTACCAATTCCTAGGCTTTATGAGGTCGACGAGCAAAAAGCTTTGTAGGATTTACCTTTCTTGTTTCTCACTGCGACTGTAAGTAACAGCAAGAGGGCCGTATGTTTCTTCTGTTTACTACTACTTCTGTATCTGCTGACTCTTTTCAGTACTCCAGATAGATACTCAAGTAAACTATGTTGGTGCTCGGTGGTGGTAGAATTGACAATCAAGACCGTCTTTTTTTTATCGACTACAAGTCGGCCCTTGACTGCTATCACACCTGATGTTAAGTGATGATGCAGTCGAAGATGGAAGCGGGCTAACTTGTTAGGAGTGGGACGAAAATCCACACTCCTTTCGGTTTCTACACGACATCGTACCGGAACGCTAAATTGCTTGGCGGTACGTCTTTGTCGGTAGGGTGGTAACTAGCCACGGCGAAAGCCTCCCACCAGCCAGACCAAGACAAATTAAGAAAAATCTCAATATGCCTCGTCGGGAATCGAATCCAGGACCTCCGTGTTATAAATCCACCGCGCATACCACTGCGCCACGAAGGTCGTCAAAAAAAATGTCCGGTCCTTTTTACGCCCAAGAATTTGTGGCCATTAAGAAAAGTAAAGAATACAGAAGCATTATTTTTCAATAAATGTATAGATTACAAATGATAAGAGAGATAAGATAGTCGGGGCTGCTTGAGAGTGGAAGCCTTAGGCACGGGTCCCGTGTGCCCTTATGGTTATGTTGATAAACATTAATTAAGGATTGAGTATTCTACCTTGCCTTGCAACTTGCTTGCATTGTTACCTCTATCGCAGTATATAGTAAAATAGTTCTATCGGAGTCGCCATTGAGTAAAACAATGTTGGAAGATATCTCCAAAGTGAGTACGAATGGAGCCGTCTCTTGTTATCTCCGGACTTGTGGCGGGTGCAGTTCACGCTTGACCGCTCGCGTTTGTGCCGGACCGTTGGGTTTAAAGTTTAGAGGCTGCAAATTAATATCTGCAATATTAGAGATACCCGTAGCTGGATAACAACGACCTAAATATTTTTGCAACACGAGTTTGTTGGATTTTGGAGCAAAATCTACTATACCACAAATAAATAAATAAATAATATATAAATTGAAGTGTCAGTTAGTAATTTTAATTGCTTTCGCTTTTTTCATATACTATGGCTCTTGTTTTCACCTCCACACAACAAAAAAGCGAGCGATGGAGCGACTGGTGGAGTAGGTCCACCGTCAACTATAAAAACTGTTCATAATTTAAGTCGGCAAAGAGAGACGAATATTTTAGCATTCCATGAATTCACCGTGCGAATACCGGGTCCATCGCGTGGCTGAGAGAAAAACTCCGAACAGAGCCCGAGACTTGTGACACGAGTGTAGGTTTAAGGGTACCCTTAGTGACGCGCGTCAACACTCACCTCCTCTGTTCAAGTTATTCTCCGTGCCCAGCCACTCGGAATTCGGAAGGACCCTACTAGAGCAGCTTTGGACACTCGTTCTTACTGAACTTCTAGTAAGGCCAAGGTCTTTTAGCAGGTTATAGAGAGACTTCGCTAGTATACCTCTCGCACTCACTTCTACCGCCTATAAACTAACCACATAGCCATTTTTAGTTAGTTCATTAGTAAGGTCATAATATTTATTCACTTTGAATACATGGCCTTTAGGGATGTTTGTTTCCCACGGCACTGTAAGCTCAACAAGTGCTACTTAGTAAGTATTTAGTTTATTTTTAAAGCAGTAGAGATGTGGTAGAACGATCCCTCTTAACTCAATAAAAGAAACGGCACAAGAGTAAATTAGAACGACCCAGAAAAACTTTGCCAATAATAATTACAAAACTCAAGTTTTCAGTTCGAAGATTTGAGTCATACGGTACTATTTTTTGTTGTCAGAACTTTAAGTCTTAAAGCATTATTACCTTACTAGATTTATAATTCCTCAAAAAATCATTTTACCGTCAGAAAATAACGGGTCCACCATTTTCAAGTATCTACCATATTGTAATTACCCAGACAATTTTCAATAAGCTACCCACATACAATGTTGTCAAAACAAAACGCCAAAACAAATTTTAGCCCAGTTAGGTATTGGAGGATTACTAGTCTAAAATACAAATTAATTTATTATTTAACAAAAAAAAAAACATTGATTTTAATTTCATCATGCACATTAAGCATGATTGTCTTTTCTCATAAGGACAAAGCAACTTATTGTCGAGAGACATGTCGCTAAATGTGACCTTGAAATTAAAGAAAGCATTTTCAACGGCAAAAACAGTGGCAAAGGTACAAGGCCTTCAGCCTAACCTGAGTTGTTTTCGATCGCTTTTTTCCCCTTTTAACAAAATGGGAGGCCATTAAAACTTTTTGACGAAACTCAGTTCTAATTGTTATGGTTATCTCGTTAGCGTTGGGCCCCAGCGTTGACGTTAAGTGGAGTTGGCGGGTATTTGTTTTTTTAATAAACCTTTTCGAACAAATATACTCGTAAAGCGACCGGCGGCCCTCAACCTTTGTAGGGGCGGCGAAAAGATTTTCGGGGAGCTTCAAGCGTTTTGTACGAGTTGACGGAGTTTTTTTTTTCGAATGATTTATTAGGTCGACGTTTGCAGGCGTCCTTTTGGATTCAAAGCGCTTTGTGTATGTTTTTGGGATATAGGCATACAGGAAAATTATGTGCAGTGCTTAACCCGGCGTTTTTGTGGCCGGGTATCTAATACCCGGCGGATTTTTAATCCGTAATAACTTTAAAACAAAATACCCGCGTTAATAGCCGTTTACAGTAGCTACGGTTGTTGACCTGTTCAATCGTATTAACAACTCTTTGTAGTATTGCTACAATAACGACGCAGTAACGGGTAAGTTATACCCGGCCACAATGGCCATGTAACGTTTATACACATAGTCTGCTTGTTTTTTTTTATTGTTTATTGATAAATTGCATATTATTTTTGGCACTTTTACTAATCATGTCTTATGAGAAAAAAGAAAAACGTCTTCTAGCCATGTTTGAACAAGCTAGCACCAGTTACAATGAACAGTACAGTTCAGAAGACGCAGGTAAAATCGACCAAATTTCAGAGCGAAGTCAGGGCAGTGATATGATATATGATGATGATGATGCGCTGATGAGCAATAATATAATTATATAATATTTATAAATAACATTTTTAATTACTTATTTTTTTAATGGAGAAAACGAGCATTGATATAAACTTGATTCAGTGTACAGTAATGTACATGGGTAAAATATACCCGGCCACAACGATCAAGTTTCGTTAAGTAGCCACAATGACGCCGGGTTAATATTAGAGGTAACTTGCCCTCAATTCCTTGATAGTCACTTATACTTCATTTACAACACTAGTCTATATTTAATGGCCTACACAAAGGCTTACTTCCTCCTATAAGACAGGGATTTTTGGAGCTTACACCTATCATGCTACTTCATTGTGGGTTGATTGGCTGATTCACAGTCACTATCAGATGATTCAAGTATAACTGAGAAGGTTTAAGGTTTCTTTTATCGACTACAAGTTGACCCTTGACTGCTATCACACCTGATGTTAAGAGATGATGCAGTCTAAGATGGAAGCAGGCTAACTTGTTAGGAGTGGGACGAAAATCCACACCCCTTTCGGTTTATACACGACATCGTACTGGAACGCTAAATTGCTTGGCAATATGTCTTTGTCGGTAGGGTGGTAACAAGCCACGGCGAAAGCCTCCCACCAGCCAGACCAAGACAAATTAAGAAAACTCTCAATCTGCCCCGCCGGAAATCGAACCCAGGATCTCCGTCTTATAAATCCACCGCGCATACCACTGCGCCACGGAGGTCGTCAAAACTCTCTACAATCATCATGCTCAGCCTATTAACGGACCACCAACAGGGCCAGACCTCCCTTTTTATAAGAGATGGAATATGGAACGTAGACTACCACGTTGGTTGCGCGTTGGCGCGTTTAGGGTCATAGTGTTTCGTTTATCAACGATCACTATCAGATGTTAGTGTTAGTAACCGTGACCGACGGCCTAACATGCTCTCCGAGGCGCGAGGGTATAGTACCACTAAATTTCCGACTAAGGGCTTCGAATGTACCTACAGACAATTCTATACAAAAATTAAAAACTCAGAATTATTCCGTGACCCGACCCGGGATTCGCACCCAGGACCTTGTGATCGAACCCAATAGACTACTTAACTATTAGAAATACGAGGCAGTCAAGGTTAAAATAGACCTGATATAGTGATGATAGTCGATCAATCAGCGCGCCCTGCAATGATTACTGTTCCACATAACGATGACCTAGTGAAAGCCAAAACAAGGACTCGCAAGCGAATAACAGGTAACTGTTATTATTTAGCTGAAAATCCACTTTGTCTACAGAATTGCCAAGAAACAATTCTAAAACTTAAGTTTTGTAACGTGCTTAGGGTACTTACGGGCAAACTTCGCAATATAGTATGCAAAATAAGTTTAGCCTAATTTCCCAATTCATAACAGACATTCATTCCATAACAGTTGTATCTTTAGAAATATCGCTAGACTGAATTCCTAACATTTCGGCTTTTTTGCCACCACAATTATATTAGTTTAATTTTTATGGGTAGGAATCTCCCACGATATTTTTTAAGCTATTGCATAGCTTCTATCGCGGGCCTTGAGCGTGACTTTTAATGACTTTTAAAAAAAACAAAGAAAAAAAAATACTGCATAAATAAAATAAATATATAATTATAATTGCATAAGTTGGTAAAAAATGTTATGCAATAGCTTTACCGCGGCAGACTCCGAGTGCCACACGTTTTTGATATACATCAAATATTATTTTTTAACCGACGAAATAAACGGAGGAGGTTCTCAATTCGACACGTACATATATATTTTTTTTATGTATGACCACGCATAACTTTTTACAGATTTTTCCGATTTTGATAATTCTTTTATTATTAGAAAGGGCATACTTCCAAAGTGGTCCTATTGTCATCATGTTAGAACCTGCTGATGATATCCTGAGGAAATTGAAGGAACTCTTCAAATTTTGGAAAGCACGCTTGTAGCGATTTCGGTTTTTGTCTCGGTATCGGTAGTTTTTTGGCTAAAAGTGCCGTATAATATACTATGACACAGTACGAGTACGTTACGTGGCGGTAAATCACTAAAAAGTAAGAAATAAAAATTTTTAACAAAAAATAGAACCGACTCAAAACGCACCAAAAAGTAAAAAATAACTGTGCTTTAATTTACTTGAGCATAATATCTAGGAGTCGGTGCCAGCCAATGTTTCTACTTTAAGGACGTTACCTAGAACCCACAAACTGCTTTACTACGTAAAATAAATGTTCCTTAAACTTCGCTGGCACGACTTTATAGATATGCTTAAGTAAATTAAAGCACAGTTATTTTTTACTTTTTAGTGCGTTTTGAGTTGGTTCTATTTTTTGTTAAAAATTTTATATTTCGATCCTAAATTCATGGCCAGTATTCGACCGAAAGGCCGGTAGCAGTCAATATAATATAATTAAGCCGAACAACTAATGGCCTCCGTAGCGTAGTGGTATGCGCGGTGGATTTATAAGCCGGAGGTCCTAGGTTTGATTCCTGGCGGGGCAGATTGAGGTTTTTCTTAATTTTTCTTGGTCTAACTGGTGGGAGATTTTCGCCGTGGCTAGTTACCACCCTACCGAGAAAGATGACTCGCCAAGCGATTTAGCGTTCCGGTACGATGTCGCGTAGAAACCGAAAGGAATGTGGATTTCATACTACTCCTAACAAGTTGCCTGCTTCCATCTTAGATTGCGTCATCACTTAACATCAGGTGTGATAGGAGTCAAGGGCTTACTTTAGTCGATAAAAAATCATAATTTAAAATAATACCATATACCATAAGTTGGTTGTAATATCGCACCTCTATATCTAAACAGGTATTAACTCAAAAAAGCTCATTTTACAGGAGAGGCAAAAAACTGATTGCCGAGTCCTCGTGCATTGCAGAAGTTTTCTGTATAGATGTATGAACTTTATTTTACAGCTGAATGTGATAAATATTAAGAATCTTGGGTTTTAATAAAGGGCTGGGCCTTAATAATGCATTTTGATAGATGCTTCCTTATAGCTTATCAATTTGTGTATATATTTTTGTATTATTTTGAGTTGAACCCATTTTGGTGATTTTCGTTTTAAGTTGGCCCTGTTTTGTATTCACCTTGCCAGTAATACTGGTTCAACTCAAAATGTTTCATTAATTAACTCAGCACTAACTATCAAAATGGCGACAATTCGAAATAATGCTCCATCAAATTTCAACAATATGGGTGTTACCCAAAATAACTCCAATTTGTTTAAGACGATACGTGCATTCCACTTGTAAATTTGGTCCCAACTGGCATTGTCGCTGTTTTGGATGCGAGGGGGGTGGGGTCGCTCGTTCAACAATATAGGTTTACAAAGACATCTAGCGGCGAATATTGGTAATAGTTTTGAATCTGATTTATTGGTCGATAGGTATTGAAATGACAAATTCATAACTCAAAAATCAAGAATTTTGAGTCAGTTCCCTTTAGATCTAGGGGTGCGATATGTAGGGTCAGCTAGTAACAAATAATAATTAACAATATTGCAACGAGTAGTATTAACGTGCTGTAGTTAGACCCGCGGGTACAATTCACACCATCATCTAATATTCCCTAATTTTCAATGTCCCACAAAACTAATTTACATAATTAATTCACTCACACACGCTACAGTGAAATATTAAAATGGCGGGTCGGTCCCTTCATTTAAATTTCTAAATCGCGGTAAAGGATTACTATGTGGAGTGGGCAGAGTAATTTTCTTGTTGTTGTTGTTGCTCCTAGGGCCTGGCAATTCTTTATTCAAATAGTAATTTTACTCAGGTCTAAGAAAATTATGGTTGACATTTCTCAATCTTTCAAGGCAAAAGTCAAAAAAAAAATAAGGATTTAATTCTTAAGATGAATAAACCGAAACACTGTGACATCAACAGCGGGTGATAAAAATAATTCTGCTCGGAATATCTTTATGTTATCAAATCCGAAAAGAAAGGATTTGAAAAAAATTGGCTGGTGAGGCTTTTGTCGTGGCTACCCTACCGACAAAGACGTACCGCCAAGCGATTCAGCGTTCCGGTACGATGTCGTGTAGAAAGGGGTGTGGATTTCGTCCTACTCCTAACAAGTTAGCCCGCTTCAATCTTAGATTGCATCATCACTTAACATCAGGTGTGATAGCAGTCAAGGGCCAATTTGTAGTTAATAAAAAAAATTACTCTCTGGATGGAAAAGGTGAATCACAAATCATCAGCGTAGCCGCAAATCGCAAAGGAATAGGCAAGTTACGAAAGACGGATGGATGGGAAATGGACAATGCGATTCGGTACTGGAAAGCATAGTGTTCGTTAATATATCATTTAATTTTTTAAATTATTTTAACGGAACTAATATTTACCTCCTCATTTTAAAATGATGGCTGTAAATTTCTGTTAAAACAGCTCAACTGAACCGTATAGCTGGATTATAAAATAAAGAAATTCTCAGCAAAGGTAGAGTTGTACCCCAGTAGGAACATTAAAAACACGCTTTTAATTAGCGGACTGTAATAAAATCGTTTGTCGAAAGACTTAGTTTAATCCGAAACACTCAACTCAAAAGGCGTAAGACAGCAAAGCGCAATCCCAGAAAGACCTTTGATCAGCGAAAGTGCACCTTAAAATAAATAAAACTGCAGACCAATTAGACAAAATGTTTTCCAGATGCAAAGGAAAAACGCCTCTATTCACAAATGGGTTTTATACAAAAATATTCGCAAATTTGCTTGCAGTGTCCTAATTTACCGTGAATTGCATTTCACTCTGTCACAGAGTTAAATAGAAGGAATTACAAGGTGGATACGCTGCAGCGAGATTAGCAGTCATTAAGAAACTATTAAATAAGGAACTCGAAAATAGAATTTGTCTCTCCGGTTTTGATGTATGTAGATTGCCTTTCTCATTATTTGATACAGCAATCTTCTTACGAGTATCGTGGGTACTTGTTTTAAATTCCACTGATGAACTCATTATAACATTTTGTAATCATTGTCTTTTATTGTTGGAATATATGACTTGTAGAGCAAGAGCCCACGACAGCCAGACCTTCGTTATTTTATAAAAGTTGAAATTTTCTCTGTACATGTCTCCTATACAGGTAAGAACGACCAGCGACTATAGAGTTTGGGTTGTGGTTACTTGGGCAGGTAACAGGTAGTAAAGGTGTATGAAATAGTACTGAAAATTTGTTAGAGTATAAAGCTCAATTTTTTTATATTTTCTCCGGGATAACTGTAGAAATCTCGTCATCCATTGCCGGACACTTATGACAGTTGCTACTCCTTGCCAGACACCCCTAAACTTTGATAAATTACAATTATACTTTCGTTATAGTATAAAAGCTAAATTTTACATATGTTACTTGGGGGCCTATAAAAAGATGTTACCTCAATAGCCGGACAGTTTTCATGGTTTTTACATCTTGCCAGACACATTGAAAGTCTACTGTAGATACGACCGCGAGGTAACAACTGTTCAAATATTTCAAAAAAATTGTTGCAAATGGCTACTCAATTTCTAGCTTCGAGAATTGATGTGATCATTGATCAGTACTTTACTCCATCGATCAAAGATTATGAGCATTCCTAACGGTTAGAATCCGCGCAATTGGAATACTCTATAACTGGGCCTCTGTTTCAAAGAAGCTTTAGTTAATTTTTTTATTTCACATTGGGCTGCTGATGAAGTGGTGCCATTTATTGGCAACAAAACAATATACATCAATTACAGAAAGTGTCATTCTTTCACTGTTGATAATTCCAATAAAGTTGTCTCAAGGATTGATGAAGAGTGTCAGCACACGAGGAAGCAGATACCAAGATAGTATATCATGCATGTAAGTTGTAACATCAACTTTCCAGCAGAAATAGTAATAAGAAGTGCTGATAACGATATTGCGGCTATAGCATGCATCACCTTAAAAGTGATTCGGTTGTTTGGATGCTTACAGGCACTGGCAATAATTTAAGGTATGTGGACCTAACCAAAATACATGCAAAGTTGGGACTGTTAATTTGTCAGAGCTTACCTGGATTACATGCCATCACAGGTTGTGATTTTAATCCTGCGCTCTTCAGAAAAGGAGAGTACCAGGAAGCTTTCAAGAACTTCGGTAACAACGAATTAATTGAAAATTTAAATGATCAACAAGACATCTTTAATATCAGAGATTTATATGCAATATCTACAATGTCCCTAATGTAATTGATGTTGATGCCGCTAGAGTTCAAGTGTTCATCGACTCGTACACAGTCTCCTATGTAAACGAAGCTTTTGACCGAAAGAAGTTGCTAAATTTTGACACATACCAGTTCAAATGGTTTGAAGGGGATCAACTACCGATTTATGTTAGTGATTGGCTCAAAACTCAATCAGGTATACAATAATTATTATGACAAATTATGCTACAATTTTTTTTAACTATTTATAACTGTATAAACTTGCTAATTTTTTTTCAGAAACTGACGATGATGGTGATGTTGAGGACGATCATGCCATCGACTGGAGTAGTAGTGATGAAGAAATTGAAAACACCGACGACAATGTTTAAATTAATAAACAAGTTTAAATATTTTTTTTACCTGTAATCATACTTTTTATTATATTTTTATGATGTTAAACTAATATTTTTTACTTTATACAACATGGCTATGAACGTAATAAAATTATTTTTTATTAGACATCTTAAAAAATAGTAATCGACTAAGCATTCGTGCTCGCACCTACAATGCACTTTCGATGTGTCTGGCGAGATGTAAAAACCATGAAAACTGTCCGGCTATTGAGGTAACATCTTTTTATAGGCCCCCAAGTAACATATGTAAAATTTAGCTTTTATACTATAACGAAAGTATAATTGTAATTTATCAAAGTTTAGGGGTGTCTGGCAAGGGGTAGCAACTGTCATAAGTGTCCGGCAATGGATGACGAGATTTCTACAGTTATCCCGGAGAAAATATAAAAAAATTGAGCTTTATACTCTAACAAATTTTCAGTACTATTTTATACACCTTTACTGCTTGTTACCTGCCCAAGTAACCACAACCCAAACTCTATAGCCGCAGGTCGTTCTTACCTGTATAGGAGGCATGTACAGAGAAAATTTCAACTTTTATTATATAAGGAAGGTCTGGCCGTCGCAGGCTCTTGGGCCATTGGGTCTAAGCCATATTTTTCAAAATTCTAAATACTATATATACAGGCGTGGAAAAAAGTAGTTTTGGTAAACCTTTCTTTACCATAAAGTATTTACAATTTTTTAAAAATATAGTGACCCTTGTTTTTCTTTTTTCGTGGAAAACGCTTAGGGTACCCTTCTAATTTGAAAAATGACGTAATTTCCGACGACATGACGGATTTTAATTTAGGCATAATCGCGTAATACATACATTTCGCAATTATAATATTAGTCAAGATTTCTAGGATTAAAAAAAATACTATTTTTCAACCAGACCCATACTTAATCCCAGTATCTCCTGATGTTTAACCACATAGGCCAAGTACTGGAGCCACGAGACAGTTATTATTTATAGTAACTATATGTACACATGTCGCCATATTGTATGCACGAGTACAATCCAGCCTATACTAGTATACCGTAAGTTATGCAGTACAAGAGCACGGCGGTTTTGCTTAGTCAATGCTGGCGTATCTTGTTGGCTTGGCCAATTTGCAATGCTGACAGTCGGCCAATATTGATGGACTCCACTATAAACGCAAATACTGACGCCGGGGACAATTTCTCTTGAGTTCCCTCTGGTATACCCAACCTTAACTTTCATAAAATGATTGCAACACAAACACATTCTCACTCTTGTCTTAATATATGAAATCCACCCTGATCTTTGAAAACACCTTTCACTTTCAATGATTTTAAGAATTTGTTTTCACTAAATGTTCTTTATGAATTATGGTTTGCACGTGGATCGGTGTCTATATTATAATAAAATTGTAATTAAAATAAATAATTTTAGTAAGCATTTATTTATACTTAATTGTATGAATATAATCCTGAAGTAAGGTTCTTAATTCTTCGCTTAGTTTAAGAACAGTCCGTATTTATGATGTAATTAGAGAAACTGCGTAGAGCTTACTATAAAAAAGTGAAGTACCCTAGGTTAAGTAGCTACTGTAAGATAATACAATTTGTTGTAGTTGACAAATAAATAAGTAAATAAAATCAGTGAAGGTAAGTTACTAAGGGTGTAATCGTATCCGAGCCCCTACAAAATATTATCGAAAGTCGTGACGTTTATTAATGACCAACTTTGTGACGTCACTGTCAACTTGTCACACAATTTTGTTTTACAGCGCCTTAATTAGGCCCGCAGCGGAACGCTAGGGCGTAATTAAAAACTAATTAGTTATGCAAATTAAACATCATTATGGATAAACACAATAATTTTCAGCGCTCTTTACAAGTGTAAGTCTATTTAATCTTTGTGCGAGAGATTTATAGTCATTTGTGCCTTCGAGCTTGTAAGTGTATTTCCGTAACATTGTACTTGCCAACGTAATTGTTTTGTATGTGAATCCTAGCTTTTCACGTTGTGACACTCCTTAAAACACGACGCTACATCTTGTTAACTGGTTGTATTCCTTTGTTTGTTTTAAATAGAATATTAAACACATTTGTTTGACTACACAAAATACTTTTTCCTCACAATTCGGTATCGGGAAAGGGCAGAAAAGGCGCGGATACGCATAACTATGACTTCATACAGCGGAATTGGGGGTGATGTCTTTGATTGCATTTGTAGACAATTATTACTGGTTTTATTACAGTTGAATAAGCAGTTCAGGACTTTATAATTCTAAAGTTATTTTCTGACATAATCATTTTTACACTCATTTATTTATTTACAATTAATTTTTTAATTTTTAACAATGCTTATAAAATTATAAAAAAAAAACACTATTAAAAATTTATAAAAAAAATTCATTCCGCCTGCTGCGGGGGCCCGGAGGTCCAAGCAACCGGTGGTCAGGGCTCCAGAGTGAGGAACCTCCTCACAATACGCGCCGTTTCAAGAATTGTTACTGCTTTCTGTATCCGACCCTTGATCCAACAACTAAGCGAAAGCTTTTTAAGATGTTCGTCAAAGCTTTTCGCTAAAAGACTGTTGACTGAAACGACTATAGGAACAATCATTGTTGAATCAACATTCCACATGACGGTAATCTCATGAGCAAGGTCTAATAATATAATACTATTACAGTCAAGCCTATTACAACTAACCCTGAACCGTATTTCTATAAAATACGTATATCAATAATTATCAACTTACAAGAAATCTGCATAAACCACCGACATATTCGTAAGGTGTATCAGTCTTTTGTTTTGATAAAATCGACTTACGATTCCAAAGACAAATAATAATAGATATTTTTTGTGCTCAAGTGTTACCGTGATAATAAAGAAAATAAACTTAGCGTAAAGATTAAGCGCAGAGTTAATAGAATAAGGTTGAATTTCGAAAGCTCACCGAGATTACGAAGCTTTTGGAATAGTTTGCTTTAATTAAACAATTCTATGAAATTGTTCCATTCTAGTTTTAGTCGGAGTATCTACAGGAACACAGCTATAAAATATAATCAAGTGCACCGTCTCTGCTCGGTGAAAATAGCTCTGGCAATTCTATTTTGCCTCCCGTGTAACAGCTAGCTAGGTTATTTAACGGTTTCTTAATTGCTGCTAATCCTACTTGGCTGAAGTAGAATACAACACAGTAAGAGGCAATTGTGTTTGTAGTACTTTATGTAACAGAGCTTGTCTGAGGAAGAACTACCGCTATACTTATTTTTGCCTCCGAGTATGTCGCTGTTATCCGTTTTGAAGGCTATGGCTGCGATTCAAATTACAGGCTCAAGTCGAAGCTTAACACCTTTGCCTCTGGTCAATAAGGAAGTACGCCTTTGTGAAATATATACACACATACCATATCACGTCTTATTCCCAATGGGGTAAGCAGAGACCACGTCCTTTTTCTTGCCATGTTCCTCGCTTAACTTTCTCGCTTTTTTTAATTTTATTAAACCTTTTAACATACAAGTAAGTAAAGTACAGTTTAGGGTTTGGTCGGTTTGGTATATAGATAATTTTAAATATATTTTGATAAAGGATTATTTTTAGGAGTTACGTAAAAATTTCTAATAATAATCGATTTAGTTATATCCTTTTAAAGCAGTCTCGTCAGAATATAGTAAGGGCTACTAAGTACAAAGGAATTAATCTGCCTATATCCTGTGAAACAACACTGGCACCTTACGGGTTGACCTCCAAGCAACTGATACCAAACGATATTGCAGCCACGTTCCTAGACGAAGGCATTGTGTTAAATTACCTTCCATGTATTTACTAGGTTTTACCATAAGCGACTGATGAGCATCTTCAACGTCATAGTTAACCATCGTCTGCGAAACGTTGTTACTAAATTAACTATAGGCTGTACCTGCTATTTAATTCTTTTTATAAGCACAGCCGGTAGGTAGATATTAGTAAAAATATTATTGACATAATAGTTTATTTTGTAAGAACAAATTAATTATAGATCGATATCATCATTATCTCCCAGCGATAATCATCATCACTGTAATGTGTCCATTGTTGGACATAAGCCTAAGGACTTCCAAATACTATGGTCTTAAGACGCTTGAATCCAACGGTTCTCTGTCACCCACTTAATGTAGTTGATCCACCACATGGGGAGGTAAACTAAAACTGATACGTGGTGCGCGGTCGCTATTCCGACACAGTACTTCGCCCACTGCCACTTCAGCTTCGCGACTCCTAAAAGAATCGATAATGGATTTGTTTTTTCAATATCGCCAGAGAGATAGTTTTTTATGAGTTAATAGCCCCATGGTACATCGACGATACTTTAGAGTTTAGACTGATACGTTGTGAGATGGAAACCCTACCGTCAGAACATTGCCGGACCCACAGGCTGCACAAGTATTTAGAAGATAAGGGCAATTGATCATATTTGATAAAACGTGTGCGTTTCGGGACACCCGACAGAAAAGATAACTTAAATACGGCTCGCGCTGTTGATTACAGTGAGAGAGAAGGAGACTGTCTACCGCTGCCTTATGTTTGAGAAGGGAAGCCAGACAGATTAGCGCCGTTACGCAAAACGCGTTACGTAACGAAGCCCTACCACAAGAAGATCATTTAAAAAATTGTCTGCAATTCTTCAAAAATAATTACTTATTTGAATGGTTTGTTATGACTTAACAAATCCAAGCTGCATGAAATTAACATTTGGCCAATCTAAATGCACTTTTGTTCTGCAAAGTGCCTATTCGGTATTGTATGTAGTTACAACAAAAATATGCATTTCTTTCGACTACTCGTCGGAATTCCACTATTTCATTTACATGCCGGTCTATGCTGTTGAATTATGTACACTAAGAATTAGAACACAGAGTTCAAGATTGCATGCAGGTTGTATATTTTAACTCATTCGAATATGCCGTTATCATAACACGCAAAATCACTTCATTTGCGGTAAGTGGAGAGAAATGTGTAATTTTGAGTACACAAGAAATAATTGACGTACATTACAGGCTGTGGCGACATTTTCAGCGGTACAGTGAAGTGATAAAGCCTTAAAATTTCGATTATCGTATGTTTACGACTGGTTTTTATGTATTAACGCAATTTTATGTCTGTGATATGTACTATTATTTTTAACCGAGGAAAAAGAAAACGGAGGAGATTCTCAATTCGATACGTATATATTTTTTTATTTTTTTTATGTATGACCACGCATAACTTTTTACAGAGTTGTCCGATTTAGATAATTCTTTTTTTATTATAACGGGCATACTTCCAAGGTGGTCCCATTGTCAGCATGTTAGGATCTGATGATGATATCCTGGGAAAATTTAAGGAACTCTTCAAATTTTGGAGGCACGCTTACAGCGATTTCGGTTTTTGTCTCGGTATCGGTAGCTTTTTTGGCTACTAGTGCCGTATAATACACTATGACAGTATAGTACGAGTACGTTACGTGGCGATAAATCACTAAAAAGTAAGAAATAAAAATTTTTAACAAAAAATAGAACCGACTCAAAACGCACTAAAAAGTAAAAAATAACTGTGTCATTTAGTTGCTTTAAATTAATTAAGCATATCTAGGAGTCGGTGCCAGCCAAGTTTCTACTTTAAGGACGTTACCTAGAACCCACAAACTGCTTTTTTACGTAAAATAAATGTTCCTTAAACTTGGCTGGCACCGATTTCATAGATATGCTTAAGTAAATTAAAGCAACTAAATGACATAGTTATTTTTTTACTTTTTAGTGCTTTTTGAGTCGGTTCTATTTTTTGTTAAAAATTTTTATCTATATAAAAGTGGCAAACAATGAACTTATTTATAATTGTGTATACTTAAGTAAGTACTTTGCTTACATTGTGTTGGAGTAGATAAGTAAATAAAAAACCCTAATGATTATTATCAAAAATGAGTTTACAATATACATTCAAAATGTTCTGATTGATTAGTAACTGGCACAAGAGACTTGACAAGCAAACAGCCTACCTAATGATAAGTGGAAGACCATCGCTTTATTTCACTTTGCAGGCAATGAAACTCATACGTCTTACAAAGAACTGCGTTGTGTTTGTTCGAGGTGGAGGTCGAAAATCTTATAGCAACGTAAAAACGACTGTTACGACTAGTCCAGTACTCCATCCGACAAAGCTTATTTTCAATACTAATTGCTCGAAAGTTATTTCAACTTACCGTCTATCAAAACCTAGATACCTGCTTACTGCTTACGAACTTTTCGCAACACTTTTGTTCAAGATTGTACTTAAAACATACCTGAGTATGCAAATTTTCGCCGTTTTTCACACGAGCCAACGAACTTAATAAATTATTAAGCACTTAGAAAACCGACGTTTTCGTCACTCCTACTTAGAAAATACCTAACGGTTTTTTTGGTATACAATTGCGGCAATAACTTCTTATAATAGGTCTGTACTTACTTATTTTAGTATATTTCCAAAATTATTTTTTTGAAAAGAAATTATAAAAAGATTTCATATAGGTTTTTTTTTGTCGACTACAAGTTGGCCCTTGACTGCTATCACACCTGATGTTTAGTGATGATGCTAAGATGGAAGCGGGCTAACTTGTTAGGAGTGGGATGAAAACCCACACCACTTTCGGTTTCCACACGACATCGTACCGGAACGCTAAATCGCTTGGCGGTACGTCTTTGTCGATAGGGTGCTAACTAGCCACGGCGAAAGCCTCCCACCAGCCAGACCAAGACAAATTAACAAAATCTCAACCTGCCCCGCCGGGAATCGAACCCAAGACCTCCGTCTTATAAATCCACCGCGCATACCACTGCGCCACGGAGGTCGTCAATAAGTACTTACTATGCTATACTAGCAAAATAATTATTAGAAAAAAATATAGTTAACTCACAACATACATAATAGTAATAATAGTATTCAGAGTTGCAAACTAAAAGTATAAAACATGGTAGCCTCTCCAATTTGTTAATAAATAAAACTACTAAGATTGATACTTGATACTTAAAAATATAGATAAAATACTTTTAGGTAATTAGTTGCATTAATATAGCAATAACTTATTTATTTTATTTTATTATATTTATCTAATAAATAACCACACTTGAGAAAGCTTTGCATAAAGTTTTTATCCCCCGTTGGATTACAACGGGTTGATGGGAGGCACGTACTCCATAAGACCTACAATATTATGCAAAAGAAACATATTGCCGATCCCCAAAACATATTTTACCTACCGTATACCTACCGTACCTACCGGTCGCGTTTAAGTTGTTCCGTGGTCTTTTGTACTTATCTTTTGAAAAATGGATAAATTAGTACCCGCGGAAGTGTTAAAAGTGTTCCAAAACATAGTTTTACCATTAGAGCTTAAAATTAATTCGCTACTTGATGCCGTTCGATCTCTAGAAGCCAAAATTGACAAACAAAACGAGATGAATACGGAGGCAAAGCAGGGTAGTCAAAAAAATTTGGATGCTGATAAAACTGTAGCGGGACAGAGACAGCAAGAGTCTTCAAATGCATCGGCGATAATCGGGCTGCAAATTCCGATGACGCAGCGAGAAGAGCCGAAGATTGTCGGTAAAATTGTCACGAGACGGCAACGAGCGCTCGCGAGGGCGCTCTCGCAAGACCAAACACAGCCACAATTACAACGCAGTGAATTACTGGTGGCGCCATCTATTGAAGCCGTTCCGAACCCCACGAACATTGAAATAAACCCGAAACCGGCGTCCGCCGACGCGTCGGCCACTAAGGCGCTTAATATAAATGAATCAGACGCAAACCAGTGGCGTGTCGTCGGAGGAAGACGGCGTAAGCCGCCTATTAGAGGTGCGGGACAAACGGACGCTGAGTTGGCTACTGTAGAAAAAGTTAGGCAAATCCATATATGGTCATTGCGATATGATGTTACGGCAGAGCAAGTTCAATCGTATATGACAAGAAAATGCTCATCGGGGGCACCTTATACTGTGCAAAAATTACAATTAAAGCACACTCATTATGCCTCCTTTGTTATCAATGTACCAGAGAGTCTATTTGAATTTTTCATGTTGGGGGAAAATTGGCCTCCAAACATAGAGTTGAATGAGTGGTTTCGTAAGCATAGAGAGAACTATGAGGCCAACAGGCCCATACAAAAAGACTCATAATCCTCGCGGAGGTTGGAGAGATAAAAGTATTGTTGACATATTCTATCAGAATGTGAGAGGGCTCCGAACTAAAACGGATGAATTTTATGCAGGTGTATTATCATCAAATGTAGATTTGTTTGCCATAACGGAAACTGGTTGTAATCAATCCATTTATGACGCAGAAATCGTTTCACCAGGGTACACAATTATAAGGTGTGATCGTGCAGATGGACGCAAGCAGGGTGGAGTATTTCTGGTGGCAACGCCGCGGTTCGAACTGCGTCGGATCCATAGTGACGTCAATATAGATGAGCACTCGTTTGAACTAGTTGGTGCGCGCGTTTTTATACGCAAGAGATTTCTGTTTGTGGTTTGTGTAGTGTACATACCACCTGGCAGTAGCGAACTGGAGTACATGGTGTTATTTAGGATTATAGAAGAGTATTGTAGTAAATATAATGATGTTATAGTATTAGGAGATTTTAATATGTATTCTTGTTCTACGAATGTAAATAATTACTTTGAATATTTTCAAACCTACTGCGGGTTTACTCAGAGCAATTCTGTAAGTAATTGTAATGATAGATATTTAGATTTAGTGTTGAGTAGAACGTCCGAGGGTGCGGGGGTGAGCGTGCGGGCGTCGCTGGCGCCGCTTGTTCCGGTGGACGCGTATCACCCGCCACTCGAGGTGACTGTGTCACTTCGCTCGCAGCGGCTTGACGATGCATTAATATCAGAAACGAATGCACAGGCATCTACAGGTTGGAATTTTTATAAAGCAAATTTTTCAGTATTATATTCAGCCATCGCGATTGCTGATTGGACACCGATGTATAGTTTAGATTTAAAGGAAAGTTTGCATTATTTTTATAAAACATTGAATAATATTATCGATTGTTGTGTTCCAAGAAAAAAACGAAGTCTTAATACCACTAGGTACAGTTACCCTGAGTGGTACACGGCCGAAATAATTAACAATATTAAGCTGAAAGCGGATCTTCACCGGTGTTACAAAGTGAGTAAATCACCAGATGATTACAAAGCGTTTGCTCAGTGTAGGGCGCAGGTGAAGATAATGATTGCTAATGGGCATGAACACTATCAGTGTCGGGTTCAGAGTCAGCTGTTAAAAGATCCATTGTCATTTTGGAACTACATTAGGTCAAAAAGAAGTGCTAGAAATTCCCAAAAAATGGTGCGAAATGGCGTAAGGCTAACTGATCAGCAATGTGCTAAAGAATTTGCAGACTATTTTCATTCCGTATATAGTACACAGAAAGCAAATCTAAACGTGTGCGAGGCGATAGCTGCGGCTGGTGGAGAGAACAGTGCAGCGCGAGTCCACATAGATAGTTTGACATTAAGAGAAGTAAGGCAAGCACTTAAGCAACTTAAGACAAAGAGATCGGCTGGGCCGGATGGCATCCCACCTTATATCTTTAGAGATTGTCGTTCAGTGCTCGAAGAGCCATTGCATTACTTGTATAACTTAAGTTTGAGGACAGGTGTGTTTCCTGAAACGTGGAAGGTAACTCGTGTCGTGCCAGTACCTAAGCGTGGAACCGGGACGCAGGTAGATGGTTATAGGCCTGTTGCAGTATTGTCAGCTGCTGCAAAAGTATTTGAGTCCGCCATTCATAAGAGCGTTTATAGCCAAGTACGATCGCAATTATCGAACGCGCAACACGGATTTCGCCCATCGAAAAGCACTACTAGCAATCTTCTTAGTCACATGTCTAATGTAGTTCCAGCAGTAGACAGGGGAGAGCAATGTGATGCAGCATTTTTTGATTTTCGGAAAGCTTTTGATATGGTGGACAATGATGTATTATTAAAAAAGCTAGCATTGGTGGGGTTCACTCCGCATCTACTTCACTTTTTTGCGAGTTACATGACTGATAGACAGCAATATGTAGATTACAGAGGACATACATCTGACCCATATTTCACGAGATCTGGTGTTAGTCAAGGCAGTAATTTAGGACCATTACTTTTCATTTTAATGGTAAATGATCTTCCAACAGTGGTCAAAGATGCAAAATGTTTGTTGTTTGCGGATGACCTCAAGCTCTCACTTACTGTTAATAATGAAAGTGACTGTGCAAGTCTACAGTTAGATATAGACAGGGTAGTGAAATGGAGTAAAAATAACAATTTGGAGTTTAATTCTCTCAAATGTGCAATTATCTCTTTTTCGCGAGCCCATGCCCCTATATTAGGTAAATATGTTATAGATGGGTTGCCTATGACAAGAGTGAGGGAGGTTAGGGATTTAGGAGTGGGTTTTAGTGCGGATTTAACGTTTCGTGACCATATTAAGAAATGCTGTAAGAAAGCGTACCAAAATTTGGGATTTTTGCTTCGGACAGTAAGGGGATTCACTAATACGAACGCGGTAATGGCCCTTTACAACTCGTTGGTTCGGAGTCAGTTAGAATGTAATGCAATAATTTGGTCACCTTATGAAGAGAAATATAAACTCATGTTAGAACGAGTCCAAAACAAGTTCGTGAGATATTTATACATGAAGTTGTATGGAGTATATCCTTTTTACCCTCTAATGTATCCCACGTTATTTGTACTTGGCATGGTAGGATACAATGAGCTGAGAGTTAGGAGGGAACTTACCCTCTTAATTTATATATTTAAAGTATTACGGGGTAAGGTATGTGATTCCGACATGTTGATGCAAGTGCATTTGTGTGTCCCAGACGGCTGCGTGTGGCGAAGGCGCCGCCCGCCGTTACTGGACGTGCCAAGAGGGCGCACAAGGTTGCTCCGAGAAGCGCCGCTGACGCGTGCACTTCGCACCCTCAATATTATTGCGGAAAATATAGATTTGTTTCACTGCAATATAAATGAGCTGAAAAGAGTGGCCTTGTGGACAATCTCATATTGCAATTTAGAATAATATGTGTTACAGTATAAGGTAGTTATAAGTAGAATATAATATAGATATACGCTGTCAAATTAGGTTAGCCTGTAAGGACAGATGTATATAATTATAATAAATAAATAAATAAATAAATATTTTTATGCTAAATAACTGGTCAATAAAATGAGTAGATTAAGAATGTCTGTGGTTCCGTATAATAAATATGATCTTTTGAGATATTTTTGTTTAGAATTTATGATTTACCTAGACAAACAAAAACTGTGCAAGACTGACAACCACACTGATATAATGAAAGCAACATTTTGTAAGTATTTATTTTTGTTACTCCTTAAGACCGCAACTATTGACTCAATATCCTATCCTATAAAAATAAAATTTAAGAATATTGCTCAAACTTACTTTACTAAAAATGGGAGCTAAACAGGACGAAACAAGAAAATAATTCAGATAGAAACTGTGTAAAAACAGTTAAAATAGAGCCTTGGTTGCACCCTGTACCAACCTATTAGGTCTGTTAAACGCAGGTGTACCTGGTTCTAACATAATCATAGTAGGTATACAGTAAGTGCGACCAAGGCTCTACCTTATGCATTTTTGCACCCATTAATTTCGGGATTTCTCTTCAAACATACATACATAAATAAATTGTCAAAATAATTTCCCTTCCTTTGTTTTGACAATATATTAATTAGGAAATTTAAATTTAATTATTACCTGTATTAAACCGCAGTATTACATATATTACATACGAATAGAATTACCACACTCCCTTCTCACTCCTCTCACTTTTTTTGAAGTTATAAAAGGTTCTTCCTCAAGATTTACGAGTAGTACAAGTAGGATTCCCTCCAAGAAGACGGTTAAATTTCATTACGTGAGCAATCTAAACCCGCGGCTTCACAATTAAATTTCAAAGTGGCACTCTGGAAACCAATTACAGATGCGATTAGATTAGTTTTGGATAGGCTCTATCAATGGGATATTTACGTACCGCCTGTACAGTGGCTTAATGGTATCTATCTTTACAATATTTGTAACTAAAAGAGAATGCCAGACAATGTATAGGACTTTAAGCCACTAATAAAAACATATTGTACAACAATGTATTATGCATCATTTTATTGCATTTTATTTACTATTTAATATAAATTACAATTAAAAGGTCTAGAACTCGGAGTATCGTCACGAGCCTAACGTTGATTATCGTCCATTTCCGTATTGTTGTTCCGTATAGTTGTCACACTGACATGACAGTCGCAAAGCTTCCTGAAATACATTTTTAAACAGGTTTAACGACTCTGGATACTTGCTTTTTAGAGCCCACTGTTGATGAAAATACAATAAAAACTATTTAGAAGACTAGAACCCAGTGCAACAATAAAGATTTTAAAATGCGTAGAGTGTAAATAAAAAGGAAATAGTTATATTACTTTTTTTAACACAATTTTATACCTATGTCCAACAGTAAAAATGACTTATTGCAGAACATTTATATAATAACAGGATATTTTTAGCATATTTACAATTTGTGTTCTTTCTGAGTTAGGATCTGGCATTCTCCTTTGTAAATAGCTCCAAAAACAGGCGGCTAACTGGAAGATTTTATGGATATTCTTACTTTAAAAAATCCTATGAAAACAAAATATTTATTAAATAATAAAAATACATTATTATTATTTAATACACACATTATTATACGCTGTAAAATATAACGAATGATACAACATAATATCATGACAGAATTTTTTTCATAAACAATAGAAAATTATTAGAAAAACAAATCATATCAAGTACAAAGCTCATTTCAATGTACCACACGAAAACTATTCTGTTAGTTTGCTTTACCAATTTTGTCAAATATACAGTCATAAATAAATACATTATTAACAGTGTAAAGTTAATAGAAGACGAATCAAGAATAATTTTCAAACGTCATTTCTATTTTAAAATTAAATATTCGTCAAGGATCTCTAAAATACCGAATCACAAATACAACTCGCAGGTGCGTTGACATGTCAGCAAAACCTGTACCCGCTGCAATAAAATACACGTGGGGCATATTTGTGACACGCCGATACTGTACCTCGCGCGACTATATACGATGGGAATCCTTAATGTGTAACATCCCATGCGTCCGACCGTTTGTATCGTATTGCTAGATGAGGCTTTTGTTTTCTTTTCCAATTAAATACACGTATGCCACATTTGTCACACGTTGAAACTATATCTTGAGTGACTATTTACGCGGCATATTTGTGATGTGTAACATTCAATACATCCGATTGCTTCTATTTTGTTGCTAGAAGATATACAAGGGGAATTCTTATTGCGTATCCCATGCGCCCGAACTTGAAGAGATAAACACTTTTACTGTAAGCTTGCAAAAGTAATAAACGTGGGCCATATCTGAGCTGTGTTGATACTGTACCTCGTGCGCTTATTTTTTAAAAGCTTAGTACAGATAATTGTACTTACACTATTTTAATTAATACATCAATCATTACTACTGTTATCAATAGTGTCTAATACAGAGGTGTTCATTACTTGAGCAATTTAAACCCGCGTAGGTAACCTTATTATAACAAAAAAAAGTTGAGAGGTGTCAAGGGACCCGGATGGAACGAAGTTCCTTTCGATTAATTATTGAAGGAATTGTAATAAAATTTTATTTTTTTTAAGTAATAATAATATTTGTTGTTGTACACCGAAACACCAGAGGGAGCCACGTGAGCGCGAGACAGCATACAGCGCGGGCGCCCCCGCCGCTCACACACACATCAAAGGCGGCGGCAAGATCCTTTGATCAAAAAGTATCGTGACAACTTTTCGTACGAATTTTTTCCGTCTAGCCCCCTTTCACAACGCGCGATAAGGAACTTCGTTTCAATATGTTATTTTCCAGTGCGTAAAATAGTACAAAACAATAAACGTTATAATTTAATTAACCATACTCATAACCACATCGGCACATCTAGTGTCTATAGCTTCACGTCCCTTGGGAGCGGGAAAAATTAATAAAATCGAAACGGTATCCGCTATCGAATTAAGCTAATGCGCCACCACGCGGCGCACGTTAACTGTGTGTAATTAATATGCGTGGAAAAACGGAAAAATATGGAAATCCACCGATACGGGCCACGGCTGACCCAAGTGCCTGACGACTGTAATTTGTTTAATTAATCACTGATATATTATTACGTTGATGTTAAAATGCCTAAGATGTAAGGGCATATTTGGCATTTGTTGGATTTTGTTTAGGGGGTTCTTTATCGCGAGCTTCTTGATGCGATGCGACTTGGGACAAAGGTGTAATTAATATGCGAGGAAAAAGGAATAAATAATTATGAAAATCCATCGTTACGGGCCACGGATGTCCCAAGAGCCTAACGACTGTAATTTTTATAAATAAAAAATCTTTGGCATTAAAATTAAAGTTAAACTAACTGCTACGAAACTATAAAATTTAACTTTTGTCTTGTAGACGTTAAATAAATTTATAAACTGCGAAACTTAATATACACCTTATTTTAAAAATAAATACGTAAGTGTATGTAGTGTCCTATAATTTCAACATAATATGAATGAAAGTAGACACAAAAATGAATAATAACTAGGACCAGATAAAAATTTTCATTTTTGTGTACATCTTGGTTGTGATATATCAATGGTGGAATATTGAAAAACGGTTATCCATTAAGTATATTAGACGTAGTAATAAATGGGATATTAATCAGTCCAATCTATAATTTGCGGTTTATTATGGAAGTTTATACTATTAAACATTATTTGATGTTGACATCAAAATTATAGGTTTGGTAAAAGTACAAAGTATTCTACGCTAATTAAAGAGAAAAAGTTTTTTGTTCTATGAGTTAAATGACGGCCACCGGCGCAGTGGTTTGCGTGGTGAATTTATGAGACGGAGGTCTTGGGTTCGATTCCCGGCGGGGCAGATTGAAATTTTCCTTACTTTGTCTTGGTCTGGCTGGTGGGAGGCTTTCGCCGTGGCTAGTTATCACCCTACCGACAAAGACGTACCGCCAAGCGATTTAGCGTTCCGGTACGATGTTGTGTAGAAACCGATAGGGGTGTGGATTTCATCCTACTCCTAACAAATAAGCCCGCTTCCATCTTAGACTGCATCATCACTTAACATCAGGTGTGATAGCAGTCAAGGGCCAACTTGTAGTCGATGAAAAAAAAGTTATAGAGGGACGGAATAATCCTACTCCAACTTAAAGTGCCTATAACTTTGTACATCTTCGCTGGATTTGACGTTTGTTTTCACAGCACAACATCAGTTTCATTCTATATATTCTATATATATATCTTGTATAGTAATAAAATTTTTTCGAGTCATCTACATTATATTAGCCAATACAAATACAATTTTGTATTATTTCTTGGTATTTTGGGAGGATGGACTGAACCATCAACATTTTAACTGATTGTAAAATAGTAAAGATCTGCAAGTCTCATCATCGAGTCATCATCATGGTCATCATTTTCATCTTATTAACGGCCCACTACATCTACCCTTCTCACTTTGATCTACCCTTAAATTTAAGCACCTGGATGACCGTGCTTACTCGGTATTTTTATGGAAATTATCTATATATATATGTTTTCTAAAAATTATAGCTGCATGTATACAAATCATCAATATACTAAACTAAATTATTTCATTTGTAACATAAATAAAGTGATGTTTTTTTGTTTATTTTTATTACAAGTTCACGTTCTGATGGGATCTCACATAATGATACGTAATAATGCATTCTAAGTTAGTAGCATATTATATCGCTGAGCTGTCATTCCTTCAAACAAAATATTCCTGCATTAGGCTAGTTTCTAAGTAGCATATCGAATTGTTAAATTAATGACATGTCAGTATTGAAGATATTGAGGCTTCTAAAGACCTATCATAAAGTATGTTATTTTTATATTGTTTCTAAAATTAATATAATCGATAAATTAGGTATTTTTTTAACAAGTTACTGTGGCAAGTACATGTATTTGTAGATAGCCCTACATTTGCTAACACGGTGTAGTGGATTGCGTGACTGTGAAGGTTCTACAATCAACGTGGATCAGTAAGTACTAGTAAATGTGTGCCCCAAGTGTATGAACTTAAGCGTTAAACTTTTTAATTTATATTTTGTAAGAACATAAACTTCCTCATTTGAATTTGCATTCCTACATTATATCTTCTACAATTACGTCTGGAATTGTAAGGTACTCGAAAGCTACAATTTATTTATATCCAAAAAACATAAACCCCACAACTGAAAGACGCATTTTTTTTACATACTAAGTAATCGATATTTTTTATCTATCAAATAAGTTACACGAAATAATATCTTATGTTATTTTATTTTGCGAACGTAATATTTATACAACAAATGTTAGAGGATAGCCCATGTCATTATACCATTTCGAATTAAACTTATGATTTCTTACGAAAGTGGTAATAAATTATTAATAATGGTGAGACATTAATTACTTTAATGACAACATATATGTAAAAAGACAAAACAAACAAGCAGGCACAACAAATGAATAATTTAACTTTTTAAACGTAAATTTTGAGGTTTCGGAGAGAGTTTTTCTTCTCGGATACACCCGCTATCATCTTATGTTTGAACCGCATACGAATACGCTGGTGTGTTTTATGCAAAGTAACCAGCTAATTGTGCCTGCTGCAGAGTTGTGGGGACGCAGGAAGCACGCCTTTTATACCCGACCCTCGATTTTACTGCCTCGTAAACTATTCGAATTTAAGACATTCGAGATTTACGTTTTCCGATCGGAAGTTTTTCGGTATTCTTTCTTTTTAGAGTTCCGTACTTCCGAATAGAAGCTTGCAACTCTACCAAGATCATTCGTATATCCATGTGTACGTCTGCTACAGTCAGTTTTCTCCGAACCCACTAAGCATGATTGAGTTGAACAGTGGGTTCAATTCCTGTGACCCAAACACAGAGGTGATGAAAATTATAAAAAATGTTTTGCATACTGCATCGTATGACATTTCAAATGAGAGAGCTTGTTGTGGGAATCTCAACATATTTTATTGGAATTTTGAAATAAATAGTTTCCAACTTATTAAAGAAAATAATAACTAATCTCAGACATCGCAAAAAAAAAATTAACTTAATTTTCTGCTTATAGAATAGTGGATAACCTATTTAAAGTTCATAGCGATAACAAAATATGATAGATAACATCATACGAAACCATTTTCGTGTGTATTTAGCCCGCACTTGTCCCGTTTTTTTGTAGCGCACGTAATAATCTACGTTTTTATGTGGCGTTCCTTTCTTTCTCTCTGTTTTATGATTTCGCATGTTTACACAATCGATTGTGTTTGTACAACCTTGTACTACGACATTATTTTTTTTATAGTTTATAGCGAAATCCGTAAATGGCAGTACAATATGTTATTTTCTGGCAGTTATTGTTAGATCAAGCAAAAGACGATCAGAAAGATCAAGCTATAAAGCTATAAATATAATAGGAAATATATTTATATCTTGATTGATTTGATCGTTTGCGTGTTATGACGGAGAGCAAAAGCTCTTGTCTAAAAAAATTAAAATAAATGTCTTTATCTTTAATTTTTTATTTCAGAAATATGTTCTAAATCTAATTATCTTCACTACTTTCCCGGTATAAAATAATAATTTAGAACAGAAAATTAAAAAATTGAGTGAGAAACATCTTCGCTTGGATGCGATTTTAAAGATGAATCAGTAAAATTGAAGAAGCTTCGATTCGCTTCGACGTCGGTCTGAGTCAAGCCTAATAGTTAAACTGTCTGACGTAGCACAAAGGCTTTTCTACGAATAAGAAAATTAAAATTACTCTAAAACGAAAAGTCTAAGAAATGTCTTTGATTTTTAGTTTCAGAAATATGCTCTAAATCGTATTATTTTCACTATTTCCCCGGTATGAAATAAAAATAGCCAATAGCGGGTGAAGCGGGTAAGCAAATTCAATTTAACGGTTGAGCCGGCCGCCGTACACGAGTCCATTAAGGGGTAAGCGAAGAAAAAACGTCGATAGCAGATGTTAATAATTAGTGCGATTTAAATCTATGAGCAACCTCTAGTGGAATTACTCTTGGTTTTATTTGGTTTTCCCATTTAATTAATGAATTGAATTAAAAGGGAATTTATTGCATTTAAGTCCAGTAAGTAATGATGCTAGAAGAAAATATACGACACTTTTCAATAAACTTTCAGTAATATTATTTTCTTGCAATGTTCGCTTTTATTATAACTTTTTTGACGGCCTCTTTGGCGTACTTTAATTTCTTGACCGAGGTTCTGTGTTTGATCTCTGACTAGGCCGCTTGGTATTTTTAATGTAGTTTAACTATTGCTCTTGTTGGCAGGAGGGCTTTGACCGTGGCGACTCTACCGGCAAAGACGTAACGCCAAGCGATTGAGCGTTTCGGTACGATGTTGTGTAGAAACGAAAGGTGTGTGAAATTTGATTCTACATCTTACTGAGTATTTTTGTGAATACCTACCGTATATATTACGAGTATATACTTTACTAGCAGTGCCCGCGGACTCCGTTCCACGTTAGAAATATTTTTTTCCCGACCAGTTTGTACCGCATAATACTTCAGGTAGAAAGTTCAGTATAAATAAAAACTATGATGATGATAGCAAGTCTAGTAAATCTCTTTTGCTGGCAAGCCGCTGCGAACGTTCGGTGCCAGACTCCCTATCACGTATGTTCGACGTATTATGTCTGTGGTTAGCCAGTCGCTGAGACCTTTCAGTGCTAGACTCTCTGACACGTCCTGCAAAGGTAATAGCTCTTTGGGTGGCAAGCCGCTGCAAAGGTTCGGTGCTAGATTCCCTATTACGTATGTTCGACATTTTCAGTCTGTGGTTAGCCAGCCGCTAAGACTTATCAGTGTTAGACTTTCTCACACATCCTGTAGAGGAGGTGGCAAGCTGCTGCGAACGTTCGGTGCTAGATTCCCTTTTAGGTATGTCCGATATATTCTGTCTGTGGTTAGCAGCTGAGACCATTTGGTGCTAGACTCTCTAGAAGATGCTTGCGATCTATATTTTCTTTCAGTCGCAAGACGCCGTGCATGCTCAAAATAAGTCTCTCCTATTTGGCGTATAGTGGTCGCTCTTGTCTGAGATGTATGTCTATATAGTTGAGAGTAGTGGTCCATACAAGAAATTTTAATAAAAAATTTGAGTAGACAATACCTAGATTGAAGAAATTAGTAAATTTAGTTGAATCAAAAACTAAGTTGTTGAGAAAACAAAGAATTAAATATACTTACTGGTTACATTGCCACGCAATGGCTGGGCGGTGCGCACCGCACGTTTTTATTTTGCTAATATCTTTGAAGATATTTATTTAAAGTGTATAGAGTAAAGGGCACAAATATTCTACATTAAATTTTCGTTCTAACAAACATATTTATAAAGATATAGATTAATACCATATGGGCTAAATAAGCTTCACAAAAATTAATTATTTTTAATCCACAATTTTAACTGTAAAAGGAGTTATTGTGAGTTATCCGTAGGAGATAGGCATGATCTTTTTAGAGATTATTTATAGCCTATGACACTCCACAATAACGTAGCTTTCTATTGGTAAAATAATTTTGAAAATTGGTTCAGTAAATCCAGAGATTACCCCTAACAACGTCACAAGATCACAAACTCACAAACGCTTCCTCTTTATAATATAAGTATAGATTAATGCAGTTAGTTAAAAACTGTTGATTAGAACTTACAATTATTAATATGTATAGAATTGTACGCGTATAGATTGATAAAATAATTTTACGATAGAGTTGGAATTCGAATTTAATACATGAATAATTCTCTAACATCTCTGTAAGGTTATAATAGGCAATGATACTAATGGGTGGGTTGCTTAATGGTTTGGAAAACTTTAAGAACACACTTCGATTCACCTTCTGAGTCTCCTGTACATAATGGCGTGAGGTTATAATCTGAAGGCGTTATTGTATAAGCCTTTGCTAAACATTATCTTTGTGTTAAAGACTTCCATATTATGCTTATTAAATGCCACGATACCCCAAAAATAGTATTACCGTTTCCAATAGCATTTTCTTAGAATTTACTAATTTCAGATCAGGAATAATAAATCTATGACATATTTTGTAGATCCAGTAGTTAATCTGTTCGACTACATGTATAGAGTTTGTTTTTGATTCCTGGGTCATACGGTGGAAAATAAGATAAATTGGTTTTCTCGTTGTAGCCCGGTACAGTTCATCCCGGAGTTGGGAAAACGGTGGTGTTACTTTCAAGGGTTTGTTGAAGCAGGTTATAGTAAATAAGCGAGATCTTAAGTGCAAACCCTAAATGCAGATTGCATACACTTCTTTCATATTCTTGACGGCCTCCGTGGCGCAGTGGTATGCGCGGTGGATTTATAAGATGGAGGTCCTGGGTTCGATTCCCGGCGGGGCAGATTGAGATTTTTCTTAATTTGTCTTGGTCTGGCTGATGGGAAGTTTTCGCCGTGGCTAGTTACCATGTTACAGACAAAGAAGTACCGCCAAGCGATTTAGTGTTCCGGTACGATGTCGTGTAGAAACCGAAAAAAGGGGTGTGGATTTTCATCCTACTCCTAACAAGTTAGCCCGCTTCCATCTTAGATTGCATCATCATATAACATCAGGTGATAGCAGTCAAGGGCCACCTTGTAGTTGATAAAAAAAAATACACGCTTTACACTACTGGCAGTGTAAACTTAATTAGATGAATATATTATATAATTGAATGTTGGTGTCACTTATTCATAAAAAATATGATTTTATCTACTATAAAAAATTCAGACAATTTGAAGAGTATAAGAATCCAGCATACAATGAAATTAACAATCCTCAAAAATTTTTAACAAATAATCTTGTAATAATTAATTACCTATTTAATTAAAACTATCTCAAGTAGTAAATGTAAAACTTCTTCTTATAAAATAGTAAATAAATTGAACATTATAATAATATTCTAAATCTTCCCCGGGGTGTAACAGGCTATTATACACAGGGGCAGGTCAAGGGTTTAATCGCTTGGAACACTTTACGGACGCTCTTGTGAAGTATGTTCTATTCAAAGCTCTACTTCCTTTAAACTTGTATACAACATAGGATGCTTAGGAACTGATGATCCTTTGACTTACAACTAGGTATTAATAATGCCCTGGTCTTGCATTTGGATGAATTTATTCTTACGGCATTTGCTTTGAACTGTTATTTGGTGTATCAATGACTAATTCCAAACTTACTTGCATTTATTTATTTAGTGAAATAATATATTTAGTCAATAATTTGCAGAGGTATCATGTATACTGTATGGCCACTGTCCATTAAACAAACACCTCTCACTTCTAGGTATGACCGACATTATGCAGGGCTTGTCTGGAACACGACGAGACACCGATACACGTTATGCTCAGTTGCAGAGGGGTATCGGAACAACGTGAAACACACATTGGCTCCAAAGCGACACTCCAAGAGGCAATCGGCGACCTGGGAGGCCTCCTAAGGTTCTAGAGCGAGCTCGGCTGGCTGGAGGGAGTCAGCGGGAGCCTACACCAAGGGACCCACGCACAACGGCCAACTCACTGGCCAAGTGCGGAAAATAGCCAGGAAATGAAGAAGAAGAAAAATGTATACTGTATTATGGTTGATGGTCTTGTGGTCTAGTGGTTATCCTTCGTGGCTTCGATCACGAGGTCCTGGGTTCGAATCCTAGGTCAGGTCACGGAATAATTCTGTACTTTTCATTCTGCTATAAAACTTACAGCACATTCTAAGCCTGGAGTCGGGAAGTTGGTGGTGTTATACCCCCGTGCCGAAGAGCACGTTAAGCCGTCAGGCTCGGTCGCTATCATCAACATCTGATAGTGATCGTTAATAACCCGCATCAGAGCAGCCTGGTGGGTCTATGCACCATATCCACTTCCCTATAAAAAGGGAGGCCTGGCCCTGTAGTGGGCCGCGCCATCAATAACGATGATGATGATGATGATGATGATTAAATAGCAAATTCATTATTTAGCCCACTTGATCCAGACAAAATTGTCTTTTAGACGGGGTCAGACTGTCTAGTTGTGACGATCATAATCGTACATACTAACATATATAATAACACTAAAAAATAATTAAAAAATATATAAATATATAATATATACATGTAAAATATATAAAAGTGTTTTATTAAAGAATTGTAAAACGATAAACAACAGTGTTTTATATTAAACGAGTAATTAGAAGTATCTTCTAATTGAACGCACAATCGTGAAGCGCTCCTCATTCAAATTTGTATACATAGTGTATGTCAAATACGCCCCGAGGGCTGCCGGAGACGAAAAGTGACTTTCGAACGAATGCTAGATCAGTGGATCTGCTCTGTGTTTGAGTGATGCGCGATGCGCCGCTCGTCACTAGTGTGGGGGGAAGTGAGGTGTCCTCTGTATTTTCATCGAGCGATGAATATAATACATAGAGGTCGGTTATAAATAGTGTGAGAAGGCATATATGGAAAGAAATTAATAAGCAATAATCCATCAAGTAAGGTTATGCACCCTTACTAAGAAATATAGAATTTTATAAAATAAATTATTGAATTATGTGATAGCGAGACACATAATAATATAAATATATTAACATCTTCATATAAATATGCCTTGACAGCTTGGGCATTTACACAATAAAATACGACTGTTGTATTTATATCTATGTTAAAGCTTTTTGAACGCATAACACCTCGTAACGTGGTATACTCATCTGATTGTTTGAGGAGTGAGATACTGGCGCTTACATTTGGTTCAGCTCTGAATCTACATCTGATGAGGTGTATGAAACGGATGTCTGAGCTCTATGTTGACTTACTGAGTGCCTTATTCTCTTTTAAATTCTCACAATTAGAATCCAATATAAAGAGGAACACACCTCTATAAAATGTATTATTTTCGAACGCCTTACACCTCGGTATCGAGGTATGAAATTAAAGAGGAACACACCTCTATAACTTGTGCCGTATACATTTCTCTCAGAAAGAAATGATTTAATATATAAATCCACGAATTCTCCGGTTTCTCTAATAAGAGATTCGATTATTAGATTCTTTCCACAGAATCGTGTCGGTTCTTTGAACGGTTCGGTGAGCTGTGCGACGCGGTCAGCGCAGAATGTTCTAGCAACTAGCGAAGTCTATTGAGACATTATCGAAGGCTGCATTCACGAAGTGTGGCTATCATATTATAATTATTAAGATAGACGTTTTGCGGTAATCCTCATTCGGCCCGGGCATCATATAACTAGCATTTCCGGAAGCGGGGCACCGTTATATGCGGGATGGAGCATATGACCATCTTTCAATAGAAAGATGCCATCGACCTAAAGTTTGTCAAAGGACTTACTCGGATCGCTCTGTGTGCGTATTTGTAATACCACTCTAATATTGATTGGAATTTTAAGTTCTTAAGAGAATTTGATTCTAATCACATTTGTGAAATTATACAATACACGAAGAGGCCACATAAATGGGAAACACTTCGTGTATTGAAAAATATAAAACAATTAATTTATATAACATGAAAGTGGCCACATATATGAGAATCAGTTCATGTGATACAGTGAGAAAGTGTGAGTTTAGGGATAGTCAAGATTTGTTTATGGTTGCATGAATTTTATCTTCCGAAACTCTAAAGTACTTGAGGTTTTTATGGACATAACATTGATAATAGGGTTCTAATCGAAAGACGATCACGTTACAATCTAATACTTTTAAATTAAAAGTATAATAACCTTTAGAAAGATCTAAAACATGGTGTAAATTGTGTTTATATTTATATGTGACAAATGTTTACCTTTGTATGGGACTTCGAAACAGTTACATAGTGTAAAACATGTAACTGAATGAAATTTATCATACATCCAACTATTTAGGTTGCTTTTTTTGTGTATGGTGTTAGTTCTTAGGTAATCGAAAGCCAATTATTATATAGAAGCAATAACAATAGTCATTATATTATTAGGACTTTTAATCCAATCGATAAATATGACTGTCATGCATATACTATTTTGCTAAGAAAATAAAAAGAGAAGAGAAGATAAAATAAAAGAATTTAATTCATGCTTTTTGAAAAGCCATTATCCAATTTGCTCACGTAACTAGGTACCCCATCAAGTATGGACAGTAAAAATATAAATCCACGCTAATAATAGTACAGGGGTTTTTCGAGGCCATGGCTTATTTGTTCATTGACTTGGTTTACGACCCATAAACTTAAATGCCATCGATAATTTTGACTGTCACTTGTCATGGCAACTTATCGTGACATATTCTAATCAGTAGCGTTTTATGCTACTCCTTTTTATGATTTTAGTAGAAGGATGTTCATAATGAAATTTTTATTTTAACTTGGCATGAAATGTGTATAAACTTTATGGTTATTAAATAGTTGCATGTGACTCGTTGAGAACTTTTTACTGACTATAGTTGTATTATGTTTTCATTTGGTAATAGATCAAAGGTTTTATAGTTTTAAAGTTTGTTAAATAGAGACTTAAGAGTAGAAATAAAATATTTCAATAAAGAATAAATAATAGACTTGAACCTTTTATATAGTTAAGTATTAAAGACTTTGCTTGATGATTTACTGGTAGCTGGAATAAATAAAAATATTTTACTTGTTCACTTTCTTGCTTTATTGTTTACCTATTCCTACAATAACATATATTTACAAACAAACATTCTTGGTACGTCTAGAAAGCTTAAATTTATTTACCTGTTTCTACTGATACCGGAAAAGCAGACAAAAATTAAAAGACGACTTGAATGAAAATGAATGAATGAAATATTCTTTATTGTACACCAAAGAAAAGAGCTTACAAAATAGAAAATACATTAAAAATAAAAACAATGTACAATTGGCGGTCTTATCACTAATGAGCGATCTCTTTCAGACAACCAATATTGGAGACGAAAAGTGCATCCATTAGAGAAGGTTCGGGTGTACGTACACACTAATAAAGGAACCATAGTAACAAATTATCAAATAAAAATATACTTACATAAAATACTTATGCTCTACGTAAAATACTGAATGCAAACATATACATACATATTTACATACATACCATAAATACATACATAACATACATACATACATACCATACATACATACATAACATACATAAATACATACATACATATAAAAGTACCTATACGAATTTGTCTTTTTTCCGGTATGAGTCCGCGAAGAAACCGCATAGAACCGCGTAATAATTGTAGAGCGCACCTCTTTTAAGTATGCTTTCCACCATTATAGACTACATAATACGAGGTGTAAAGACGTCAAGGTTCCGTTGTTCATTGATAAAAAAAAACGTTGGAGATAATAGCACTAAAGAAGAATTTAATGCTGTTTTCTCTAGCTATTATGCATAATCAAAGTTTAGTTTCGGCATTCTTCCTTCTTCAATGACAAACACTTAATAGTATAGGATAATATGTGATATTATTTGCATGAGTAATTTGTCATACCTGCTTGTTTTCCTTACAATACTAAATGACAAGCTACGCTATTAAGTAACTAAAGCATTATAGCACAAAAAGCTTTTACACACTTTTATATAGCGCAACTAAATTATAAACACAAATCAATTTGTTACAGCAATCATCTGATAGTTAATAATACAATATTATTTTATACGAAATATAGGTCTTGTAGAAATAAACACTTTGCGCCTAGATTTAGTGCTGTTAGTAATTTTCCTAAAAGCATAATTACGTTAATTTACACCTCAATCAATTTGTACTATTAATGGCTGTTGCCTAAGGCTTTATCAGCGTGGAAAGCGTTAGAAATTCATACTCCAGTACCTACCGTCGTCTGCAGTCAACTACGAACTCGCACCTTCGTTTTGTCATTTGAATTATTCTTTGAAGATACAAAGGAGTACCTCGTAAAATTCACTTGGAAATGTAAATTAAGAGGTTAACCAAAGATATTTACATACCCACAGAATTATTCTTGGAATATGATTTGGAACTATTCTCTCTGACCAGGCACCGGCATGATAAATCCAAGGATTGACAATATTTTTGTCTCTGGGCTTATATAGAAGTCAAATACAGCATAAGCTTACGATGTCATACAGTACATGCCGATAAAACTTTAATTTCATATCTTCACCGAGCGATGTACGGAGCGATATTACGTGGAATGGACGTCAATCGTTGAGCTTCCGTTGCCCAGCTTGTGAACTGCTCGTTTTAAAACATTTTAGAGAAAAATTCAACTTCTATTTCATTTTAACTACGTTCGTCAATCTCATAATGTAGGAATTTTTGTAATTTTTTTAAGGCGTGCGTTTGTTAATAAACACGCCCGATTGTAGATATTGTGTTAATACGGTGAGCTCCGTGGATGTTTCATTGTCCATTGTTTATGCTACATTGTCCTTTAACTTTAGTTTAAATCGCTTATTATGCTAAGCTAGATCATACTACTATTATAAACGCGAAAGTATGTGCGATTATTACTTCTTCATGACGACATGGCTGGAGCAATTTTAATAAAATTTGGTATGGAGTGAGCTGACACCCTGGATTAACAAGTCCTTTTTTATTTATCCTGAAATTCCCACGGGAATGGGAACTAATCGGATAAAAACGCGGGCGTTCTCAATCGCATAATACTCTGCATCCAGCTATAATGGGTGCATCCCAGTAGTACCCCCTAATTTTAGTTCTATAGAACTGTTGATACACCGCATTAGTGCTTAGTGTATTTATAGATACTCTCAAATTTAAGTGGACATTTATTATTGCAATCAAAAGAGATTCTATAATACATATAAAACGTACAAACAAGATGTTGATATCGACATTTCTTTAATTTTGTCCCATTAGTTCTATATAGAACTTTTTTAATTAACATTTAATATAATAAAGAAATGTCGATATCAACATCTTGTTTGTACGTTTTATATGTATTATAGAATCTCTTATGATTGCAATAATAAATGTCCACTTAAATTTGAGAGTATCTATAAACATACTATATCGAATACAGCTTTGCTCAAATTGCACAAAACGTCTTTAAAATGGTATTGAGGTTTTTAAAATATTTTTTTCTAAACTGAATAGTTTGCGCGAAAGATACATCCAAAGTGGTGAAATGTGTGTCCCCCTGTAACTTCTAAAATGAGAGAATATTTTTTTGAGACACGACTACTAGGTACTTGGTTTTAATGAATCAGCTTTTGTCGCAAGGGACATTTTTTTGTTAAAAACAAAATGAAATATCAATCAAAATAATATAAAGTTTATAACTTATATGGTATAAGTAAAGTCAAGAGCAAAAACTATACTACAGTATTATATAGAACTATTGGGACATAATTTGACAGCACGGAAAATAACCCAATAGTTCTATAAAACTACGGTATGGGGTACTACTGGGATGCACCCGCTATAATGCGACATGCGATACATAGACAAAAAAAAATGAGGCGATGGAATAAAGTTTCACTTCAAAAACAGTTCCATAACAAAATTAGCTTAGCATCCGTTTTATTCAGCGAATAGCACCGAACAAACAATTTCTGAAAATAACGTTTAGTATTTGCGAAATTCCAAAATTAGCTGAAATTTGTTCAACTGCACCGCTCTCTCCAACAAGCTTGTTTCGCACGTGACGACGCTAATTGTTTTATAATTGCCGCCGTTTAGCACATGGACGCCACTAAATGTTCGAATTCAGAATAACATATTCTATGCCGAATTTAAATTATCGTAAGTGTTATTGACTTTAAGTGTGTCTAGTGTTAAGAGAGGCTGGGACCGACAAAGCGCAACGTAACAAGTAGCAAAGCAAAGCACAGCTACGTCATTGCTTCGTGTTCGTGTTTCGTACTTTTTGTGTGTTTAATGTGAAAAATAAGCTTTAGTTGGAAAGCTTCTTCAAAAACTCTAATCTAATACCATTAAATGAGCAATTCTAGTATATATAGAATCTGAATCTCGGAAACGGTTCCAACATTTTCATAAAATTTTGTATTAATCGATCTAAATTGGTTTCATTTTTAGTAAAACGTACAATTTGCAAAAGAAAATATACTGAGAAATAGCTCGGTCTATCTGAAATTTTATTTTATACAGATAATTTATTTTTACTAAAATCATTCTCTCCTCAAACGGTTTCATCATCATCATTATCAGCCTATTAACGGTCCACTACAGGGCCAGGCCTCTCTCCTTATAGGAGAGGAGATATGGAGCGTAGATCGATCACGCTGCTCCAATGCGGATTGGCGGGCTTAGGGTGATAATGTTTCATTTATTAACGATCACTATTAGATGTTGACGATAGTGACCGGGACCGACGGCTTAACGTTTTAGAAGAAGATTTCTACGAAAAAAATACTTTTCTTCAATTATATAAAAAAACTCTTTATTATAATAACACCGGTGTAATGAAAAGGATTTAATAACTCATGCTCTCACTGTAAAATAAAAGACATACACAATTTTACAAATTTAATGATTACAAGGGGCGAATAACTTTTTTTTATTATTAAACTATTTTAAATGGCTGGTAAAATGCAATGGTTTGATCACTTAAGGCGCAGGCGTGTCTGAAATATATACATCAAAACGGCAACCGCTGCCGCTTATACCTTGACAGTTTTTTTGATCTTGAGCTTAGACCTAGTGCTCATCATTATAGGCCTATTATCGGCCCATTATAGGACAAGGCTTTACTACCTTTAGTAGAAAAATACGAAGATTTGCCACGCTGCAATATGGCTTGGTGGATTCAGGGTCAAAATGATTAATTCACTAGCCATTACTATCAAAACATAGTAGCTAGGATCCACGGCTTAGAAGCACGGAGGTATAACATCACCAACTTCCCGACTCCGGGCTTAAAATATTTATGAAGTGTCAAGATTTGGGACCTAGAACTCGTGATAAAAGCCACATAGGCTAACCTGTGTGGCTTGGGGTCCTAGGATAGAATCTTGATTTATGTAATGATGAATGATGTTTTTTTTTTTTCGTAGGGGGGAAAATCCTCATGGACAACCTTCCTGGGTAGTGCCTTGGTGTACCTGCCCTTCGGCCTACCACCAAAGTCGCAGTCTCTTTCACCTACCGTCTTTCATCATTCTCCTTGATCCTGATTATATTTTCTAAAAATTCCGCAAAAGCTCCCATTTATCGCTTGATTCTAACATGGTCTGTACTAGGCCTTTAACTCTCAGTTCCTGTCCTAGCTCCGACTTCACTTTTTCTCTTTCGCTGCTGAACCGAGGACAGTGAAATACAGTGTGCTCAGTGTGTTCAGGCATTGTCATTGGTGTCTATACAGTACATACAACTGGAACAATCCCTTTTTTCGATGCGCGTTGTGTATTGCATAAACACTCCATGTCCTGTAAAACACTGGGTCATTCGAAAGGTGATGTTACCATGTTTCCTTTCTACCCAGTTTTTTATATTTTTAATGAGATTATGTGTCCAGCGCCCACTCACGGATTGGTCCCATTCAAGTTGCCAAGCCTCCATAGTTCTCTCTCTAGCCAAGGTTTTTGCCCCTGGCGTTTTAAGCTCATATGTAATTCCTCTTTCCCACGCTAGCAGATGAGCCGGAATGAGACTGGCCAGAACAAGAGCAGCATCGGTGGATACAGTTCTGTATGCGCAACATGTTCTTAAGGCCATTGTTCTCTGCGCACACAGAACCATTTTCTTATAGTCTCTTTGTTCATAGCTGAGACCCATATTGGCGCAGCATACATTACTACCGATCTTTTTGTCGCCTGGAAATAATAATAGTTATTATTATTTCCAGGTATCCCCTGAATGCATTGTAACCAGGAAATACTTTTATCACTTGCAACAATAATAATGAGTATAAAAAATTATTTATAGTGAGAAAATAGACTATTTCACTTCAGTTGTGTAATTAAAAACTAGAATAACACTCGAATAGAAACAAACTCGCAATTACTTAAGGCCCTGCTTGCGTCACAACAGATGAAGGACAGAACAATTTCTCTCGGTGAAACTGATTGCACGGGATGCCATTCTCGCGCAAAGTATCACTGGGACTTCGGGACGTGGCCGACTTAGCAGCTATTCTCTATGAAAATATTTTATTTGTTTTGAAAATTACTGTTTCCTATTATAAAACTGTAACAGCTTGTTCTCGTTTCTATTTTATAGTTATTAATCATCATTAGACTACTTTTAAAATAATAAAAGTTTATTTAGTTTCCCTCCTCCTTGAGTTGTTTTCCTCATATTTGGGGGTCGTGACCACCTCCATTTATGACCTTCCTTGCGATGTTACGCCACTTTATCCTGTTAACGGCTGGTGGCTTAGTATACTGTAAATTATAAGTTGCGTACATTTACGAATGAATGAATGAATGAAATATCTTCTTGTACACCAAAAAGAAGAACAAACAAAGAGAAAATACCTTAAACACTCCAATGTAGCGCGCTTATTACGCTAATGAGTGATTCTTTCACTGTCATCAATTATATTTAAGGAAAAGTGTATATATTGGAGTAGGCTTCGGGTCGAACGTACGCCAAAATAAAGAACCAATCTGACTGAAATAAATAAAAATTTACTATATAATATAATTATCTAAATACATAAACAAATTCCATATATACATTATACATACATAAAATTTATAAATATATATTTTTGTAATACAGAGTATAGTAAATAAATTACTGAAAATAATTGATGTTCACTAATTCATTTTCAGGACAGAATTAGGCTAATAAAACTTACCGTCGTTGAAAGTTACAGTGATTTGCACACCGAATTTATAAAATCCGCCGAGCCGTTGACAGAGAAAATTAAAAGCTAATAATAGAAGGAATTTTTAAAGGTTGTCCTCTGAAAATATAGCATTATCAGATAAGTATGGTCTTTTAGAAATTGTAGCTAATTAAGGACTTTACATTACAAAAATAGTATTCCGCGAAGGCGAATCGAAGGCCACTTGAGTTTACGCAAACTAAATATGCATATTTGCGAAGACCAATTATGAACCTTAAACAAATGTTCTGGATGCATCAATTTATCAGCAACTCTTCACTCAAATTAAGAGAACAAGTGTCAGCGTAATCGAGAATTGGTAAAAGCAGAGATTGTGCAAGCACAATTTTGGTAATAAAGGAAAAAATTGCGTTCTACGCAGAGACCCTATAATGCATAAACCTTCCTACTAACTTCACTGACCGTGGGGCCCATGTAAAATATTGTCAAAAGTGACTCCTAACTTTCTCTCCGAGTCAAAATGGCACACGCGTTCCATAAAATACTACATCAGGAATATTAACCCAGTCAATGCGTGCAACCAAATTTTGACTGTCTATAATTATAGCTTGTGTTTTAGATGGGTTCACTTTTACCATACCTACCCACTGCACAACAGAATCTAAATCTTTGTTTAGTAATTCGATCGCACTAGGCAAATCACATAGTTTGGACTGAACATAAATTTGGTGATCATCTGCATACAGGTGACAGAGAGAAGTTAGCTGATGTGTAATAGAACAATGAAAATAGAAAAAAGAAGAAGACAATTTACCTTGTGGTACACCGGCAGTTAACGCGCACCAATTGGACACGTTGTCATCAACCCGCACACGTTGTCGGCGACCAAACAAGTAACTGTGAAACCAGTCAATCACTTCAGGAGATATGTTGAGAGAACCTAGTTTAGCTAGTAATAAGTCGAAATCAACGTCATTAAAAGCATTACTGAAATCTAGCAAGGCCAACACTGTAACACACTGGTTATCCATGCCGTGACGAATATCCTCGGTAATTTTAACTAATGCGGTAGTATATATATAGCGGTGCGGTATATATCTTCTCCTATAAGAAGTCCTTCAAAGATCCAGCACTCCAATAGCGCGCTTAGTACGATAATGTGCTGATTCTTTCACTGTGATAAAATAACGGTGAGAGGACGTAACATAACGCACTCTTCGAGGCACAGAACATGGCCAAGTTCCTACTGCGGGCCGAGAATTTTTATTGGACATCTCATATCATATCAACAGAAAAAAAGGCCAGTATTATTATAGTCAGGTAATATTTATAAGTATATATTTTTGTATACGAGTATATTAAATAACTTACCTGTCTCATTGATATTTACTAATTCATTTTCAGTACTTAATTAAATCTAATAAAACTTACGTATTGAATTACAACGAATTTGAATACCAAATTTATAAAATCCGCCGCGTTGCAGCGAAAATCAAAAGCTATAATATTATGCATCAAAAAGGTAAAATATATCATTATCAGATAATTATGGCCATTTATAAAATGTACTAATTAATGACTTTCATTCCAATATAGTGTGAGAGCTCGATTTCAAATAAATATACCATTATTCTTAAAGAAAGGATCATCATTATTAGCCTATTTAAATGATCGAGAAAATATGGAGTATAAACCCACCGCGCTGTCACAATGGGGAATGGTTTAGGGTTATAATGCTTGACTCTTGTAACGATTACGTGATGCAAATGATATTGAGCGGGACAGACGGCTTAGCGTGCTCTCCGTAGCACGGGGGTGGAGTAAACTTACAATATTAACTTTCCGACTACGGGCAATAAAATATTAAATGTCTGTTAAATGTTGTAGGTGTATACTTACCAATACCTACCTACCTACCTAAATACTTACTACTAAATAGCTCCACACACGTTCCGCGACGTCACGCGCCGTTTCGCCTGCCCGTCGTGACGATATAGGACAAAAGAATACAGGACGGGGAAAGAGATAAAGAAAACACAAGAAGACAATTTATTTTTGGTACTTACCTGTGTACCCACACACATATGCCTACTTAGCTACCTAGCAACACCGATGCCTACGTGACGTTTGATGTGATTCATAAGCAAAATATTACTATATAATCATGGCACCGGATGGTTACATTTTCACAGCATATATTACTATATAATCATCGCACGGGATGGTTGAATTTTACAGCATTTTACTATATAACGATGGCACGGCATGGTCACATTAGCAAGAGAAAGCTGGCTATCACGGGCACAACGCACACGCACAGACGGCCCCGGTGTTCCACAGATGTCGGCCGTAGATTCTCGAAGCACCTGCAGAAGGAAGGCGCGCGCCGAATATAATTCCTATATAAATAATTCCTTTGTCCTATATTGTCACGACGAGCAGGCAAAACGGCGCGTGACGTCGCGGAACGTGTGTGGAGCTATTTAGTCGTAAGTATTTAGGTAGGTAGGTAATGGTAAGTATATACCTACAATGTTTATAAATAATGGTGTCGTCATGTTAAGTACTGTTCATACTGGTTATAATGTTATTGTGTTTTTAGTCAAGATACACTTATAGTATTTCTGTAAGTAGTTTATTTCTCTTTACGTAAGTTTATGAGAATTCGCAGAAAAAACAAATCTCAGTAGCAAGAGTAAATCAAGAACAAGATGATATCAAAGCGTTGAACGTTGGAGCTTCAAGTTCCTAGAATGACGCCCCTAAACTGAGAAGCGCCGTTTTGGTTGAGCTGCCATTATGTAGAACATCATGTCAAAGGAGTTACAGGAAGCCGCAATTGGCTCAAGATCACGGTGTTTAATGTGCTTACAGGAGGCTTATGCCCAGCAGTAGATTTTCACCAACTGATTATTATGGTAAATGGATCAAATAGGTATGTCAATCTTAAACCATTAACATTTACCTAACCGTTACGAAAGAGGTGAACCGCCGAATCCAACAGGAAGCCGCAATCGGCTCAAGATCACGGTGCTTAATGTGCTTACAGGAGGCCTAAGCCCAGCAGTAGATGTTCACCAACTGATTATTATGGTAAAGGAATCAAATAGGTATGTCAATCTGTCAAACCATTAACATTTACTAAACCGTAACGATTCATATAGCAATATTATTTAACACCAATCTTTACTTGTTAACTATTGGTATATTTTTAATTACCACGAGCTCTTGTTCTAATAGTTGCGGGTGGTATTGCTTTGACAGATTCTATATTATTATGAAATTAGGTGCTCAATTACGAAATGCGAATAATATATGAATTTAATTAGCTTTATTTATATTTGCTTTGTAATCAGAGTGGTTGTTAAGAGCATTAAATTCAACGTGCTCGCGGCGTATGAACATTTTAGCTTTAGCGAAATTAGTTATAGTTAAACTTGCACTAGAAATGTACGTGGACTAATTTATGTTTAGAGTAATTATGTATTTGAAAATTCAAGGCACTACGAGTATCTAAAACAACAGACGAAAGTCACATTGATTTATTTATTTATTTTGTAGTACTACTACTACAAAATAAATCAATGCTATTCTTGTAATTAGAACCGGTTTAGACTGTCTGACATTACTTCAAGCCGCATGTGTCTGTAATATACCGACAACCATGTTCTTCAGACACAGGAATGCTGATTAGCGGTAGAAATATGCCATATTTCCTTAGACGATTTCTGTCACAAAAAGCTCATATTAACTTTATCGGCCCATTAACGACATACGGGGCCTCCCTTATACCACGTCGTAGGTTAAGATGACAATGTTTTATTTTGTAACTATATCTCATATCAGAACAGGGTAAATGCTTCGAAAAATTTTAATAGTATATTATAGATTTGAACAAAAGTCATTTAAGTATGGTGAAAATAAAAGAAAATCCGATAAAGATATACGAAGTTATAGGCACTTAAATGTTAGAGTAGGTGTCTTATTCTTTTTGTCGTAAAAGGAATATTTGTCCTCAGCTATACTATAACGCACTTAAGTATGACGTCACGCCATTGTAAGGTCATCTTTGTCCAACTATTAATATTTAAAGTTTTATAACTTTTAAAATTGTATAAAAAATATCCAATCTGCCTGCTGCGGGGCCCGGGGGTCCAAGCAACCGGTGGTCAGGGCTGAGTGAGGAACCTCCTCACAATACGCGCCGTTTCAAGAATAACCGCCTTCTGTATCCGACCCTTGATCCAACAACTAAGCGAAAGCCTAACTTTTTATTATTATGTCAATTTAATTAGATTTTTCATAATTTTATTTGTTATTAAATCAAGTTGTAGAAATGCATTTAAAACACCAGTTATCAGTCATCTTCTCAATTGCTAATGGCAATGACTACTACCGCCGGCTTACTGTGCTCTTCAAGGTGCACTTCACTACGTACTTTCTAAGCCCGACCTAAGAATCATTTCCCTATACTTCCCATTATCAATCTATTACCGGCCCACTACATGGCCAGGCCTCCCTCCTTATAGAAGAGGGAATAGTCCCTCCTTATAGGCTAACCTCTAAGTTCTACGGCTTACTTTACTAATTAGTAACGCTAGCCATAGAACTTGATAATTGTTTGATTCAACTCCAGTTCAATTTCGAACTAATATTAATACGACCCATTTGTTTGTATCAAGTCAAGCATCAAGGGCCAATTAATCAACGCCTTTAGTACGAAACGATACAACACGCAAGCGTTGGATGTTATCGAGTAGCCAAACTTGCCATCACTGCATACTTCCCTGATGTGTTGGGACTCTCACAGCTTACTCTTGTGTCATTTTTAGCCCATTGGAAAATGAAATGACTAGATATTAAGGTACCAATTCAAATATCTGACCGAGGCCGACTTGTTGTAATGCTTTTCTTTTTTTTTTTTTATCCACTACAAGTCGGCCCTTGACTGCTATCACACTTGATGTTAAGTGATGATGCAGTCTAAGATGGAAGCCGGCTAACTTGTTAGGAGTGGGACGAAAATCCACACCCCTATCGGTTTCTACACGACATCGTACCGGAACGCTAAATCGCTTGGCGGTACGTCTTTGTCGGCAGGGTGGTAACTAGCCACGGCGAAAGCCTCCCACCAGCCAGACCAAGACAAATTAAGAAAAATCTCAATCTGCCCCGCCGGGAATCGAACCCAGGACCTCAAACAAGGTCGTCAAACAAGGTTTCCGAGACAAGTAAATTTCTAAGGAAAAAGCTCAAAGCTTTTGACGGCCTCTGTGCTGCAGTGAATTTATGAGACGGAGAACCCAGGACGGTTCAATTCCCGGCGAGGCTGATTAAAACTTACTAATTCGTCTGGTTGGTGAAGACTTGGCTACTAAACACCCTACCGACAAAGACGTACCACGATGTTGTGTAGAAAACGAAAGAGGTGTGGGTGTTGATTTCATACTACTTCAGTCAGCCCGTTTCCATCTTAGATTGCATAATTTGGTGTGATTGCTGTCAAGTGCTAACTTGTAATTAAAATAAAAAGATAAAAAAAATATTTGCAGCCGCTCTCGACTCGAACTAAAGACCGCAAGATTCGATGCTAATATATATAGGTTAAGCATTGAATCAATGATACTTAACATTATTATTATCAGCCTATTGCCGACCCACTGCAGGGTCAGGTCTCCCTCCTTATAGGAGAGGGGAAATGGAGCGTACACCCACCACGCTGCTCCAATGCGGGTTGGCGGGCTTAGGGTGATAATGTTTCATTTATTAACGATCACTATCAGATGTTGATGATAGTGACCGGGACCGACAGCTTAACGTGCTCTCCGAGGCACGGGGGTGTAACACCACCAACTTCCAAACTCCGGGCTTGGAATGTACTGAACATTTCATAGAAGAGTGAAACAGCTCAGAATTATTCCATGACCCGACCCAGGGATCGAACCCAGGATCTCGTGATCGAAACCACATAGGCTAAGCACTAGACCATCGAGGCAGGCTAACTACTTAACATACATATCTATAATGTAAAAAATATTAAAACTAACGACTGAAAGGTGGCTTCTAAGGTTCGTCCTACATATATTAATAGAGCAAATAAAACCTTGTAAAAATATTTTCTAACAAAAAATATCAACACCAGCGAGATGTCCGATTTCATACTAAGGGTATCGGACTGTAATGTATGGCGTTGAATACATTTCCTTGCCCGCGGTCCAATAGAGGCCATCGATCTTCATTGAACATTTATACTATAGCTACTTGTTATATGTGCGACACGTTAAAAGGACCATTTTGTGATGTTCAAATAATAGGTTGTGCAAATATTCTAACAAAACTATGTACGCCTGAGAGATTTCCAATTACTGGAAATGGAACGTAATGTATGGTGGCGCTGAATATATTTCCTTGAGATCTTCATTGAATATGAATATTATAAATACTAGTATAGGCGCGACACGATAATAGAGCTATTTTATGACGATCAGATGTATATCTAAGTGAATTTATTTATTTTATTTAACTATATTACAGACACATTTCATAGACCGTGTCTTAAAGGTATGGGCTTTAGTACATTTCTTCATAAAATTAAAATAATACAAGCAAGTGTGCGAATTGTGCTAAAAATATACCTACACGATTATTTGCACTCAAATATTATATAGTTAATCACCTGAGAACGTCATATATCCAGCTATAAGGGCCTTTTTTGTGTCGCAAATATAGTTCCAGGTATTTCAGTAGTAGCCGTTTCCTTAATGTTTGTAAGGAAATAGAACTTGCAGTGACGTTTGAAACATGTGCCCCGGCGTTGTTGTGGCCTATTTTAGCAGCATACATTCTCGTCTACATAAAAGTATTTCCTGCTAAATCGACTTAATAATAAAACACACACACAAACACACGCAGAAATGCTGCTTGCTGATTGAAATAGGTGTGGTAGTACTTCTGAACTAGCTTTTTTTTTATCGACTACACGTTGGCCCTTGACTGCTATCACACCTGATGTTAAGTTGAGATGCAGTCTGAGACGGAAGCGGGCTAACTTGTTAGGAGTGGGACCAAATCCACACCCCTTCCGGTTTCTACACGACATCGTACCGGAACGCTAAATTGCTTGGCGATACGTCTTTGTCGGTAGGGTGGTAACTAGTCACGGCGAAAGCCTCCCACTAGCCAGACCAAGACAAATTAAGAAAAATCTCAATTTGCCCCGCTGGGAATCGAACCCGCGCATACCACTGCGCCACGGAGGTCGTCAAAAGCTCTATTTCGCTGAAACGGGCCCATCACTACTAAAACAATTTAAATTAAATTTGATACAGATATAGAGTAAAGCATAAGAAAGGACATACTACTATATGCTGCTATATTTTTGAACTATCACAAAACAAAATATCGCGCAGATGAAGTCGTGGGCGTCCGCTAGTAGTATCGTGAAATTAGTGTGAAGTATGATAACGACAGTTACGCTCAAAATGTTAATGATTGTCTTTGTGAAATTAATAACGGCCTCATTTTAAACGGGACGCCATGAAATGAATACCTCAATTGCAAAGTCTTTAAACGATAATAACTCTTGATAGTTAACGGGTAATTTGAACAGAAAATGGAACGACAATTGACGCGGTAATAATTTAAATTGAGAATTTCAATTAAGAGGTTTTTTCTTTTTTCATTAATAATTGAAATAAAGTTTTATCTCCCTTCTTCGAGTCACTGAGTTCATTCGCGACAAAGTACTTAAATAACAATGTCATTGTCAAAATTGCTTATAAAGTCTTTAATGGATATACCTTCGTCATTTATAAAAACTGAAAGCTTGTTAGCGCATAAATAAGTACGAGATACAACTATGGAGTTGGATGGTGGTGGTTTCTTGAGGTAGCAGACTACTAAAGCTCTCAGCTGTTCAAGGTAAAAGATACCACAGGGTCTATAGTCTACACTCTCAGTTTTTTGAGGTAGCAGACTACTGCTCTCAGCTGTTCAAGGTAAAAGATACCACAGGGTCTATAGTCTACACTCTCAGTTTTTTGAGGTAGCAGACTACTACTCTGAGCTGTTCAAGGTAAAAGATACCACAGGATCTAGAGTCTAAACTCTCAGTTTTTTGAGGTAGCAGACTACTACTCTCAGCTGTTCAAGGTAAAAGATACCACAGGATCTAGAGTCTACACTCTCAGTTTTTTGAGGTAGCAGACTACTACTCTCAGTTGTTTAAGGTAAAAGATACCACAGGGTCTTTAGTCTACACTCTCAGTTTTTTGAGGTAGCAGACTACTACTCTCAGCTGTTCAAGGTAAAAGATATCACAGGGTCTATAGTCTAGCTCTCAGTTTTTGAGGTAGCAGACTACTACTCTCAGCTGTTCAAGGTAAAAGATACCACAGGGTCTATAGTTTAGACTCTCAGTTTTTTGAGGTAGCAGACTACTACTCTCAGCTGTTCAAGGTAAAAGATACCACAGGGTCTAGAGTCTACACTCTTAGTTTTTTGAGGTATCAGACTACTAAAGCTCTCAGCTGTTCAAGGTAAAAGATACCACAGGGTCTAGAGTCTAGACTCTCAGTTTTTTGAGGTAGCAGACTACTAAAGCTCTTAGCTGTTCAAGGTAAAAGATACCACAGGGTCTAGAGTCTAGACTCTCAGTTTTTTGAGGTAGCAGACTACTAAAGCTCTTAACTATTCAAGGTAAAAGATACCACAGGGTCTAGAGTCTAGACTCTCAGTTTTTTGAGGTAGCAGACTACTAAAGCTCTTAGCTATTCAAGGTAAAAGATACCACAGGATCTAGAGTCTAGTTTCGTCAGTTTTTTGAGGTAGCAGACTACTAAAGCTCTTAGCTGTTCAAGGTAAAAGATACCACAGGATCTAGAGTCTAGATTCTCAATCGTCCAAGTCCAAAGCGGTTTTTATGTTTGAACTAATATTTATAATTGTAATGGAAAAAATATTAACATATTTTCATGTTGTCATAAGACAACCTTAATACCAGTAGTGACTTACCAAAAATAAGCTTTTTAATCAATGCCACATGCGTTTGAGAGTTATGACACTACTAACGTACACGTGCTTTACACGTGGTAAATTTATAACAGCTTTATTGGGAGTTACAAAAATTACGTATTTCCATTTATCTCAGCGACACCTATTAAACCCTTTAAAACGTTTTAATAAAAAAAGTTTCACCCCAATAACCTATTCAGCCTCCATCTGACAAAGGATCAAGCGCTTTAAGCTGGCGAGTGACGAGACAGCTCGTCAGGAGAATCTGGCCATACGTAAAATCGTTCATCCCCATTAAGCTTGGCTTAGTGCCTCTTTAATACTAGAGCGATAGTGTTGGCAAACATATTGACTTTTGCAGCAAATGTCTGCTCCATAATCTATAGTTATTTATTGAAATTTTCTCTATTAGAATTGTTATAAATTAAGGTAACTGTTTAATTACTACAAATTATCCACAAATTGGGGAACCATTGAATAAATGTTCGTTGAAAGACAATAGATTATCTATCTACTTTTATCTAGAGTAATTAATTCAAAATTATTAATTCCTAGTGAGATTAATGTAAAAATTAAAAAGGACTAATGACCGCCTGGGAACACCGCGTGATGTTGGATTTTTAAATTTTTATTTAATTTTTTAAAGTTTTTTATCAACTTATGCAATTATAATTATATTTATAAAAAAAAATAAATAAATAAAAAATAAAAATTAAAAAAAGCCAACATCAGGCGGTGTTCCCAGGCGGTCACCCATCCAAACCGGTGTATTCAACATGGTATGTATGTTGGCGCCCAAAGACGCGAATAAGACAATCTAAAAAAACGAAAAAGGGTCGGTGTTAGGTTTTTTCGTTACGGATTCGGTCTCCACGCTCAAGGCCCGCGATAGAAGCTATGCAATAGCTTAATAAAAAATAATAAATTACCGTTGTTCGATGTGGCTAGCAACCTTGTGCCAAAAAATTAACTATCTCATATATAATTAGCTATCTATTAAAAATATCCAAATGTGTTTGATAACTATGCTACAGACGGACACGCAAGATAATTATTATATTACAAAACCCCTCTTTGCTTCAATTAAAAAAAATATTTTACATAACAAAAACACCTATAAAACCCATCAAAACATTGAAATAAAATTTTATCACAATAACCTATTCAGCCTCCATCTGACAAAGGATCAAGCGCTTAAAGCCGGCGAGTGACGAGACAGCTTGTCCGTAGAATCTGGTCATACATAAAATCGTTCATCCCCATTAAGCTTGGCTAAGTATCTCTGTAATACTAGAGCGATAGTGTTGGCAAACATATTGACTTTTGCAGCAAATGTCTGCTCCATAATCTATAGTTATTTATTGAAATTTTCTCTATTAAAATTGATATAAATTAAGGTAACTGTTTAATTACTACAAATCATCCACGAATTGGGGGACCATTGAATAAATGTTCGTTAAAAGACAATAGATTATTTATCTACTCGTATCTAGAGTAATTAATTAAAAATTAATAATTCCGGTTGAGATTAACATAAAAATTAAATAGGTAATACATTACCGATGTTCGATGGGGCTAGCAACCTTGTGCCAAAAAATTAGCTATCTCATATATAAATAGCTATCTATTAAAAATATCCAAACGTGTTTGATAACTATGCTACAGACGGACACGCAAGATAATTAATATATTATAAAACCCCTCTTTGCTTCAATTAAATAAATATTTACCGTTTTACATAACAAAAACACCTGTAAAACCCATCAAAATATTGAAATAAAAAGTTTTATCACAATAACCTATTCAGCCTCCATCTGACAAAGGATCAAGCGCTTAAAGCCGGCGAGTGACGAGACAGCTTGTCCGTAGAATCTGGCCATACATAAAATCGTTCATCCCCATTAAGCTTGGCTAAGTATCTCTTTAATACTAGAGCGATAGTGTTGGCAACCATATTGACTTTTGCAGCAACTGTCTGTCCCCATAATCTATGGTTATTTATTGAAATTTACTCTCAATATAAGCTGTTGAAAATTTGGGGCACTGTGTTTTACGGGTCACTGTGTATTGTGAACAAAATTGCGTTACATAAAAACTAGAGTACTTCGAGGAATATTTTATTTGAATGGCGCTGGAAATTAATTATATATAAGTATATGTAATTCCCTTTTAGTACTCACCTGCCGAAGTATTAATTAGGTTACACATTTTGTTGTACTCGTAGATACTTACCTTTTTTATGCAAAATATTGGGTTTATATTTCTTTCAAGAAATTCAAGACAGGAGTCTATAAATGAAAAGTCTGTTTTTGATTCCCGTTCATTAAAAGTGTTGAATTCTTGAGTTAAAAATTAATTATCAATCTAGGTAATGGGTATAAGCAAATCTATTTCTTCTATGACCACTAAATAATCACAAAAATGATGAATAAGGAATTTTAAGTATTCCTGTTGTTGTTATGTTATTTTATATTTTAAAAACATTATTAAAACTTCTACTTTAAAAGAATAATGATAGTAAAAAAAAGAAACGAAGCTCGTGCTCTTTTTGAAGATATTTTAAAAGGGTTATCTCAATAGTCTACGGCTGACGAAAGAGCTAGCAGCTACCTTACACAACACATTAGTTTTGCCATTCCAATAGAAAATGCTGTCAGTATCTCAGGCACTCTGCCTCGCTGCAGTGGAGTCAAGGAGGTTTTAGGTTTTATTAAATAATTAATTTTTTTTATATATATTAAAAATTTCGATTGATATTTCATTTAATGCGCCTAATTGCCTCAACTGGTGACCGAAGGGCTGGCTCATTTTTTTCGCAAAGGATTAGCCTGGCTATCCAACGCGGAAATGCAGCCAGTATTCTTGCCACCATTCCACGTGGGCATGATTTGTATAGTTATTAGGATAGGTTAGCTTAAGTTCCTTATTGTATTCTTTCTCAATAAAAAAAAAAAAATTAATTTATTATGTTTAAAAAATTTTATCATATGAGAATAAAATAAATAAATTTATACAAAAACGTCTCATTACTATAGCTCACTACACCTATAGTAGCTTGGTTGGTTATACAAAATCTCTTCTATAGAAGACGAATGTGAAATGGACCGTAGAAATTAGGCTTCTAATGATAATGATGACGAGTACCAATAGTCTCATGGTATAATTAACTACCCAGTGAGGCAGTGAGTGATTAACTTGTGATAAAAAAAGTCCTATGGTGTAAGTAGTGATCAAGTTACATCGTTCCCTCAGAGGCCCAGAATCGCCTGTATCAGCTGCTCGCTAGTTATCATTAAAGACATTCCGATGAAGCCATTCGAAGGCGGTCGATCCATTTGAGTGTTCATTTTTCGTCGTCGAATAGAGCCATTAACTCTCGGAATGGAGGAGTGCCGATTACCGTCGACGTTAATGACGAGAGAGTAGGTATACCTAGCTACTGTACGGTTAAGTATGACAATATGTTGTAAAACTGGGTCACTTGGTAAGTGCGGTAGTTAAGTTTGAAAGTGTGGCAAAATCATTTTTCTATAATACGATTGTAACGGACTTTACACACGTTTCTGTCATCATTGTCAGCTGATGAACGTCCGCTGCTGAAAATAGGTTCCCTTTAACGACTTCAACAATCCTGAGCCGGGTGTCTGCAATCCGTTGTATGGTGTCGGATCATCTTGTAGTGCTCGACCAACATTGTGATTTCCGGTGTAGCCAGCCTACAACGGAAAGCACAATGTTGGTCGTTTAAGCACTTTGGAATCCAAATGCGAATCAAGTCATGAAACTATACTCGCAAGTCCAGCCCTATTTAAGCTTGAATTAAATTTTAGTTCGAAATACAACTCTTTGTGATAAAGTAAAGAAAAATGTGTCTAGTGTTTTTATTTGATATAAAATGATTTTAGAATGGTAGCTTGGAAAAGGTACAGGCATAATATTTTATCCAGTAACCAGTTCCTACGATGGAAAATCTAATCGTAAGGCGGTACGTCTTACCATAAATTATAGTTGAACATGCTCTTCTAGACTGAATTTCTCAATCGTAGCATACAACGAAGCCATATTGCGTATTAAATTAATTACTGGTACTGATGAAAAGCTTTTATTTGACGAAAGTTGTTAGATTTGATCTTACGAGTTATAATAAAGTAAGGATTTATTTAATTTTCGTCCAAGCTACGTGACTGGCCGCAGGCTGGGTTTTCAACCCCATTAACCTTGTCCCGCTATGATTTAGAGGCGGAATGCGTATTTCCCCATGTTTCTGCCCTCCTACCTTTTGCGGTGAGCAGATTTTTCGTTTTATTTAATACAGAGTTGCTTAAATTTGTGATAATTTGACAGAATGCTATTAGGAGATAATTGTTTCAATTTAGGCTATACGCACTGATGTAGTGCTATGTGTCTAAGCTCGATATCTCCTCGCCCATGTGGAGGTGATCTGGTCCTGTGATGGATCTTTTAAAATAGCTCATATTTATAACGTCTCAGTTGATGTACGGCTCTCTGTACACTCCTTACAATACATCAGTCCTGAGTTGCATACACACAATAAGTATGGCTTTTAATTGACATAATAAGGGATAAGACGACGTTATGATTTTCAATGCAGAATACATATTGGCACGTTCTGAATATAAAGTTCGTTGATATATTGATACTTAAAAATCAGTGCAACATTGTCATGTGCCATTTTAAATTTAATAAAATAGATATTTGTTTAATGTAACAAAATTTACAACATTGCAAATAATGTTAGGTTAGTTTAATGTTAGGTCGACTCTATTGTCGTAAAAATAATTATATTATTAATCGACCTCGTAAAGCTCTATGGCACTTGATCCGAGAAAAAATCATACATTAAATTAAAATGTCTAGAGTGTAGTTTTCTATACCTCCATGTAAATTAAGCACATCACTAAAGAGGTCGTCAAAACATTTATCCTTTCCGAAACCAACGCCCAACGCACTCAAGTAAGATAAAAGTTAATGTACCAACTCACAGAGATGAGGCCCGTGGGAGCGCATATCTCTTGTTATATACCACCATTGCAAGGTATTTTAATGTTTTATATTCGGTTTTTGTTACGAACATTTTTTGTATTGTTTTTTATTAAACAGTTGTCAAAGCTAGCTACTTCGTCGTTGTTTATATTGGTTTTCTTTTGTGAACCTTTTCCTTTACCCCGATAATACATAACGTAATTATAGGTTGAACTCTTGTCAGTAATCATCAATATGCTTATTACTATTACATCCGGATCTAAAGATTTGATCTGAAGATTAGATCCATACTGGATCTAATCTTCAGATCATCAAATATATCCAACAAGTAAAGAAGTCTAATGCAGTAACAGACTTGGATTTTAATTATGTAACAAGTATTACTATTCTACTTAGTAAATTACTAAGACATTAAAAAATCCGTCGGATATTTAAAAAGTTTATTGAGTATGATGATGGTGATGATGATGATTGTGAACAAGATGAAGACAATAATGATTGTGTTGCGGACACAAGCTACGAACCTTGCGCTAATTACTAAGTCATTAAAAATCTGTCGGATATTTAAAAAGTTTATTGAGTATGATAATGATGATAATAATGATTGGAAACCTCCATTGACATCCAAAGTAAAAAATCAGGTTAAAAGTCATAAACTTTTGCATAAAATGTCAAACTTTGACCTTACTCCAAAATAAAACATACGTACCACATTAAATTGTAAATTGTTAACCATTTGTTACTTTGTTACAAGTTAGGACCGTAGATTACTAAGTGCCCGCTGAAAATGAGACTCACATCACTTTGCCTAATGTGTCATAAGCGGGTACGGTCAGCAGATCAATTATAAGAAACGAAATTCTTGAGCAGTATTTTACTCTTCCTCGTAATAGTTGGCTGTACTGGTTTTTTTTCGCGTATGACTGAAAACAGTTAATGACAAGACTGTAAGACTAACAAACACTGTGGCATTTTTATGATTGTTTGGAACTACTCATGATTCGTGCCCATATATATTTTTTTAATGACTACAAGTTGGCTCTTGACTGCTAGCACACCTGATGTTAAGTGATGATGCAATCTAAGATGGAAGCGGGCTAACTTGTTAGAAGTAGGATGAAAATCCACACGACATCGTACCGGAACGCTAAATCGCTTGGCGGCACATCTTTGTCGGTAGGGTAGGGCGAAAGCCTTCACCAGATAGACCAAGACAAATTAAGAAAAATCTCAATTAGCCCCGCCGGGAATCGAACCCAGGACCTCCGTCTTATAAATCCACCGCGAATACCACTGCGCCACGGAGATCATCAAAAAGTAACCATTTCAAGGTTGCTTGGAAGAAATTGTTGGTAAACGATAAGGCTGCCTTTTGTATTCTGGTCTGATTTATATACGAGTTATGTTTCGGTTGTTCTTGTTTTTACCCGACTGCGTCTGAAGGGGGTTTATGTTTTTATTATTGTAGTGTACAAATAAAGTGATAATAATAAATAAAAATAAAATAAAAGTTATTTACTTACAACATAATATTTTAGTTGCTGACCGTACCAACGTCGTGGAAGACATTAAACTTGCATCTGTTTGTGCCATAGGCTCGAGAGGGAAAACTTTGTTCTTGTATCGCACAAAGTATACTAATATTGAAGTAGCATTGTTGTACATTATGCAAATGCGGATGGAACAAAGTTATTTAGACGTGGTATTTTATAATAACCGCTAACCCGCATTGAAGCAGGTTTACGTTCCCAATTTCCTAACGGAAAACTTATCGTCCTAAGCCCGTTAACCAGCAATGGAACTCCGTGTTGGGCCCTAACTCCAAATTCCCTACGCTATAAGGAGGGAGGAGTGTTGGCTCTAAATACTAAACTTTTCTATATTCATACTAATAATATATACATAAATATATGTATACTAGCAGTCGCCCGCGACTTCATCCGCGTGAAAACCTCTTAGGTACCCTTCTAATTTTAAAGACAGACTTTCATACAAAATGTGTGAAAGTCACATATAAAGTGTGCTCATTCCCCGCTCCCCCTCTCAATTTAATTTTTTTATAGCTTCCCGTGAAACAATATCCTCCGTCCCGTCCCGTGTACTAATGGTCTACATTTTTGTTAAACATTGTATGACATTTCAGTAAATTAACATTAAAAATATATATTAAACAAACGAACAAACTCTTCCGTGTACTAAATAGATATTTGAACAAAGATCGAATTGTTATTTCATCATCATATATATAACATAGATCTAAACTCCCCTCCTGCACGCGCACCCCCGCCTTGGTGACGCTCACTTCGCAACGCAGAAATAGTAATATTTTAATTTAGCCATAACTTCAAAACCAAACGTCCAATTTTAATCTTTTAAATACCAAATATTATCTACATAAACTGTACTTAGTGATGTGAATTTATTTTGATAAGGATTAATAGCATGTGTAAAATAAATACGTGTAAATGTAGTCCAAAAAATAATTATAAAGATTTTTAAATAAAAAAATGGTTGTTGTGCCTCACTCGACATAGATAGGTATAGTGTGTTGCGGACTTTTTTTTTGATATTTATAAGATCTCCAGTTAATTAAAACATTTTTTGGTTCTATCTTGTATAGTTTAGGCAGCGTACGCAAAATAAGTTACTTTTCTGGTTGATTTTTACACCTTGTGTCCGAAAAACCCAAATATTTTACAGAACCCTATTTTTTTTCCAAAATAATATTTAGCCTATGTTACTCGTGGATAATGTAGCTTTCGGATGGTGAAAGAATTTTTAAAAACGGTCCAGTAATTTTCGAGCCTATTCATTACAACAAACAAACAAAGTTTTCCTCTTTATAATATTAGTGTAGATATACATACATAACGTATTAAACACACGTAGCTGTACTACGTGTGCGTTTTAAATTTTGCATTCCCGTCTTAAGAAAAAAAAGTTCCCAAGAGATACAAAAACAACTTATACAAGCACGCAAAAACTATTTCTTTGTGACAAATGGTTTATCAGCAAAAGTAGTACGTATTTTTGTATAGAAAGTGTATCGCAGTCATTGGGGCCTATTTTATATATTGAATCACCTAAACTCCATTCCGCCCCTCTTTTCTGTCACTAAAGTCACTGTCAAAGCACATACTTACCGCCATACGAAAACACCATCGTCTCACGAAATGGAATAATACAATTTATATTGTACGAGTTGTTTTTGACGGCAAAATGTACTGCTTGTTTGCTCCTTTGTGCTTTCTTTACAAAGGTTGTGGCCACTGAAATGTCGCAAGGAAAATTCCATTTCTTGCTGTTTCCTTATTTTTAACATTTCTATACCATAAATAGTTTTTAGATATATTGTGGAGGGCAAAATAAATAAAAAAAAAATATTAGTTAAAAAAAGGAACAAGTTTCATTACATCTGCATAACAGGTATAACTTATATTAATCAGATTCCGTAATATTTATGTTCTTTGTGTCGTAGCTTTCGTACCAAATCTTAGCTTTCATTGATTTCAGAAATTTTCTCAACAGTTGTGCTGACTATCAGTCAGAGAATGATTAGAGTTTTTATACATATTATTAAAAAAAAAGACGTGTGGCACTCGGAGACTGCTGCGGTAAAGCTATTGCATAAAAGTTAAGCAACATCGGACGCGGTCAGTACTTGGATGGGTGACCGATTTTTATTATTTTTTTTAATTTGTTTTATTTTTTTTATAAATTTAAATTAAAATAAAAGAAAAAAAATAAAAATTAAAAAAGCCAACATCACGCGGTGTTCCCAGGCGGTCACCCATCCAAGTACTAACCGCGCCCGATGTTGCTTAACTTCGGTGATCGGACGAGAACCGGTGTATTCAACATGGTATGGACGTTGGCGAACATAGATACGAATAAGACAATCTGATTAAAAAGTATCACCGCTGTGCCGGTCGGAGTGGGGGGTGTTAGGTTTTTTCGTTACGGAATTTCTGGATTCGGTCTCCACGCTCAAGGCCCGCGATAGAAGCTATGCAATAGCTTAATAAATTATTATATCTAGTAACTTAAAACGTGGCATGTTTAATAAGTACATTAGTTTCACTGTTTCTTGAAGCCTGGGCTTTGTAGCAATATCCAATTAGTCCGAATTTATTACGACGAAATACTTCGAGAGAAGAGGTAGAGCGCTGCTTTGTCGTTCGCCTAGCGTGCTTTCAAATTATGAAGTAATAAAAAACTACCAAGTAAAGTTAGATATACGTACTTTTGTATCGCACTTTTCGTGGCCGCATGTCAAGAAAATAATGTACCGGCGACGACCCCATTTAATGTGAATTCTTATATTTTATCTCTTTGTTTTCTATATATTAATATAATATTGTTTATTTTATTATTATCTGTGTTTTTGCTGTTTAATTCTCTTTTGTTATCTTAGATCTATTTCAGACGAAGCAAAAATAAAATGAAACCATAAATAGTTGTCTTCATTGTACAAGAAGGCATAGCAGGTATATATTTCTTTTTAAGTAGAAGTTGAAATTACTTAGAATACAATATCAGAGCTTCTTTTATTTTATATACTTTATTGAAGATTATTTCATCGAATTAGTTTTAGTCAGAAGCCAATTAGAAAGTAACTCAGTCATCTGGGCTCCACATGAGATTAAATATACTCTCATGCTAGAGCGAGTACAAAATAAATTTATAAGGTTTTTATATATGAGGCTATATGGGGTGTACCCGTACTATCCGTTGATGTATCCAACATTGTTTGTATTAGGAATGGTCGGGTACACCGAGTTGCGGGTTAGGAGGGATCTGGCACTTGTTTTATACGTATTCAAAGTAATGAGAGGCAAAATATTTAATGCGGATGTATTAAAACAAGTAGGTTTAAGAGTCCCGGACCGTTACGTGTTCCGGAGACGCAAGCCGCAGTTGCTGGCGGTACCGAGCGGACGCACCAACCTGCTGAACAAGGCCCCGTTAACGCCCGCCCTTCGCACTCTCAACTTAGTAGTTGAGAAGATTGATTTATTTTGCTGTACTTTGAGTGAACTCACAAAGGTTGCTCAATGGTGTATGTGTTACGATATTAATAATTGTTAAATTTGTTATGTTTTTTGTAAGTATTTAGTACCTATTATAAGTTTATAAATATGCTACGATAGCGTAATGGGAATATCCTGTAAAGCTAGACGTAAGTTGTTGTAAATAAATAAATAAATAAAAATAAAAAAATTGTAAAAGAACCTTGCATGAATTTTCCATAGTTTGTTTTTTGTCAATGACAGTTTTATAGATTTATAGTGCATACTAGACTCGCGACCGCGATTCGTCTGCGTGGATTTAAAATTAAAATCATCATCATCATCATCATTATCAGCCAATGGACGTCCACTGTTGAACATAGGCCTTTTTTAGGGACTTCCAAACACAACGATCCTGAGCCGCATGTGCCCAGCGGCTCCCTGCGACACGTTTGATGTCGTCAGTCCACCTGGTGGGGGGTCGACCAACACTGCGCTTTCCGGTGCGGGGTCGCCATTCTAGCACCTTCGGCCCCCAACGTCCATCAGCTGTTCGAACCACGTGCCCCGCCCATTGCCACTTCAGTTCTGCGACTCGCTGAGCTATGTCGGTTATTTTGGTTCTTCTGCGGATCTCCTCATTTCTGATTCGATCACGCAGAGATACTCCGAGCATTGCTCTTTCCATCGCCCGCTGAGTGACTCTGAGCCTTCTTATGAAGCCCGCAGTTAGCGACCAAGTCTCGGATCCGTATGTCATCACTGGCAACACGCACTGTTCAAAGACCTTCGTCTTCAGGCACTGAGGAATTTTGGACGAAAAGATGTCACGCAGTTTCCCGAACGCTGCCCAACCGAGTTGGATTCGGCGGTTCACCTCTTTCTCGAAATTGGACCTACCTAACTGGACCATATGCCCTAGGTATATATACTCGTCTACAATTTCGAGTGCAGAATTTTCAACAATAACTGGGTGGAGCGAAACATGAGCATTACACATGATCTTTGTCTTGCTCATGTTCATTTTAAGGCCCACCTGTTGAGAAACTCTGCTGAGGTCATTGAGCATATTATTAAGGTCATCTAGAGATTCTGCCATTATCACTACATCGTCGGCAAACCGCAGTTGAGTGAGGTACTCGCCATTGATGTTGATGCCAAGTCCGTTCCAGTCCAAGAGCTTAAAGACGTCTTCCAAAGCGGCGGTAAATAGCTTCGGGGAGATAACATCTCCCTGTCGCACTCCTCGCTGCAATTGGATTGGCCTCGTAGTCTCATCCTGTATACGGACTGACATGGTGGCGTTTTCGTACAGGCACTGCAACGCTTGGATGTACCGGTAGTCGATTCGGCACCTCTGCAATGACCTTAACACAGCCCAGGTTTCCACCGAATCAAAGGCTTTCTCATAGTCCACAAACGCCAAGCAAAGTGGCCGGTTATACTCTTCGGTCTTTTGTATAACCTGCCGCAGCGTATGGATGTGGTCTATGGTACTAAAGCCTTGTCGGAAACCGGCTTGTTCGGGAGGCTGGAAGTCATCAAACCTACGAGCGAGACGATTCGTGATGACTCTGGAGAACAACTTGTAGACATGACTCAGCAGCGAGATTGGTCTGTAATTCTTCAGCAAGGTATTGTCACCCTTTTTGAAGAACAGAACAACCACGCTCCTGTGCCACGCCTCAGGCGTCTTGCCCTCGTGGATGACGGAATTGAACAATCGCTGAAGGACTTTAAGTATCGGTTTACCACCCGCTTTCAGGAGTTCTGCTGTGATTCCGTCATCACCTGGCGCCTTGTTGTTCTTTAGGTGTTCGAGAGCCATACTAATCTCGTCTAGGCTGACGTCCGGGATATCTTCGGTATAGTGTCGGGTCAATTTGGCTCTGGGGTCTTTGGCCAAATTGTCAACAGGCTTTTGAGTTGAAGTGTATAACTGTCCATAGAACTTCTCGACCTCACCCAAGATCTCGGGCTTAGAAGAAATGAGATTACCGTCATCGGTCTTTAAACGCGTCAACTGACTGCGTCCAATAGACAGTTCTTTCGCGAACACTTTCGAGCCACGGTTGTGTTTTATTGTATCAATGATACGCTCGGTGTTGTAACGGCGCAAGTCACATTTCTGCGACTTAGAGATCTGTCTATTGATACGACGGTAGTTCAGAGCGTCCCCTGAAGACTGTAATCGCATTCCTTGTCTTTCTTCCATAAGCTTGAGTGTTTGGTCAGAGAATTTCTTGTTGGTTTTTGCGCGGTGGGTCTTAAAGAACTTAGACCCAACCGAATGGACAGTTTCCACTAGCCTGTTATTCAGATCGTCCACGTCAACACAATTTGCTAGGCAATCGAAACGGTTCTGAAGTTCCAGTTGAAAGCTTTCGGGGTTTTGGATGTGAGCACGAGTAGGTCGGAGCGTTGACTTCACCAGTCGGTACCGTTCAAGCTGAACATTGATATTCAACATGCCTCTTACCAGTCGGTGATCACTGCCGGTTTTGACCCTATTGATCACAGAGACATCGTTGAATATATGCCGTCTGGTCGACAAGATGAAGTCAATCTCATTTCTCGTGGAACCATCGGGGCTCAACCAGGTCCATTTCCTGTGTGGTGGCTTCTTGAAGAAGGAGTTCATCATAAAGAGGCCCTCCTTCTCCATGAAGTCAGCCAACATTTGGCCCCTGAGGTTCCGTTGCCCATATCCAAATTGCCCCACTCTCAACTCTGAACCAGTTCTCTCGCCCAGCTTTGCATTAAAATCCCCCATGACAACATTGTAGTAGGAGTTCGAAGCATGCAGGGCTTTTGATATATCCTCATACAATACCTCTACCTCCTCGTCTGGTTGTGCCGAGGTCGGTGCGTAAACCTGTATAACCTTCAACGAATACCGTTTGGTAATTCGGAGGACAAGGAACGCTACCCTGCTCGACACACTCTCGACTCGTACAACATTGTTAACGAGGGACTTGTGAACGATGAACCCAACACCACCTTGGGACAGATGTTCGCCCTCCCGGTAGTATAGTAAGTTGCCGGATTTCAGGATTATCGAGTCCTCGCCCTCTCGTCGGACTTCAGACAATCCTATAATGCTCCAGCGCAGCTTACTTAATACTTCTTCCAGTTCGATTAACTTTTCGTCAGTCCTCAAAGTGCGTGCGTTAAATGTCGCCAGGTCCAGTCGTCGGGGTTGGCAGCGGAATCTCTGCCGGAGATTCTTGACACCCCTTGCCCCGCCGTTACCATGACCGCTGCCAGAGCCAGGAATAGCGGAGCTGCCGGGGACTAGGGGCTGTTGCTTTTGACTTTCTCCCATAAAAAGAAATGCCCTATAGTGACCACGCTGGGCAGGCGGGTTGGTCACCGCAGAGCTGGACTATTCGAACCAGTGTCACTGCTGCCTGACACTGGCCTCATTTGTAGTCCAGCCTATTTGGAATGGTTATACCGCCATTCATCGGTCGCCAGAGCCTCGTCGGTCCATCTGCAGGGTGCACCGCGAGCAGGTGAGGTTGACATTTGGGGAGGCCGACTGGAACTATCATCCCCCTTACACCCCCACCCCTTTATTTATAGAAAATTAAAATAATTTTCTATAAATAAAGGAAGTTTCTCTATAATTATGATATTAGGTGTTTGCCAACATACCCGTCCCGTCAAAATCAGATTCAGTCTTTCAGAGATTAGCCAAATTGACCGACAGACAGAATAAAAATTTAATTTTGATGTAAGGTACATCACATTGGCGCAGAGGAAAAGCATTATGACGCGTCATGAGTTTTGCCTACTGCATAATTATCCCTATTTTCCTATTTTTCAGGCACAAACTTGTGCTATAGGTACATACTCGTATATATAGTAGCACCAACATATTTATTATAAATTACATTTCCTGTTTTGAATATTTCGTTACAAATGTATAAAATAAGAATACTTCTAAATTTTGAAATCAATATAAAACTCAACATCCCATAAAATCAGAGCTCCAGATAGTAAGTAAACTGATTAGGAAACTCATTCGTACGAGCGAACGATAGATAACAATGAAACTCGCCTTTGTCTAATCAGACTTAACCCATCTTTACCCAACGTTGCGTAAACGCAACATTTTATATTGGATTTTTTTTTGTTTTAATAACAAGGAAATACATCCACAAAATGTAAGCCAGTTTCAAGAACAAGAACTAAGAGATGAATTAATTTTTTTTAAAATGGTATTTTAAACAGATATACATTTAATTTTTATTTTTCAAAAACTGCTAATTTAGTCACCTAGAGATCGTTATAATCATCCAATCATAAAAAATAAAAAATGAATGAAAACTGAACTTTTTACACTGTATAATGCTTTAGTGATATATTATTTATAATATAAATCACTTACTTGGACCAAATTACTTACACACGTTGTTTATCTTAGTGTTCCAGGAAGCGTTGCGTATACGCAACGTTGGGACAAACCGTAGTAAGTGGTTCTTGTTACACACTTTGCGATTGATGTTAGAAATTTATTATAAACAATCAGTTCTCGCTATTCAAAGAGTAGAAGCTCCTTTATTAGTTTAGTTAGTCGATCATAGAACTTCAAGCTAACAGTGTCTCATAGTATTTACTAAAAAAACGATAAGTAAATGTACAAAAATTAGTAAATTAAAAGTGAAAAGTTGAAACTTTATGTCTTGGAAACAAGCATTGTCTTCTCAAGAAATTTTGAGTATATTAGAAGAGGCAGAGGATTTAGAAATTGTTTCAACTGATATCGCTGGAACGTATGAAATTCACACCGATATACCCGCAGAACCTGAAAACACGCAAGATGAGCCCGGACCTTCAACTTCGAAAAAGCCAAGACTGTCAAAGAAGTCACCAAAATGTGTTCCAGTTTGGAAAAAAGTACGTCCAACCTATACAAATTTTCCAACAAGTGACGAAATAGCAAGGACACAAAATATTGAAGAACGTGTAAGTGGAAAAATACCTTTTGAAGTATTTTCCCTATTTTTTAGCGATGAAGTTTGGAAACAGATTGTAAGTTTTTCGGAAAAGTATGCTCATGACCATAACCGTCATTTATTTACTCTCACGGTGGCAGAACTAAAAAGATTTATTGGTATATTATTAATGTCTGGATATCATTATTTACCTGCTACGAAATTGTACTGGTAATACAAATCTATGGAGACCATTCAAAACCGCGTTACCATCCATTATTCGCTTCGATAATATTGGTGATGTCATAGAGGAGCACGAAAATAAACGTCGAAGAAGATGTCGACAATGTAGAAGTACAACAATTTATGTGTAAAAAATGTCAAGTGCAACTTCATGCTGATTGTTTTAAAATGTTTCACTCGCGCTAATACTCTAGTGTCATTAGACTGTTGGTAAAATTGAAATTCAGTAATCCCAACGTTGCGTAGACGCAACATTTCACGGAATGTAAACTAATTCATCAATATTTTTTTTGTCTTTATTTTATTCTTTTTTGATGTACTTATAAACGTAATAAACAATAAAACCATTAAATATGCATTTATTTCTCACCTTGGGAAGTAATGGGTTAACTCAAACTTAGCAAACTTAACTTACGAACGAGAGGGTTCCAATCAAAATTAATTTTAACTCGATTATACATGTCCTAGTTCGCTAATAATATTAGTAAATTCTCGTTTATTTATCTTTTTAACCGACGAAAAAAAAAAACGGATAAGGTTCTCATTTTTTTTTATGTATGACTACGCATTACTTTTTACAGAGTTGTCCGATTTTGATAATTCTTTTCATCGTTGTCATCATGTATAGGATTATATAGTAATATATATAGGATATATAGTCAACTAATCATATATAGAAGTCGGTGCCAGCCAACTACTTTCTACTTTAAGGACGTTACCTAGAACCCACAACTGCTTTACTACGTAAAATAAATGTTCCTTAAACTTGGCTGGCACCGACTTCATAGATATGCTTAAATAAATTAAAGTAACTAAATGATACAGTTATTTTTTACTTTTTAGTGCGTTTTGAGTCGGTTCTATTTTTTGTTAAAATTTTTTAAATACTTTGAACAATGCCTATAAAGTAATGCACCTACATAACAAAGTGAATAAGTTTTTTGTATAATTATAAAAAAAATTGAAAATACAAAAGAAAATCCTCTTCTGTCTCAAAGATAGGAGACCTTAGTATTCTCTATCAGTAACTGATCCATGAATACAACAATCAAACCAAAGATTTTTTAAGGTATTGCATGTGGTGCTGGTCGAATCTTTTTGCTGTAGGATTATTGACGGAAATGATTATAGGTACAAAAACAGTTGAGTCGCCATTCAACTCGACACAAATTGGTGTACAGAAATTCACAAACTGTTAACTTTTTAAGCGGATAAATAGAAAGTAAAAAACGTGTAACTTTATTTCGTCAGCAATAAACAGATCCACGCCTAAAACACCTCAACTAAACTAAAACAATCCATTACTTCTATTTAAAAACTTGACATAGTACACGATAAAACCCTCGTTTACCTAATTTCCCTAGACTAACTTAGTCCTAATTTAATTAATGTGAGCGTTTATTTTAACTTGTATGGGTTGTATGAAAACGGCTGCGCAAGCAATTTAAAATACATTAAACACAAACTAACACAGTTATAAAAATACTGACATCGCGTTCGCTTTATCCCCGTGAGAAAGTCGTAACGAACACTTATCGTATGTAGCTCATTTTTAGAGTAACGATTACGAGACGACTAAGATTATCTTAATATTTAAAAGGTTAACTGAAGAGTACTATAGTATACATGTATACGTTTTCTTTTATAATACATTTGTATTAAACATAAGAGCTTACTAAAAAAGATATTTGGAAATTAAAATTTATTTAATAATTTTTTTAAGTCGCATGAAGTCGCATGACATCTGCTAGCAGGCCACACCTAGATGTGGCACTGGTCACATTGGATATAGCGGTGAGATCAAAGACAGAAGTATTAATTCCTTAAAAAAAATCTGGTATGTAGGTAATGCTTACAATTTTTTTCTCATAGCGCCTATTTTCATTTCACCTTATTGCTGTCATTTTTAAAAGAATAAATAATAAACTTAATTATAATTACTCATATTAAAAATTGTAAAAAACTATTTTAGTCTAATGAACAAATGATTTGATAATAGGAGATCTTAATAAAAAAACATCTTTAATAAAATTTAAAAGGCATAAAAATCGCAACGACATCGTATCGTTGTCTAAATAATCCTTCAATATAAAACCATTCGAAGTAATGTGACTGGCAGCCACTTATTTTTTTTCATTATAGCCTCTATTGCTACAGAAATAAAGGCGAGTGTTTTTCCTAAATGTACAACATGTGTGTGATATGTGAAAATTAAAACCACGGGGGGTGTAATGTCCGCTTCTCACGCGAAAGGTGAAACGGGGTCGGGGTGAAATTTTTAATTTGACTTGTTAGGATCATCGCACACTAGTATACTTGTTTGGTAAATGTAGCAATATTTGTATTTTTAAGCTATTGCATATTTTGCATCGCGGGCCTTGAGCGTGGAGACCGAATCCAGAAATTCCGTAACGAAAAAACCTAACACCCCCTGAATATCAAAAACATAATATCAAAAGCACAACGGCAACGATTTCATCGGGGAACGTGGCCTAGCGGTATGGAACGTTAAACGCTTTTTAGTTTTTCCATCTATCGATAAATACCAGAACTTTTTATGACTTTTTGAAATATTACGCTTGTAAAAAAAAAATTAATGACTTTTTGAAATACCACGCTTAAAAAAATTGAAAAATTGCGGTACCGACGGGATTCAAACCCGCGTCTCTCTGGCAATTCGGGAACTTAGAACGCCTTACCGCTAGGCCACGGTCCCGATGACGTCGGTAGGTAAATATAAGTTGATAAAAAATGCAATGCAATAGCTTTACCGCGGCAGTCTCCGAGTGCCACACGTCTTTTTATTATATTTTTTGTTGACTACTGTGATGCAGTTGTTTAAACCTTTGCTAACATTCTCCTTGTGCATAATAGAGGTTCTAGGTTCAAATACGAGCTCGGGTTACTTGAGGTGTCTTTATTTTGTAAATTGGTTCAAATCTCGTCAAGGCAAGATTCGATAGTGTTTAGTTACCTACTATTTTATATTGGTTTTGTTAGTATACAATTAAGAAACTGAAGTCCATCCAAATAGCCGCGATAACAATATTTTAGACAGCAATACTTATTCCTTACCTTAATTACCGTACTCCCCTAATCAATTTTTACACATTATCGTACTGGAACGCTAAATCACCTATAGTAATGCCGCGTTGCAAATCTCCCTTTGTCGAAAATACTGTAAATCGACGTATAGATTGATGTATTTTAAATTTTTATGATCTATGTAGTGCGCTGCAACCTTTACTCTTTATGGTGATTTTATAGCTTTTTAGTAAACACGTCGAAATTTATGATGTCAGGGTTACAGGAGGAATTTTAATCACCTGTTGTAGTGTATATTTTGGTAATAAAATTGTATTGAACGTTTTTGTAATATACTACGTAGGGGCTGAAATTAGTCACATTTTAAATAATGGCCGCATTATAAAATAACAAGCCTTCCGACTTTTTTCATTCTTTTATTATTTAAATTATTATTCCTTTAATAATGCAATTACGTCATTATTAAAATATTTAAGGATATGTACGTAATTTTAATGACATTTTCCCTCTTCTCGGCGTACCATGTGTAACTTTCCTCACATCCCAATAAATAATAAAAAATTTTAACAAAAAATTGAACCGACTCAAAACGTACTAAGAAGTAAAAAATAACTGAGTCATTTAGTTGCTTTAATTTACTTAATAACATGATGACAATGAGACCATCTTGGAAGTGTGTCCTTTGTAATAAAAAAAGAATTATCAAAATCGGACAACTCTGTAAAAAGTTATGCGTGGTCATACAAAAAAATATATAAACGTGTCGAATTGAGAACCTCCAACGGTTTTTTCGTCGGTTAAAAAAATTAATTACATTATTGAAATTGTTCATTATAGAATTTCAATATTAAGTGTGCATTACGATAGGTCCATTGCTGTTACGCCATTTAATTTTGTTCATGTAAGAAACAAAATCACGGTGGTCTGTGGTAGTTAAACTAGGCATAGTTGTTATACCACATGAGCCAGTAACCTTATGGACAAAATCATATCCTTTTGATCAATACGTAGCAATACGGCTTAACACATAAGTAAATAAAGCGGCAGTACTTCCCCAGACAAACTGTCACAAAGACTGCAACAGCTAAATTGATACTTGAACCTGAAGAATATTCATGTAAAAATAATAATCGTATTTCATGTGAACCCTTATTGCTACGGTATAACACAGTTTATTGGCACGTTTATTTCACTCGTCCGATTTCATGGCACCTCCAAAATAAATAAAATGCAACGGCGCAATCGTAAGTCGCAACATATGGCCCCCGGGCAGTCCAGGGCTGTCCTCAATAAATATATGATATTTTAAATTATTGTACCTATTGCAGATTAACTACTTTGTTGGTCTAGTAGCTTTGTATCTTAAAATCTCAGTACTTGGTCAAGTTATGAAATGTTTCTTTATCTTTGACTTTTCTTCTTTTCTTTATTCTTTAATTTTTACAAAAAGTATAAGCTCGGAGTGGTAAGTTGTTGTAAGCAGTCGGCCATGGTCGTTGTCATTAACATCTGAGAGTGATCGTTAAATAGTCGAACATCATCTAGGTATGAAAATTAATCCAAATTGAACAGGCAAGCATACAAAGCACATTCGCTCAATTAAAATTTTAATCATACACATGTGTGCCATAACGATATAGATAATAATACTGGTTAATATATCAATGTATCAAAAATCCACTGTGAAATCATTCACCTCCTATAGTTATAAAGAGGACTTGGCTCTAGTAATAATAGTTGCAAGTTCTAGAGAAAACTCCTGTGTTAAACAACGGAAGTTAATTGTCTACGCAAAAGATCGTAGTCATATCTAGAGCGAGGATTAACTGACGATTTAAAATGTGACTTATGATTTTGTAATACGATTTGATTCTTCGTTGCCTTAATTGGCACGTACACGGATTATTGGCACTTATGTTTGACATGAAGACAGCATTTGAATAAATTTTCAGGATTCCTTTACTAACAGCAACGGCGTGGTATGTTAAAGTCCTCTAAATCCTTATTCATAGGGCCTAGTCATTAAAATAGACTGAAAATAATGACTATAAATTCAACTTAACCCTACAAGGCACCTAGTTCCATATGTGGAACACCGAATTAAATAGTTCCTATAGCTATTAGATTATTGGTAGCCACATTTTTGACATCTTGATAGAAGCTACAAACATTTAGCAACAAAGTAATTCAAATCTTTACCTGAAGAAGTCGTTCGTGCTTTTTTTATAGTGCATTCAGCGTGAAATTCGGTTGAAAGTGATGCGTTAGTCATTTGTATGAATTCAAAAATAAAAAAATAATACTTATTGAACAGTTTGGACTCCAAAAAAAATTTATTTGTTATAACGAAGTGTATATTTTGCCGAGGTAAGTTGTTTTTGATATTACAATAATAAATGTATTAGTAAATCATATTTGTATCTATGTTCCACATACGGTACGTTAAGCTTTAGTGTCAGTTTTTATTTCTTCATATTTACGATAACTTACTTTGATTTGATTGCAGATTATGCTCGTAAGAAGATTGTGTGATCCAGATATTGAGGGTTTCTTGAATATTCCTTCTGGGAGTAAAGACGCAGAAGATTTTTCTGATCTTGAAAGTAATGATAACATCGAAAAAATTCAGTCCATCCAATTTTTTTTATCCGAGTTACTTAGCGAAGTGAAAGGTTCCTTACCTGCGCATAGACATCAGTGTACATCTCCTCCTCGAATATTTTCAGCCAGAAATATCAGACCCTTAGTCTAGTACATCAGGAATGACTTCTGGGACAACTATAGGTACCATTACACAATCTCGTACACCTATACGATTATGGACTCTGAGTAACACAATCTATCATAGATCTAGAATCCTTGGCTCTGTGACTTCATTTACTGGAAACATCAACTTACAGACACCTATAGTATATATTGAATCTCGTGGGTAAAGAGGAAATACAGTCGATGGGAACGGTGAAGAATGGTCGTTCAGTAAAAGACCTCAAAATTTGTTTCCTAAAAGACCTAAAATATGAAAAGGTTCAAAAAGGATATTTAGAATAATTGGTTGCTTGAGGGTATTTTATCATCTTCTTGATGTAACTCTTATTAATAGCTGGTTATTAATGTTGGGTCAGCGATAAGTAAAAAGATCCAAGTCCAAAAGGTACATTTAAGGCTCAGTGTACCATATGTGGAACTAAAATAAAAAGTTGATTTTTTCGTAAAATATGGTTTTATTAATATTTTTATAAATTTTCCCTAGCTTCTGATCACTTATTACAACATATATATTTTTGTCACGCACTAAAAAAAAATTGAGCCTTGTAGGGTTAAAACATGAGACTACTTGAAACAACTGGCCGTAGCTGTAACACGATAGGTATTATTCTAGATTAAACAACGGGAAGCAATTGTGTATGCAGTAATATCTCCAGAGCGGGGCGTAACTGGGCGTGTGACAACCCTGAGCGGACTGCGAAATGCAATCGCCTGAAAGCGCGTCTTGCGAATGGGAGCTAGATGGATGATTCCGCTGCGATTTCGAATGTAACTTATGATTTTGGAATACGATTCGTTTCTTGCTGCTGGCTTGTTGACCCTATTGGCACGTACACGGATTATCGACCTATGATACTTCTTGAAAACGACGGACGTATCAATTTAAAAGAATTCTGTTTAATTTTTTTTTAAATGTATGAATATTTTTTAATTGCCTAAACCACAGGTAAACATACCTAGACGTCATTTATGTTAGGTAAAACTAATAGCAAGCAACAGCGTGGTGAATTCAAACTTCATAATATTATGTTTTATATTAAGAGCCAAATTCTGTAATCGGCCAATAAAAATTGTCTGATTTTGAATGTGAGCTAGACCTCATCGACCTAAGAAAGACCTTTTGATCCGAAGCTACATTATTTGAAAAATCAGGTAGACATACAAATATACTCACATGTGGATCGGAACATCCCCTATGGATCCCCATCGCTGGAAGAAAATTTTCGACGTCGCTCGATTAAAAATTGTAAGCTTAATATAAAAGAAAACAACTGTCATGGAAGTAACTTTTAATGAGGAAGCTTGAGCGATGAGTTTCATACAACATGACATTTGTTTGACGTGGGTAAACTGTTCGCTTACTTACTTTGAAACATCTACACAAGCTATTGTATTCAATATTTTTTTAATTTAATCCTCAGTAACTCTAGGGTAAGAGGGTTGGTTCAACATCAATAAGTTTTGGGTTCTATTCCTGTCCATTGGATTAAATGTCGTACCCTATCATTTTTTTATCGACTACAAGTTGGCCCTTGACTATTATCTCACCTGATGTTAAGTGATGTTGCAGTCTAAGATGGAAGCGAGCTAACTTGTTAGGAGTGAATTAAGATTATATCATCCGTTTTTTCTACGCGACATGTTCCGGAACGCTGAATGCTTGGCGATACCTTTGTGGTAGGTGGTAACTAACCACGGCGAAAGCCTCCCACCAGCCAGACCAAGATAAATTAAGAAAAATCTCAATCTGCCCCGTCGGGAATCGAACCCAGGACCTCCGTCTTATAAATTCACCGCGCATACCACTGCGCCACGGAGGTCTTCAAAAATCTTAAGTTTGCCAACCTGTATTGGAACAGAATGGTGGGTCTACACTCTATTTCTCTCCTACAAGAAGAAAAGTAGCAGGCTATTATTATTCTGATAATGATAATAAATCGAAATCGAATGGTAACACAAAATGCTTTGTGCGATTATTAAAAACATAGAAAACAAGCATGAAAGCCCGCCTAGTAGGATCAGATCGCCCGTACTTTATTTTGCCTTTCATTTTTATGATATTCTCCTCCTTTTCCAATAGGTTTCATTCTACTGCGATTTTTTTGGTTTAAAAAATTAACTGCACTGATCTATATGTGACATTGTATACTAAAGAATCAACCGGAAAAGTAGGCAGTTACAGAGTAAATAAAAAAAAACTGATCTCGATATCGCTTAACATAATATTTTCTTTTATATCTTTGAATACAGTACGTTTTCCTATAGAAGGCTACGCTAAATGAAAGCATGATTAAGCTTTTAAAATACAACCACTACGGAGCCATACGCCATAATTACTTGAACTCAATCAACGTGCTGCAAAGTGATTAAAAGCAAAGCTGTTAACGGGTCATCGTAAATTGGTTCGAAATCACTACAACCGAAATACTTGCACGCGAAAATAAAATAAAAGGGAACTTGTTAGAACTTGTTAAATATAGGACCGTGTGTACAAACTTTCTGTTGAAACACTCAAACTTTACGGTAATGGCTCCTTATCGAAGGTAATCTCCGGTGTTCTGAAGAAATTCCTTTTTGGGTCCCGCAAGAAACGGTGAGCAACCCTTACACACTTTCGTAATGTGGACTCGGTAAAATGTTTTCGCTTTATCTATACCAATACTAGCAGTCGTCCGCAACTTCGTCCGCGTAAAAACCTCTTAGGTACCCTTTTAATTTTAAAGACAGACTGTCATATAAAGTGTGCTCTTTCCCCGTTACCCCTCTCAATTTAATTTTTTTATAGTTTCCCGTGAACCAATATCCTCCGTCCCGTCCCCTGTACTAAAGACCTACATTTTTTAGGTACCCTCTAAGAGGTTTACACGCGGACGAAGTCGCGGACGACTGCTAGTAAATATATTACAAAGAGAATAAATAAAAGAAGATTAACAATAGAGATTTAAAAGACAAGGTTTACTAAAAATTATAAAATGCCATTCGCTTTGGTCCTCCTTCGTTCCTGGGTCATTGACTAAATTTGGGACATCTCGCTTATTGGAACATCGTTACAGAATAGGTTTACAGTAGCCTCAACTGATACACTTGCATGAAAGGATTAGTGCCAGTGGAAAAGCAAAGTAAGTATGCAAAGAGTATATAATATATTAAATGAAAGGAAGTGCCCTACAGTTGATGCGTCATGTAGTATTTTATGTACGAATTAAAATAAAATCAAAACGTGTTCGTTTTGATTTTATTCTCGATCGGTTTAATTTTCCAGGTTAATTGAACCTCTTTTGGGATTAAAACAATTTATTACAGTGTTATAAGCGTATACGATATAGTGCATGAATATAAGAGTACAAAGTTATGAAATAACATTTTAGATGTTTTTATATAAAAATCTACAGAACCTTACCCTGCGCGTGATGATACGCACTTTACCTTTCTCTTTGTAGAGTTATTGTTGGCACATAGTTAGTTCTTTTACATTTTTGTAATGCGTCATGCTGGTATTGCTTTTTCACTCGCTTGCCATATTTAATTTTATATACTAATTTCTGTTCACGTACACGAAACAATTTTCTTGTTTCTTACATTAGCCTTTCACGCATTTTCCTTCAGTAAAACACAGATAACGAGATAATATTATATTTTGATAATTCATTTGCCTGCGTGTACGAAATTCTAGGTCTCGCTCTTGCTTAATTTCCTACTTTAAACAGAAATGCTGGCATGATTTTACAACTGGCGATGGAGGATCTCTAGCTAAAATTAAATTAATAATTTTTAATAATAATTAAACATTTCTTAACAGAAACACAAGCACAATATTTAATAGCCCAGGACTTGAATCCAGTCCTTAGTGATCTGATCAAACCATTTTTTTAACGACTACAAGTTGGCCCTTGACTGCTATCACACCTGATGTTAAGTGAAAATGCTGTCTAAGATGGAAGCGGGCTAACTTGTTAGGTGTAGGATGAAAATCCATACCCCTTTCGGTTTCTACACAACATCGTACCGAAACGCTAAATCGCTTATCGGTACGTCTTTGTCAGTAGGGTGGTAACTAGCCACGGCGAAAGCCTTCCACAAGCCAGACGAAGACAAATTAAGAAAAATCTTAATCTGCCCCGCCGGGAATCGAAACCAGGACCTCTGTCATATAAATCAACCGCGCATACCACTGCGCCACGGACGTCGTCATTGGACCAAGTAGTCAGGTATCTAATATCAAGCAACAATAAAACCAAACAGATACGGATACTATGGCGCGAATCTGTTCTATGTCGATTTGTCTCACAGCGGAACGAATCTCGGCTGGTAGCCTGCCAAATGTGCAATTTGCACCATAATTCACATGCGTTTATTATAATCCTTATTCTTAACACACAGAATTTAAATCCGCATGACAGAAGTGCACCGTTAGGTTGGTATACCTTAAATCTTTGGTCTCCGAGACACTGCCATACGGACTCGAGTGTCTCTTGCGATCTTTCTATGGAAATGATATTTTATTATCGCTATTATACCGTATTGTTGGGTCGTCGGCGTTGTAATGTGCTTTTATTGTGTTCTCTATTTACTGAGCCTCCTTGTGGGTTTAATGGACAAACATAACGCCCAAAGCTCAACTTTCAGCCCGTACTTTGGTAATAACAAAATGTTGGAAGCTTTTATAAGGCTCGCTAGAAAATTTAGTTTTTTTTAACCAAAAAGTGTGATCTCTTCCTTTGTTTTTCACATTTATAATTATTGAATAAAAGCATAATTTTACGGAACATCATTATAAACAGTTAATAATTTATTTATTTTGCTATTTTCCTTGAAAAACCCACAACCCTAAGTAAAAATTGGTTGTCTGTAAAGTCGGTTTCCTGACGATAGTTGAACGTGACAACGTCTCAAGAAAATACTGATGGAATGGTAGCATTTAATTGGTTATTAAAATTTTTAATTTTAGTATATTTTTATAAATATTAATTTAAATTAATAAAATAATTGATTTTGATTTTAAATTTATATTTTAAATATATTTTTAATTTTAAATTAAAAATTAATATATTTAATAATTATATTTAATAGACGGATGTCGAACGCTGCCGAACGCAAAGGCCGATTGTGCTTCTTTGTCGCTCGTTCTGCGCTCTCGCTTGCACTTCAAGCCTTACATGGAACGCCTCAAAGCGAGGTAACGCCGCATGAGTCATGTTTTTTTCGTGCGTGCAGCCGGTTCTATCGAATTATAAGACGTTTTCACGTCAAAAATGTCACACTGATCCGCCAAAAATCCTTATGTTTCTGAGAAAAGTAGCAAAATCATTGTTAAAAAGTTATAATTGACGTACCAAGAGTATGAACCACCTAATGGTAAGTGAAATAACACCGCCTATAATAATCAGACTAGAATAACATTTCGCAGTGTCCATCAACTTGAAACATATCTATTGAACCTCATACGCCTGTAATTACACTGGCAATCACAACCTTTAAGACCGGAAAACAGCATTGCTGCTCGATGGCTCAAATATGCGGGACTATTTTAGTTTATTACTGTTGCGAACTAAATAACGAACTAGCATGAATTTCATCTCCAAAACTATTTCTTCTATACGAAAGATATCTTGTAGTCAGCCAAAGCAAATAGGCTGTCCATGACAAAGAAAGTCAGTAAGTAAGTAGCTCTGTATAACTTAGGCTGTGACGCTGTTTGAAGCTTTTGTACATCCATTACATTAGTACTCCTGTTTACTCCATAAAGGGACCATTTGTATGTTATTACGGCGCGGAGTACTCGTTTCTCGTGTGAGAAAATAAAAAGAAAGCTTTTTATTATCGTTGCGAAAGTATTTTCTCTCTGTGAAAATATTTACGCGAACGCAAATATCTGCAAAATTGACGCTCTCTTCAATTAGGATGTTGATTTTATGTGACATTGAAGTCAACGTTACGAGTGAAATGCATTTTATAATGTCAACATGATGTCAACAGTGTCAAAATATCACATTTCTTGTCACATTGGTTCATGTCACATGGTTACGTAGCTTTTATACCTTGCCACTGAACAAAAAACGTTACCTTTTTAATTTCGTATCTTTGCTATAAAATATTACTTGTATAAAATTTAGGATGATGTTTTATTAAGCTCTTTTAAAACACACGCAGAGAGACATTTCAGGCGTTCTACGTTTTGCGTTCAGCTTTCTTTATAATATCCCAAGATCCTACCGCTCGATATATTTTTCAAAAAAAATTCAAAATATACCTATTGACAGGTAGGGAGTAATTTTTGGGAGACAAGCTAATAGTAATTAATTAACCATTGTAATACGCCCAAAACATTCATTTTAAATTTGTTTTATCAAAATTCAGATAGGTACCTAAAGATTCGAGCAGTTTTTTTTTTATTTTAATTTCAAAGATACAATGGAATACAAGTTTAAATAACGTATTCTTGTAACTAAAGATACATTATTATTGTATGGACTTTAAACATTTAGCAGGCTGACACGCCTTTACAAAATATTGAGTCATAATTATACACGATATTTATGGTTGTAGCTATTTAGTTTAATATTTTAGGTATAATTAGGTTTCAGTTCGAAGATTCGAGCAGTGGGATCTTAGTAAATAAGGTGGCCTAAAATCACAATGTTCTTAGAAGGGATGTCTCTTACCCTGTAGTAATAATATAATAAAGATAATGATGATGAACTCTAATATAAATATTGTCAATATTATTGCTTGTGTGAACTCTATGTTTACGTGAATGAAAATGCACTCAATAGACCCTCTACATTGACATCTTTACTTCGCGGAAGCGGGTCGCATTTTTCACAATTACTTGGACGTTTTCATACTAATCTGTCTTCTTTGCCTCACGGATGGATTTCATTTGTAAATTTGAACAAATTGCGATTTCCTTCTGTTTGAACTGTAATCGAATTAGGTTCGATACTGGAGCGTTGATCGGAATTTATAAAAGGGTTTGTTTTCTGAACACTAGAAATATTTATTTATTTATAGAACAGCAAGGTTTCTTATGGAATTCTTTATAGAATGTCTTCACTTCAAATAAACATAGTTGCTTAATAGTTTGTAGGTATTGTGTAAATGGTTATATATTTTCTCTTTCTTAATTAATATATGCAGTTCATATCCGCGGAGGCTTTATAAAAATGCGACAGAATATTTAAAGGCATTTCTAAAGTAAGCCAACTTGTTCGGAATTAGTCAACTCATTTTAATTTATTTATTTTAAAAACTAAAAAATTAGCAAGTGTAAACCAAAACTTGTTTTCTTTTTAATATTTCTTGCAATCTTGAAATAGGATCCGGGTTCAAAATCAAGTTGACTTTGGAGAAGGAGTTAAGTTTAAAAGATAATAAATTATCTATAAAGACATTGTTTGAGATGTCTCAGCTTACTCAATTGATGACTATAAATTAATCATCATCATGATTATCATATACTAACGTTTTGGACAGAGGATATGGAGCTGAGGCCCGCCATGCAGTTTTGTAGAAAAAAAATTGACGACGGCCAAACATTTCACCATTAAGATGGATACAACAAAAATATAAACCACAAAATAAAAATATTTTTTATCAAGTTAGATAAAACAACATTTTCTAGTCTCTTTAAATAAAAGGCGAAGGTGAAAGAGAAGCTTTTAAATAGGCAAAGCTCTTATATGTTTAAGAGACATAATAGTAAGTTTCTGAAGCTATTTTCGTTACCTGCGCGGCTCCGTGTAACCTGAGCATCCTGTTCTAGCTATTAAGCAGTGACAGGGGACGACAGACGTGACGTCTGCGCCGTCTTGTCTTTGTTCTGCCTTCACTAAACATCGCAATGTTATTTTCTTTTGTTTACGTCTTGGTACCTGAATTCTAAAATGTTAACTTGTATATATGCGGGTATAACTACTTTATCATCACTATATTAGAATCTCTTATATCCATCACTGAACCTTATCTCTGAAATTCTTAGGTATACTCAATCATGACTGAATGAATTATGATCATCTTAAAAATATTTTATTTGGCTGTTGTAGCAAGTGTTGGTTGTAGAAAACAGTTGTAATTTTTGAAAAGAAGACGTCAGTAGTGAATTGTTTGGTTCTCATCATATATAACTAGCGGCCGCCCGCGGTTTCACCTGCGCAGTTCCTGTTCTCAGAAATGTCTGGAAACAAATTACCCTATGTTACTTGTCATGAGTCTGGCTATCATATGCAAAAGGTTTTTTATTTATTATTTTAAAAACTTTATTGCAAAAGATAAAGATAAACATAGCAGAAGAAACAAAGTAACATTCATTGGCAAAAGGCGGCCTTATCACTAAGAGCGATTTCTTCCAGGCAACCTACCGAAAGATTCTAAATATTCTGTGAGACGGGAAATTGCAAAAATAAAAAAAAGAAACTAAAAACTACAATATACATACATCTAATATGGCATACATATATATAGACATTATATTAATATATATATATACATATATATTACTTACATACATATTTATTATACACATAGTACCTACATATATTTAACAAAGTAATCTTTAATCTAATAACTACATGAACTACTAATTAAAATGTTAGATAGTGTTTCTTTACACGATTTTTTAAAAATGGTCAGCGACTTTGAGCGTCTGATTTCTTCTGGTAGTGCGTTCCATAGTGTAGCTGCTTAAATAGTAAAAGAATCTGATGATGTTTTGGTATTGCACTTAGTCATGGCTAATATACGGTTTTTCACAAGCCTACTGGTAATTTCAAAAATTAGCCGGAACAAATAGATAGACTGACAGACAAAAGTTGTAAAAATGTTATTTTGGTGTATGAACCTTATATATATTCATAAGCATATAGTAAAAAAACGGTTATTTCAATATTAAAAATAGACATTCCAATTTTATTTATATGTATAGACTAGCAGACACTTAGGTACCCTTTTAATTATAAAGACAGACTTTCATATAAAGTGTGATCTTTCCCCGCTACCCCTCCCAATTTAATTTTTTTATAGTTTCTCGTGAAGCAATATCCTCCGTCCCGTCTCGTGTACTTAAGATCTACATTTTTGTTAAACATTGTACGATATGACAGTACATTAACATTAACAATATAAATTTATCGCAAGCTGATGTGAATAGCTTGTATTAAATAGTCTATTTCACTTTTGAGTCTAGCTTCATAATAAAATGTTTTATTACAGAGTCACACTTTTTAGAAATTTTGTAATATCTCCGAACTAATTAACATACTGTAAAAGGCAAATCTTATCTCTATAATATCCTTGTGATTAATTAATAATTTATTTTAATAAGGATTTAAGATTAGTTGTATAAATAATGACGTAAACGTAAGCATATGAATTAAAAGATTTTTTAAAACACAAAAAGTCATATATCTGCCAAAATGTAAAAGATACTGACGCGACAAAAACTGTGATAACTCGGGTAATATATATAATACAAATATAAAATATAGCCTATGTTACTCAGTGATAATGTAGCTTTCTAATAAAAAAGGAATTATTAAAATCGGTCCAGTACTTTTTGAGTTTATTCGTTACAAACAAAAATACAAATCTTTCCTCTTTATAATATCAGTGTAGATAAAGTCCTTTTTACACACTACTATGTTCATCATCCAGTACAAGACAAGACTTCTTTTATTGGGGCGCTAGTTGCTTGAGTTGCCGGCATGCAGCGGTTCTCCCTCTAGAAGATTACGACCGTAGCGCGTTTCGGTGGAGGATCACAATTCCAGCACTTTGTGACTCCAACATCTATCTTTTCATTCAAACGTTACATCACCACAACTTCAGACAATTACAACAAGTACAACTGAAATGGGAAAAAGTTTTTATTATGTTAAACATACAGCTCCAAATTCTAATAACTTTGCGCTAAGCTGTTTCAAAACATCCGGCTATTTGGAACCGCGAAATGACCGAAAGTAAATTTCAACTTGTTTCCGCAAAAAACTAGATAGCCAAGCGAGTGGTTGGAATTAATATAGGAACCTTAAACTGCAGGTATACATACATGCCTATATAAACTTTAAATATAAATAGTGTATATTCCGATTTGACTTTTTGTGTCTAAAAATCTGCTTCATTACTCCACTAGCTAGCCTGTATGGCTATTAATTCAATCTCTACCTTCTGGTTAAATATAAACCATTTCTTTCTACCAAGAAATTTTTAGCCACGCCTTTGGGGCATTTGGTGACGCATCCTCGGAGTGCATTTGTATCCATCAGTTTTGGGCGTTAAAATAAACATCTCGAAGTCGGGGTTGGGCAGTTGATGGTGTTATATCACGTGCCTTAGAAAGTGATTTTAAGCCGTAGGTCCTGGTACTTATTTCAGATAGTGATAGTAACAAGTGATAGAAATGCTAAGATTTTTTAACAGTATGTAAAATAATGCAAAATTAACCACCTAAAAATTACATTTTACCGAATGACATCGATTCTCCCAGAGCCGAGAACAACGAGGCTGCTGGATACGAGGGGGTGTTTTTTATCTCCCACAAAAAGTAATGCCCCAATAAACAGTAACATCGCTAAACAGGGTTGGTCACCTCGAGGCAAGACTTTTCGCATCGGTGTCGCTATAAATCATTTAAAACGACACCGGAAATATCTATAAATTTGAAGCTAGACATTACTTATTACTATTACAGGATATGATACATTTGCACAAATAGATTTCGACTATCTTCCACAAAAAACTAGATAGCCGAAGTAAGCGGTGGAATGAAATTAACCGCGTATGCTGTATATCATATACGGTGCTCCTAATTTCACAGTTTATATTCATGGGGCGAAGCGTTGTATCGTCCGGGGCGGCTTGTTTATCTCGTCCGAGACAAATTTGTGTGGAAAAGTTGTGTCCATGTAGTATCGTAGCATTTAATATATCGCCCAATGTTTGTGATTAAAGGAATATTGTTTTATTACGTTTTGATATTGACTTTAATAATAAATCACATTATAATGGTCCGCTAGGATTTAGATGTTAGAAAATTATCACATAGGCAAACCTTGAGCTCTGTACGTGTCTTAGGTCGAGATGTCAGGCCAGAGTTGGGAAGTTGGTGGTGTAAAATCGTCTCGTAGCGAAGCCAAGACCTATTATTATTAATTTAAGAATGTTAAACAAAGGTAAAAGCTATAATTTAAAATTTCGTGGCGATGAAATTTAAATTTGTAAGAGTCTTAATGTAAATAGTCTGACTCTGAGAAGAAGCCAGCTTACTCATTTTCTTCCCTTTCCTACATACCTAGTACTTAAGAGGTAAGCGAATCGATCGAAGCAAAGGTAAATGCTATAATTTAACACTACGTCGCAATAAAGTTTAAATTTAAATTTGTAAGAGTCTTAATGTGAATAGTCTGACCTTGAGAAGAAGCCGGATAGCTCATTTACTTTCCTTTCCTACATACCTAATACTTAAGAGGTAAGCGAATCGATCGAAGCACAGGTAAATGCTATAATTTAACACTACGTCGCGATAAAGTTTAAATTTCAATTTGTAAGAGTCCTAATGTGAATAGTCTGACCCTGAGAAGAAGCCGGCTTGCTCATTTACTTCCCTTTCCCACATACCAAGTACTTAAGAGGTAAGCGAATCGATCGAAGCAAAGGTAAATGCTATAATTTAACACTACGTCGCGATAAAGTTTAAATTTCAATTTGTAAGAGTCTTAATGTGAATAGTCTGACCCTGAGAAGAAGCCGGCTTGCTCATTTACTTCCCTTTCCTACATACCAAGTACTTAAGAGGTAAGCGAATCGATCGAAGCAAAGGTAAATGCTATAATTTAACACTACGTCGCGATAAAATTAAAATTTCAATTTGTAAGAGTCTTAATGTGAATAGTCTGACCCTGAGAAGAAGCCGGCTTGCTCATTTACTTCCCTTTGTAACATACCTAGTACTTAAGAGGTAAGCGAATCGATCGAAGCAAAGGTAAATGCTATAATTTAACACTACGTCGCGATAAAGTTTAAATTTCAATTTGTAAGAGTCTTAATGTGAATAGTCTGACCCTGAGAAGAAGCCGGCTTGCTCATTTACTTCCCTTTGTAACATACCTAGTACTTAAGAGGTAAGCGAATCGATCGAAGCAAAGGTAAATGCTATAATTTAACACTACGTCGCGATAAAGTTTAAATTTCAATTTGTAAGGCTCCGGAGCGGTGATCGGGTTGAAATCTTTATTTTTCCGGCGGAGCGGCTCACATTTTTCACAATTACTTGGACGTCTTGGCGTTAATCCATCTTCTTTGTTTTACGACTTGAATATTTGCGGATGAAAACGTAACATCAAGTTGCTTTTGTTTAAACTTTAAGCAAATTAACTTGGGGTTTTATGTGCTAGACTCAAAATCAACGAATTCTGTTATGCAAACGAGTTAAAATAAGGAGTATCCTCGACAGTCACGTATTATGGTATCCTTAGAAACCTCGAAAAATTAAGTTAAATAACGATTTTTGAGTAAATAAAAATTTTTAACAAAAAATAGAACCGACTCCAAACGCACTAAAAAGTAAAAAATAACTGTGTAATTTAGTTGCTTTAATTTACTGAAGCATATCTATGAAGTCGGTGCCAGCCAAGTTTAAGGAACATTTATTTTACGTAGTAAAGCAGTTTGTGGGTTCTAGGTAACGTCCTTGAAAGTAGAAACCTTGGCTGGCACCGACTCCTAGATATGCTTAAGTAAATTAAAGCAACTAAATTACACAGTTATTTTTTACTTTTTAGTGCGTTTGGAGTCGGTTCTATTTTTTGTTAAAAATTTTTATTTCTTACTTTTTAGTGATTTATCGCCACGTAGCGTACTCGTACTATACTGTCATAGTATATTATATAGCACTAGTAGCCAAAAAGCTACCGATACCGAGTCAAAAACCGAAATCGCTGTAAGCGTGCCTCCAAAATTTGAAGAGTTCCTTCAATTTCCCCAGGATATCATCAGCAGATCCTAACAAGCGCACAATGGGACCACCTTGGATGTATGCCCTTTCTAATAAAAAAAGAATTATCAAAATCGGACAACACTGTAAAAAGTTATGCGTGGTCATACATAAAAAAAAAAAAAAAAAATATACGTGTCGAATTGAGAACCTCCTCCGTTTTTTTTCGTCGGTTAAAAATGTACTTTCCATCACTTAAGAATAACGTTGATATCTGAATATTTACTTACGGATTGTTATCGTATTTAGCTAAAAAACATTGAAATATGTTATTCTATGTAATTTAGGTACATTTTAGATATTTGTTTGGGTGTTACTTTTGTAGACTATTTTTACAATATGCATGGTAACTGCAACGTTGACTTCACTTATAGCTTGGACCTGAGAGTAATTCCAAGGTCATGGTAATACTGTGTAGTTGACGAGCTAGAACCCGAACCCAGAACGGAAGCAACAATGGGTAACAGCGCACCAACATTACAGTTGACGTATTATATAGACGAGAATTCATAACATCGTCAAATCCCAGACATCTCACATTGCTTGAAAAAAGAAACATTAATATGATGGCGGCACTACACACTTTACACGATTAAATTAAATGACTCAAAACGTAAGTACAAAATTATGCCAAATTATTATACTAATAAAATAATAACATTATTTTCGTTGAAAGATCTGACACAATTGACTTCCTGTGACACTGCCTTGGAGACCTACTAGATTTACGGGACTACCAAGTTATCATATAACTCAGTCAGGCAATTTTAAACCTTCTTTTGTTGATGTTAAGGTATTGTAGAGTAGTAGAAGTAATTTGGTTCAAGTATCACATTTGGCCGTACACCAACAGGGATTCGCAACGCTTTGTGAGACAAATCGACATCGAACAGATTAACGCCGCTACAGCAAACGATTCTTGGAACAGTGCTAGGCACATTTGCATTTAATTTGTTGACTTTCCTCGTTGATCCCATGGTTAGCTTATGGGGTTTACGATGATAAGTCCTGCTCTTTTGTTTTCTTCCCAGATAACTGTGTCATTTAGTTGCTTTAATTTACTTAAGCATATCTATGAAGTCGGTGCCAGCCGAGTTTAAGGAACATTTATTTTACGTAGCAAAACAATTTGTGCGTTATAGGTAACGTCCTTAAAGTAGATACCGACTCCTGGATATGCTTAAGCAAATTAAAGCAACTAAATGACACAATTATTTTTTACTTTTTAGTGCGTTTTTAGTCGGTTCTATTTTTTGTTAAAAATTTTTATTTCTTACTTTTTAGTGATTTTTCACTACGTAACGTACTCGTACTATACTGCCATAGTATATTATACGGCACCAGTAGCCAAAAAGCTACCGATACCGAGACAAAAACCGAAATCACTGTAAGCGTGCCACCAAAATTTGAAGAGTTCCTTCGATTTTCCCAAGTTATAATCATCAGATATTAACATGTTGACAATGGGACCACCTTGGAAGTATGCCCTATCTTATAAAAAAAGAATTATCAAAATCTGACAACTCTGTAAAAAGTTATGCGTGGTCATACATAATAAAAAAATTACGTGTCAAAAATTGAGAACCTCCTCCGTTTTTTTTTCGTCGGTTAATAATGTCGGACTTCCAGGGTTGATAAAGATATCAACACCGTTCCCTTGCTTTGGAAAGATCGTTAAACCCCCACTACATTTATTGTCGTTATTATTTAATAGCGATTGATTTACAGTGAAACAATATCACCTAAGCCCACTAACTTGCATTGAAGCAGCCCGGTGGGCACAAAACTCGAATTCCCTTTTTTGCAACTCAAGTCATTTTAGAATTTTATACTTTCCACATTTGGTCGACGATTGGTGATTACTGACGAATGTAGCTAGTTACCGCCCCATTGTTAATAAAGATATTATAGCAATGTAAAAAACAATACATTTATTAATAAAACGGCATAAAATAAAACCATTTAATCGCTTGCAAATAAATTATATCGCAATACAAAAACAAATTAAAGCGCTGCAAATATTTTATGTGCAGAGTGTCAGATAAATAAATAATTTGATTACTCTCACGTCGCTAACGTGTCGTGGATACCTCCACCATAACAGACAAGTTATATAACAAAAAATGTTATATAAAATAACAATATAACATGACTCTTGTTACATTAAAAATAAAGGTTGGATTGCATTGTTAAAGATCGTGAGGCATCGTGAAATACGTTCCGTGTAAGTGAAAAACATTTAATAGCCCACATTACCGATGCCGTGTCATGTCGTGACTATGGAATGGGAAATAAAAGTGATAAATATATAATTAAAGTGAAGTGAAGCGAAAATGTGGTACTAGCTTTTTCTATAACAGCGCTGACACAAAACGTTTCTGTATTGATGTTTTTGATAGTGTGAGTTTCGAATTTGCATCTATTTATTTCTATATAAACAAGTATTTAAAACTCTTGCTGTCGAGTTTTTCATATTCAGCAGATCAAAAATATACAATTATACAACGTTATAATATTAGGTGAATATATATATATAATATAGCATCTCGAAAAGTACCGATACATTTCGATTTTGTTAACACAATTTTGTGTATAAAATAATTATTTTAAATAAAAAGAATTCCATAGTAACATAAAAAAAGGGTTGACATCTTGAAGATTTAAGCAAATTCTTGTCCACATATCTCCCTCAGGATTTTGCCTAGAAAGTTTATATCTTTCCCTAGGCATGGATGCTCTCTTCCTCCTGGTTAAAGGCTTGATAGCGTTTTTACCTAACGTGTTAGGTTAGGCTAGGTAAGCCTGCGCATCCAGATAATTTCCTGACACTTTTAAGATATAATTTAATTATTAATTAAAAAATATTCAGTTAAGACAATAAACGAAATACTTTTATAATATTCTAGGCGCTTAAACCTCTAGACAGGTACTATAATTTTTAGTAATAGTTCTTTCGATTATACAAAAATTTGATCTGTTTACGCTATGTAAAGTTGTAAACCCAGCAATGGTAGGTAGAGATAAAATAAGAACGACTTCTTTAAATTATGCGCTTATAGATTTTTTTAATGATTTATAAAACATTCACAAATGAATCTTCCTTAAACTAGAATAAGACATACACCCAATAAGACCTACACCTTAACTAAAAAACCCTGACTAAAATATAATTCGCCATTTTTTCGTAGTGGCCATCTAGGATTTGAAATTTTTATAATGTATAGTATCCTACTAGTCAAAGTCTTTTATTTGATATGCATATTGAAGGATTTGTGAAAAAAATGTAACAGACCCTTTTGTCCTTGCGGCCATTTTGGATCGATTTTCATAAAACAGCTAAGAACCACCGACAATAAACTGACTTTCAAATGCCGGAAACCGCATTGAAATCGGTCCATCCGTTTTAGCGCTATGATTCACAGACAGACACACACAGATACACACAGATATTTACGTCAAACTTATAACACCCCTCTTTTGCGTCGAGGGTTAAAAAGATAAAGATCCACGTAAAAAGTTTTCCGTGTAACTGAAAATATAATAACTACTTATAGTTGCGCGGTGTCAGCCGCCGTCCGTCATCACATTCAGTGTATGGAATTATTTACAGTGAGTTGGAATTCATTTTGTACAAAATAATGTATTGTGAATTTCCCCGCTAAATTATTATAATAACTTTAATAGCGTTTTGTAGTAATTATTTATCGGCCAAGTAGTAATTATTTATTTTTAATAATTACTTAGTTTATTTTTTGTTTTAACAGTCCATTATATTAATTGTGTTAATAACAATACAAGCCTGTAAATCAAAATCCCTCTACGTATTTGCATATACGTTTTTAGAGTGTGTATTTTTTTTCAAGAAAGTCGTTACTTTTAGTACTTTTTCATAAGACAGAAGATATGCGGCTTAGATCAACTTCGCTGCTCCAATGCGGACTGGCTTAGAGATAATAATGTTCAAATCTGTAACACATACTAACACCTAATTCAATGATAACTGTGTAGGACTGACGGTTTAATGTACTCTCTGAGATACAGGGGCGTAATGTAACTTCCCAACTCAAGGCTAAAAATGATGAACGTCTTTGTTTTGATATGGCGCTGCCACGTCAAACGAGATCAAGGTGCAGTCCCAGGTATTTTACACTGTTTTTGTATGGGAGCTCATTTTCACCCAGAAATACGGGAGGACAGTTTTCTTTACGCAACGTAAAAATGACTGGCACAGATTTCGATGCGCTGACATTAATTTTATTTTCGTAAAGCCACTTCGACATTGCATCCAATCCTTTTTGATGTGACCTCGAGGCTACAGGTCTTTGTGGCATGCTAGAATTGCGGTGTCATCGGCAAACGTAGCAGTTGTTATTCCTTCCACCCCCGGGAGATCTGCTGCGTATAAGGTGTACAACACAGGACCCAAAACTCAGCCCTGGGGAACTCCAGCTGTTATTTCATATAATTTAGATGTTGAATCCATTTCTTTCACCTGGAATAATCGCTCTGATAGGTAGGATTTCGAAAACAAATAATAACTATGTGGGATAAATTTCCGTACTTTGTGTAAGAGACCCTCGTGCCAAACCCGATCAAAGGCTTGCTGGATGTCGAGAAAAAAGATGCTAGAATGGCGACACCAAAAGTGCGCAGTGTTGATCGACCCTCCACTGGGTGGATTTTATTTAACTCATAACTGATTCAATTCACTGCACCACCAAAACGTTTGAATCAAATTTATCATTTCCATAAGCTCGCTATGCAATGTGAAACCAATTAAAATAACACGCAACCCGGAAAACTTTCGCAATCGTTCGCTGAAACTTAGAAATATATGGCTCTTGTGTTCGGTTTTTGTAATTTCCGGGAGCTCCGAGATATTTGAACAATTCATTTACATTCCCCGCCGATGTTTTCAGTTGATTTATTTGTACAATGTTTTGATATCGACGGCGGAATGAGAAATAATTGAATACCTTGATAATGTGCAAATTAACTTTAATTCAATTTCTATAAAATAGTAAATTGTTGGTGATATTGTGAAACTTACAAGGGAATTTATATGTAAGATGTAAATTTTGAATGTTTTTTATTATTTTTTCTACCTCTTTTGTCAGTAAAATCTGAAAAAACCCGGTGAATAATAAATAAGCCAATCAACAATCACAATTACGGTCTATCAACATCGGTCGTTTCGATACTACCTACGGATAAACATACCTACCTAATACCTAAAATTAAACCTATTAATTTACCTAGATTTTGTTTCGGAATTATTTTTTATGATTACAGAAAAACGCCGAATTTTTCATCGGTTATTACAATTAAAAACTATCTCGGTCACTTTAGCTTACGAATAAAAATACTACATAATAATCCATTTGTTTGCTATGATTCCACAGACAGACATATTATATACGAAATAACCCCAGACACAAACACATAGAAACACAGTCACCTTGTGTCGAAATACGTACCTGGCCATCATAGTTATGTTGAAATTATGTTTATTACAAAACCAGCATTCGAACTATGAATAATAATCAGCTTTGAACAATAAATATCGAGCGCTACTGTATTATAAATCAAACAACACTTAACCGCTGCACTGAATTCCGGGAGTAAAGTTGGGACAAACGACTCTGGAGTAAGTAGTGAGATACTGGCGGAAAATATAAGTAGATATTTTGACATCTTTGCAGTGCAAACGTCAAAGCGACTGTTAGAGAAATATTAGCCATATCTTTTAATATAATCAATATTTCCCTTCCCCACCAAATAGGAGAAAAGTATAAATGGTAGGTAGGTAGGTAATAAATCGTTAAACAATTGGGTGTTTGACTCAATTTATTTTATTAGTTTATTATAAATTTGGGTAAAAGTAATAACATACGCTGCAAAAATATTAAAAAGCGGGTATAGATCTGCAAAGTCCAGGCACTTAATATATCGAGGGGCCTTCTATCCTTTTCTCGCAAAACGAATATTTGTACTAAGCCACTATGGCGATACTGTGATGTGACGTCACATCACAGTATAGCTGTCTCCGTCTAATCAGAAATATTCAAATGCTTAATTAAAACTTTTTATTTGTTTGATCAATTTAATTAGTTTTATCATATTTTGTTTTGTTATAGAATGAAGTTTCAAAAAATAAATTTACACTCTAATATTTTGATTTGTTTCAAATAGCCAATTGTCTCTTGAAGTTAAGTCCAGCTGCTTAAAAGTGATGCTGAAAAATAAAAGACTGTCATTAACTTACATGAAACAAATTAATGACTGTCAATAAAAAAATAAATCTCAGTCGGAAAATACAGGTGTATCTGAAGGTAGGTATAAAATTAACGAAATTCCCGCAAACAAATTAAAAGTTGGCAGCCACCAAAACGCTATACTTCGCCTTTTCGCATGTGGTCGGTAGCGTGTGGCTAAATTCCCACTTATTTTCACTTGCACCGCAACGATCCGGATTCCTCCGCTCGAAACTGGTTTAAACCGGCGCCAACTATTTCGAAAACTACCCCTTTGATCGGGCATTTGGTGGCCACAATCCTCGCTTTATGTCTAACAATTTATATAGTTTTATATGGCGTATTCTATAGTTGCGTAAAGTTAAGGGCTTTAATCATTTCAGCGGTAACTTGTGAGTAAGCCAAATTCGAAAACCGCATTGATATTTGTGAATTGTTCTGTGAAGTTCAGGATTCTAACCAAGTTTAATGTTTGAAACTTTCAATATTAAAGTTAAATATTTAAACTTTTAAATGTATACATAACAATACAACAGGTTTAATTATATAGGTCACGTTGCATATCTCACGTTATTTCACCGATCACCACGAAATCTAACAACTTCAAAAATTGACAAATGCTATAGATTTATATAATATAAATGTTGTCCATTGGTGAGAACCACATGAAAAATGATTCAGTCTCGGCAGTCAGACTTTGTTTCAATAATATTGATAAATAATAATTAATATTTTGGCTCAAAAAACCGTAATAATAGAAAAACTGTAATAAGCTACCTAATCACTCCAAAAATGTTACGTTACTTAAAACTTCACGAGTGACTTTCAAAGTTATTAATAAATAATAATTGTAATACTTTTTTTATTAAAAAATCATAAATTCTTTATAAAGAGACTTATTAATATTATTATTGATGTGGAAGGGCTCGCCAAAGCGGATGCACTTCGACTCTCTTGGATCTTTTATACTCACTCGTATGGACTTTAAAGTGCAAACTCAAAAGATATAACATTTAGTTATACTTTTCACAGATTGCATCTTCTCGATGAAAGCATTTTCCAATCCAATCAACGCAATTAGCTGAGAGCTGGGTATTGAAAATGACAGCATTATTGACTTTGCAGTAACATTAAAGGACGTCTTGATATCTCTTGGGTAGCTTTTGGAGATGTGTTAAGAAAATAAAAGTTTTGTTTGAGTTGTTGGTGTAATTTAAGTTGTATTACTGATGCTTTCTCAAAAGTTTTATGAAAGTGACTTATAAGGTTAGTTTTAGTTTTATTTAAAACACGTTTAAAGTGATTTGGTAATTATTACAATGTCAAAAATATAATTATATGATCTTTCAAAATCTAATAGACCTGATTGACCTGCCAAAAATTCATATGTAACGCTAACAGAGAATCGTTCAGAAATTGAAATCGTTCAATGGTCTCTTTAGATATCACCTTGATCACATCAGGTCTCAAACTAAAATAAAACCGCATCATAATCAGTTCATTCACTTAGAAGCTGCAATGCTTGAAAGCTGCTCAGTGGCGCAATGGTATGTGCGGTGGATTCATCAGACGGAGATCCTGCGTTCGATTCCCGGCGGGGCAGAGATTTTTCTTAATTTGTCTTGGTCTGACTGGTGGGAAGGCTTTCGCCGTGGCTAGTTACCACCTTACTGACAAAGACGTACCAAGCAATTTAGCGTTCCGGTACGATGTTGTGTATCAACCGAAAGGGGTGTGGATTCGTCCTACTCCTAACAAGTTAGCCCGCTTCCATCTTAGATTGCATCATCACTTAACATCAGGTGTGATAGCAGTCAAGGGCCAACTTGTAGTCGATAAAAAAATGCCACAGAGAAACACAAATAGTCGTCACACGTCAAACTTATAGCACCCTATATTGAGTCGAAAGTTGAAAAGGGACAACGCAAACTACAGAAAAGGTTAGAAAGCCAATCCAAAAACAAAGCATGTTTTAAAATATTGAATGGGATCATAACGTGTAAAGTTGCTTAATAATGCAGCCCACGTTTCTAACTAAACCTTGTTTACAAAAAACTATTTTCCTTTAAAATTTACATTGATTATCGTCAAGAAATGAAACCATCAAAGCTTGTAAGCTCGATAATTGGGTAAGTGGACTGAATTGGGTACTAGTTGTGGTCACGCGATACTTACCCTGTTAAGCTGCATTTACACTAGCCGACTTGCTTCGAATGAAGTTCAAGTTCATACTGATTACTGTGAGTTACAAAAAGAGAGAAGCATTTCAAATAAACAAATGTTGAATTAACAACTAATCTTTTGTTTAATTAGATATTAAGCCTAACGCGCACTGTTGATTTTATCACATACTTTTGTTTTGACTTTACGATTTAATATCCTTTTTTAACTAACTTCCATCCTCGGTGTTCCCACAATCTTATAATTTGGGGATTTTCAAGGGAAGAGTAAATAAACACCTCAAAGGCCAGCAAAGCATCAGTGGCGCCTCTGGTGTCGCAGTTGTTGCTGGGCGGCGGTAATCACTTAACACCAGGTGATCCGCTTGCTCGTTTGCTCGCTATTTTTATTAAAAAAAAACTAGAGGTTCTGAGAGAAGTCATTAGACATTTGTTTTAAGCAATTTTTAAAACTAACCTAGGGAAATCGGTGATGATGGTTTATACTCATGGCTCAGAAACCATAAAATACGAGCATATGTCTCTTTCTCTCAAAATGTCTCGATAATTATCAGATTTGCATCGGAGTTTGCCTTAGACTTGTTCTTTGACCCTGGGGCCCAGTCACCAGGCGATGCGATGGAACATACGGGAAGCTGGGTTTATTTCCCGGCGTAAAAAAAGACTTTTACTTTGAAAATGTAATAATGATGGGATTTTGGTGTGACCCGCTCTCATTTTTTAATGGGTTTCACGGAAAATAAAAAAAAATACTAAACCATCCCTCAAAAATAGACACTACCCAAGAAACTAATAAGAATCAATAAATAATAATAATTTTAGAAGAAAGAGCATCATATTTACTAGAATTTATTCTTTTTAAGTTAGTTAAAATGTCGTGTGTAGCCCACTTAACTCCTAAAATATTCAAAATTTCATAACCCAAAGGAATTCGGACAAGCTGTACGTGGCAGATAACGTACGTAGTTTAATTTATAAGCAATTAAATTGAACACGCCACAATATTTACATACAAAATTGCATGTCACAGTGCCGTTCCGAAGCCAGGCTGAGGGCTATGTTGACTTTGCTCCGTATTTAGTAATTTAGATACAATTTAATCATAATTAATGTTGGAGTTACATCAAAGTTTACACAAAACAAACACTGTAAATTTGAAATACAATACAATATTATTAATTTTTACCGGCATAAAAAAGAAAGTTGTATAATGTAATTTATAGATGCTATTTTTACCATTTTCTTAAAAATAAATTATCTGATAAGTACATTAGTTAGGTATTTTGAATTTAAAGTTGGTGTTACACCACCAACTTTTCGACTTCGGGCTTATATTTTACTGAAATATTCGTTGAAGAAAAAAATTGGTTGTCTGTAAAGTCGGTTTACTGACGATAGTTGAACGTGACAACGCCTTAAGAAAATACTGATAGAATGTTCAAAGAAAAATTTGTAATTTTGTGAAAAAAATAAAACATGCAAATGTACTATTGTATAGCAGCTGTCCACGCAGACGCATCGCCCACTCAAGTAGGAGTGAGACGGATGTCGAACGCTGCCGAACGCAAAGGCCGATTGTGCTTCTTTGTCGCTCGTTCCGCGCTCTCGCTTGCACTTCAAACCTTACATGGAACGCCTCAAAGCGAGGTAACGCCGCATGAGTCATGTTTTTTCGTGCGTGCAGCCGGCTCTATCGAATTATAAGACGTTGTCACGTCAAAAATCAGTTTTATTTAACTTGACCCAGTATTCGAACTCAAGACCTCGTGATCGCAGTCACATACTCCTAGTCTAACCAACCGCTGTCACATTACAGCATCATCGCAAACTGTCTCAGCAGATCATCATCAGAATCAGCAACAAGTATATATTATGTATGTAGTTATTTGCTTAGATCTATACGGCCTACTTCTAACCTTTTGAATTCTCTATCTATGCTGTTTTAAATAAGTTTTCTTCCTCGTCAACTCTGGATGAGCTCTACCAAAAGAATCTCTGAATGAATTACCTTTAATAAAAAAAAACAACACAATTTTATCCCACCTCATTTGAACCTCATTGCTTCAGTGGTAAGCTTCGTTTTGAAACTGTTTTATAAATAAACGAGTAATTAGTAGTATCTTCTAAATGAACGCAAAATCGTGAAGCGTTCCACATTCAAATTTGTATCCATAGTGTATTAAGCACGCCCTGAGGGCTACTGAAAATGAAAAGTGACGTTTGAACGAATGCAAGATTGCTTTGCGCTGTGCATGTGTGATGCGCATTCGCTAATATGAAAATACGGCATTCCGACCGTAACGCGGATTAATTGCGTAACTCTATGTTTTCATCGAATGATGAATATAATACGTAGAAGAAAGAGGTTTATAAGCAATAATCCATCAAGTAAGGCTATGCACCCTTACTAACAAATATAGAATTTAATAAAATGAATTATTGAAGTATGTGATAGCAAACACATAACTATATATATTAACAAATCTTCATATAAATATGCCTTGACAGCTTGGGCATTTGACTTTTGATTGGGCAAAAGAATTAGTTTATAAAACATGAAGAGGCTACATATATGAAAATCATTTCGTGTAATACAGTAACAAAAGGGTGAGTTTAGAAATAGTCAAGATTTATTTATGGTTGCATGAATTTTATCTTCCGAAACTCTAAAAGTACTTGAGTTATTTATGGACATAACATTGATAATAGAGTTCTAATCGAAAGACAAACACGTGCCAATCTAATACTTTTAAATTAAAAGTATAATAACCTTTAGAAAGATCTAAGACATGATGTAAATTGTGTTTATATTTATATGTGACGAATGTTTACCTTTGTATGGGACTTCGAAACAGTTACAGTATGTACGATTATGATCGTCACAGTTTGTAAGATCGTTATCGTCTTCTTAATCGGTTATCTTTATACCATTAGCTGATAATGATCGTTATAGAATTAATTTAAAAAACCACATTACGTTAAACCTCCATCAAGTCTTAAGGGACAGTCGCCTACGATAGGCTGATGATAGATTCCTTGTCGGTAGTAAAAACGTTATATTACACAATGAAAAAAAGGTGTAACTTGCGATATAAAATGAAAATTAAAAACTGAGTGTTGTTGATTGTATTCAGTGTGTGGCGAGCCGTAACTCGGACCACTTAATTACAGCGAAGTGAGAAGGTAACGAAACACAATTTATATCGTACTCAACAGACGGTAATTCTTGATATGTAAATGTGGGGAACAATTTACTATAAAATAATCGCGTCTGAAAAAAGCGGTAGTTGCGTGACCCTTGTACGGCGTGGTTGAGGGGTCAATGTATAAGAGAAAGCGATTTTGCAGGTGTTGAAAAACAGCGGCTCTTTATGAAACATTCTTACAATAGAAGTAAACTATTGAAGTAAAAACAAATTGCAATTTAAAAAAAGATAAATTATTATTTTGATAATTCTTGTTAAGACACGGAAATAAATTTTCGATAAAAACAAAACAAATATTTTTAATCAAATAGCAAATTAAAATATAGCCACAACGTAGAAATCAGTATAGCAATAAATATTTATAAAGTCCAAATCAAACCTAAGCAAATATACAAGACGGCCAAGTGGCGCAGTGGGTAGTGACCCTGCTTCTGCGTCCTAGGTCGTGGGTTCGATTCCCACAACTGGAAAATGTTTGTGTGATGAGCATGGACTTTTTCCAGTGTCTGGGTGTTTATCTATTTATTATAAGTATTTATGTATAATATATATAAAAATATTCATCAGTTATCATAGTACCCATAACACAAGCTACCTAAGCTTATTTTGGGGCTATATAGCGATGTGTGTAATTGTCCTATAATATTTATTTAAATATACGCTATATTCGTATATTCCCTTATCACTGCATTTCTGTGGAATGCTTTAAATTCTTGTTGTCTGTCTGTCCGTCTGTCCGCACTATTTATATGTTCCCTTATAACTCCCAAACGGCTTGGCCTATCCCCGATATTATGACATAGTCTTATAGAAAAAAGTCTGAGAAGTGTTTAAGCTACTTTCGAAACGAAAATGTTTCTAGGCATACAACTGTTTGGAATATGCATTTCCAGTTCAAATTTTCAAACCGAGAGAAGAAAAAAACAGGTAAAGTATGACATTGGGTTCAATATCGGACGTAGCAGAAATGCTGGAGTGTAACCTGAGCTTATTTCAAATTAATTTATCATTATAAAAAAGAAAAAATATGTTTAAGTGATAAGCACATAACTATTTTTCTTTTTTATATAATTCGCTTGCGCTTAACCTATTAGATCTTTACTTAAGCTTCACTCGTACTTTATCTTTCAAAGTGCTTCAAATATGTTGTAAGTAAAAAGTTTCGAGTTTCCTCTAACTTGGGCCAGTAACGGTGGCTCGTGACCGAACCTCTAGATTGGCTCTAAAAATTCCCGATAAACTACAGCTCTTATTAACTAATTATTGTACGTGATGTGGATTTTTGAGTTGGATGTGTTTGTTTGAGTTCGATGTGCTCTTGTGGATGTTTGATTGCAGGACATCAACCTTATAGATTGCTGATAGATTTTAAATGGTTTATATTTTGAGGCTTTTATTATTGCCTATTTTGATAACAGATTTTAATTAATCTACATTTGTATTTGGGTAGACTTAAGCTAGTGTTCCCTGTTATTGTTGAGAGTAACAACATCATCGTCATTATTATAAGACGTCATTATTATAAGGTGTAATAGTCCTACAGGAGATTCTGGATACTTACCAGTTTTGGTAATTCAAAGCTGCTGTTATTATAAATTGATACTTCTTATTACATTGCGTTTAAATTTTAATAAACTGTACAAAGTTAGATAATTATTGAAAAACTGTAGAGTTACTTTTTTGGATTATTCTCATTGATAGAGCTAGTATATATAATGCTTCTTTATTCTGAAAAGTGACCATATTACTTATTATATTATTTATTTTATATAAATTTATTAAAATTAATTACTTCTTGTTCTGGAATCTACTGAGAGACATAAAAGTTAATATCCGCCAATTCAACCTTAAAAGCGTGTAAAATAAAGAAGTAATGTTTGAAACACAGGACACTAACCGGGGAGGAGAAAATTAAATGGCGGCCGGACAATAATAAAAATGAGTGTTTGGACCAATGGGGGCACTGACAATTTGTCGGGCCCGCACGTTGACAGTAGATAACCAAAGATGCACAATAATTCTTTCAAACAATATAATGAGTATGATTTAAACAATATCGCACCTCTATATCTAAACAGGTATTAACTCAAAAAAACTCATTTTACAGGAGAGGCAAAAAACTGATTGCCGAGTCCCTGTACATTGCAGAAGTTTTCTGTATAGATGTATGAACTTTATTTTACAGCTGAATGTGATAAATATTAAGAATCTTGGGTTTTAATGAAGGGCTGGGTCTTAATAATGAATTTTAATAGACGCTTCCTTATAGCTTATCAATTTGTGTATATAATTTTGTATGATTTTGAGTTGAACCCATTTTGTTGATTTTTGTTTTAAGTTGGCCCTCTTTTGTGTTCACCTTGCCAGTAATACTGGTTCAACTCAAAATGTTTCATTAATTAACTCAGCACTAACTATCAAAATGGGGACAACTCGAAATAATGCTCCATGAAATTTTAACAATATGGGTGTAACTCAATACTTATTACTTGTAAATTTGATCCTAACTGACGTTGTCGCTGTTTTGGATGCGAGGGGGGTGGGGTCGCTCGTTCAACAATATAGGTTTACAAAGACATCTAGCGGCGAATATTGATAATAGTTTTGAATCTAATTTATTGGTCGTTAGGTATTGAAATGACAAATTCAAAGGTGTTCATAACTCAAAAATCAAGAATTTTGTGTTAGTTCCCTTTAGATCTAGGGGTGCGATATGTAAATGTACCAAACATTTTGTTGTCCTTCCTACATCGTCATAAGATAATTTTCTTTATCTTAAAATACTTTGGTAACATAGGTACGTCCACGTGGTTTTATGAAAGATGAAAACACTGGGAACAGAATGCATTCATAAAAAGCGATAAAATTAAATAAATGAGTGAAGATCCCGTCAGTCAATACAATAAATTATTAGATACTGATATTGACTGTAGGTAGGTAAATACAGCAGAAACGTACTTTTACCACCAAACACAGCAAATTCGCTAGCAACAAAATCACTGTTACGGCGAATTCACATCAATGAACGATTATTTATACCCGATGATTTATTTTGTCAGCGGCATTATCACTCTCATGACCACATAACACGCATCGGGGTTTTTGACAAAAATAGTGAAAGGTTGATGTGAAAACTCGTCGTAACGCCGTGGTTTTGTTACTGTTCAATGATATTACCAATTTCATGTCTTCGGTTTATTATGTCGACGGATCGGTCGATATGAACACTGTCGTTATTAACGAACGTGCGCCATACGAGCCTCTGAATAAAACGCTTTCCAATGCACTTTTTTTTGTTATTGTTCATCTCCTATTCCTTTCAACGATAGAGCGCGTTTGTGTGGGCTATCACGTTCAAAAAGTTAATAACATTCTTTTTCCGTATCACCATCGTGAAATATTCTTTGAGATATTACCAATAAAGCCATGGAAGCTCATATTTTTTGTTAAGAACTTGTTTAATTTTTTGAAAAATGAACGTTCATTGTTGTTATTTTGGCGGCATTTTTGAACATTGAATGATTTTATTGCGTTGATTTTATCCATGTTTTGATAATTAACACCAACTCTGGACTTATATATAGTTTTAAAATTTATAACCTTGTCGTTCTAAGCCACATAGGCAAAAAACTGGACCAACGAGTTACTTTAAGTATTATCCTAAGTGTTAATTGTGTTAATTGGCTTATTCTGGCTAACTAATTCCATTCAAATCCAATAATTCAATTATTCTTCTGCACAAAATAGGAAATACATTAATATAATTGAATTAAAACATCACGTACACATTTCCACAAATTCTATGTTAATGAAAAAAACGTGTGATATTAACCGATATTGCTGTGTGATAAAATGCCAGTAGATAAAAAATAAACGTAATACGAATATGAATTTCTTCCGCGCATTACGTAGGCGCTCCGACATCCACGGAGAGGGATCGTGTTTATTCCCGGCAAGTACTTCTTACTTATTGAAGATGCCAGCACGTAATCGAGCCAAACAATTTGGCAGGGGAACGGGCGCACTAAAAAATAAGTAAAATTATTTGTCTCCACTTGAAGCCGAATTCCGTTCGACAGGCTATTGGCAACTAGTCACATCGACTCGGCTTGTAGCTAAGGAGATTGTGGTAGTAACTATTTGACCAGTTCTACTGAGTCGTTGAAACTAACATATAAAGATAATGTCTTTTGTGATCTTACGTATCTACCTAGAAAAGTAGTTTTTTATCGCCTACGCGATGGTAGACAAGGGTCACTAAAGCAAACAGAAAAAGACTTTACAGGGCCTACATGGAACATTCTACCAAATGCTGTTCTGTTTCTACCAACCTGAGGCGTAGGGGTTCATTGTTCCTTATATTTTACAAAAAGCTTAAATATATGAGTGTAATTTTGAGTTCATTATTTGGTTCAGATACTATTTTTCATTTAAATTCATATTGCGTAAATAGTGTTCATTTTTGACCAGTTTTAAACGAAGTTGCAGTGAAAATCCATCACATCAACTAATAACAGATATAAGAAAAGTATCTTCCGGTGGCTCTCTAGCTATAATCCTCCTATCCTAGTAGAAAATTAAAAAAGAGCTAGTTGGAATACTTTTGGAAACATTATTTTCAAGTCGTTTCATCGAGCAAAATTTGTCGAAATTTCTGTTAAACTTCAGATTCACTTTGTTTTTTGTCTGGCAAAGCTATAAGGATTTGCGAGTATTAGTAAAGCAATGTTGTAAAAAATTTTTAACTAAAAATAGACCCGACTCAAAACGCACTAAAAAGTAAAAATTGTGTCATTTACTTAGTTGCTTTAATTTACTTAAGCATATCAATGAACTCGGCGCCGGCCAAGTTTAAGGAATACTTATTTAAAGCAACTAAATGACAGTTAGTTTTTACTTTTTAGTGCGTTTTGAGTCGGTTCTATTTTTTGTTAAAATTTTTTTTTACTTTTTAGTGCGTTTTTAGTCGGTTCTATTTTATGTTAAAAATTTTATTACTTATTTTTTAGTGATTTATCGCTACGTTACGTACTCGCACTATACTGTTATAGTATATTATACGGCACTTGTAGTCAAAAAGCTACCGATACTTACACAAAATCCGAAAGCACTGCAAGTGTGCCTATAAAATTTAAATAGTTTCTTCAATTTTTCCAGGATATCTTTATCAGATCCTAACATGATGACTATGGGACCATATTGAAAGTGTGCCCTTTCTAATAAAAAAATAATTATCAAAATCGGACTACTCTGTAAAAAGTTATGTGTGGTCATATATTTATAAAAAAAAATATATATACGTGTCGAATTGAGAACCTCCTCCGTTTTTTTTCGTCGGTTAAAAATGAGTTGGACCCATGAGGTAGCTATGTTGCCTCGATGGCCCAGTAGCTAGCCTTTGTGACTTCGAATCACAAGTTCGAGTCACTAGTTGAGCTATGAAATGTGTCAGTGACTTTAAATTTTTGTGAGAACTTGCAACCCGGAATTAAGAAATCGTTGGTGTTCTTCCTTTGTATTTCGCAGAACACGTACAACCATCAGTCCTTGTCATTGTTATAATTTATTTTTTTATTTACTCATTTATTTACTCATAATCACATTTACATTACTTAAGAATTACCCTGGACCCCAAACTAGGTATCCCGTGTCTTGGGGGTCAGTACTACCAGATTGCGATATATTACAATACTTAAAATGGATAGTGTGTGTGTGTGTGTGCGCGTGTGTGTGTGTGTGAGGTGTGTGTACTTATTTTTGCTATTCGTATATGTATATATTTTTTACCTGTTTAATAATTTTTCAGTCGCTTCATAATTAAATAATAATAATAATAATAATACGCCGTGTGGTACCGGCAGATTAGAATGTTGCCACCCCCTATCTTCCCCGTGGGTGTCGTAAGAGGCGACTAAGGGACGTCGGAGAACCTTCTAACATCTTTTGGTTCTCCGAGAATGAGTATGCTGGCTCCATAAAACAGCCTCTTCGGGGACCTGAGTGGACCCCGGGTGATGTAACTGCCACTCACTCCCCTAACACATGATGATGGACAACAATATAAGAGTGCGTATAGGGCCGCTACCTGGGGGCCGCCAGGGCGCGTCTGGGGCTGGCGCTGGACGTGGCAGCATGCGACCCGCCAGTCAAACCAGTCGACTGCCAATACCACCGGGTCAGTCGGCTCATCCATCATCCCCACCAGTAGGCTTGGCTTCGACAGGGTCCCCTGGGGCCCAATCTCCGGAGCCCGCCGCTGGTGGTGTACGTCGCATGAGATGGACTTACCAAATGAATGAAAATGTCATGCGATCGTACTACAGGGCTACAGGGGGAGAAACTGGACGGACTGGCTACCGAGCTGCAATGTATCGCGAGTTCTTGCTGCTTGAGCCGCATTTAACTGTCACGGAGCAAAACCTGGCAGATCGGGCTCGGTTTATTCAGCGTTCGAACATCTTTAACGCTACCGAGCTCGAACGATTACGACGTGAGACTGTTCCCGAAGTTACGACCTCTTCCGCAGAGCAAATCGTCTCACCGGCGGCACCTGCCCGCGAAGAGACTGAACCTATGTCCCAAGATCTGCATGTGGAAGAGAACACTGAGGGAACAGTCGCCCTTGATATAGAACGGATGAGAAGGATTCTAGAAGAGGCGATTTCTGAAATCCGTAATGCTCCTCTAGAGGATCGTCCGCGGCTCTCCCGTATTACGCTGAATATAGCGACGCGGGATGCCATTGAGGCCGTCAACCAAATGCTGCCTCAGCATTTGGCTGGCAGCACTGGCTTGGGTGATACGTCTTCTATTCTTTTCGGGGCTGCCCTGGCCGTCCACCGGTTCATTGGTTTCAAAGTCAAGGAACCTGGACGCCCAGGGTGTTCTGCTAATAACAACAGAGCAGAACCAGCCTGGAAGAGGAGGATAGAGCGCCGTATCACCTATACCAGAAGACTCATTGGCAGACTGCAATGCTTCAGATCGGGCAACACAAGGCCAAGGATTGTGCGCTCTGTTAGGATAGCCTTCAATGGGCTTGGGGTTAGGCTGGATCAGGCCGACATAACCCAAAAACTAACGGAGCGCATCGACGATCTGAAGCAGAAAATCGCTGCGTGGGGGAACCGCATACGACGATACTCGGAAAGAGTCGAGCGATTTCAGCAGAATCGTCTTTTCTCGAGTGATCAGAAAAGGTTCTACAACAAACTGGAGTGTCCTGCGGTCTGTTCTGTCTCTCCACAGCCGAGTCCGGCCGACCTCATCGCTTTCTGGCGAAGTATCTGGTCAGGAGAGGTAGAGCACGATGAGGGCCCTTGGATTGCGGCGATAGAGGAGGCATGTGCCGCAATTAAGCCGATGAACCCGGTCGCCATCTCTTCGGAGGATGTAGTTGGTGCGGTAAGGCGGGCCGCGAACTGGAAAAGTCCGGGGTCCGACGGACTGCACCACTACTGGCTGAAGGCGTTCTCGGCTTGCCATGTCACCTTGGCTCGCCAATTCCAAGAGGCTCTCGAGCAAAGGACGCTCCCGAACCTTTTCACCACTGGGATCACTCACCTAGCTCCAAAGACCACAGACACCGCGGACCCATCTAAATACCGCCCCATTACGTGTCTTACCACCATCTACAAGACACTGACATCCGTTCTGAGCTCCAAGATAACCCGTCACGTTGACGAAAATAACATCATATCTGGAGCTCAGAACGGATGCCGGGGTGGTAGCCGCGGTACTAAGGAGCTCCTTCTCATCGATTCCGTTGCGGGCCAGCTGGTCAAGCGCAACCGCCGGAACTTCGCCGCTGCCTGGATCGACTATAAAAAGGCATTCGACTCGGTGCCTCATTCATGGCTCTTGAGGGTCCTTGAACTGTACAAAATTGATAGTACGGTTCAAGACTTCCTCCGGTCGTGTATGGGGCAATGGAGCACGATCCTTTGTCTCCATGGCGAGCGGCTGGCGGCTGTCGATGACCGGATAAAGATACGGAGGGGTATCTTCCAGGGCGATTGTCTGAGTCCACTATGGTTCTGCTTGGCCTTGAATCCTCTTAGTACATTACTAGAGAATTCGGGGACAGGCTTTCAGTTTTGGAGAGGAGGGACAAAAGTGCCTCACCTTCTCTACATGGATGACCTCAAACTGCTGGCACCCAATGCTACTCGTCTGAAGGAATTACTGAACCTCACCACGGGGTTTAGTAGTTCCATCAGAATGGAGCTTGGGCTGGACAAGTGTGCGGTCTTGCATGTTGAGAAGGGAAAGGTTACTCATACGGCCGGGATCAACCCCGAGCCAACTAACATCAAGACCCTCTCTGAAACTGAAACATACCGGTATCTGGGCATGTCACAATCCATAGGGGTGAAGGAAGCGGACATGAAACAGTCAGTTTGCGAGGACTTTTTTCGACGTCTGACAAAGATCTGTAAAAGTTATTTGTCAGGCGCCAATAAGGTCCGAGCTTATAACGGCTGGGTCATGCCCGTTCTCATGTACTCTTTTGGCGTGCTCAGATGGACTCAGACCGAACTTGATGCCCTGGATACAAGAGTCCGCACGACTATGACTCTCCACCGTATGCATCACCCAAAATCGTCTGTCATGAGGTTGTATATCCCCCGAAAGTGCGGTGGCAGAGGCCTACTCAGCGCCAAAACCATGCACAATCGGGAGATATGCAGCCTCAGGACCTACTTCGAGACGAAAAGGGAGTCTCCGATGCATGTGGAAGTCATAGAATGTGATAAAGGACTCACCCCCCTATCCTTGGCCAAGAGCGATTGGCAGAAACCGGTGGTACTGAGCACCTCTGACCGAGAGACCGTATGGAAGGGGAAGGAGCTGCACGGACGCTTTTTTAAGGCTCTTCATGAGCCCCATATTGATAGAAAAGCGTCCGTGCAGTGGTTGCGCTTCGGAGACCTCTTTGGGGAAACCGAAGGGTTTGTCTGTGCGATACAAGATCAGGTGGTTAAGACGCGGAACTACCGAAAGTACATTCTGAAGGATGGCACTCACGACATTTGTCGAGCCTGTCGCCATCCCGGAGAGTCACTCAGACATGTGCTTTCGGGCTGTTCGGCTCTTGCCAACACTGAGTATTTGCACAGACACAACCAAGCAGCCAAAATCCTTCACCAAGAGCTTGCTCTGATGTACGGTCTCTTGGATCAGCGGCTGCCTTATTACCAGTATACACCGGTGCCAGTGCTAGAACGCGACGGAATCCGGCTCTATTGGGACCGGTCTATCATCACGGACAGGACTATTCTAGCGAATAAGCCTGATATCGTGGTGTTAGACCGGGCACAGTCGAGGGTGTTTTTGGTGGACATCATAATTCCATATGACGAGAACCTTGTGAGAGCTGAGACGGAGAAAAAACGAAAGTATCTAGATCTGGCTCATGAGGTTACGGCCATGTGGCATGTGGAGTCCACTGAAATCATCCCGATCGTTATATCTGCCAATGGGTTGGTCCCAGTCAGCCTCGCTCACCATCTGAGGCGGCTGCGGTTCCGTGGCGGTTCGCTCGCAGGCAAGATGCAAAAAGCGGTCTTGCTCGACTCGGCTAGGATAGTCCGCCGGTTTCTTCACCTGTCGCCCTGACCCCCGGCCGTTTGGTCTCCCTGCCGGGGTGAATCCTCCGCCCGGAGCATATATGTATTTATGTAGCGTATATTTAAGTTTATTTATATCAAGTATCTAAGTACGTTTATCATAACATTTTCGGTTTTTATTTATATGTATTTATTGTGCATCCGGGCGTGAGCGTATAATTTATGTATAAAAATAATAATAAATAAATCTTTTATTTGCAAGAATGTGGTTACAATGTCGATCTTAAAGTCAAATTACAAAAATATGTCCAATCACATCCTACCACATACATGGTGTGCAAAAAAATGTATTAAAGTTAAACTAAACATATACTTTTTTTTAAAATAATTACAAATTACGTTATTATAAACCTTATATTATCATCACATGTGTAGTATCATTAATCGTCAAATATTTAAATGTAAAGGATTATAATTATACAATGTCAAAAAAATATATATAAAAGAAATTAAAATTTGTTTTCCGTGAAGTACTCATTTACAGTGTAAAACATTTTATCTAATAGCATTTTATGTACTTTATTTTTAAATTGTGTCATATTGTTTAATGTTGTCAGATGTTCAGGTAACCTATTGAAAATACTTATTGCCATACAGTATGCACTTTTTTCAAATATCTTAAGACGCCTAGGTGGCAATGGAATTTTATTTCTTCTTCTGTGCCTATCTGAGTTATTAACTACGTTTTGAATGCCAAATAGCTGTGGGTATTTTTTTATAAATATAATTGTTTCATATAAGTAAAGACAAGGCAAAGGAAGAATTTTATGGCTTTTAAATAAAGGCCTACTCATCATATCCACTCCACAAATTGCTCTTAGGCAAACTTTTTGTTTAGTGAAAATTTTGCTAGCATCAACAGAATTGCCCCATAATATAAGTCCATATCGCAGTAAAGAGGCAACATGCCCATGATAAGCAAGTAATGCAGTTTTTTTACTTGAGGTTCTACTAATTTTCCTCAAGACATATGCAAACCGATCGAGTCTAGAAGCTAAGTTTTCTACGTGGACTTTCCAATTACAATGTTTATCAAACATAAGACCTAAGAAGGATATATCAGCTACTTCTTCTATGTTATGTGCCATATTGCTTATCTGTAGATTACTAGGGACACTGTTGTATGTTAGAAATTGAATATATTTGGTTTTGTTTATGTTTATAGATAGATTATTAGAACCTAACCATTCAATTGTTTTTGACAAGGTACTATTGATTTCATTTTCTAGCTCAGATTTGTTTTTACATTTAAAAATTATTGTTGTATCGTCAGCGTATAATATGCACTGATGCTTAATATTGTCCGGTAGGTCATTTATGTAAGTAAGAAATAATAGAGGTCCCAGTATACTGCCCTGAGGGACACCATAAGGGTTTTGAAGTTCAAAGTTTGATCTAAAAGCATTACAGTGTCCATTACTGGTTTGTGAAATTTCGACGCATTGAAGTCTTTGACTTAGGTAACTTGTTATCCATTCGATTGCTTTTCCTCTAATTCCGTATCTTTCTAATTTTTTTATTAGAGTTTTATGACAAACTAGATCAAATGCTTTTGTCATATCCAGAAATAGGCCAACAACGGACAATTTATTACTCAAAGCTTCAGTGATAGATCTATTTAATTCAAAACAAGCTAATGTTGTATTGCTCTGCTTTCTAAACCCAAACTGTTGAGGCTTAAGTAAATTGTACTTTGTTAGAAACATGTATATTTTATTGTACATTAATTTCTCAAATATTTTAGATATGGTTGGTATCAGCGTTATGGGACGGTAGTTGTTTAGTGCTGTTTTGTCTCCTTTTTTATGTATTGGCTTAACAACAGATAATTTCAAATTAGTAGGAAATACTCCTGAAGAAAATGATAAATTAATAATATGACACAGAGGCACAGATATGTACTCTGCACACATTTTTAAAATTTTCGTGCTTATGTCGTCATATCCAGTTGAATTTGTGTTACGTAGATTTGCTATTGTTTTATAAACATCATTGACACTAACAGGGGTAATAAATAATGAATTAGTGTGATTAGGTATGGCAAAGAAATCATTATTTGGAATTTTCCTAGAAGGGTCTTTAATATACTTGCAACTAATATTTATAAAGTATTTGTTGAACCTTTGAACTATATCATTTGGATTAGTGTATGCCAAATTATTTGAGCTTTTTATTTCTTTTATTTCCATATCTGATTTTTTGTTACCTATGTTAGTACTGATTATATCCCATGCTGCTTTGCCTTTATTTTTAGATTTAGAAATGTATTTGTTATTAGAAATAGAATGAGATTTTTCAATACACCGTTTAAGTAATTTACTATATTTCCGATAATGGTTTTTGTGTATGTGTTTGTTTGATGGTGAATATCTATATTTTAAATATAATCTCCTTTTATTTATGCACGAAAGCTTTAGGCCTTTAGAGATCCATTTATTCTTAATATTTTTACTCATCATTTTTACCATGATAATTGGGAAGCACAGATTATAAAAACATACAAAATTGTCATGAAAATTATCAAAAGCCTTATTCGTATCATCTTCTATTAAAATATCATAAAAGGAGAGAGCAGACATACACTGTATAAATTTCCGTACATTATCTTTACAGAAATCTCGTCTTTTTTCAAACCATGTCGTATTACTTTTGGCTATATTATTTCTATCAATATCAGTCGGAAAAGTAATGGATTCAGCAGTTTCATGATCGGATAGTGCAAGGTAATGCAACTCTGATTTAGCTTCTGTTATGTTACTCACTATCAGGTCAATACAGGACGATTTTCTCGAAGGCTTATTAATGTGATTTGTAAGCCCATAATTTGCAAAGAGAGAAAACAACGATTCGGATTGCCTGCTTTTCACAATAACATTTATGTTCCAGTCACCACACAGAACTATACCTTTCCTGCTTTTAACGACATTAAGTCTGCACAATAACCGATCAAATTTCTCAAAAAACAAGTTTATGTCTGATGCTGGTGTGCGATAAATACATACAATAATTAAATTTAACGTTTTTACATATGTACAGCAATATTCAAAATGATGTTCTACTGGTATTATTTCGTTTAGCAGTTCAGTAAGAGGGACATGATCCAAATATGGTTTTAGCAGTATGCATGTGCCCCCTCGCCGTTGATTTTTTCTGGTAAATTGAGCTGCAACATTATAATTTCTAATTTTTAAGTTTGACTCAGATCCTCTCTTAATAAAAGTCTCTGTTAAACAAATTATGTCAGCATTATAAAGTTGATTGTGCATTTTTAAGTTTTGAAGTGTTAACTCTAAGAGCTCAACTTTATTTAGGATACCTGCAATATTTTGATGGATAATTGTGCATATATTATACTCATTATTAACGAAATAACGATGGTTGAGTTTTAGTATCTATAGGTGTTTCTGAAGTCAATAGTTTAGATTTAACTGTTTTAAAATAATAAGGTAAGGTCCCCTTTTTTTTCTGCCTATGAGTTGAAATATTTGAAGTTATTACTGTGTTTTGTATAAAAGTATTCTGTAAGCGCTCTTTTTGGCGTCTAAAATAGTAAGGGATGGTCCCCTTCTTTTCCTGTGTATGAGTTGAAATATGTGAAACTTTTTCTGTGTTCTTTATAATAGTATTCTGTAAACACTCTTTTTGGCGTCTAAAATAATATGGGATAGTGCCCTTTTTAATTTTTTTAATATTATTATTTAATATAGTACTTCTATTTTTAACAAAGCCGTCTATGTATATATTTTTATAGGTTAAGAAATCTATTTCTATATTTAATTTATAGCTTAGGGTTTGTATTCTGTTGTGCTGCGTATTTATGTATTTGTTACTGTGACTAGTTTGTATGTAGGTACAATTGGAATAATTTCTTACTAATAGTTCGATATTCCTATTCAATAAGTTACAATTTAACGAGCGATTTTCATATACATTGATTACAAATACCTTTGTGTTCTTTAAAATAAATAAGGCATTACAGATTACCGAAAACAATTTGTAAGGGTTGGTGTCATTCGCCCCAATCCCAATGATCACAATATCGTCCTTAGATAATGTTTTACAATAATTTTCACAACTTGATAATATGTGCGACGAGTCCGCGAATGGCATTATAGACCCGTAGACGGAGTAGGTATTATTCCACGAATGCAGTCTATCCTGATGCATTTTGCTTGACAACCCGCATAGTTGTTGATCACCCATAATAAATATGTTACGTTTTTTCGCACTGACTTCAGTGTGCGCCGGCGACTGACTCGGTGAGGGAGTTTCGGTTTTGAGTGATTCTGGAAGAATGTTTTCTTTAGTGCTGTTGAAATTTCGTGGTTCGCTTGGATTCCTTGACATATTTCCTTTATAAACGTTCTTACATGATATATTCGAAGAGTGTAATGGTGAGATTCTTGAACAATTCATGTTGTTGTTTGTGATTATTTGTGAGATTGGCGTGGTAGACCTGCACGGCGGTGTCCTAAGCGGCCGTGATAATTCTTCCACGACGGAGGATGTTCTTTCAGGTATAATATTATTTACACTGGGACTAAGTATCGAATCATCATCCGTTAAATCTTCAAGATTGTTCTCAGACTTACTTCTCGATATATATCTTCTTATAGTTACGTACTCCATGTTTTTACTATATTAAGCTGATGAATAAAAGTTCATTTAAGAATAAAATTTTGCAGTTGATTGTAGTTAAATTCAAATTTTATGACCGTTGTTCAAGGTAGAATTTCTATCTTTCCGTACACTTGTATCTAATGGAATTATTGATGAAACTATTTTATAAAAGATTTAGACGATAGAAATATTCACTGATTTAGCACTTAAACTTAAATTACTTAGCTTGGTATTAAATCTTCTTTTAAGACGGTAACTATTCAAATTAATAATGTTTATACTATTATTGATGTTTTTATATAGAAACATTCCCATATAGTAAAATATTCTTCCAATACTTACAAAATTCAAACATTAATCTTAGTTTAGGCATTCATAACATTACCAGTCTCCGATCACTGACCGTTTTACACACTCCTGGTAAAAAGGCAGCTCACTTGTGCAAAATCTGATGAGTTTACTCGCCGGCTTTAATGTCCAGTTTTATTACTGCATCCAGCGTTTTGATCCGTAATTTCGATTAATTAAGTTCCGAAAAGCGTGCCTATTATAATTGCAATCTGTATGTAGCCAATTTCAATAAAATACTTATTGGAAAATATTATTATTAGTTTTAAGCCAGAATTTTATTCATATTTTTGTCGATAATATGACTATCAAGAATATGTGGGAGAGAATAATCCGCAAATGTTTATGTAGTAGTTTCAAGTTAAGTAACTTTCTGGCAAATAAATTACATTAGGATGAAAATAATCAAGCTTATTTTAGTTCACTACGGTTTCAGACCTCTTTTGTTATAGGAGAGAGGATTTACTGTGCGTCCTCTCTTAGTGCAGGTAGGTGAGCTTGGAGTGATAATTTCACTGTTATTATTGATAACGACGAAGATGGCTTAGAGGCTAAAAAGGCTAACAGGATTTGAACCGGGAGCGATGTGCCCAAAAACAAATAAAACATCATAATGATGATTTTTCAGTTCCACAGTCCTGTATTATTCAGCGATTTTTGTTCAGAAGCCTTGGATCACAGTCGATTCCCTGTACATACATGCATGTTTACCCAAACGTTAATTGGGTCAGTCCTTGACTGGAGCGATACTCGCAGCTATCACGTGACGGAAATGATCCCGGGACATTAGGCGCCGGCACGCGCGGTTTGAACTCCATAATTAATGCCGACGCAGCTCGAGCGTACAGTTGACTTTCGAGGATCCTTTATTTTTGATATTTTTTTTGATACTGAATTTGTAATGTGCGAACATTAAATTTGTACGTTGCTAACTGTAGCATTTTCCCGATATTTTATGTTTTTAAAAAAGAGTGATATTTTTTGTGAAAATATTATATTGTACTTTTTCTTGTTATTCAACTGAAAATGTATGTATTAAGGGACAATCAAAGAGTAAAATTTAAGTGGTCTCTCTTCCATATTAGGTATTATTTCCTTAAACAAAAAGATTTTAGAGTCAACACAGAATACATAATAGTAATAATATGAATACATTATTTTCAAAATCAACGTCATACTGCTTGCATAGCTCACGATTTAAAAATAAAATAAGCAAATAAAATAATTAATTTCTTTTCATAAAATTATGTATTACATTTTTATGTGAAAATAATTATTTGTTCAACAAAAAAGCAAAGTTTTTTTTTAGTTGTGAGTGTCGAGCGAAGGATTGTATAGTCTGCAGTTTATTATGTAGTTGTTTCTTTTGTACGTTTGTGAAAAAATGAAAAGTGACTTACCAGTAGTGAACACAAAAGTAGGTTTAATCAGAGGCTTGAAGGCAAAAGATGGTAACTACAACATGTTTTTAGGAATACCATACGGAAAAGTTTTAGAAGATAATCCTTTCGGGGTGAGATTAATGCATTATCTGTAATATACATTTTATTGCACTGTTCAATAGTTCTTAATATTTGATTTTAGCTTTCAGTACCATATCCAACATTTGATGAAGTATTTAAAGCAAATGATGATTCAAACGTAAGTCCTCAAAAAGAAGAGTTCAATAATACTATAATAGGTACATTAGATTGTCTACGTCTAAATATACATGTTCCAAATTCCAATAATGCATTACCAGTTATGATTTGGATACATGGGGGCAGATTTGAATTTGGTTTTGGTGGACTTTACTTTTATGGGCCAAAATATCTCATGAGACATAAAGTTATTTTAATAACAGTTAACTATAGACTCGGTCCCTATGGATTTTCTTGTCTAAATACTCCTAAGATACCAGGTAATCAAGGTTATAGAGATATATTATTGGCTTTAAGGTGGGTTAAACAAAATATTGAAAGTTTTGGAGGTGACTCTAATAATATAACACTTTGTGGGCATAGTGCTGGTGCAATTATTGTAGATACATTTTTAACAATTGAAGAAGATCTTTTTCATAAAATGATAATAATGAGCGGCACTGTATTACGTCCTAATTCTGTCACTAAACCTAACATAATGCATTCGATTACTTTAGCCGCAAAACTGGGTTTTGTGACAAATAATTGCGTTGAAGCTTTGGAGTATTTAGAGAAAATAGATCCAAAATTAGTTATCAAAGCTCACATGGAAACGGGAATAAATCTACGCCCAAGTTTTGAGAAGAAGTTTGATAATATTCAGCAAATAATACCAGATGATTCCAAATTGATTGCTAAAAAGATACCTATCATAATTGGACACGTATTGGATGAATTGTTGTTAGGTGTGTGTCATAAATCACAAGAGTTTTTGGAAAACTGGGACATTTTTAATGAAAATTTAAATAAAGTTTTCAAGTTTAATACAAAAAATTATCTTGGAAAAATAGTAAGACAATTTTATGTTGGAGATAAAAAAACTGACAAAAATGCAGTATGCGATCTAAGTGACTTTATTGGAGACTTTCATTTAGTATTTCCTATACAGAAGAGAATCGAAAGTTTCGTGGAAAGCGGTCTTAACAAAGTTTATTATTACGTTTTTTCGTACCTCGGTAAAAGAAATTTTGGAAAGAAAAAGCATAATATAGTCGGTGGTACTGCTACACATGCAGATGATCTTGCATACATTTTTGATTTGTCTTTCGACAAAGAATGCACAGCGAATGATCAAATAACAATAGACAGAATCACAACCATGTGGACAAATTTTTCAAAGTACGGGTAAGTGTGATATTGGTATAAGGAAATTACGCTTTTACCTACTTTCCATCTGCATTTCATCAACATGAACTCCACTGTCTACTACAAACTTAATTTCTTTAAAACTGTATTGAATGTAAAACGGTCCATCAGTTTTGACGGCCTCCGTGGTGCAGTGGTATCGCGGTGAATTTATAAGATGGAGCTCTCGGGGTCGATTCCTGGCGGGGCAGATTGAGATTTGTCTTGGTCTGGCTGGTGGGAGTCTCTCGCCGTGGTTAGTTACCAATATATATATATATACCTCCCTACCGACAAAGATGAAATGCTTAGCGATTTAGGGATTCGATACGATGTTGTGTAGAAACTGAAAGGCGTGTGGATTTCATCCAACTCCTAACAAGTTAGTCCGCTTCCTTTTTAGATTGCATCTCAACTTAACATCAGGTGTTATAGCAGTCAAGGGCTAACTTGTCTGCTAGTCTGCAGAGTCTGAATAATGTATAATACAAGTTTTGATTTCGTGTGATGATTCCAAAACTTCGTTTTTGTATTGTCTATTGATACAGAGATAAAAAATATTGTATGGTCTGTATTTCAAATAGCACATAGCCAACATGGAAACTAATCTAAAATTAAAACCTTACAGAGACCCCACACCAGATTTGTCAGAGCTTATATCGACAAAATGGCTTCCTGTATCTGAGGATGGAATGCATTATTTAGATATCGGCGATCAACTAACTGCGGGCACTCGGCCAGTTCATCAGCGAATGGCTTTTTGGGATCTGTTTTATAAAACTCAGCAACAATACATCAAGTGATATTATTTTTATTTTTTGCTACATTGTTGCTAACTATATACTAACCTGTATACATACTGGACATGTTTCTGACTTTATCAATATTATTTTATTTCACTTATTTTATTAACTAATATATTTCTTAAATCTCGATACGAGTAACATGAGACAATGTTCTTTAGATTTTAGTCCGCTGTATTTTGTGTTTTTTATAAATTTTTGTTTTTAGGAAACGTTTTATTTTAATCAGCATGTCATCTCTTTTAATAATGGGGTTTTCCACAGAAATTTAGTTTTTACTAAAAAATATAAAATCAAATTGTTATCACTGATTCGTATCCTCGTGTTTGTTATAAAAACTTTTGAGATTTCAGTGCAATTACTTAAGAAAAAGCAGCATCTTATACACTATAATCAGTCAATTGAGCATGTTGTGAACGTTGTTTAGATCAATAAGAAAATGATGCTTAAAGGACGACATTTCTATTAAAATAATCACACATTCTATCCTGTTTTAAGTCTACTTTTAAATTGAACCATAAATAAAATCTTATCGGAAATCCTCCAAAATAAGGGATGTTTTTCAATTTTAATTTTAAAAATTTATCGTAAATTTGATTGTTTACCTCTTAAAAATCTAGATTGGCGTCATGCCAATAAGATGCTTGGCATTCGTTACTTCCCTAATTACGGGTATATTTCACAACGTGGCCCGCGGTGGGATCATAAAACTGTCAATGATATTTAAGGTAAAAATTTATGACAATGTTCAATTTATTTGTTATTCTCAATTTAGTAGGTTAATGTAATGGAAAAACAATAAAATCTGTTTTAATAACTGGTTTTATTGTTTGGTAGAGATTTTTAAAAAGATATTGTATTTACGAAAAAAGAACTTATAACTTCAGATATAAGTAGAGTTTAGTTAGAAAATGAATTAATTTTTGGAATAGGCACTTAATTGTTAGCACATGATTTGATTGTAATAATAAGTTAGTTGTATAACTATACATACAAATGCGTTTGTATGTATACCTAAAGGAGCGTTTATAAAGTTGAAAAATTATAATTTGAATATTTAAAGTAGACTAAGTTTATAAATGCTTTTCAAACGTCAAGTTAGACTATTTGTAGTGACTTTACCACTTTATAAATTATCATCTGTCTGTGAGTAGTTACTAAGCAAGGGTCTTTGGTTTCGAAGATACCTTTTCCAGTATCTCTCTAAATACTTTCTGTAGTACTGACGGTTTTTGCTATAACATCATACATAGAGTTGACAACAGATTAGCTGAGTGTGCAAAATTGAACTTTCAAATTAAATACAATGTAAGCCACTCTACGTGCATTTCAAATATGAATATTAAAAACAAAATTTAATTAAAAGTGAAAAGTCACAAAAAGTTTAAAATATTTTTATTTCGAAAAGCTATTTGATATAGCATATTCCCTAATTGATGACTACGTGGACTATAATGAAATATGAAATAATATTATCGTTGTAAGCCTTTGCCAGGATAGAACAAAGCTTTGAGGATGGTTTAAAATTAGTTCTCACATCTAGTTCCAAAGTCTAGTTACAAAATATAATTCTCAAATTTACCTTGCCCGAACAAGTATGTTTCATTGCTTTGAGGGGATCTTTGTAGAGACAGATGGGTGAGATGAGGCTTTCATTGTTATGCTAAATCATACTTACTCGGATATATTTGATAGATCGTAATTTCACAAATTAATCGACTCATTACTGCTACACTGCAGTACTTCCTCGATGGTCTAGTGGTTAGCCTATGTGGCTTCGATCGCGAGGTCCTTGGTTCAATTCCTGGGACGGGTCATGGAATAATTCTGAACTTTTTCATTCTTCTATAAAATGTTCAGTACATTCCAAGCCCGGAGTATGCAAGTTGGTGGTGTCACACCCCAGTGCCTCGGAGAGCACGTTAAGCCGTCGGTCGCGGTCACTATCATCAACATCTGATAGTGATCGTTAATAAATGAAACATTATCACCCTAAGCCTACCCGCATTGGAGCACCATGGTGGGTGTACGCTCCATATCCCCTCTCCTATAAGGCGGGAGGCCTGGCCCTGTAGTGGGCCGTTAATATGTTGCTAATGCTCACTGCTACACTAACGTAACCGACAATTTTAGTACAAATTCAAATGGTATGGACCCATCTCAACTTTTACTCCCACAACTCTCTATTCATAAGGTTATACCCGTTTTTACCTGACTGCGTCAGAAGGAGGGTAATGTTTTTCGAGCGTATGTATGTATGTATGTATGTATGTATGTATCTTCTTTCTTTCTTCGGCACGCGATACTATTATTAAAACCATAAAGAATTTAAAATTTTATACAGATATAGTGATTCTTGTTTTTCTCTTTTCAGTTCAAAACTTCTAAGCAGTTGGGTTTTTGTTTTATAATAATAATTTTTAGTTTATTGTTAATACAACAAATTTTTGAATTTGCTGCTTTATTGCTGATCTACATCGAGTATTTTGGTTATACTGCATTTAAATTAAGGCTGATACCCGGACTTTTGTAATATTATAAACATTTAATTAGCTTTAAAAGTAATAACAGATATCTGACAGACCACCGTTTAGGTGCGAGGCGTAATTTCTCTTGTAACCACTTGACCAGGAAAAAATCCTGAATTGAGGGCGACACGAGGAGCTTAACATAACTATGCACAATTTGTGTTAAGCATGTTAAATTTTTTTTTTAACTCTTTTTTTCTATCGGAGATCAGTCGCTGGACCATAATCCGATTAAATGTCTGTTAATAAGTCGTTTTGGGTCCAGTACATCCACTGATGTAGAGCCCATTCAGGATTGAGTATATAACTATACTATGTTGGCCAGTCGTGTCCTTTTCAGGCGGAATGTGCAGTCTCTGACATCTAATAGTTTGACTGCCAGGCTGTTTTTGTGATGATCAAGCCTCTCCTTGTAGGCCTCTATTGACATATTTATCTCGTCCTTAACAGGTAGCATATTTAGGTATTCCTGAAATTCTGATGTTTTTGTAAACCATCGTGCATTGCTTTTGCATGTTAAATGGAAAAAATCTTTCTTATTTACATTATAATGTAAGTAATTATGCTCTTAGTTACAAGTCACATAGTTGACGATAGAAACCTGTGGATAAGTTCATAAACAAAAATGTTTCTAACAACAAATTAAAAAGTATATTTGGACTGAGTGTAAGTAAAATTAGAGCAGGTATTATTTAAACAGTAACCAGTATCGCGGACGATGTTGAGGGCGTCCTCTGGTCTTGTGAACAAAATGTAATACTGTCTCATCTCCACATTGAACAGCAAAGCTTCTTTACGTAAATGATTAGTCCATATTTCTGTCAATTAGACAATAAGATTTTTTGGCAAACAATCCTGTGACCTTCGTTTCTTTTATTAATATGTATTATATGGCATTTAATCTATATAGCAGACCCTAGTAAAAGACAGAAATACTATATCATCACAATAGAAAAAACACAGATGTTTTGAAGCAAGAATATAGAGCTAAGAATCATCTCGATTTCGTTAGTTTCCAAACAAAAAAAACTGCAATAAAATTAGACGTTACAAGCCGTAAATTAACGTAATGACAGATACAGAGAACAGAGAGGGGTGCATCCCAGTAGTACCCCCTAATTTTAGTTCTATAGAACTGTTGATACACCATAGTAGTGCTTAGTGTTCTATATAGAACTAATGGGACAAAATTAAAGAAATGTCGATATCAACATCTTGTTTGTACGTTACATATAAAATATCTATAGTTTTTATAAGTATTATATGGAATCTCTTTTGATTACAATAATAAATGTCCACTTAAATTTGAGAGTATTTATAAACATACTATATCGAATACAGCTTTGCTTAAATTGCACAAAACGTCTTTAAAATGGTATTGAGGTTTTTAATATAATTTTTTCTAAACTGAATAGTTTGCACGAAAGATACTTCCAAAGTGGTAAAATGTGTGTCCTCCTGTAACTTTTAAAATGAGAGAATATTTTTTTGAGACACAACTACTACTTGGTTTTAATAACTTAGCTTTTGTCGCTAGGGACATTTTTTTGTTAAAAACAAAATGAAATATCAATCAAAATAATATAAAGTTTATAACTTACATGGTAAGTAAAGTCAAGAGCAAAAAAATACTACAGTACTATACAGAACTATTTGGACATAATTTGACAGCACGGAAAATATCCCAACAGTTCTATAGAACTACAGTATGGGGTACTACTGAGATGCACCCACAGAAAGCTAGACACGTCGTACGTTAACACGTTCAGGATTAAAAATACAAGAACTATAACTTTAGTTCAATCTGAACAAAACGTATTTCTACTGAAAGAAACTGCTCAAAAATGAAGATATCTCACTTTTGATGCGAAGTAAATGCAGTAACAAGTTAATAGAGTTCTATATTTGGCACGGAGTTCTATCTTCGAGCAATATCCGCGCTCAAGGGTTATACATTCGAGTCCCGAGTGGGCCAAACTTTAATTAAAGTTTTAATGAGCCGCGCTTCGCTTCGTTTGTATTTGCACAGTGATGTTCTTGAAGAGACGCAGTTTCATATTTTGTGACATAATGACTGGTATTCCATTTTTTTTATTTTCCACTTCAATTGTAAAATATTTACCAAATGGAAATTTAAATGTAGGTAATGATATCATTGAGTTTATCTGTTTAGAGTGACTAGTACCGGTATGGAGGTTTTTTTTTTAATGCCTACAAGTTAGCTCTTGACTGCTATCACACCTGATGTTTAGTGATGATGCAATCTAAGATGGAAACGGGTTAACTTGTTAGGAGTAGGATAAAAATCCACACCCCTATCGGTTTCTACAAGACATCGTACCGGAACGCTAAATCCCTTGGTCGTCTTTATCGGTAGGGTGGTAAATAGGTACGACGAAAGCCTCCCACCAGCCAGACCAAGACAAATTAAGAAAAATCTCAATCTGCCCCGCCGGGAATCAAACCCAGGACCTCCGCCTTATAAATCCACCGTGCATACCACTGCGCCACGGAGGTCGTCAAAGGTAAATCTCTCTACTGAGAAAAGCTGGCAGGAAACTCAGCAATTGTTTTTTTTTTAATATTAATATTTACCATATTAAATAATTGTAATTTACTTATTACGCATTACCTACATATCCTGGCTTAAGTCGTCAGTGGATTAACATGAGCTCTTTCGAGCAGCTGCCAATGAAGTAAAAATAGCTCAACGATTGCTAACCTCCGGTAGGAGATGCCACTAGAAGAAGAAAAAGAAGAATTTACTTATTATTATTTTACAAGTCCTTGTGTTGGATAATTGGAACGAAGTTCCTTATCGCGCGTTGTGAAAGGGGGCTAGACGGAAAAAATTGGTACCAAAAGTTGTCACGACACTTTTTGATTAAAGGATCTTGCCGCCGCCTTTGATGTGTGTGCGGGTGAGCGGTTCGGTGTACAACAACAAACGCGTGTGTGGTACGCGTTTAAGTTTATATAACATTATATTTGTTAATAATAAAAAAAATATTATTATTACTTAAAAAAAAAATTTATTACAATTCCTTCACTAATTAATCGAAAGGAACTTCGTTCCATCCGGGTGTCCCTTGACACCTCTCAACTTTTTTGTCTATGGATAGGTTTAACTTGCTCGTAAAGGTCTTTAAAATAAGAAATCATAAATACTTCAGTAAATAAACTTTTGGAGTCAAAATGCATCCGGACAAAAGTTAGTCAAGATTCAATAAATCTAAGTTTGTGTTCCTTAGACTGCGTCTCCAATATATCATTTACAATCGAGCGAATTCCCATTCAAGCGTGAATAACGTCATAGAAAAAAAAATACAACAAAAAGGAACTCCTTCAAATAATCCTTCGTTTTAATTCAACTCAAACCGAACTTCATTATTTCTTACAAAAACGTCTGTCGTGTTTTTACTATAAGCTGATTACGTAATAAGCCGATTAGCCTGAAAATACTCTGTCACGCTCCAAGAAGCGAAAATTACAGTATCCAATTATAAACCTTGGTGTGTTTAGAATAGGATATGAAATGGATTGACTTTTCCAGCATTCAAATTTAGTGGTGCTAAAAGTGAAGTGTTGCTGCTCTGTGATAAGGTTCAGTGTAAAATCAGACTTTCGAAGGTTTTAGGGAATAAGTAATCGTTTGTCAAATCTTACACATGGATATCTTTTGAAGTACCAACGTATCTACTTCACTAGATTGCGTAGGCTATAATATGATAGGATTGAATACATTGAATATTAAAATTTCTATAGAACAATATCAACAAAATTATAACGTATTGCCCGTTTTCTTGGAGGCCACAGTTAATAGCATTTTAAGATTCCTTTATTTACCATACATAAGACCTATTCATAATCATAAAACAGCGAAAATAATCGTGCGAAAGTAATAATTATAAAAGTGCGGGGCGTAAGCCGGGGATTCTACTAAAATATTTATAATAAAGAAATCTAGTTATAAATTCCACCAATCACTTAACAATTAAATCCGATTTCACACTATACTGAAATTGAATATTTTCTGTAGCAAATCGGCAAATTCTTGTGAAAATATAAAGCCCCGAAAACCTTTTTTGGAAATTAGAAGTTGAAAAGTCTGAACGCACGACCTGCGTCAGCATTCATTATTGAGTTCGAAACGAGCGTGCCTTCGCATAATGTGACGGGAGCGTTTGTACCAGCTGATTATAATTATACGTAAGTACGTAAACCAAATTAAACGACCCAAAAATGTAGCAATTTTTCTTATTCATACTGTTTTCTTCCATCAATAAGTATAAAGTTATTAGCGATCCACTACAGCATCAGGCCTCTCTCCTTGTTGATCTTTCTCTTATAAGGAGTGAGACCTGGCGTTGGTTATGTAGCTTAGACCTTCCACTCTGCTCTAATGCAGGTTGGTGGGATTACGGGGATCATCATCATCATCATCATTCTGCGACTCGCTGAGCTATGTCGGTTATTTTGGTTCTTCTGCGGATCTCCTCATTTCTGATTCAATCACGCAGAGATACTCCGAGCATTGCTCTTTCCATCGCCCGCTGAGTGACTCTGAGCCTTTTTATGAAGCCCGCAGTTAGCGACCAAGTCTAGGATCCGTATGTCATCACTGGCAACACGCACTGTTCAAAGACCTTGGTCTTCAGGCACTAAGGAATTTTGGACGAAAAGATGTCACGCAGTTTTCCGAACGCTGCCCAGCCGAGTTGGATTCGGCGGTTCACCTCTTTCTCGAAATTGGACCTACCTAACTGGACCATATGCCCTAGGTATATATACTCGTCTACAATTTCGAGTGCAGAATTTTCAACAATAACAGGGTGGAGCGAAACATGAGCATTACACATGATCTTTGTCTTGCTCATGTTCATTTTAAGGCCCACCTGTTGAGAAACTCTGCTGAGGTCATTGAGCATATTATTAAGGTCATCTAGAGATTCTGCCATTATCACTTTTATTACAGGGATATTAGATGTTAATAATAGTGACCGGGATCGACGGCTTAACGTGCTCTCCGAGGATAAAAGGTGTAACCACCACCTACTTCCCGACTTTGAATTTGGTAAAAATATCATAGAAAAAACTTCAGAATCAATCCACAACACATATACAGACACACATAAAAACGTCGTCAAATTGACCCTTTTTTTGAATCCGGTTAAAAGTACGTACCTAAAACAAATTTTATTTTTAGTGCGAGTAGGTATCTAGCTTACAATGAAAATTTTGAGATATCTTACTGAAGGAAGCCTTTTGTGAAATACGAGCCAGTTATAAAGCCGTTCCAGTTTTATATTATTCTTAATACAACATCAAAGTGAATAAACGCCCTCCAAAAAAATATAAAATTTAATTTACATCTTTACAGCACATTCAACTTGCAAATTGAGTTATTATTTTGCAAGCTTTTTATTAGGTTTCACTCCATCAAAATTTTGCGTTCATTACTTTGGATTTTAATAATAAGTGTTTTTTAGGTGAATTACTTAGTCTGAGCTTCCATCAAAGGGTCTACGGTATCGAAGTTTTCTATTCCAAATCTATTCGAATTCGTTTATCACAAGTAAGCTCGTTTTCAAGCACTTTCGAAACGTACCTTGTTTAATAAAAAACAGAATAGTGTGTAAGAAACTCAAAAGTTACTTTTTCTAAATAATTTTACATTATTAATTAATTTATTATTCCATAAAATATTAGTTCAACTTTTTATGTCAACATGTAATGATTCAATTACCTCCATTTTTGTCACTGCCCATCGACTTTTCTGATCGTTATCAACATCTGATAGTGATCGTTAATAAATGAAACATCATCACCCTATTCTCGCCAACCCGCATTGGAACAGCATGGTGGGTCTACGCTCCATGTCCTCTTCTATAAAGAGGGAAGCCTTGCCCTGTAGAGGACAGTTACAATTGGTTGATAATCATGATGGTGATTCTTGTCATTTATAAATTAGACTCAGACTGCACAGGTCTTTAAGTTGCATTACAGAAACTAATTAATCTAAACGACGGCACACAATGGATCGATGTCGTATTGAAACCCGATAGCGAAGCCGCGCCGCGAACTGGAGGGATTATCCCACTCTAATGACACCTCACGGCCCCAACGTTCACACGGTGTTCGGAACTGTTCCCGGGCTATTTGGGTAATGCCTTATTAAGTGCCACACTGCGACACAATACGGGAAGTGTAGTTTATCTAATTTAGCTAAATAGAAGTAGTTTAAGTATAATTGATACCTATGATATCTTACGTAGCAGATCTTTACGTAGGCAGTACACACCTACAGATCCTTGTGTTAAGCGGTATAATCTAGTGTCTTAGATCTTAGCGATCGAAGCGTTACGCCTAGTGGTCGTAGTGTTTAACACCAATTACTGGTGGTGGTGGTAATCTTGCGCAGTTAGTGACTGCTTCCAAGATAACTCGCTTCCATCTTCGTGTACATCATTAAGTACATTACATCAGGTGCGATTGCAGTCTTGTATTAACTTGTACTTAACAAAATAAACAAAAAGTAATGATACCTACCAGACATCGTGAGCTTAGGTCAAGTGGTATATGACAGCTGGCTTCTGTTATTTAGCTCATAGTTCGTTCGCATTAAGAATGCAGTGACTTATCATTGTTACCTCCCCCTAAGCAATCAAACCCTTTAAAATGACGCGCGTCGCGTTTCTATTGGTGACTGTGAACTTGACTTTGTAATTTGTAAAGATAACCCATCTGCTTAGGGGGCGGAGTTGGGCCAGCGAACAATGATGAGTCACTGCATTCTTTATCATTCATTTATAAATCCTTAACGTGAACAAACTATAGTTACGTTTTTGTCTGTTTAAGATCATAAGCTTATAACCACAGCTTGTTTAATACTTGGGTAATACTGAGGTGAAACACTGCGACACAGTACGGAAAGTGTACCTTAACTATTTTAGCTAAATAGTTATAATTAATAGTTAAGATCGTATGCTACTTACCTACGCAAGAGATAATAAGCTTAAAGCTGTAGATAAATGAAACCTAACCTTTATTTATTGCAGACTTACGATCTGTCACCTTTAGATTGGGTATCATAATTATTAACCTATTTTTAGTGACGCTGAATATAGGGCTAGGGCTTTTACTTTAATGACACCTCATGGCCCCAACGTTCACACTGTTCGGAGCTGTTCGGTAACGCCTTGTTAAGTGTCACACTGTGACATGTCTAATAAAACTGATATAATTCTTTAATGTCTAATCATCAGTTTTTTATAGCTGATGATCAGCATCATACCTATAAATACAGGAGTTTTGCAGTTCCGAACCCACATTATTTTTAAAGGAATAATATTTAACCTTTAATACTTAAATAAACATATAAACAGCGACAACGAAAATAACAACCCTCTTTTTAATATCGCCGATGTTGAGTAAAAATAAATTGAATTGCAAATTAACACCTCAAATGATGCCAACCTTCAATTCAATTAACTTTACCAGCCTACACGTAAAATACCGAACGAACGTATCTGTCATTACCATTTGCACATTTTTCCTTTACGCGTACCCACCTCCAGGCATTGTCCCATGGTGACCTATAAAAGTTAATTTCGACCGATGTTGCCGAAAAAAGAACACGTAGAATAACTGAAACAGTACCCTGTGGTGAGACAAAATTGAATACCACGCGAATTATATTTTAGATTCCCTATGCGTGTATAGGGTTCTGGATTAGAGTTTTGGGTCGTGGTATGAAGTATTCAGATCTTGCTTCCAAGAAATTGTCAGAGTAAGAGTTGAGAAGCAGTCATAACAAAAAAAATTTAACAAAATATAGAACCGACTCAAAACGCACTAAAAAGCAAAAAATAACTGTGTCATTTAGTTGCTTTCATTTACTTAAGCATATATATGAAGTTTGAGGAACATTTATTTTACGGGTAACGTCCTTAAAGTAGAAACTTTGGCTGGCACCGACTTCTAGATATGCTTAAGTAAATTAAAGCAACTAAATGACACAGTTATTTTTTACTTTTTAGTGCGTTTTGAGTCGGTTCTATTTTTTGTTAAAAATTTTTATTTCTTATTTTTTAGTGATTGATCGCCACGTAACGTACTCTTACTATACTGTCATAGTATATTACACGGCACTAGTAGCCAAAAAGCTACCGATACCGTGACAAAAACCGAAATCGCTGTAAGCGTGCCTCCAAAATTTGAAGAGTTCCTTCAATTTCCCCAGGATGTCATCATCAGATCCCAACATGAGGACAATAGGACCACCTTGAATATATGCCCTTTCTAATAAAAAAAGAATTATCAATATCGGACAACTCTGTAAAAAGTTATGCGTGGTCATACATATAAAAAAAAAAATTACGTGTCGAATTGAGAACCTCCTCCGTTTTTTTTTCGTCGGTTAAAAAATTGAAGATTAGGTTATTTAAAACAGGCAAGCATTTTTGAAACGTCCAATTCATCTGTTTGCAGTGAATCTACCGCCGGTACGGGAGACGGCTAAACTGTCCTCTGTACTGCTCTATGATTATACTGATTTATATTGTTATTGAAAAAAAACTTTTACCAGGTGAGTCATATGCCCGTATTAAACAGATCAATCATTAACGAAAGTTATGGGCTAATTTTCTGAAAATAATGCAAAAAAACTTATAAAGAAACAGACATACACAAAGATAAACATACAGATAAACACGAACTTAACATCCCCTAATTTTTGGTCGTAGTTTAAAATACTTATTCTGAAGTATCTTGCGGCAATCTGCAATCAACTAAGCCTTGTTGCCTTTCTTTCAAAGTAAGTTGATTTTAAATGAGAGAATTTATACCGTTCCAAGCAACAAAAGGGTGTAGCGGAGTTTAAACCTTTCTTTATGAGTTGTTCCTACAACGTTTTATTCGATGCTCATCGTAAATCCCCGGTTTAGGTTTACTTAGAGAGAAATTAAAGGATTGAGGTGTTCGTTACAACGATTACATTAAACAACAAACTCTTTGCAGGCGCCGTACGTTTTTATTGGTTAAAGAAAAAAAAGTTTATTTACTTTCATTGTAAAAGTAAGTAAGGAAGAGAAATATTTCCTTTGCTCTTGAATATCATAAGACACGTGAGGTTTTCGAGAAAAAATATTTTAGAATGCTAGAATTAAAGTTAAAAGAAAATTTAGGTTCTTTAATTTAATTCTAAGGTGCACTCTTTTTTTTCGTTTAAGTGATTTAACAACTGGCAGAAAATGGCTCAAGGCATTAAGTTTCGCCTTTGTACACTTTTTATTGTATGCAATAAAGTTTTAAAACAACTAAACTATTGTATTAATTGATTTATCCGTGAAATCATGGTTAATTTTATGGTACTTCATTACCTACTAGTTTAAAAGATACAGAAACAATCACTGAATGTTAAAAGCTAATGCAAGAACTGAATAACACAGAAGGGATCATTTACATTCAGCGTGTAACCGCATAGGTGTGCCGGGCAACCGTCGCTACGTTCCTAGCTAGGTGTGCTGGCGCCCGGCCAAGTGGCCCAATCTTCCAATGCCGGCTCCCTCAAGCGATTATAGCGTTTTAAACTGCACGTTTAAAACTTCAGAAGCTGGTTATGGCGGCATTTCAAAATGTCAGACGTGTTTATCATTGTACTGTTAAAAGTTACACTTAGTGAAGCAATATATATTTTTGTGGATAGGAATAAATCCTTACTAATATTATTTTGTTTCCATATTATTATAAGTATGTGTGTGTATATATATATATGTATTTATGTTTGTGAGATTACATATTATTTAACAAAATATATTTATTCCGTCTTGCACCATTTCCACTTTCACTTCACAGTTCCTATCATCAGGGGTTGCCTGTAAGAGATTGCTCCAAGCAATAAGGCCGCCTTTGCATGCTTGTTTGTTGTTTTATTTTATTTTTTGTTTACTGTGTGTATGTCTATGTATGATGTAATAAAGATGCAATAAAGATTTTCTTCTTCATTCTTTTGTCATGCAGACATATTTAAGCTCTTATTTTACAACTATAACCAAAATCAAAGTGTCTTCTAAAACTTGACAGACCGTAACATAAAACATCCTTAGATTAAAGACAACTAGATGGAGTCATAACGCGGCTGTAGGTTCAAGAGCGAAACAGACTTATTTCATTCGGCCTTTGTTAGAAAGTGACACAAGATTATTTTTTGTCCCTTTCAGCGTGTTCGTTTTTATTGTTTGTCAAGAGTGGAGTTTGTGACAAACAAAGGACACATCGGAGCAATTATTAGCTTTTTATTAAATTTGCTGATAAATGATATAACATTGCTGATACGATATTAATTAAACGTTATCATGCTATGGTGGGTTGTAGTATTTTCGGCTGCAAAAGTCGCAGCGAACGGAAAATTGAAGGAATTACGTTTTATACGTAAATAGGCATAAACTTCATTGATTAATGATTTAAAGCTTAGATATGTTATTTTTTAGCAAATTTCATGTATTATGCGTTTACTAAACTATAAAGTAATATTTCGTATTTTACGATATTTTAAAACATAACGTTTTATGATGTACTTTAAATGTTGACATGTCATGTCATTAAGGCTGATTTGCTGTCTCACGAGTGGACACGCTATGGGCTCTATCTAGTAGTCTTTAATCTATGCTGTAACACATCACTTGTGTAAATTTCAAAAATGCCAAGTGTCACTTTCAAGTCCTTAATCAACGCCAAAATTGATTAAAGAGTTTTTTAATAATTATCTATAGATCCATAGATTCAACCGACATAATTTTAATTTTCTCTTCGGTAATTACGATTCCAAAAATACCTTTTATAGAACGACCTTTTGAGTGAATAATTACGCAAATGACTCGGCCCTTAGACTTTAATGGTTTGGGTTAATAATAAGATTCGGCTCCTTATCTTTGGGACTTGTTAAAATGTGAAATATGACTTTATTATAGTCGGAAGTTAATTGTATTATGTTAAACACTTAATGATGTTTTTTCACTAGTTCTGTTTTACTATTAGATTTCGCTGTTGCGTGTCCGCCTCAGGTTTGAAAGCGTTTGCGGAAAAAATAATTTGTCAGTACTGGAATTGTTTAATGTGCTTGTTAATTAGTATAATTGACGCCATAGATTAAAGACAACTAGATAGAGCCCATAGCGTGTCCACTCGTGAGACAGAAAATCAGCCTTATTGACATGACATGTCAACATTTAAAGTACATCATAAAACGTTATATTTTAAAATATCGTAAAATACGAAATATTACTTTATATAAGATAGTTTAGTAAACGCATAATACATGAAATTTGCTAAAAAATAACATATCTAAGCTTTAAATCATCAATCAATGAAGTTTATGCCTACTTACGTATGAAACGTAATTCCTTCGATTTTCTGTTCGCTGCGACTGTTGCAGCCGAAAATATTACAACCCACCATAGCACGATAACGTTTAAATTAATATCGTAACCGCAAAGTTATATTATTTATCAGCAAATTTAATAAAAAGCTAATAATTGCTCAGATATGTCCCTTGTGTGTCACAACTCACAAGCTCCACTCTTGACAAACAATAAAAACGAACACGCTGAAAGGGACAAAAAATAATCTTGTGTCACTTTCTAATAAAGGCCGAATGAAATAAGTCTGTCACACTCTTGAACCTACAGCCGCGTTATGACTCCATCTAGTAGTCTTTAATCTATGATTGACGCTGAGCGGTTGGGGCGGGCCGGCACTGCAACACTGGCGCGATGTGAGCTTTTATAAGATTACCTAGTAAATACTAGTTCATATAGCATACATCAACGTGCTTAAGCCGGACTATCCGGTGTGACGTGTTCTGCATTAACTAGTACATTGCAACTTAATAACCCGCACCAATATCGCATCGCCGTATTGTCCCGTGCGCTGGGTTCCAGAATCTTAAGATATTTATAACTCCTCCAACTTCGCTCCCATATCTGTTATTCTGACATCTCTTAAAATGGTATTCGAATATCTCCTAGTCTATTGTGAAAAGATTTTATTACTAATTAGAAGAATAGAGAAATTCAAATTTCTTTGGTTTGTAGTGAATTTACTACAGGTTCGGAAGACAGATTTGAAATGTAAAATTGACCACATTAAATAAAAATGACTGATATTCCTTTATAAACATAACTTATTTCGTACTTTGGTTAATCCCTGGTACCTGATCGAGCTTTTATCGAAACCAATTCTCAGATATGAACAAAAATAATATTATGGATATTTTTTCATATTTATACTTAGGTTATTTTCACATGTTATTCGTCCATATATGTATTCGGGGTTTGAAATTAGTTTTCTGTTATAACGTACAAGTCGCTACAATAGTAATTCTTTTGCTTTTTAAAAACGTTTATTGTAACTAATATATATTGTTAGGTCTTTACAAGAAGGGTGTCATCTAAGCACGACCGAAACCTACTACCAACCAGACTGAAGTTAATAATTAAAGATTTATTAAATTTTCTAGAATTGAGCTGGGGATCATGTTTCCGGTGTAAGTTAGAATAACGATCGTAAACAACCAGATAACTCGTTGAAATAATAATCATATCTGTTGAAAGCTGAAAAGGAAAAAGTATCAAAATACTTGGACCTTGCTCATGAGATTACCGCCATGTGGAATGTTGATTCAACAATGATTGTTCCTATAGTCGTTTCATTATAGCGAAAAGCTTTGACAACATCTTAAAAAGCTTTCGCTTAGTTGTTGGATCAAGGGTCGGATACAGAAGGCAGTAATTCTTGAAACGGCGCGCATTGTGAGGAGGTTCCTCATTAATTTTAGAAGCATTGTTAAAAATTTTTAAAATAATTGTAAATAAATAAATGAGTGTAAATTTTTTTTATCATATCTTTTATATATGTAAATTACAGGCAAACAAGCAAGCCATCTTATGTTAAGTGATTATCTCATCTATTGAGATTTTTAAGACCAGAGAACATCTTTAAAACGGAGTGCTGCCGAAATTTTGGGAATATTTTTCATGAGTGCCGCCCCGAGTAACGCTCCTTGAATAAACTTTAATAATAGGCATCTGAGAACACCAAAGAAGAAAATTGATTCACAGCTTCATCATCATCATTACCAGCCTGTAAACGTCCATTGTTGGACATAGGCATTTTTTAGGGACTTCCAAACACAACGATCCCGAGCCGCCTGTTGCCAGCGGCTCCCTGCGACACGTTTGATGTCGTCACTCCACCTGGTTGGGGTTTGACCAACGCTGCGCTTTTCGGTGCGAGGTCGCCAATCTACCACCTTGGGCCCCCAACGTCCATCAGCTGTTCGAACTACGTGCCCCGCCCATTGCCACTTCAGTTCTGCGACTCGCTGAGCTATGTCGGTTACTTTGGTTCTTCTCCTCATTTCTGATTCGATCACGCAGAGATACTCCGAGCATTGCTCTTTCCAGCGCCCGCTGAGTGACTCTGAGCCTTCTAATGAAGCCCGCAGTCAGCGACCAAGATTCGGATCCGTAGGTCATCACTGGCAACACGCACTGTTCGAAGCTTGCTTCACACATTCACAGCTTGCTTGTGCCTAATACCCTGAAGGTAAAGCCTAATTTAGATTACGTATCCAATTACAGGGTTAGCTATAAAATCTCTTAGAATAGACTCAGTAACAGATGCGATACCGTGTCCCGGGCCTTTCTGGACGAAATGAAAACCCGTATTTTCGCGTAATAGGCCCACGCATAAGCGGAAACGTTCGGCTATTGTCGGGACCGTTCGGGATTCAAATAATGAAGGGCAAGAATGGACGTTGAATCGAGAATAGGTTATTGTACCGCTTGAACAATCTCGCCCGACTATTGGCCGGGTTTGGTTATAACAATTAGGTCCAATTGTGAATATTGTAGCCCCTTTAAATTCTAGCTCGCTCTGGTATTTGTCAAAGGCTTAACTCTAAAGGAACATACAGGCTTTGCAAACGTTTGCTGGAATGTGGTATCCAATGCTGTCAACATTAGGGGCAGTATGTGACAACTTTTTTTTTTTATCGACAACAAGTTGGCCCTTGACTGCTATCGCACCTGATGTTAAATGATGATGCAGTCTAAGATGGAAGCGGGCTAACTTGTTAGGAATAGGATGAAATCCACACCCCTTCGGTTTCTACACGACATCGTACCGGAACGCTAAATCGCTTGGCGGTACGTCTTTGTCGGTATGGTGGCAACTAGCCATGGCGAAAGCCAGCCAGACCAAGATAAATTAAGAAAAATCTCAATCTACCCCGCCGGGAATCGAACCCAGGACCTCCGTGTTCACCGCGCATACCACTGCGCCACGTCGTCAATAAATCAAAAACTCCACGTAGACAAAGAATTGAATAAACAGATATACCTATTACACCCATCTTATTTTTTAAAAAGTATAAAATTAAGACTGACAGAGAGTCCAATCAAAACAACTCTTGATTGGAATCAGTTGAAAAACTAAACAAGGCGATCTATATTAAGTGACATGATGCGTGTCATTTTTCTGAGTTCAAGCATAAGTATTGATGGTTGGTACAAGCAAGTTCAAAATAGCTAAAAAAATTTAATGCTCAATAATAAAATAAACTTATTACGAGACTCGCAGCAAGCCAAGCATTAACTTATCAATGAATATTAAAAACAACTGTTTGATCTTCAATACTAATTATATATTTAGGACGGAAACCCTACATAAACAAGTCACCGGCTCTTACACTATTTCCCAAAGCGTGAAACTTCATGGATCAACACACCAAATCATTCTTTCCAAGTTACCTCCTAAACTGTATCACCATATCTATCACATACTCGTAAGCTGACTTCGTAACTAACCATTAGCTTATGGATACACAAAAAAAAATCAAATCACCAGCTCTTACACTATATTTTAGAGCGTGAAATTCCGAAGCGAGCATCATACAGCAAGTGGGGCGAAAGTCAAACTTTGCGACTTTCTTGTTTGTCACTTCCAGCCTTAAGTTTCGCAGACTTGATTCCACGATAAATTCTTTTCTGAACTTGCGCCTTTTTATCACGTACGAACTTTTCCTACAGCTTAGCTCATAAAAACGGAAAGTATATTTTTTTCCTTAAACAAATTGTTGCTCATTACTCGTACCCTTATTCCTTAAAAATCGATTAATCAACAAAGTTATAATACATCATCTATTTCAGTGTTTCATAATACTAAACAATCTTACATTAGATTAGATTTAGATCACACGACTATGAAATATTTAGTTTTTCTTTTCTAAGTAAAATTCTCAGTCCGGAGTTGAAGAGTTACTAGAGTTACACTCAATGCTTCAGCGAGCACGTTAAGCCGTCGGTTCGGGTCATTATTACTATTTCTCATTTTTTTTAATTTACATTTTTTTTATTTCTTAACAATATTAATACAAAAATATTTTTTTAATCACTATTAAAAATTTATATAAAAATCTACTCTTCCGCTTTTGAGGGTCCAAATATCTTGTGGTCAGCGGGGCGATTATTTCACGTAACGTCAAATTATAAAGAAAAAAAAAGCGTTTACTCTCTCTATAACTAGATGGCGCTATTTCAATTCCATATAAATTTTCGTTACGTTTTTACGCAGTCGCTCGGTAACAAGCTCATACTTGACGCTAGGGTGAGGAACCTTCTTACAATACCCGCCATCAAGAATTACCGCCTTCTGTATTTAACCTTTGATCCAAAAACCAAGCGAAAGCTTTTCACTACTATGATAATAAATCATTAACTTCTGATAGTGATCGTAGTCAAACATTATTACCCTTATGCCGCCATCCGCACGAGTTAGGATGGAGTAGCCTGGCGAGTCCTAACTCCATCTACCCTGTTATGTAAGGAGAGACACTTGGCTCTTGTAGTGGAGTATTAAATAGGCTGAAAACGATAAATATATCGCACCTCTATATCTATATCTAACTCAAAAAAGCTCATTTTACAGGAGAGGCAAAAAACTGATTGCCGAGTCCCTGTGCATTGCAGAAGTTTTCTGTATAGATGTATGAACTTTATTTCATAGCTGAATGTGATAAATATTAAGAATCTTGCGTTTTAATAAAGGGCTGGGTCTTAATAATGCATTTTGATAGAAGCTTCCTTATAGATTATCTATTTGTGAGTATATTTTTGTATTATTTTGACTTGAACCCATTTTGGTGATTTTCGTTTTAAGTTGGCCCTCTTTTGTATTCACGTTGCCAGCAACACTTGTTCAACTCAAAATGTTTCATTAATTAACTCAGCACTAACTATCAAAATGACGACAACTCGAAATAATGATCCATTAAATTTCATCAATATGGGTGTAACCTAAAATAACTCCAATTTGTTTAAGCCCGGTACGTGCATTCCATTTGTAAATTTGGTTTCAACTGGCGTCGTCGCTGTTTTGGTTGCGAGGGGGGTGGGGTCTCTCGTTCAACAATATAGGTATACAAAGACATCTAGTGGCGAATATTTGTAATAGTTTTGAATCTGATTTATTGGTCGATAGGTATTGAAATTGTAATGACAAATTCAAAGGTGTTCATAACTCAAAAATCAAGAATTTTGAGTTAGTTCCCTTTAGATTTAGGGGAGCGATATTCAATTCTTATCCAATTACTTGTAACGACACTTTTGGGAGTTGGTAGTTACCATACGGCAATACTCTAACAGGCGTAAATGGAACCCATTAATGGCTCCTGGTTTATTTCTAATCCCAAAACCGTGGAGCCAATTGAGACACTTTCTTTTCTTGCTATATTTGATATCACAGAGCAAGGATACATACATAATTTCTCCGCTGGGCTATAAATATCCGGCTGGATCGGTCCTCCACTCTGTTAGCCCACCTAATTCAAAGTCACACAGTTTGCCCGCGGCCGCTTGTTTGTTTGTGTTTGTAATTTACACCGACGACGCCCACCGCCATCGATATATCTTTGCAAGTTACACCCAACTACCTAACAAGTATGATGACTTATGACTTCGAAACATAATAGCTGTTGCGAGATGGGATAAATATCATTGCATGAAAATATAGTAGTGGTAGAAAAGTTTTTCAGAGAGCTTGTTCAGAGTACTATCACCACCAGACTTAGTTTTAGACTACAGGACGACCGACAAGCCATTTTTTTTATAGACTACAAGTTAGCCCTTGACTGCTATCACACCTGATGTTAAGTGATAATGCTGTCTGAGATGGAAGCGGACTAATTTGTTAGGAGTAGGATGAAATCCACACCCCTTTCGGTTTCTACACGACATCGTACCGAAACGCTAAATCGCTTGGCGGTACGTCTTTGTCGGTAGGGTGGTAACTAGCCACGGCGAAAGCCTCCCACCAGCCAGACTAAGATAAATTAAGAAAAATCTCAATCTGCCCCGCCGGGAATCGAACCATGGACCTCCGTCTTATAAATCCACCGTGCATACTACTGCGCCACGGAGGTCGTCAAACGTTTGAATCCTACACATAATTTACTTCATCATAATAACACATATGCCATATTTTATTCTTTTCCCATCCTCATTTGGGGATTGGGGAAATATGGCCTTTGTGTTATTGTGATGTATACCTAAGCTATAATATTGTGAAGATTAATCAAAATCCATGTAGTAGTTTATGCGTGAAAGGGTAACAATCATCCAACCATCCACACATACAAACTTTTGCCTTTATATTATACTAGCAGTCGCCCGCGACTTCGTCCGCGTGAAAACCTCTCAGGTACCCTTTTAATTTTAAAGTCAGACTTTCATGTAAAGTGTGCTCTTTCCCCGCTTCCCCTCTCAATTTCATTTATTTATAGTTTTCCGTCAACCAATATCCTCCGACCCGTCCCGTGTACTAAAGATCTACATTTTTGTTAAACATTGTACGATATTACAGTACATTAACATTAACAGTATACATATATTTATAACTCTTAACAAATGCATTAATTTTGACCAAATTAGATTACCATAAAAACGGTTCTAGTGAGTTAATCTTAAAAGATAGATATATACTGTCGTGGACATTTTTTAGATCATTTTAAGAGGAATAATTCTTTTAAAAATATATTTTTGGTATCTTGAACCGTTTTCGCAGCGCACGCAACGGAAGCTCTCAAGGATGAATAATTTTCCCCGTTTGTTTCACATTTTCCATTATTTCTTCGCTCCTAATAGTTGCAGTGTGATGTTATATAGCCTAAAGCCTTTCTCGATAAATGGTCTATTCGACACAAAACAGTAGTTCCTGATATTAGCGCGTTCAAACAAACAAACAAACAAACTCTTCAGCTTTATAATATTAGTAGAGACAACATTAGTAAGGATTTTAGTTCGCCTAACTATCTCAACTATTGACAAAAGGGCTGGCTCGTAATTTGCTCATATATTGTAGCTATCATCCCAAGTGGGCATAATTTGTGAAGTTATTAGGATAAAATAGCTTAAGTTCTTATTGTATTCTTTCTCAATAAAAATCGTTGGAGCCGTATTAGGTACATATGTGTGTCAAACAGCGCAATCCGTTCATTGGCTTGAGATGTGCGTTGTTAGATCAGTCTATCAGGAACGGTTGCCTTTTATATATTCAGATAAGGTATAGTTGCCATTTTGAAAAGTCCTAACAGCATACATTATTTATGTTCAGCAGAGGACGTCGGCTGATGGAACCAATGGATACATTGAATGATGATGATTTTTTTTATCGACTACAAGTTGGCCCTAGACTGCTATCACACCTGATGTTAAGTGATGATGCAGTCTAAGATGTAAGCAGGCTAACTTGTTAGGAGTGGGACGAAAATCCACACCTCCTTCGGTTTCTACACGACATCGTACCGGAACGCTAAATCGCTTGGGGATACATCTTTGTCGGTAGGGGTTAGATCCATTATTTCTAAAAATGTTTACCCTGAACTGCAACAACTGGTAATCAAAACGCAAAAGTTATAGAACCCGCGGCTGCAACTTTTTAATCTTACCTTAACAGGAGTTTTAAAATGATAAACTAATTAATTATATCATAACCTCATAAAATCTCCTTCTTAGTCCGCAATTTCAAGTTGGCATAATTCATAAAGTTAAGCGCTTCAAAAGACAGCCAGAAATTTTTAGTTTTAATTAATTTCGAAATAAAAGCACCTCGCCTGCAGTTATTCAACCCTTAAAGTATTCTTGCTATATATTATTTATTACCTTTTGCATTTGTCTTTGCTCACATTCCCTGTAAATTTTATCAATAACTATCAGTCGCCCGTGACTTCGTCCGCGTGAAAACCTCTTAGGTACCCTTTTAATTTTAAAGACAGACTTTCATATAAAGTGTGCTCTTTCCCCGATACCCCTCTCAATTTAATTTTTTTATAGTTTCCCGTCAACCAATATCCTCCGTCCGTCCCGTGTACTAAAGATCTACATTTTTTAAACATCATTGTTAAACATCGTACGATATTACAGTACATTAACATTAACAATATACATATATTTATAATTCTTAACAAACGCATTAAGTTCGACCAAATTTAATTACCATAAAAACGGTTCTAGTGAGTTAATCCTAAAAGATAAACATATACAGCGCACGCAACGGAAGCCTTCGAGGATGAATAATTTCCCCGCTTTTTTCACATTTTCCATTATTTCTTCGCTCCTAATAGTTGCAGCGTAATGTTATATAGCCTAAAGCCTTTTTCAATAAATGGTCTATTCAACACAAAAATAATTTTTCAATTCGAACTAGTACTTCCTGAGATTAGCGCGTTCAAACAAACAAACTCTTCAGATTTATAATATTAGTACAGATTTGCATTGTAGGTTATTAGCCTATAGCTTTTAAAGAAGGTTGGTATAAGTTTGACATGTCAGTATATCTCTGTATTTTTGTATCAAATAGACAGTATACCATTGCTACTACGCTAATGGTTCGATTATGATGATAAAGAGTTTTGTTACTTTTACTATAAAATTACTAAAGTCGTCGTTTTAGCTAAATTGTGACGGTGGGCTTGCAATATTTTTACTTTTTATATAGTTTAGTAGTCACAAGTCGTATTTAAAATGATGATATTGTGTAGTTGCGCGCTCTCAGCAAGGCCTATGTCCAGCTGTGGACGGATACAGGCTGATGAACGAACAACAAATCATATTTTATTTGTTATTAAGAGTTAATATACTGTATTGTTAGCAACATTGAATACTGCGCTTCAAATAGCTAGAGTCTACGACGACGATTAGACGAAAATCATAAAAAAAGAATGTACTCTGCGGCATTTTTGGCTTATATAAAAGGACGGTTTATTAAATTGCGGACATTATCAATTCCAGTTCTAGCATAGGCAGTTATGCTGCCTCAATATTATTGTAAAAGTAATTAGATTAGTGTTCAAGGAAAGATTGTTTCATTTTGATTTGATTTAATAAAAATGTGTTGATATTTTGATTAATGTGCCTTTTGACCCCTTCTGCTGATGTTCCTAAAAGTATATTATATTATATTATATTATTTATAGAGGGGACGTCTGTCAAGGCCAAACGGGTGGTCAGTCCTCATTAGAACCATTCCACCCAATTCCCGTGATTGAGACACAGGTTCACTGGTATCTCGACAGTGCCTCCCTCTCAAGCCTACCTGTAGCCTTCGTGAACCTAACATTTCCCCCTATGGGTTTAATATACTGTAGATAAGTAAGTATATTACTCTGAAATTTGGTAACTCAGAATGCAATTGGCATTTCAACACACATCTTATATCTTTATTAATAATTTCGCAATGGAAAACGTTCTGTTCTCGTCAGATATAGCTCGCGGCGCCCTCTGCATATATTTTCCAGCTTTGATCACTCCCTGATCGTGATCCCACATACGTCGGAAAACTTTGCCGTTTTCCTTGCGCATTACAATATTCAGTAAAATATTCGATCAATGTTATGCAAATCCAAAACGTTGTAACTGCACGTATCTCTACTTACTGAGAAACACTTTTTCTTGTATTTGATTTGGTTTCTTTTCTGCAAGAAAGTTGCATCTGTGTACAAATGGTCACAGGGCCTATTTCTGTTTAGGAGAGGGGATATAGAGCTTATACCCACAACCCTGTTTCATAATATGATGAAGACAGCGACCGGGACCGATAGCTTAATGTGCTCTTCGACTTTATAGATAATTATGGTTTAGTAAATTAAAGTGGCGCAATTATTTCCCACATTTTAGTGCAATTTTAAGTCGGTTTTATTTTAAATAGATATTTAGAGGCAGCTCGCGGTTTCGTCCGCGTAGTTATGTTCCCGCAAACATTTCCGGGAAACAAGTAGCCTATGTATTATTCTAATGTATAATTCTAAAAATTCTAAATAAAAATTCTATGTATAATTCTAAAATTACGAGTATACACTGTATTATTGTAGAATTTCGCCAAACTCCATGCAGTAGTTTTTGCGTGACAGACTAACAAACATCCGTACTTACAAACCTTCGCGTTTATAATTTTAATAGGTTTTAAAATTTTTACAACTTTGGTATACCGAAAGCTCTGAGCCTATTTAGGAAAAGTCGTTTCGTAAATTGACCGCGATTCGAACCCGGAATATCCTGTTAGCGGGGCGGTCGTTAAAAAATCATAAAATTCAATTATTCCCTTTTACACAACCGTAAAAGTGTATAAAGTTCCATTAAAAGCGATGTAATCATAAAACACTTTCTATTAACAAACAAAAGGTCAGCGCTGAAGCGCTGCACGTGACAGACTGCCCTCAAGTCATTAACTTCACAATAAGTGGTATTGCTGCCACGTATAATATTTTCTTGTTGTTTCTAGTTAAAATACCCCCGCTCTTTTGGCTTACGGCGCTTACTAGTTGTTAATTCGGTTTCAGTCGCATATCATTCTTATCCCAGGCGCAAAAAGACCATCACAATTAACAGCCTATTTCTAATAGCCAATTATAGGCTCAGACACTCCTTTCAGGAGAGGAAATTTGTTACTTAGACATTGCTGCTCCAACATAGAGTTTAGTGGGCTTAGGGTGACAATGTTTTTATTTTACAAAAGTGATAAAGTTAATGTTGTTATCATAAAACACTTTTTTTCTTTTTTTCTTTTCTATTAACAAACAAACGTAAGTGATGAAGCCGCTGCACGAGACAAAATTTCCTCAAGTCATTAACTTTATAATAAATGGTAGGTACTGTTGTTGTTGTTTCTAATATTTTAACCAATTTTGTTTCAGCGGGCGATGGAAAGAGCAATGCTCTATGTATCTCTGCGTGATCGAATCAGAAATGAGGAGATCCGCAGAAGAACCAAAGTAACTGTCATAGCTCAGCAAGTCACAGAACTGAAGTGGCAATGGCCGTGGCACGTGGTACGAAAAGCTGATGGACGTTGGGGGCCCAAGGTGCTAGAATAGTAACCCCGCACCGGAAAGCGCTGTGTTGGTTGACCCCCCACCAGATGGACTGACGACATCAAACGTGTCGCAGGTAGCCGCTGGCAACAGTCGGCTCAGGATCGTTGTGTTTGGAAGTCCCCATGTCAAGCAGTAGACATCCAACGACTGCTAATGATGATGATAATGAACCCATTTTGTATACAGCTTTTATTAGTCGTTGATATTCATGTAAGATTTTAGCCGCCGCCGCAAAAATTCTTCTTCATTATTCGTCTATTTCTATTGGCCAGTATCAGGACCGGGAAACGTGACCCAGTCGGGAGAGGGGGATATAAAGCTTATACACATCTCTAAGGATGAAAATGTTTTGTATTGTTGTAATGACCCCTATGAGATGATTATGATAATGACATTTTACGTGCTCTCCGTTAGTGTGAGACCACCAACTTCTCAACACCGTACTGAGAACATTTTCTGAGAATTACTTCCATATTTCATAGTCTGACAAACAATTTGAACCCCGAGGACACCCATCCGAAGTCCCGTAGGCTAAATATCAAATCAACGATGGAAATGAAGGTGAGTAAGGGTGTAACATTAACCTTTTGTGTGTCTGTATGTTCTGAACTTGTTATTGTAGATGCCAAATAGGTAGACCGATTTTCGACATACCTGATGGTAAATGATGATACCATCTAAGATGGAAGCTGTTAACTTAAGAAGTAGGATGAAAATCAACAGCACTTTTGGTTTCTACGCGACATCGTACCGGAACGCTAAGTCACTATAGGTACGTCTTTGTTGGTAGAGTGATAATTAGCCACGGTTGAAGAATCCGCAAGCCAGACCTAGATCTTAGAACATCCAGGACCTTCATGCTATAAATCCACTGAGGCTGTCCAAATAAGTTAACCATGTGCGATGACAGTCGTAAATATAAGCTACTTGAAAAATGATTTTTTTCTTACATGATTGGAGAAATTTCTGAAACTTTTAACAAATTGCCTCTCAATTGATGCGTGAAGTGAATTGTACGAGTATGTAGTTTAGTTTTGATAGCAAAATTGTACCTAGTCTTAATTTACCTTGTAGCTTTTGCTTTTACGTAATTCCATGACAAACAAACTAACGCACTTACTGGAATAATATTAGCAGTGGTCATTTGTACCAGCACAGAATACAATTCCAATATAATCGCGTTTTATGGAAGCCTATGCTCAATTGGAGACAACAAAATAGTTACACCCTGTATTGTGTCCATTGCTTGTTCGCTTTGTCTGTATTGGAACTAGTTTGATTGTTACACGTTAGTGTATGTTATAGAGGGAAAATTTTATACTGTGCGGGATACAGAATAATTTTTATAATACCGGGTGTAAAATTCAAGGGATTTGACTCCATACCATAGGGTTTGCGTGTTTGCGGGTTCAACTTCACTAACAAGCATCTAAACTATCCAATGTAGCTTAGGAGCTTAGCGATGTTTCGGTAAAACCCATTAGTTGTACATCATCTCATAAGTATAATTCCGCTAACAGAGTATTCGCAGGTGGGCGACACGAAATTTTTTATTACTTTTTTATAAATTAGAATAAAAATAGCGACGTGAAAATAAAGGTAAAATCAGACAAAGATATACAAAGTTATGGGCACTTTAATTTTTGAGTAGACGTCTTCCATCCCTTTCTCGCAAAATTAAAAATTGTACTGTGTTACAGTGACGTAGTGTGACGTCATAACTAAGTAACGCTACTTAGTTACGACGTCACGCTAATGTAAGGCCTCTCTTTCTAACTGTTAATATTCTAAGTCCTAAATTTTTTTATTATTTCATCATTTCAATTAGTTTATTATATTTTTTTTTCGTTATTACATCGAATTTAAGCGTTTAAAGGGCAGTATTATATATATCAGTTATCTGCCCTATTCATAACGACGACGACGATTTTGACGACCTCCATGGCGCAGTGGTATGCGTGGTGGATTTATAAGACGGAAGTCCTGGGTTCGATTCCCGGCGGGGCAGATTGAGATTTTTTTTAATTTGTCTTGGTCTGGCTGGTGGGAGGCTTTCGCCGTGGCTAGTTAGCACCCTACCGACAAAGACGAATCGCCAAGCTATTTAGCGTTCCGATATGATGTCGTGTAGAAACCGAAAGGGGTGTGGATTTTCGTCCCACTCCTAACAAGTTAGCCCGCTTCCATCGTATACTGCATCATCACTTAACATCAGGTGTGATAGCAGTCAAGGGCTAACTTGAAGTCGTTAAAAAAACAGGTTGGTTGAGAGTTTATCTCATTAAAGTTTAGAATTTTGTTAGTTGTGCTATTATTCGGTTTAAAGACATTTATTTCTCCAAAGAACGTACAGTTCACTTAAGATAGAGAATAACAAATTATCATTTTGCAGACAGCATGCATTATTGGAAGATAAATTTTAAATACAATAGTTTAATAATATTTTATCCAAGTTTGTAGAAACATGGGACTTAAGAGATACCTTAAATGCGTTAATATTATTTATCTCCTTCAAGGAGTTTGGCAGATTGTTGTATAACTGAGCACCTTCACATAATATATTTTTGTTGCCAAATGTTTTTGTCCGAGGATACCTTACATTTATTTTGTGCTTGTTTCTAAGATTGTGTTTATTTGTGCTGATATTAAATGTTATGTTGGAATGTAGGGTTTTGGTCATAATTTTTTTTATTAGAAGACAAGTATTGTATGTGTATAGTTGTGTGATGTTAAATAGTTTTGTTTTATTGTATATATCTCTTGTTGGTGTCAGGGAATTATAACGAAATAGTGTCTTAATTAATTTGTTTTGTATGCGTTGTAATTTATTTATATGTGTCTTTGCAGCAGTCCCCCAGACTTCTATGAGGTATTCCAAGTGAGGCTTAGCTAATGCGTTATAAATAGTTGTCCTAACCTTGTATGGAATGCAATTTGATATTTTCCGTAACCTCCCTGTTAGTGAAGTTAATTTTGAAATTTGTTGATCAATATGAGGGTACCAAATCAGTTTGTCATCTAATATTAAGCCTAAATATTTTTCTGTGTGGGACCTTTGGATTTTAGTGTTATTTATCATAAGTGGGTTGTAATTTGGAATTTTTTTGTTTTTAGCTTTAAATATCATGTAAGATGTTTTTGTAGTATTAATTGTGAGAAGATTATACAAAAAGAATTCGTTTAATTTATCTAAGTCATTTTGCGCTTGCGCTACCGCTTCATGAATATTATGTGCAAAGTAAAATAGGCAGGTATCGTCGGCATACAGGGTTAAATGTCCTGACAGGTTCAAGTTAATTATGTTATTGACATAAATAAGGAAAAGCAATGGTCCTAATATAGAGCCTTGGGGAATTCCACATGTGACTATTTGGGACCTGCTTTTATTTTTGGATATTTGTACGATTTGTTTCCGATTGCTTAGGTACGAAGTTAATAAATTCAGTGCAGTTCCAGTAATTCCGATGTTATCTAGTTTTTGTAACAGTTTTGAGTGACTAATGGTATCAAATGCTTTTTTTAAATCGATAAACACTCCTAAACATACATGATTACGGTCAATATTGGATTTTATTTTTGTAACTACATCAATTGTTGCGCCAACTGTATTAGATTTAGGTCTAAACCCATATTGTTGTTCAATAAAAAAATTTTTGTCATTTAAGTATTTATTAAGTCTGCGATATATCACTTTTTCAAAAACCTTAGAGATTACGGGTAGTACTGATATGGGTCTGTAGTTGCTCGGGTCGGACTTTGGTCCAGTTTTATAAATTGGACTGACTTTCGCAATTTTTAACCTATCTGGAAATACCCCATCTGAGAGACACTTGTTAATACAATTTGCTAGATTTACGGAAATTACATTTTTGAGACATTTTAGTGCTTTAGAAGTAATTGTATCGAGGCCGGCGCTTGTATTGCTATCTAAGTTGTTAATAATCTTAAGCACTTCCTCAGGGCAACATGGCTGAAATTCACTTAGAGTTATATTATGATGATAAGATTCCTTGTACATAAGAGTATGAGTTGAATTTGTATGATATTTTAGAGGTATGTTATGGGCTAGGTCTTTACCTATCATTAAGAAAAAATCATTAAATGTTTGGCAAATTTTATCACCATCTGTGATAGTACCAGATGATATAATTAGCTTAGGAGGTGCTGAGTTATTTGTTATTTTATTTACAGCTAAAGTATTAATTAAGTCCCACATCTTTTTAGGTTTGTTATTACATCGTTTAAATTGACTGATATAGTATGTTGTTCGAGAGTCCTTAATCATTTCGTTTACATTTGTTTTTTCTAAACTGTATTTGTCTAATAGGTCTTCATTTTTACTGTCTTCTTTTAGGTTTTTCCAGAAAATATTACGCCTATCTATGCCTTCAAGTATGTTTTTATTTATCCAGTCCTTTTGCGGTAGATTCAGTATTTTGGTCTTGATTAAGTGGTTTTGTTCTATTTGATCAATTATATAGTTTTCTAGACAGTTATAATCGAACTCTTCATTTATAAGCATAGTTTCAGACGAGCTTTTTCTTAAACCATCATAATCCAGAGCAGTATATTCAATTTTTTGAAACTCTTTAGTGTTACATTTGCATAGTTCTAAGTATATTTGCTTGTGGTCAGATAAAGACGACTCTATTATTGACATTGTAAAAGAATTATTTTTTAAATTAGTGCAGACATGATCTAGTATAGTTTTAGTTTTTGATGTCTCACGAGTGCAGTATTCCTTTTCAGTTTTGTTTATAATGTCATATCCAGTTTCTTCTATTGTTCTCATGTAGTTTACAATATTTAAATTAGTGTTTAAAAGATCTAAGTTGAAATCGCCAAAAATTATTGTTCTCTTCCGTTTTTCCAATTGTAAGGAGTATGTTTCTAAAAATTTACTTACGTTTGTCTCACCAGGTTTATATATTCCGCCTATATTTAGAGCATATTTAGGCAAGTATATCCAAAGGTAGTGATTTCCATTTTCTGTTAGATTCTCTGTTATGTCGTATTTAATGCTGTTATGTAGGTAGATGGATACCCCTCCGCCTTTACCAGTGCTCCTATAGTTGTATATGTGTGTATAGTACGGAAGTTTATATTGACTTGCATCTTGGTCCGATCTAAGCCAGGTTTCGGTAAAAATAAGAATATGAAGTGATTTCGGTACTGATTTCAATATACATTGAATTTCTTCAAATTTACCTTGTTTTCTAATGCTTCGTAGATTAGCATAAAATATTTTTAAAGACCTCGAATTCGCAGGCAAGTCTTGATATTTTTGAGCTAAGTAATAAGAAACGTAGTTGCTACCTATACTAGTTGGATGTTTGGTCATTACATTGTGAACAGTACGATTTAATCGTTTTTTGACTTAATAATCTTAGGCACTCCCTGTATATACCTTATAATTAGGTCGGTTTCCCCATTTTCTTTCCTTTTTTGTAGCTCGGATGAAAGTTGCTTCATAAAGGTTTTTTGAGATGGAGTTTGGTCAGCATACAAACGAAAGTCGTTGGACAATTTTGATTTATTTCGTAATAATTGTTTGGGGACAGAGGATGAATCGAAGCATAGTTTTACAGGTCTATTTTTTCCGGGGTTATATTTTCCAAGACGAATAGTTTTCAACGGCTTAGGGCATTGTTCGAAGATAGCACTAACAATATTAAACGACTCGTTCTCATCATGAGCGCGCCGAGTAGCAAAGTTTTTGTTACATATTTCACTAATACCCACTAATATGACATTATTTTCTCGGGCGCAGCGGTCTTTGAGTTCGAGCATGAGGTCTTCGTAGGTAGGCGGAAGCGATTTATTGTCTGTAATTATATTTGTTGAGTAATCATTGGTCTGATTTAATTTACTATGTAACATCTTATTCTCCGATTTAATATTTTCAATTTCCTGTTGTAGTATAGTGTATTTTGAATTCAAGTTTTCTGTGTTTTTTTTAATAGATTTTATTTCATTTGTTAATTCCGACACCTCTTGACGTATTTGCAATAGGGTTTCATTCTGGGTTGCAGCAAATTCCTGAAAAATCTTCGTTATGTCCTTACGAAAATCCGCCAACTCCTTTTGGAAATCATATTCAACTGAGCGATCCTTTCGTTTTCTAGCCCGAGTGACTATTTGTGTGTCTTCATCATCACAGTTTGATAAGTTCGAAGTCGAACCATCGTTCCCGCTGCCGCTTATGACGCACGCGCTGAGCGTGGATTGTTGTGAGCTCATCCTTATGACTGGTCACGCGGCGAGACACGCGCGCCGCTGTAGTAGGAGCGAGTCAAAAAATAAGTAGCCGTCCTTTTTACCCGAGCGGGTGAATACAACAGCGTACGCGCTGCAACTCGTATACACTCGGCACCAGTATTAAACTATGAGATTCTAATTACACTTTAAAGTCAATCATCACTAGAATCACTTTTGGGTGCTTTAATTAGTTAGGATTCGAAAAATATTTATTAAAGATTTTAAGATTTAATGCACACGTCCGCGCAGGTTGAGCGATCGCGCGTATTGTTATTAACTTATCAATTTGAAAACATGCCTGTAATTTCCACCTACAACGGCCAACTTACTGGCCAAGTGCGGAGACCCAGGAAGAAGATGACTGTAATTTATTTTTTACTAGCGGACGCCCGCGACTTCGTCCGCCTGAATACCTCTTAGGTACCCTTTTAATTTTACTTTCCCCGCTACCCCTCTCAATTAAATTTTTTTTATAGTTTCCCGTGAAGCAATATCCTCCGTCCCGTCCCGTGTACTAAAGATCTACATTTTTGTTAAACATTGTACGATATTACAGTACAATAACATTAACATTATATATTTATGGCAAGCTGATGTGTATTGTTTGTATTAAACAGTCTTTTTCACTTTTGAGTCTAGCTTTCATAACAAACAAAATAATTTACAATCCGACATGCAGATCTCGAGATTAGCCCGTTTAAACAAACGAACAAACTTTTTCGTGTATTATATAAATATGGTCTGCCATGCCAAATAAACTGAAAGAAAAGATCAACCCTATTCAGTACGTATAACATCACACGGAGGAGGTCAACTTAATATTGTATATTGAACGATATAGCGGCAGAATTGTTATTTAGAAATTTTGTAATGTCTCCGAAACCATATAACTAATTAACATACTGTAAAAGGCAAATCTTATCTCTATAATATCCTTGTGATTATTAAATAATTTATTTTGATAAGGCTTTAAGTTTAGTTGTATAAATAATGACGTATACGTAAGCATATGAAATTAATGATTTTTTAGAACACAAAAATTTATATATCTGCCAAAATATAAAAGATAGATATATACTATCGCGGACTTTTTTGTTTAACGTTTTAAGGTGGACAATACTGTAGTACATTATTTTGGTCTATCTCGTAGGGTACAGCCAGCGTTTGCAATATAAGCGCAAAAAAACGTGCTTATTTACGACATCACATTAGAAACCTCTAAATTTATCAGTGTTTCTCTACTATATTATGCATGTATTATACATGTGAACCTTCCTTAAGAATCACTCTATCTATTAAAAAACCGCATCAAAATCCGTTGCGTAGTTTTAAAGATCTAAGCATACATAGGGACAGACAGACGGCGGATAGAGACTTTGTTTTATACTATGTAATGATTTTCACTTAGAATTTGTTTATTTATCAGTCATTAATTGCGGTAAATTTTATATTATTATTAGTAAGGATGCAGCACTAGCTCTTAGACTATTAGGTAGCACTCGTTATTCGGAATGTAGGAATGGCGCACGCAAATCGAACGCTACGTAGATCGGAAACGGCGTATTAGTTCCTTGTAGTGAAGTTATAGAATCAACTATTTTGATAGAGTTTCCCACTGCTGGAATTCGCGTAAAGTTTAATAACACACTTTTATTTGCTTTAGAAACTAACAATGGAAGTATGGAACTATGTAAACAGTTTTACCAAATCGGTTTCCAACCAGCTATAATAGTTGTTTGATGCAAAGTTGTGAAATTATGGTCTGGAACTGATAACAGTTGGCGCTTGGGGTTCAAATGTTTTCTTGTCTCTGAACTATTTTAATGAATTCCTAGCATTCTTGTTTCAGCCTTCCAACTTCATTTTGTTTTACTTTTTATAGCTTTTCTTTTTATCGACTACAAGTTGGTCCTTGACTACTATCACACCTGATGTTAAGTGATGATGCGATCTAAGATGGAAGCGGGCTTACATGTTAGGAGTAGAATGAAAATTCTCACTCCTTTCGGTTTCCTCACGACATCGTACCGGAACGCTAAATCGCTTGGCGGTACATCTTTGTCGGTAAGGTGTTAACTAGCCACGGTGAATGCCTCCTACCAGACAGATTAAGAAAAATTTCAATCTCCGTCTTATAAATTCACCGCGCATACCACTACGCCACTAAGGCCCAGTTTGTGTGAACACTTTAGGGTATAGATAGTACCATTGACAGTACCTACACACTTATAGCCTTTATAGCCAGATTATAATTGTTAATAACAGAAAAGCTTTGTGATACAGCTCATTTAAGAAAGTATGCAACACTTTTTGAAGTGAATCTTCTTTATCGGGGTTGGAAAAAAATTTAGTGTAACATTTTTTCGTTACGCGTCACATTTTTCCGTTACGCGCCATCGTTGACTTATGTAAGTGACGTGATAAATACATATATGTTATATTGAAGTGATCAGCAAAATGAAAGGGTTTATTTTAATTCTATTTCCAGTGAATTTCTAAAAAAAGTAAGTAATTACGACATCAACGATAGTAATAATTCTATTACAATTAATGAAATTCAATAATAATCTTTGTAGTAATAAGCTAAAATGAAATAATTGTAGAATTTGTATTTATGTCTATGATAATAAAAGCCTTTTAAACTTTATCTAATTTAACCAATTTCTGTAAAGTTGCATATAGTAAATTATTTTTTGAAAAATAAGGTCATAAAAAAGTTTCACTTCTTACGAGTACACGCACACATATTTGTCGCTAGTACCTAGTGTTGCTATGCTTTTCGTTTGCCGCCAAGCAGACTTGCTGTGTTCTGCGGAGGTAATAAGGAAATTTTATCTACTTATAAACATATCTAGGAAGACGATGGCTTTATTGCGTTCTGTCCACTGACCAAAGAGTATCTCGTATAAAACTGTTAAGCATACGACGGTGCGACGGCGTTGTTACGTTTGCAATTGCGTCAGTCAATGTAACGATCCTACGTTGAAGTGTTGAGTCAACAATTTGAAAACCCATAACCAGCTTAATCTATTTACCTTGAAGTTACAAATTAAATATGTAGGGTTTGAATGTTACTTAAAATAATATTTACAAAACTTATTTTATTCATAGATATCGATTGACTTCTATTTTATTCGACGTTAAGTGACAATTAAGCATGGGGCAGTAACTTAGAAGGAATAGGGTTTATTTACGAGTACCTATCATTTATATCTGAGCTACTCCAAAATTATAACACTAAATTGCTTAGTAATACGGAGGTACTCGTATTTTTTGTAACTATACGAATGACTGAAGCTTACCAGACAATAACTTAGTATAAAAAATGGTCGTCACAGACTGGTATACATCCTTCTAAAATATATTTTTAAGCTATTGTATAGCTTTTATCGCGGGCCTTGAGCGTGGAGACCGAATACAGAAATTCCGTAACGAAAAAACCTATCACCCCTTGAGTATCAAAAACATAACATCAAAAGCACAATTTCGGCAACGACGTCACCGGGGAACGTGGCTTAGCGGTATGGCGCTCTAAGTGTTAAGCGTGATATTTCAAAAATAATTTTTTTTAATTAATGAATTTTTGATATCACGCTTAAAAAAAATCGGAAACGAGATTTGAACCCGCGTCTCTCTGCAATCCGGGCACTTTTACCGCTAGGCCACGGTCCCGATGACGTCGGTAGGTAAACATAAGTTGACAAAAAATGCTATGCAATAGCTTTACCGCGGCAGTCTCCGAGTGCCACACGTCTTTTTTTAATTAAAGAAGTAATGAATAGACGAGAAAAAAGATTACAATATATTAACCCATTACTTCCCAAGATGAGAAATAAATGCATATTTAATGGTTTTATTGTTTATTACGTTTATAAGTACATCAAAAAAGAATAAAATAAAGACAAAAAAAATATTGATGAATTAGTTTACATTCCGTGAAATGTTGCGTCTACGCAACGTTGGGATTACTGAACTTCAATTTTACCAACAGTCTAATGATACTAGAGTATTAGCGCGAGCGAAACATTTTAAAACAATCAGCATGAAGATGCACTTGACATTTTTTACACATAAACTGTTGTACTTCTACATTGTCGACATCTTCTTCAACGTTTATTTTCGTGCTCCTCTATGACATCACCAATATTATCGAAGCGAATATTGGATGGCAACGCGGTTTTGAATGGTCTCCCTAGATTTGTATTACCAGTACAATTTCGTAGCAGGTAAAGAATGATATCCAGACATTAATTATAATACACCAATAAATCTTTTTTTATATACTATTATTTCTGCCACCGTGAGAGTAAATAAATGACGGTTATGGTCATGAGCATACTTTTCCGAAAAACTTACAATCTGTTTCCAAACTTCATCGCTAAAAAAAAAGGGAAAATACTTCAAAAGGTGTTTTTCCACTTACACGTTCTTCAATATTTTGTGTCATTGCTATTTCGTCACTTGTTGGAAAATTTGTATAAGTTGGACGGTTCTTTTTTCCAAACTGGAACACATTTTGGTGACTTCTTTGACAGTCTTGGCTTCTTCGAAGTTGAAGGTCCGGGCTCATCTTGCGTATTTTCAGGTTCTGCGGGTATATCGGCGTGAATTTCATACGGTCCAGCGATATCAGTAGAAACACTATTGTCGTAATCACCTAGCGCGTCATCATTTAGACCTTCCTCGTCTGTATCATTGTCAACCGTCGGGGGTATACACGGCATCATGGCATTTTCTGAATCCTCTGCCTCTTCTAATATCCTCAAAATTTCTTGAGAAGACAGTGCTTGTTTCCAAGACAAAGTTAAGACAAGAATGAAGTTTCAAGTTTTTTATTTACTAATTTTTGTACATTTACTTATCGTTTTTTTAGTAAATACTATGAGACACTGTTAGCTTGACGTTCTATGATCGACTAACTAAACTAATAAAAGACTTTTACTCTTTGAATAGCGAGAACTGATTGTTTATAATAAATTTCTAACATCAATCGCTAAGTGTGTAACAAGAATCATTTACTATGGTTTGTCCCAACGTTGCGTATACGCAACGCTTCCTGGAACTCTAAGATAAACAACGTGTGTAAGTACTTTGGTCCAACTAAGTGATTTATATTATAAATAATATATCACTAAAGCTTTATACAGTGTAAAAAGTTTAGTTTTAATTCAATTAATATTTTTTATGATTGGATGATTATATCGATCTCTAGGTGACTGAATTACAGGTTTTTGAAAAATAAAAATTAAATGTATATTTGTTTAAAAAACCATTTTCAAAAAAATTTATTCATCTCTTAGTTCTTGTTCTTGAAACTGGCTTACATTTCGTGGATGTATTTTCTTGTTATTATAACAAAAAAAAATACAATATAAAATGTTGCGTTTGCGCAACGTTGGGTAAAGATGGGTTAAGTAAGCACGGCTTAACAACTTTGTAATTTATTCTCAAGTTAGTTAATACACAATAACGTAAGCATGTCCATTTCTCACACTAACAATGTTTAAGTTTAAACTTTTAAAAGCAGACTGTGAAGAGTGAACACAATTTATACTTACGCCACAACCGCCAGCAAAGAAAGTCGTTTAGAAGATATATTAACTGAGAAAATGCAAGCGAATATCGGACCCCTGTACCACATCCAACCACCCTTGATTTAGAGGGTACACTTGGTCATTATTTTGCGCTAGAATTACTAGCGGAAATAACATATAAAATTGTCTTTAGAAGAGGATGCGTGGAGAGGGATGTGAGGAATTCACTAAGACGCCTATTCTATTCAGTTGTGTTCTGTAGCTGGGTAGAAACAAAGTAATCGCCCAAAGTTAAATTATTAATTCAAGGGATTTCATTTAACAATCATCATCATCATCATTATCAGCCTATTAAGTGGGCTGCCACTACAGGGCCAGACCTCCCTCCTTATAGGAGAGGGGATATGGAGCGTACACCCACCACGCTGCTCCAATGTGAATTTGCGGTTTTAGGGTGATAATGTTTAATTTATTAACGATCACTATCAGATGTTGATTGCAGTGACCGGGACCGACGGCTTAACGTGCTCTCCGAGGCACGGGGTTGTAACACCACCAACGAACATTTCAGCTCAGAAAATATTTCATGACCCGACCCAGGATTCGAACCCAGGACCTCGCGATCGATCGATGCCAGATAGGCTTACCACTAGATCAAGGAGGCAGTCATCTAAAGCCGAAAGGACCTGTGCTTTTCTCTTCAGCTGTTTAGTGAACTGTCCTTTCGAATTACCCTCCAGTGAAGTCCCTTAAAGGACGATCAACCCCCCCCCCCCGTACAATTTAAATAATTGACATACGAAAGAAAGAACTGATTAGCTTGCAAAAGTTTGTGATACCCTACTTTCAAAATTCTATATGAATACTAATACACTTTGTTCAAGCATATCTATGTAGTTTAAGGAACATTTATTTAATGTAGTAAAGCAGTATGTGGGTTATATGTAATGTCCTTAAAGTAGAAACCTTGGTTGGCACCGACTCCTAGATATGCTTAAGTAAAATAAATCAACTAAATCACACAGTTATTTTTTACTTTTTAGTGCGTTTTTAATCGGTTATATTTTTGGTTAAAAATTTTTATTTCTTACTTTTTATTGATTTATCGCCACGTAACGTGCTCGTACTATACTGTCATAGTATATTATACAGCACTTATAGCCAAAAAGCTACCGATACTTACACAAAAATCGAAATCGCTGCAAGTGTGCCTATAAAATTTGAAGAGTTCCTTTAATTTTTCCAGCATATCATCATCAGATTCTAACATAATGACAATGGGACCATCCTGCAAGTGTGCCCTTTCTAATAAAAAAAGAATTATCAAAATCGGATTACTCTGTAAAAAGTTATGCGTGGTCATACATAAAAAAAATATGCGTGTTGAATTGAGAACCTCCTCCGTTTTTTTGCGTGGGTTAAAAATATGACGAAAAACTATTTTATCATCGATTTCTCAGGACTTGTACATCTGCATCCCACCCGGTGTCTTGCAGTTGGATGATAAAAAGTTCATCTTTTGACGTGACAACGTCTTATAATTCGATAGAGCCGGCTGCACGCACGAAAAAACATGACGTCATGCGTCGTTACCTCGCTTTGAGGCGTTCCATGTAAGGCTTAAAGTGCAAGCGAGAGCGTGGAACGAGCGACAAAGAAGCACAATCGGCCTTTGCGTTCGGCAGCGTTCGACATCCGTCTATTAAATATAATTATTAAATATATTAATTTTAAATTAAAAATTAATATATTGATAAACATAAATTAATATATTTATAAATATATAAATTAATATATTATATATATAAAATTAATATATTTATTATAAATTTATAAAATCAAAATCAATTATTTTATTAATTTAAATTAATATTTACAAAAATATACTTAAATTTAATAACCAATTAAATGCTACCATTCCATCAGTATTTTCTTAAGACATTGTCACGTTCAACTATCCTCAGTAAACCGACTTTACAGACAACCAATTTTTTTATCATCGTGGTAATGGTACGAGTTCAAAACCTCTATGCTAGTTGGTCGAGAAGAGTTCATAAAAAAGTATAGCATTAAAACAAAAACAACAAATGAAACGGTCAGTTCGACTGACGCAGGAGACACTGTTTCCTTTTGGAAATCGCTCCGTGATATTAGCCGGAAACCTTTTATTGCTCTATAACTTAATGGGGGTCCAACAATAACTCAGCCGCACATATAAATGTCGCACATGCCATTTAGTTGTGTCGAATTTATATGAACAGGGAGTTTCTTTCAACTGACCGTAATAAAATTGTGACCTATCCTACTTAGTGTATTGCTTCACTCGTGGCATTCGCGACTTCGTTCGTCTAAACACCCGAAACATTCACTAATGACACGGAACTCAGTTTTATGTTTCAGAAATATTTACATCAATGAAATACTTAAACCAGTCCAAATAGAGTCCCATACGGCCGCTCGCCCTCGGACGTTACACTGAACATATATAGTTATATTTTGTCCAAAGCGGAATCCTCACAATAACTTGGCCACACACATTGTGATAATGCGAATCGGGTTGGGGGAATTTCAAGCAGGCGAATATATTGTCGCAAACAATACTTATCTGTCGATCATTTGTTGTAAGTATAGATTATTTATCGCATGTGGTATATTTATTGTTATTATACTGACTGCATAACTCAAGGCATCACAACGTAACTTTAACCAACGTTCATGCCGGGAGTGTGGTAACTAGTTACAGCCAAAACCTATATTCACACTTACAAAATCCTAAATTGCTACTTCCGAGCTAGGAGTGGAAACCAGAACGACGCTATTGTATGCTAAGGTATCACCAATTGAACCAGAAAGTTCGGTACCTAAGTAATGAGGGTTAACCAAAAACATTAAAGTTAATAATCAAAAAACTTAGTAACTTTAAAACCTAAAGATAAAAATCCCACGTGTGAAACAAGTTTCGCGAGTTTCACAAACGATGACTGAAAAACTGAAAGCTGTTCATAAAAGTTCACAAATCGCGCAGTAAAGCCGCAAAGTTTGGGACTTCAGTTGGCTTTGAGGCCGATACCGCGGCCCTTACATGGCGAAGTTCCAGCGATGCCGGCAACTTTGGTACGAGTTTCTCTTGGATTTCGAATAATCGTTATAAAATTATAATATATATCGTATTTGTGACGAACTTTGTAGCTTTAGATTGACAGATGTGACTAATGGATAGACTATTTTTGTCTGCTTTCACAGAATAAATTAACAAAGATACGGGTGACCATCTTGGCTTTAAAAAGTCACTCCTACTATTTATACTGTGAAGTTCTCCATCTATATCCTCATAAGGATCTTATTTTGTTAAAAAATACAAAATAGACAGCCTATATAAACACGCACACATATAAAAAGAACTAAACAGGCCCCAAACAAAACAAGAACCGCTAGAATAATGCTTAATTATACGTGAAAACACACCAAAGCTCCATTTAAGCGTTTCATGCCATTTAAGCAATAACAATAATGAAAAGCCACTCCATTGATGACGAAAATTGACAAGGACACGTGGTCTCATCCTAAATATCTCTACGGGGATACAAAACATTATACCCTGCCCCCTGCGAAGCCTGGCGTGCACTTCAGTCGACCGCGAGCCTTCGTCGCGAGCGGATGTCCAAAGCTCTAGTAAACAACGAACCGTGTCTCGTAATACGGCCTGTGACGAACTTTACGTTACGTCATTTGGTTTCAGTGATGTTATAGTGCTGTGTTTCGATGATTTTGTTACAATGGTGTGCAAAGAGAAACGTTTTCGGCATATGTGCGCGGTGGTTTTTTGGTTGTTCACCTGTTTTAACGGTAAGTTTGTTACAAGTTTAGGGTCAAATGGGGTTCGTGTTATGGTCGGTTGGTTACGGTTTCCTGTTTATTGGGTTGTCGGTTTACGGCGGTTTTTAGGAGTTCGTTGGTACATTATTCATATTTTTAATCAATTAGATATATTAATTTGTCTGTTAAAGCGTTTTCGCGATTTTTTTTCATTTTGGTTGTCTCGTATGGGACCTGGTTAAAAGTATCGATTTATTTATAGAAAGTTATTTATGAATGTCTTACAAAATATTCTTATTTTAATTTTTCTTTTTGCATCCTTGAAAAGGGATACGTGCCGCTCAATTAGATTTTTAATTACATAAGGAATACCTCTTTACTATAAGTATTTCATGTCGCTATGTATATGAGAGTTCTTTACAATTTTTAGAAACTTAAATATTTTTGTATTGGGCTTACGTGGGTATTTTTCATAAGTAACAATTTTAAGCCAGGACTAAAAATACGCAAGGATTAGGCATTACTTATAATTTTTAGCATTACAATATGCTAATCTTAAGTTTTAAAACTATGTATATAGTATTAGGTAAGCAATATTAACGTCGCTAACATTCCTTCGAAACCACCTTCTGAAAATTTTACACTCAAGGTTCTGATATAGATTGGAATACGATAAACAATTCTGAAGTAAATACCCTTTGAACTAACATCATACTCAAAAATTGCTAAGGGAGTTATAGTTAAAGCATGTTTTTTCTCGCACATTGTGAAAATTTAACCTATCACCATACTTTAACTAAGGGATTAGAGAAGTAATGACAAATAGTAATCATGTATTATAAATATTACAGTTAAGCAATATTATATTGTACCTTAAAATGAGCTTATGATTTGAAATTGTATCTAGGTAGGGTTGCCATCCGTCTGCGTTGTCCTAGTTTAGAGGGCATCCGGGGAGGAAGGTTTAATTTGTAGACCGGGTTTTAAAAAATAAATAAAAAAAAAATTGGGCCGCCCGCGAGACACGCACTATGCTCGCACTACACCACGATCAACCGATGAACCAAGTATATTCACCGTTCCAAATAAAAAAAGGTGATATGTTTCAATTTTATTACATTGAATATGTTTAAAAGATCTTGTTGACATGTCCGGCTTTCGCACTCTAAAATCCGGGGTTTTCACGCGTCTTGTCCTGTTTTTTCAAATTTTAGAGATGGCAACCTCATATCTTAAATTGTAAGTGCTGGTAACATTTAATTATTACAATATCTAGAGATAAGCCATGTCCTGATTTACTCCAAAATGTCTAAAATGGGCAATATGATATAAACTGGGTTCTTTATTAGTCTACGAATTTATTTATAATATTTCATTTAGCTATTCTATTATAATTAACATCTAGAGATTAGCCACAAGATAATTTACTCTAAAATGTCTTAAATGGGCCTTTTTATCTGTAATGGGCTTTGTATATTCTACATAGTGTGTGAGTGTTTATATAACATTATGCGCGTCGTACTGAACAGCGATGATTTATTACTATAATTATCATATTAGTTTCTGAAAAAAGATGTCGTGGCTTTAGTGGCCTGAAGGCACGCATCATTCATTGAGTGGCTGAGTAGTTACAAAGTTTCTTAAAAAGTAAACTATTTTTGTCAGTTGGCCTAGTCTACCTATCATTCGTTGTTACGGTATAGTATCTATTAGGTGTAAAACTTTGTTTACGAAACATTTACTATGGTACGGGAGCCCAAGATTTACTGCGCGGCAGATGCCTGATGGAAAGCAGGTATACTAAGTATATATATACTATGCCTGATGTATGTGCTGTACCAGGTATGAGGTCCAAGTTGAAGCGCGTTAAAATTTGTAGGTGTTAAAATTTTGGTGTCAGGAGACACAGATGAGGTAAATACGATGATTTTTTTATTAAATAAGTTAGTTTGACGACCTCCGTGGCGCAGTGGAACGCTCGGTGGATTTATAAAACGGAGGTCCTGGGTTCGATTCCCGGCGGGGCAGATTGAGATTTTTCTTAATTTGTCATGGTCTGGCTGGTGGGAGGCTTTCGCTGTGGCTAGTTACCACCCTACAGACAAAGACGTATCGCCAAGCGATTTAGCGTTCCGGTACGATGTCGTGTAGAAACCGAAAGGGGTGTGGATTTTCGTCCCACCCCTAACAAGTTAGCCCGCTTCCATCTTAGACTGCATCATCACTTAACATCAGGTGTGATAGCAGTCAAGGGCTAACTTGTAGTCGATAAAAAAAAGTTAACGCTTTATTACAAGTTTCCTCGATTTTATGTGAGCGTTTGCGATATTTGCCACCATACTATATTTAAGCTAATTTCGGAAATATAAAACCCAAAAGTTACCCGAGCTAGGAATTGAACTTATATATGGAACTTAATAAACGGCTATCTATAGGTACTCGGAGCACTAGATCATAGATAGAGTTATAGTTAATGCAATAATATTATTGTTATAATCTTATAAGTAACTAACCAGAGCCTCTTCTTTATCAAGTACACATCTCACAGCGTTACGTGGTTTCGCCATTACCACGTCGCCTTCTCCGCCGCGGATAATCTGAGAGGGATAAACAAGTATAAGTATAGAATAGAAGCAGCGATGGAAATAAATGTAAAGATTAGAGAATGCCGGTAGGCTGGTAACTAAATCTAAAAGCTGCCCGAGCTAGGGATGGAATGGAATTCAGCTGCTGTAGATTAGCAGATCATTAGATATGAGAGTTCTTAAAAGTATATTTTTTTATATAATAATATAAAAGGCAACCGTTCCTGACTGACCGTTCAACGCACAGCTCAAAAGGCTTTAATTTGGCAAACTTATATGACGTAGGCGTACACTATTATATACAGAAATTTGCAAAACTCCGACCCTAAATGAAGGAATAATTCTATTCCTTCGTTTATTTGCAACTCTACGATGGAATAAGTATTACGATATTTTGAATTTCATGTGACATGTAAAGATTATAAATTTTTTGAATGGCTGTTTACATTCTACGGTTTGTAGTGCCCATCTTAATCTATCTCAAAACTCGGAGACACAGCGATGGAAATAAATCTAAAGATTAGAGAGTGCCGGTAGGCTGGTAAATAAATCTAAAAGCTGCCCTTCTAGGAATAGAATTCAGCTGCTGTAGATTAGCAGATCATTACATATGAGAGTTCTTAAAAGTATAATTTTCTATATAATAATATAAAAGGTAACCGTTATTGACTGACCGTTCAACTCACAGCTCAAAAGGCTTAAATTTGGCAAACTTATATAACGTACGCGTCCGCTATTATATTTAGAAATTTTCAAGACACACCCTAAAGGTGTGAAATAGGTTTACATACGCAGGCTACCGCTGTTAATTGTTATTATCTCTTAAGTAACTGAGCAGAGACTCTTCTCCTTTATCAAGTGCATGTCTTTCAACGTCACGTGGCATTACCATTACCACGCCACCCTTTCCACCGAAGATAATCCGCGAATGAACGAAGGGTGAATAATTCCACAAAATTTATTTTTTAACATAAAATGATTGCTTATTAAAACTCGGAAAATACTGCGCTAGAAAAAATAACTACTATTATAAATTCGACAGTTTGATTAATACAATTTATTTCAATATACTGATTTCAATAGGCCATGTCTAAAACAATGGCAACCGTTGTCGTTATGTTGGTAGGTATGTGCTTACTTATAATATTTTTGAAGTCAATGATCATCTACCACTGATTTTATTCTTCACGGTTTTCCACGATCCATTAGGTATGTGTTTTGTGATTCTCATCAATAGTTTATTTTTATTCTCTATAAAATATTACTATTAATCTTGAAATAATCACTTTCATTGTTATTGCTGGTTATGTAGGTAATATAAAAAGCTCGTTTTTCATTGCCATAATAAAACAGTCCATTGTTTTATAAACAAAACAACGTTAGACAAAATAGACATTATAAACTCATCAATTTCAATTAAGACCAGCTAAACACTTATAAAACGTAGAGTTGTGCAAGGTTCCGCTAATCACTTCGCGATACAGTTTTAAATGATTGATTGCCGATAAAGGCATGCACACACGGTACATTTGCTAGCAAACGGTTACGGTCTTTTCGACACAGATAAAGTCCTTCAATGCAAAGGAGTCTAGTCAAAAAGCGCAGCGTCGATGTGGCACATGAAGGGATAGAACGACTTTGGGTGATGTTTGGAGGAGGTTCATGTTCAATAATGTACGTCAATGTGATGATTATGAAGAGATCTTACATGTTTGTTTGTTAAAATGTCATTTGGAAGCATTTTTTTATAGTTCGTAGTTTCAAAGGGTATTTAGACGATGCTTAGGTATGTCATAATAATAATTATCTGTAATCAATATTTTTTTAAAATAAGCCAACTGCCTTTAAGCCCACATCGGAGTGGCGTGGTGAGTCTATTCTCCATATAGCCTCTCCTAAACAAACAAAACACACAATTTGATTATTTTAAAACTTTATGGCATATTAAAAATGTACAAAAGCGAATCTTAATGCCTTGAGGCATTTTCTGCCAGTTACGAGTATATGGAAGAAGGACCTCGCGAAGTGCGCCATCAAAATTAAAAAGAAAAAGAAAGGTATTTGTAATAACCTCTTTATGATAGAGCCTGTCCGGGGAATTGGTATCGCCATGCTTATTTCTGTAGGATGGATGCTCAGGTTGACAACGCAGTGAGACTGTAAGACTTTTGACGGCCTCCGTGGCGCAGTGGTATGCGCGGTGGATTTATAAGACAGAGGTCCTGGGTTCGATTCCCGGCGGGGCAGATTGAGATTTATCTTAATTTGTCTTGGTCTGGCTGGTGGGAGGCTGTGCCGTGGCTAGTTACCACCCTACCGACAAAGACGTACCGCCAAGCGATTTAGCGTTCCGGTACGATGTCGTGTAGAAACCGAAAGGGGTGTAGATTTTATTCTACTCCTAACAAATTAGCCCGCTTCCATCTTAGATTGCATCATCACTTCAGGTGTGATAGCAGTGAAGGGCTAACTTGTAGTCGATAAAAAAGACTGCTACTGGCATGCCTGCAATCTCCCTTAATTACGGAATATATGGATAATAGATATAAACATTGAGGCTAAATTCCATATTTTTTTAATAAAAACATTGCTTGTAACTTAATGACGGGGAAATAGAGATTTAAACAATTGAAAACTATATAGTAAGGCATCCCGACGCTCCGCTTTTGCACCGACCTGAGTTAAGTCCTACAGGCAGTGATTTTCTACTTAAGCTACGAGTACATCAAGTCAGCTATTAAGGTCATCTGCTTGTCAACTATTAACATTAAAAAATCGCTTTTAAAGCTCACGATAAGTTCTTTTTGAAAGTATTACATACTATATGAGCTAGATGATACAAGCAGGAGATTTACCTGCCATTGTGAATATTAAAATGGCTACAAAATAAGTGCCGGCAAAATTACCTTGATACTAAATAAACTCTACTGTGACTGCGGAGAGCATTACGAGTACATCAGTGCTTTTACCGACGCAGCATTTTTAACATTTTGTCTTTTAAAGTGACGTAGCAAAGTGCTTTTGTTCACTATAGTAGAAATTCAAAGCTTGTTATTACTCTTTCGTTTCTGTGCTTTTTTTGTTGGAAAACTCTTTTTATATTTTAAAAGTATGTGTATTTTATTAAAACATTACAAAGCTCCAAAATGGAAAACATATTTCGATTAAAAAATTTAAATGTAATTAAATAGCCTAGTATTTTAGAATTTGGATACTCTACTTCATACCACCCAAAAGGCATAGACGTACTGTCTATTTAGTAGCCAATACAAAGTTGTATCTAAATTCATGACTTAGATGTACCTTAAAGACTAGCATATACATTTTTGATTAAATACATTGACATATTAATACTATGGAATAAATATACAGAGTCCATCTTAGCTTTTGCAGATGACCTTGCTTTACTGACACGAAACCCAAAACACTGTCAGGAGCTATTGAATTTAGTGGATGAGTTAAGCCAAGCAAATGTCACTGTCTATGTCTGGGGAGACGAAATACTAAATTTACATCTTATGATCCGGGTCTCTCTATTAGTGGCCAAAGTGTAACCACCATTGCTGAAGCATTGCCTTTTAAGTTCCTCGGTAGAAAGATTGATTACAAAGGACGCACACCATCCCTTGAGGTAGTCGTCGATAACTTCATAAATGACCTCAATAAGGTAGACCAACAGCCCATTAACAATATAAAAAAAGCGTGGGTCTATGACAACTATCTCACTTCACGTCTGACTTGGCCATTCCTCGTTTATGATATTGGCAGAACCCATCTGGCAAAACTAGATGCAAATGTCATAAAAACATTAGTCTTGGTTTGGTCTTGACCCATCAACTCTATTCAGAGATTACAATAATTTTGGGTTAAAACTAAAAAGGCCATCGGAACTCTATAAACACCTCAGGGTTACCAGAACGCACATTCAACGTGCATCACTTCCTAAAGACGAGGGTGCCGGAAAACTTGACTCTAGGCTTCAATTTTACAAACAATTTATGGCAGGGGCTCAGGTAAATAGAACCGGGTTGGGTGCAAGACGTAAAAAGGAAGACCAAGACATAATAAAATCTTTTCTTAAACAAGATGAGGACGACAACTACAAAGTGCATGCCATGAACCTAGAAATGCAAAACGAGTGGTTAAACTTAGGCGAGTTCTGCATCCCTCTGGCTCTGAAGTGGCGCGCCTTGCTGTATGATTGGTCTCCTGCCTTATTGAAATTTTATCTTAATGCCTTTCAACTGACTCTCCCAGATCAGAGTAACCTAGTAAGATGGGGAAAAGCCTCGGAAAAATCTTGCTATACCTGTGGTGAGGCAGTGGGCACTGCAAGGCACTTATTGGTAGGATGCAAGGTGTTCCTGGACAGGGGTCTCTACTCACGCCGCCACGACAGAGTACTAGAAATCATACGTGAAGCTATAAGCCTTTCAGTAGCTAGGGCTCAAAAAGGGTTGACGACGAATAAAAGACAAACTAACTTCGTTAAAGCAGGCTCAAGTACAAATTCCACCAGCAAGCCTTATTCAATTCTGGGCTCTGCTCCTGATTGGACTATATTAATGGACACGTATGATAAGCACTATAAAATCCCGGAAGACTTAGCTATTACGACATCTAGACCGGACATATTTCTTTTTTCCAAACAAATTAAACGTATAGTACTTGTCGAGCTTACAGTGCCGTGGGAAACAAACATCCCTAAAGACCATGTATTCAAAGTGAATAAATACTATGACCTTACTAATGAACTAACCAAAAATGGCTATGTGGTTAGTTTATACGCGGTAGAAGTGGGTGTGAGGGGTATACCAGCGAAGTCTCTCTACAACCTGCTAAAAGACCTTGGCCTTACTAGAAGCGCAGTAAGCTCCATATTGGAACGAGTGTCCAAAGCTGCACTAGTAGGGTCCTTCCGAATATGGTTGGGCAGGGAGAATAACTTGAACAGAGGAGGTGAGTGTTGACGCGCGTCACAAAGGGTACCCTTAAACCTACACCCGTGTCACAAGTCTCGGGCTCTGTTCGGAGTTTTTCTCTCAGCCACGCGATGGACCCGGCACCCGCACGGTGAATCCATGGAATGCTAAGATATTCGTCTCTTCGGGTCAGCGCTAAAAAGTGTCCGAACCAAAAGAGGGCTAAAACGCGAAAAAGATTCCAAATCGCATTCAGTCTCATATTAGCTTACTGAGAGAATACACGTCAATAATGTTATAGAACAACGACTGCGTAAAGTTATTTTGTTGTTTGATATTTGATTTTTTAAATTACTTCATTTTTGAATTGAAAAAAAATTTAATTAATAAACTTTTTTTTAATATTAAATTAGTTTTTGAATATTAATCAAAGAAGTTTTACCATAATGGTAAAATGGACACTTCCATCCATCCGTCCGTCCGCTGGTCCGTCCTTCACACTCGATTATTTTGATAACTATAAGTTTGATAATATAACAGTTATTTAAAACAGTGACCTAACGTCATTGTAGTAAAGGAAAATATTGGTTGGTACTAGATTTATCCCAGCATATAGAGGTCACTGATACATTTAAAGTTTGCTGTGAATATAATTAGGCCAAAAAGATGCCAAAAAAAATTCAAAACTACCTACTTCATACCATTTATGTTGTCCTATTTTCACGAGAAGCTGTCATGTCAAAAAAAAGGCTGCCATGGCAACCGTCAGTCAAAGCTGATTACTTATTGCAAGCATTTAAACCGTTGCAAATTAGATTGTATAACAATAAAATAAGACATATATTACAATGTTTTAGTTTGTTTATAAACATACAAATACATTCTAGTATATATAAGATGTCTTGGGACACTTCTGTTGTAGATTTTGCATTACACCTGAAGTCCATGTACTAACTATTAATATGTCAATGATTAAATATTATATTGGCAATATGTAAATGAAATTGTCAGTTTAAACGCCTATTGTAAGAAACATGATTTATAAAGGAAAATACTATTATGAATTTTCCAAGCATTTCATCTCTTTTCATACAACTCACAAAAAATGAACGTTTAATATTTATATTAAAATATTATTAGAAGCTTCTCGGGAAAAGGCTTTGGCTAGAATCTGATATAAATCTTAATCGTTATAGCGAACATAATCCTTTGAAACTGACGGCTCTATCAGGCTTTACTGAAAGCATGTCATCGATAATCTTATTGAGAATCTCATTTTGCCTTTTAGAAAATTTCTATTCTATACAAGAGCCATTAAAAAAGTAAATTTAGACTAAAATACAAAAATACTAAAGAAAAGACGTACGTTCGTATTTCTTCAAAACGTTTTCATAAAGACTGGTTATTATTAGAATCATACTTATTGTTGGATTATTTTAATGATTTTTTTACTGCCAACTGCCTCATAGATTCGTGCTAAACTAATTTTGTTATGGAAGATGAAGTTCAAGATTCGAGTCACAAGTCAAGCAAACAAATGCGCGGTGGATTTATAAGTGAAAGTCCAATCGGCCCAAATGGAACCCACCATTCCCGGCTGGGCAGATTGGTGTTTTATTAATGGTGGGCTTCAGTCGTGGCTAGTTAGTACCCTGTCGGCAAAGAGGTAACGCCAATCGATTTAGCGTTCCGGTACCATGTCATGCACAAACCAAAGGGGGTGTGGATTTCATCCTACTCCTATCAGGTTAGTTCGCTTCCATCTTAGAGTGCATCATCACTTACCACGAGGTGAGATTGTTGTCGAAGGCTAGCTAGTAAATAAAAATTGTTTACTTGCTTGAAATTTGGTCGCGAGGATATTATTATTTTATATTCCGTAGGTAATTAATTTCAAAAATGTCTGTATATTTTAAACTGTCCTATTCCCTGGGGGCTGAAATATGTACATAGGTAACTTAATAGTAAATGTAAATAGCATTGATAATAGTCTGAAAACTATTTATATTAAAATTATTTAAAAATTTCTTCACAATTGTGTACGTTACGCAAAGTTTTCAGAAGAAGGAAATTATAAATAGAACAATAATGTCTGTAGAATATTATCGTTCCATTTATAATTTTCTTCACAATTGTGTACGTTACGTAAAGATTTCAGAAGAAGAAAATTATAAATAGAACAATAATGTCTGTAGAATATTATCGTTTTATTTATAATTTTCTTCACAATTGTGTACGTTACGCAAAGTTTTCAGAAGAAGAAAATTATAAATAGAACAATAATGTCTGTAGAATATTATCGTTCTATTTATAATTTTCTTCACAATTGTGTACGTAACGCAAAGTTTCCAGACTATCATAAATCAATCGAAAGTTGGGGAAAGCACTTACATTAAAAATGTACTCGTGAGTGTAATATTCATAGCGATCATAACGATGTGCTTTTGTTAATAAATGTAAGTATATTTTAAGGAATTTGTTAGGCTGATATTTTCTGGAGATCTTTGTTACGAGAACTATATTATCTACTATCATGAGCTGGATTGTCATAATTTAAGCCGAATAATGTAAGTTTTAAGCGTTTAATCATACACCAAATTTTCTTATAATTTCCTCTATCTTTTCTTTTACCCTGGAACAGGCACAAGAATTCTTTATTTCATTTATAGGCTTAAACGGTTATTTAACTACAAAAACTAATGATAGTCTATTAGTTAAGATACGAATTAAGAGAATCGTTGTTAAATGTATGGGATTGCAGATCTAGAAACTACTGAAATTAGTTGGTGTAACATCCTCCTGTCTTAGAGAGCACGTTAAAACGTCAATTAATAGACAATTTAATTAACAGCTAAAGGTATTTCTTACACAAGCTAACAATACTACCCTAAGCCTACCAACCCGCAGTGGAAAAGCGTGTAGTGTATAAGCTCCCCTTTCTTTAGAGTAAGAAGATTAGTGACTTGTAATGAAACATTAAGGTCGATGATGACGATGATGTTGATAATGATTTATTAAACAATGCAATACACTTACAAACAAACAATATTTCAGTCACAAATGTGAGGAAACCTCATTCTCTAGTCTAAGGAAGTTCTAAGAACACAAGCACAGAATAAACAACCAGTTTTAACCACGAACAATAGATAAAACAAACATGCCCTTATTATAAATTTGCGACGTGTCCAAAGTTTCCCGAGTAAAGACAAAATGTAGCAAGTTATCTTAGAAAATCAAATAGCTGTTTGGGGTCGCAACACAAAAGGTGCCCAAAATAAACAAGGCTCTTAAGAATATTTGTTATAATAACAATCTTTTAAGGTCACAAAATTTAAACCCTTAATTGTTGGCTGAAAGGCTTAGAAGTAATCTCAAATCCATAATAATTAACGGTGAATTAAAGTTATGATTTCATATTAAATAGAATATTATCTGCACCCAGTACAAAATTATGGTAAGATAACATAATATATAGTCTTGACTTTATTGTATTACTTAGTTATAATAATCTTTACAAAAATATAAATATTTCCCCTTAAAAAAGGGGTGAACACCTACTGTGTTAAAGGTGCTTCATCATCATCATTAATCATTATCAGCCTATTAACGGCCCACTAAAGGCCAGGCCTCCCTCCTCACAGGACAGGGGATACATGTGCTTAAAGGTGCGAACACCGAATTTGGGAGTGATCGAACTCCAAGCCCCTCGGGTTTTAGTCAACTTTGTAGCTATACGGGCTTTAATTCAAATTGGTACTACTCGTTTATCTTGTCTTAAGAATTATCCACACGGGTGAGTTGCAGGCTTCCAATATAAGCCATAACTTTTACAATCATTATCATCATCATTACCAGCCTGTAGACGTCCACTGCTGGACATAGGCTTTTTTTAGGGACTTCCAAACACAACGATCCCGAGCCGCCTGTTGCCAGCGGCTCCCTGCGACGCGTTTGATGTCATCAGTCAACCTGGTGGGGGGTCGACCGACACTGCGCTTTCCGGTGCGGGGCTCTAATACACCACTAGCACCTTTGGCCTCCAACGTCCATCAGCTGTTCGAACCACGTGTCCCGCCCATTGCCACTTCAGTTCTGCGACTCGCTGAGCTATGTCGGTTACTTTGGTTCTTCTGCGGATCTTCTCATTTCTGATTCGATCACGCAAAGATACTCCGAGCATTGCTCTTTTCATCGCCCGCTTACATATAACTTTTTACAATATTACCCATAATTTTAATAATAATCTCATTACTCTCTTAATAGTCAACAACAGTCTACCACGTTGGGTCGAACCGAAGACCTATCGATGTAGAGTCTGGCCTCTGAACCGCGGAACTATTGAGGCTTAGTATTATAATATCTTCTAAGCTAATGACCCGGAAGAAAAAAAAGAAGAAGAAAAGGTTAATACATTTTCCAGTTTCTTAATATACGAAAGTAGTCATTTAACCAGATACAAAATTAGCAATGCACTGACAGACTCCTTGTTGTAATGTTTAAATACGTGTTAGTAGAATTAAGAAAAGTAATGTATCATTGACATCAATACTAAAATAAATGAAATGAAATACTTATTTAGATCCGAACAGAATCTTCCGCGAACATGCTCAAGTTCTGGCACGTAAAATATAATCGGATTATAATATTTTCGCCTATTTTTCTTGTGTTCCAGGTAAACGGTGGCGTGTTTGTTCGGATAAGCGCTTTTGGAAAATCAATTGCTCGCCTACGCCTACTTAGTGAAACAATGTTCATTCTATATGTTTATTTGCTTCGTGCGTCTAGTGGCTCGGTCCTTAAAGCCCTGGGTTCGAGTCCCGGGTTGGGCTTTCGTAAAAATACTTAGCCTGGAGTTGGGGAAGTTGTTGGTGTAATACTCCAATGCCCACTGCTATGAATTAATTTACTGAGAAATTCTTAGAAGAACGAAAAGGTCAACAATACACAGCCAGAACCACGACTCGAACCCGGGAACTCGTGATCGGAAGCCACATAAGCGAGCCATTGGTCCAACAATAACAAGGTAGTTAGTTAAATAAAACCTTGTAATAATAATTAATTCCCGCCTATTTTATAGTCCAGTTGCCATAAACTCACATAGATCGAGTTTAGGCGATAACGTTGCCCAAACTAGAATAATTTCCCATTTTTTAGGGAGAAATAAAGCGATTTCCTGTTTATTGTCGCATAAATTTGCCGTCGTGAAAGAATTAAACGCCATTGTTAGGAGCAGTCGACACTCTATTTTGTAGTTCGCGCTTCACATAAATAGTTTGCCAAACAAGATTAAAAGCATTGCAGTGACGCCACGCAGGAGAATGCAGTGTAGGAGAAATATTTTACTACTAAAAAGAATTTTAAACTTGCTTAGCGATTGAACTGAAATAAATCGTGTTGAATCACTTTTTTAACCCCAACGGGATACAGTTTTCATTTTAGAATTATGTAATAACACATGTGTGTATTGTACGTGTAAAATAGTTACCGTATTAGAATATTTTTAACAGACGAAAAAAGACGGAAGAGGTTCTCAATTTGACACCTATATTTTTTTTATGTATGACCACGCATGACTTTTTACAGAGTTGTCCGATTTTGATAATTCTTTTTTATTAGAAAGGGCATACTTCCAAGAAGGTCTCATTGTCATTATGTTAGGATCTGATGATGATATCCTGGGAGATCCTGAAGGAACCTTTAAATTTTGGAGGCACGCTTACAGCGATTTCGGTTTTTGTCTCAGTATCGGTAGCTTTTTGGCTACTAGTGCCGTATAATATACTGTGACAGTATAGTACGAGTACGATACATGGCGATAAATCACTAAAAATTAAGAAATAAAAATTTTTAAATAAAAATAAAACCGACTCAAAACGCACTAAAAAGTAAGAAATAACTGTGTCATTTAGTTGCTTTAATTTACTTAAGCATATCTAGGAGTCGGTGCCAGCCAAGGTTTCTACTTTAAAGACGTTACCTAGAACCCACACACTGCTTTACTACGTAAAATAAATGTTCCTTAAACTTGGCTGGCACCGAATTCGTAGATATGCTTAAGTAAATTAAAGCAACTAAATGTCACAGTTATTTTTTACCTTTTAGTGCGTTTGGAGTCGGTTCTATTTTTATTTAAAAATTTTTATAGAATCATGTAATAACACATGTGTGTATTGTACGTGTAAAGTCGTTACCATATTAGAATATTTTTTAATGAAAACTTATTTACACATATCTATATAAAATGCCTTTATTAAAAAGGACATTACCAAAATTTGCCCCAGCCTGTCTTAATATATACGCGTATTTAGCACATGCCCGTTGTCAATTTAAGTTCAAGTTTCAAGACAACAACTTTTGTCACTGCACAGATACATGAAACTTTCTTATATTATACTCTATGTTAATAGATCTGTACTAGTATATATTGAGACATACATATCTCTAGACATCTGGGGCAGACTTCTGTACAAGTTTTGATTAGGTATGTCAACAACGTACAAGCATTTTTAACACAATATTATGATAGTTATATAGCTTAAATGTACCGATACAGATTAATGATTGCGACTGGGTCTCGGAGGATATGTATGTTTACAAATTAACAATTTGCTGTACACTGCGGTCCCCGGGGTGAGCTATCTGTTCGAACAAAGTGGCATTAGCTACACTGTGTTACTCCTAAATTGATGTTAAATGATAGATCCGTAATATAACGACAAGGTATATATGATAATCATCATTATAATTAGCCAATTTTAACGGCCTACAACAATTATTAAGAAAAAGGCCTGGCCTTTCATTTAATAATACAGGGGATATAAAGCTCAGGCTCAGCACGTTGTTTCAATGCGGGTTGGCGGATTTTGGGCTATCATATCTTTTTATTCTTGTAGCTGTTTTTTTTTATCAACTACAAGTTGACCCTTAACTGCTATACCTGATGTTAAGTGATGATGCAGTCTAAGATGGAAGTGGGCTAACTTGTTAGGAGTGGGACGAAAATCCACAACCGTTTCGGTTTCTACACTACATCGTACCGTAACGCTGAATCGCTTGGCGATACGTCTTTGTCGGTAGGGTGGTAACTAGCCACGGCGAAAGCCTTCTACCAGCCAGACCAAGACAAATTAAGAAAAATCTCAATCTGCCCCGCCGGGAATCGAACCCAGGACCTTCGTCTTATAAATCCACCGCGCATACCATTGCGCCACAGAGGTCGTCAAAATTTTTTTGTTTCAATTTAGCGTTCCGGTACGATGTCGTGTAGAAACCGAAAGGGGTGTGGATTTTCGTCCCACACCTAACAAGTTAGCCCGCTTCCATCTTAGACTGCATCATCACTTAACATCAGGTGTGATAGCAGTCAAGGGCTAACTTGTAGTCGTTAAAAAAAGCTGTCAATTGTCTGCCTCGTTAATCTAATAATTTGTTTAGCTTTTAGCCGTCGGGCCCGATCATTATTATCTACATTTGATAGTAATCGTTAATAAAATTATCTAAGCCCGCCAACCCGCATTAGAGCAGCGTGGCGAGTCTAAGCTTCACATCTCTTCTCCTACAAGAAGGGAGGCCTGGCTGTCCTGGCAGTAGGCCGTTAATATGCTGATAATAATCAAATATGGGTTTTTTTTAAACCCAGCCTTACCCATGAAACTAAAAACTCAAACATTCAACTCGTGTATTCTCCCTTGTTTGACATACGGTTGTCAGACTTGGGCCCTAACACAAGAACACTACAAAAAACTAGAAACATGTCAGCGTAATATTAAAAGAAGTATGTTAAGTGTAAGGAGAAAGGATAAGATGAATCTCAAATTAATCAGAGAAAAAACAAATATTACGGATGTAACTTACACAATTAAAAAATCAAAGTGGAGGTGGGCTGGCCATTTGATGCTAAATAAAAGCCAAACTGGGCTAAGGACATAACTGAGAGCCCTAGAGATAATAGAAGAAGACGCGGCAGACCATTTAGAAGATGGGAAGATGATCTGAACATTACAGCGGTAAAACTTTGGCAGCGAAATGTTCATGATCGCATAGTATGGAAGGTCTTGGGGGAGGCCTATGCTAAAAAGCAAAACAATTTACCGGTGTCGTAACAGACTATGTTGAGACGAATATCTTAGCATTCCATGGATTCACCGTGCGGGTGCCGGGTCCATCGCGTGGCTGAGAGAAAAACTCCGAACAGAGCCCGAGACTTGTGACACGGGTGTAGGTTTAAGGGTACCCTTTGTGACGCGCGTCAACACTCACCTCCTCTGTTCAAGTTATTCTCCCTGCCCAACCATATTCGGAAGGACCCTACTAGTGCAGCTTTGGACACTCGTTCCAATATGGAGCTTACTGCACTTCTAGTAAGGCCAAGGTCTTTTAGCAGGTTGTAGAGAGACTTCGCTGGTATACCCCTCGCACCCACTTCTACCGCGTATAAACTAACCACTTTTTTTTTATCGACTACAAGTTGGCCCTTGACTATCACACCTGATGTTAAGTGATGATGCAGGCTAAGATGGAAGCGGGCTAACTTGTTAGGAGTGGGACGAAAATCCACACACCTTTCGGTTTTCTACACGACATCGTACCAGAACACTAAATCGCTTGGCGATACGTCTTAAATAAACTTATGAAAATTGTTGAAATAAAGGCTATTATTATTATTACTATTAATCAAATATGAATAATAGTGACCAGTGATACCAGCATTGCATTGCATTATCACTTACGACATCTCGTCGATCACCCCTCCTTCAGTTCGACTTTCAGTCCAATACGACACTATTTCATTGGAGAATTTTGATTTATCATACATCCGTTTTACAACCGTTGTACTTCAACTTCAACACTTATGGGTTTTTAAAGAATCTGATATAACTATAGCTACCATGTACTGACAGCATCACCCTAGAGACATCGTTGTATATATTGCAAGTAGTGTGTAAACACCAGATCCTCTGAGACCGTATAGCAATTAATCTATATCGGCGAACATATAAGTTTGGCTTATATAGTCATATTTGTGCACCGGCTGCTATGGATTGAGCGTCTATGGCAGAATGTAGGTTGAAATAAACAAATATGAGCGGTACACTGAGTATATATATCACAGTAAGTTTGTATGTGTTACTGTTTTTCGCCTCAACTATGAAAATAATTTTGGAAGGAATGTATGGATTGAGTAGGTGATGTAGCCGTAGGTATTGTATAGAAACAGGTGCCATTTTGCGGAAGTTCATTATAAATAGTAAATGATTTATTAATTGGCTATTTTCAAGAAAAACTTCAACTTTGTAATGATAAGTGTTTTGTAAATTTAAGTATGCAATTTTTTTTACTTCAAATTCATACAAAAATAATTTATTAAAATATCATCTCAAGAGTAAGTAAGGAATTTACTTGTCGAAAGACGTCAAAAACGTCTTTAAGGTCCGCTGCTACTAAAATATACAAAGATTAATCCCCCGTGTAACTAAGTAAAGAAGCTCCAAGTCACTCATCCCTTACAGTCATTTACCACTCTTCTCAGTTCAAGCGTAAGTACACTCAATTATGCACTCAAACTGAGAGGCTCTTATGTTCCAACACGAGTTTGTGAGCTCTCGGTGGCCAGAGACCCATCGCTGATAATGCGTAAGTTTCCCTTAAACTTGTTAAGGAAAGCTAGGATTATTTCGCTTCTGACTAGTGCGCTCGCTGTATGCTATCGCAGATATGCTTTCATGAAATTGCTTTTGTATTTTCTGCAGGGTTTTTTAAAGGACTTTGTGCGCTCCACTATGTCATAAAAATTAAGATTTTAATTAATTTTAATAAACATTTGTACGAGTTTGAAATTTCATCAAAATTCGTGTAATATGTTTTCTTTAAAAACTATTGCATTGCTTGCTTTATTAGTAAATATGTCAGGCAGAAGATGTAATATCTAATGTATAAAATAATTCAAATAAGTTTTATCGTAATACATTCTTTCATCTATCCATTTATGTCTATATCAAACTATACTTGAATGAACTAATGAAATATTTTTTAATATACACCAAATAAAAGAAATACAAATAGAAAATGAACTTTAAATAAAAAAAAGACGTGGGGCACTCGGAGACTGCCGCTGTAAAGCTATTGCATAGCATTTTTTATCAACTTATGTTTACCTACCGACGTCATCGGGACCGTGGCCTAGCGGCAAGGCGCTCTAAGTGCCCGGAATGCCAGAGAGACGCGGGTTCGAATCCCGTAGGTTCCGCAATTTTCTTTTTTCAAGGTTGATATTTCAAAAAGTCATTTTTTTACAACAATATTTAATGACTTTTTGAAATATCATTTCAAAAAGTCATTAAGTATTATATATTTATCGATAGATGGAAAAAATAAAAAATTTCACCGTTTAGTTTTTCCATCTATCGATAAAGATCAGAACTTTTAATGACTTTTTGAAATATAAATATTGCGGAACTGACGGGATTCGAACCCGCGTTTCTCTGGCAATCCGGGCACTTAGAGCGCCTTACCGCTAGACCACGTTCCCGATTTTGATATTATGTTTTTTAAGGGGTGTTAGGTTTTTCGTTACGAAATTTTTGGATTCGGTCTCCACGCTCAAGGCCCGCGAAACTATGCAATAGCTTAAAATGCACTTACACACAAATATAGTCCTTTAATTGTGTAACTAAATAGAATTTAAGATTTTTACCAATCTTAAATTTTATTTAGTTACCGGTAAAAGTCAAGTTTTAAAAACATGGTGAGAAGATAAAAAACAACTTCACTGTTTTTATGTTAGCTAATCCTAACAAGAACAACGAAGAAAAAAATCATTACTACAGTTTCACTGAAACATGTTTCCAAGAGCTTTAATTAGTGCATTCCGATAGACTGAACAAAGCAAATAACAAAACATAAACAGCTAGTATGCTACTGCACTTTGTCTATCAGGGACTTTATTTTAGCAAAAGCGTGGAACATACTGCACCTATACAATTGACTACTCGTATCATCAACATCATCATCATTATCATCATGAGGGTCTTAAGTGAATTATTTTCTTGACCAAGAGGCAACTAGTTTTTTAACCGACGAAAAAAATCGGAGGAGGTTCTCAATTCGACACGTATATTTTTTTTATGTATGACCACGCATAACTTTTTACAGAGTTGTCAAATTTGGATAATTCTTTTTTTATTAGAAAGGACACACTTCCAAGATGGTCCCATCATAGTTAGGATCTGATGATGATATCCTGGGAAAATTGAAGAAACTCTTCAAATTTTATAGGCACGCTTACAGCGATTTGGTTTTTTATCTTGGTATCGGTAGCTTTTTGGCTACTAGTGCCGTATAATATACTATGACAGTATAGTACGAGTACGTTACGTGGCGATAAATCACTAAAAAGTAAGAAATAAAAATTTGTAACAAAAAATAGCTGGCACCGACTTCATAGATATACTTAAGTCAATTAAAGCAACTAAACACAGTTATTTTTTACTTTTTAGTGCGTTTTGAGTCGGTACTATTTTTTGTTAAAAAATTTTTTGTTACAAATTTTGTGCAAGTAAAAATATAATTCATGGTACTACATAAAATTCTTTGTTTGAACATGAAAAAATGATAAAGTATTGGCATAAAAGTATTTTATGGACGATGTGCGTCATAAAAAATGAAAAGAAAACAAGTAGAGTTGATAAATTTGATTTATATAGCGTTATCACCAACACTGCGCCGGACGTCAGCGCGCCTTCCGGGCCGCGTCCAGGCCGCGTCCGGGCAAACATATCGACTTTGGGTTAATCGCTGCTGTACTAGGCTGTAGGCATTACACAAATAACTTTAAACTAATATTTAATAAAATTGTTTTATCTACTCTTATCGCGAAACCTTGAAAATATATCTGATGGACATAATTTTGATTTTTTCATTCAATTAAAATGAAATTTAAAAAAAATTGTATAGTTTACAATACACAAAATTCTGTTAGAAGTAAAAATAAAAAAGTATTTTATGGACGAAGTGCGTCATAAAAAATGAAAAGAAATCAAGTAGAGTTGATAAATTTGATTTATACAGCGTTATCACCAACATTGGGCCGGACGTCAGTGCGCCGTCCGGGCCGCGTCCGGGCCGCGTCCGGGCAAACATATCGGTGCCGGGTACCAATGTTAGCATTAAAACTAACACTAAAACATTAAACACTATTTTATATTCTCTCTTATCATTATTAAATTATGAATTGAAATAAATATTGACATACGATTATATGTTCCAGGATGTAGGCACTATAACATTTAAATAAATATTTAATAAAACTACTTTATCAACTTTTATCATTAAACCTACAAAAAATATCTGAAGGACAATTATTTTATTCATACGCATTTAAATAATGATAATAAAAAATGAACTATAGTAAAACGTTTCCTAACTATACTAAAGCGAAACTTGATTGGGAATGCTTGTCAACAAACAAATAAAAAATGAAGGTAGAAATCACTAGTCATTTGACACTTATTTTTTTAAATTAAATAGTTAATGACGAATTCATGACAATAAATTAGGTAAGTAAGCTAAAAACTAATTTAATTAATATATTCAATATCTTTTAAAGATTTTTTAAGATACAAAACATAATTTTTAATTTTTTAGGCATAAAATGTGTTGCATTTTCTACCTTCATTTTAAATTTGTTTGTTGACAAGCATCCTCAATCGAGTTTGGCTTTAGTATAGATAACAAGTTTTATACTACTAGACAACAACTATTATACTACTAGCCTTACGTCTTTTTAAACTTCGGACTGCTAAAAAGGCTGAAGAACTAAATCCCCCACAATGATAACACTATGTAATAGTACCAGAAGAACCTGCTTTCAAACTGGTGGTAAAGACACTACAAATATTCTAACGACGATTTTTGATGACCTCCGTAGCGCAGTGGTATGGGCGGTGGATATAGATAAGACGGAGGTCCTGGATTCGATTCTCTTAATTTCTCTTTTAGAAGAAGAATTTTCTTAAAGAAGATTTCTCTTAATTTGTCTTGGTCTGGCTGGTGGAAGGCTTTCGCCGTGTCTAGTTACCATCCTACGGACAAAGACGTACCGCCAAGCGATTTAGCGTTCCGGTACGATGTCGTGTAGAAACCGAACGGGGTGTGGATTTCATCCTACTCCTAACAAGTTAGCCCGCTTCCATCTTAGATTGCATCGTCACTTAACATCAGGTGTGATAGCCGTCAAGGGCCAACTTGTTGTTGATAAAAAAAATTAAAGAAAATTAAAAAAAAAAACAGGACGTTTCAAAGCTGAGCTGTAATATAAGCCTACATGATTTCAAATTTGGATTTGAAGTTTTTTTCTGTGCGACTCATGAATTTGAATAACTAATTTATTAAGACGTAATCATTTACTTAAAATGTAAATTATTGTAAAGGAGTCTAAGACAAATATTAAATACATGACTTACCTATATTCCTTTTCCCTTTCAAGTAGCTTTATAATCTGCGTTATCAAAGGATCTATTTAATCTCCATTTCAATATTTGGTTGTTATATAATAATTTAATATTTTATCCATCAAGCTTTGATTTCCTCCAAATTAGCTTAGTCGATGTTGCACAATGGCCTCCCATATCCAATATATCAGCTGGGGTTAATGGAGCGAACGTTACTACGGGCGCTCAGCTTTTAGCTAGATTACTACAGGTACGGTAAGTGCCGTTGTCATTCCGTTGGACATAATCGTGTCCGTCATTTTGCTGACACGGCACATGCTGTGACCTTACCTCCTGTTTAAGTAAAATTTTTTACTACTGGTTACTTTTTGATTTTTTATCTCTCATTTATCTTTATTTACGTATATTTTTTTTTAATTTTTAACAATGTTATTGGTAATACAAAAATATATATAAAAACACTATTAAAAATTTATAAAAAAAAAATCTTCTCCATTTGCGGGGCCTTTGCGGGCCCAAGCAACCGGTGGTCAGGGCTCCAGAGTGAGGAACCTCCTCACAATACGCGCTGTTTCAAGGACTATTGCCTTCTGTATCCGACCCTTGATCCAACAATTGAGCGAAAGCTTCTTATAAGGTGTTGGTCGAAGCTTTTCGCAAAAAGACCATTGACTGAAATGACTATCGGAACAATAATAGTTGACTTTACGTTCGACATGGCGGTAATCTCGTGAGCAAGGTCCAAGTATTTTGATACTTTTTCCTTTTCGGCTTTCACCGGCTTTGTGATTATAATTACACAAAATTTAATTTAAATCTGAATAAATAATGAGAAAATAGAGGTAGGTACATAGTTTTAAGAGTCAGTTGTTGGGGTCACTAGTTTCTGGAATGACAACTAGAAAGCGTAATGTTGGATAAACACCCAGACACTGGAAAACATCCATGCTCATGAAACAAACATTTGTCCAGATGTGGGAATCGAACCCACAGCCTAGGGCGCAGAAGCAGGGTTACTACTCACTGCGCCACCCGGCCGTCAAAGAATAAATTGACGTACCTACTGTATAAATAACATAAATAATGTTAGCATTTTAAAATATTACAATTTTTTACCATAGACAATACTATACGGTATTGTCTATGGTGACGTAAGCTTAGACAATATCGTATAGTATTGTCTATGGTAACAATAAGAATATTCTTGCCTGAGCTTTTTTTTCTGACGACAAGTAAAAGTTTTACAGGAAATCCCAACCTTACGCAAGAGAGACTCCTAATATGACTGGTACATAATGAAGTAGACATCAACGTCGTACAAGACTTGTATTCTTTGCTATATCGGTCGTAGCTAATGGGGTGGACGTTATGTCGGAACGCTGAGCTGCTTTTAGCTAGATTGCTGTCCGTTCCGCAGGTTGACGATATTACCACCGAGCATATTGCTGACTTGCCGGCGTTTGTTGACAAAACGATTTTTATTGAAACTTGAGACGGATTCATATCGCTGTCTGGACGGGTTCAAATGTGAATGATCGATATTTTTTTTATTTTCAATATTTTTAACTTATGTAAGTAAATCATCATCATCATCTGATAATCGTCCACTGTTGGAAATAGGCCTTTTTTAGGGACTTCCAAACACAACGATCCCGAGCCGCCTGTTGCCAGCGGCTCCCTGCGACACGTTTGATGTCGTCAGTCCACCTGGTTGGGGGTCGACCAACGCTGCGCTTTCCGGTGCGGGGTCGCCAATCTACCACCTTGGGCCCCCAACGTCCATCAGCTCTTCGAACTACGTGCCCCACCCATTGCCACTTCAGTTCTGCGACTCGCTGAGCTATATCGGTTGTCAAAAAAAATCAAGCAGCGACTTTTAGAAGTCGTTAATGACTTGTGAAAATAATTATAATAATTTATGTATAAAAACTTGTAAAAACTGATACATTAAAACTAGAAGTCAAACTAATACTTTTTTAAAAATGTTTTAACATAAAACAAATAAACCCCAACTGTGCAATAAATTTCACCGTAATGTCCCTACATACATTATTTCAATTTTGTTTTTCTTGTTTCAAGAAGCGTAGCTTTTACCTTCTACAATACATTTTATGCTTTCAAATTTAAAATATTTTTAAAGTTTCCTCGCCTTCAAGTGGGTACATTATTATATAAGCCATAATCATTGTTATCAAAAAAAACTTGTATGGACTTCACATACCTGCAAACCGCTGGAGGTCGTCTATTCACCTGGTCACTATTCCATCACCTTCGGTCCTCAATTTCTATTGGCTCTTCGAACTATTGTGTCTTGCCCACCGACCCAATCAAATTCAAAAATATGAATTCATTTATTTCGCATTCATGTCAAATTTTTTAATTATTGTCATAGATTAAAGACTACTAGATAGAGCCCATAGCGTGTCCACTCGTGAGACAGCAAATCAGCCTTATTGACATGACATGTCAACATTTAAAGTACATCATAAAACGTTATGTTTTAAAATATCGTAAAATACGAAATATTACTTTATATAATATAGTTTAGTAAACGCATAATACATGAAATTTGCTAAAAAATAACATATCTAAGCTTTAAATCATCAATCAATGAAGTTTATGCCTACTTACGTATGAAACGTAATTCCTTCCATTTTCTGTTCGCAGCGACTGTTGCAGCCGAAAATATTACAACCCACCATAGCACGATAACGTTTAAATTAATATAGTAACCGCAAAGTTATATTATTTATCAGCAAATTTAATAAAAAGCTAATAATTGCTCAGATATGTCCCTTGTCTGTCACAAATTCCAATCTTGACAAATAATAAAAACGAACACGCTGAAAGGGACAAAAAATAATCTTGTATCACTTTCTAATAAAGGCCGAATGAAATAAGTCTGTCACGCTCTTGAACCTACAGCCGCGTTATGACTCCATCTATAAGTCTTTAATCTATGATTATTGTACTTCACATGACATCCGTTCAGTTCCGGCAATAACTTTGGTTCTGCCGCAGATGTGCTCGTCTCTGATTCGACCACGCAATGATACTCCGAACATAGCTCGCTGCACTTTCTTATGCGGTCCTTCGTTAATACCTTGACCACTAACTATAGGTCGCTAATAAATTCACAGTTGAGTTAAAATCCATTGTAAAAATCAAAAAAAGGATTTCTTTTAATTGTTTACTACTCTTATTCAGTCGTGGTCGAAAGCAAGCCAAAATTAAAAAATTAAATCAAAAAAGTAATATTTCTGAAATATTCAAGCGGATTTGCATCAAATAATCTACTCATAAGCGCAATGTTACCGAAATAATAAATATAGTCGTAGCCTGTGGCAAGGCGGTCATGTTTGCCCAAATATGCTCGTATCATATTATGATGTTTAACTAAAGTAATATTATTTGTAAGAAAAAATACTTTTTTTCCCGCATCTAATATTGTTTACAGTAGTAGTACTTTTGCCTTTGTATATTAACATCGTCTTTATTGGTCGTATTTTTTCTATAAGGCATATATTGAAAATAATCAATAATGTAGGTACATAAAATATATAAAGCATATTTTTAACCGACGAAAAAAAATGGAGGAGGTTCTCAATTCGACACGTATATTTTTTTTTCATATGTATGACCACGCATAACTTTTTACAGAGTTGTCTGATTTTGATAATTCTTTATAGTTTTATTAGAAAGAGCATACTTCCGAGGTGGTCCCATTGTCATCATTTTAGGATCGGATGATGATATCCTGGGGAAATTGAAGGAATTGTTCAAATTTTGGAGGCACGCTTACAGCGATTCCGGTTTTTGTCTCGATATCGGAAGCTTTTTGGCTACTAGTGCCGTATAAAATACTATGACAGTTTAGTACGAGTACGTTACGTGGCAATAAATCACTAAAAAGTAAGAAATAAAATTTTAAACAAAAAATAGAACCGACTCAAAACGTACGAAAAAGTAAAAAATAACTGTGTCAATTAGTTGCTTTAATTTACTTAAGCATATCTAGGAGTTGGTGCCAGCCAAGGTTTCTACTTTAAGAACGTTACCTAGAACCCACAAACTACTTTACTACGTAAAATAAATATTCCTTAAACTTGGCTGGCACCGACTTCATAGATATGCTTAAGTAAATTAAAGCAACTAATTGACACAGTTATTTTTTACTTTTTAGTGCGTTTTGAGTCGGTTCTATTTTATGTTAAAAATTTTTTTGCATTCCATTTTTATTTAATACCCAAAGGGTAAAAACGGGATCGTGTTAGTAAGACCACTGTTTATCTGTCAGAATAAATGTCATGAACCGTAATAGCTGATTAAATTTTCACAGATGTATTTTGCCTCTATAACAACAAATACTATTCAGAAAAATATAGTATCGTATCATTTTGCCTTTCTGCCGAGTAAAAATAAGTACCTATTTGCAACACAGTAATGAATTACCGTGTTTACACAAACGCTGTCAGCATAAAAACAATTACCTCAACTGTATTTAAGTGCAAAATGCATTTGAAACAAAAAAATATTAACCAAAGGAACATCATACATTTCCATTATAAGATTCGCATAAAATTAGCATAATAAAAGCAATTTATATATAGCTGGCCCTCCCTTTTATATTATTTTAATATAAAACCCGCGGAAACATGGAAAATTTGTTGCGTTGCATGCCGGACGTTTCACAAAACATCATTTGAGAACAGCCTCATATTTATTACGCCATTATCACGAAACACATTTTAATGTACAGGCTTAATAACATGTGAGCCATTCAATGTACGGAACCCTGCGATAAAGTGTTAGGTTATGGTCTTTGCGACAAGCGATTAGCGTGTTCTAAAATTTTTTTTTTAAATTATTTAGTGAATTTGCAACCAAAGGTAAAATCAAATCTGCTGAAATGTTCAAATGCTCGAGAATATTTCACCCCCAATTTTGCAATTCATTTTTATTTCTTCATGCCACTCCGTCTTAATTTTTCCCCAACTGGCTTTTGTTAAGATGCTAATAAATCTCTAAGTGTTATTTTAATAAAATTATAATAATGTAGAAAAAGTCTGATATAACGTCTTTTAAGTGCTTGTAAACTGACTCCACTTGAAAAAAACGAATTTGATATTTTTTAACCCTAATAATATGTAGGTATCTCAGACAATTTTTTTATACCAACTTTATGCAGTGCGACAAGATCGCTAAACGTACGTCGTTTGACTGTCGCGTATCACTTGAACCACACGCAAAGTATACGGGGTTAAAGGGTGAGTGCACATTAAATATTACTTTTTACAAAGTATTAAAAGATTAAAGCGTTTGTTTATGGTTGTTAACAAAGGGTGTGCATGTGTAAACAGCTTACACTGATTCTAAATGACTGAATAGAGCTTGTTTATGATACCAATGAAACGTACAACTATGTCTGTGTTATGGTATTGAAGGGACCATTGTTTGGTTTGTTTTGTCTTAACACTCGCCGAACAAATGTTTTATTAAATTTTATATTAAACTTTAAAGTCCTAGATTTGGTCAAAGTAATTTAAACAATATACCTATGTTTACACAAAATTCTTGAAATATTTTTTTGTAATAGAGTAATTCACGAAAATATTTTAGGAAACAATTAAAAATGTAGCTAAAAATATTTCGTAGCAAATATTATCAAACACAAAAAAGTGATTGTTGAAATTTTGAAGACAAAAGACAAAACTTCTTCAAATCTGTTACCAGATTAGTTTAATCTTGTTCCATTCTGTCCAGAAACGTAAAAAAGAAGTAAAATTCCGCAACGCAAAATACCCCGTTTCCGGAAACAAGAGCGGAATATTGTAAACATTTACGGTAACGGGATGACGGATGTGGCGGTCATTAGTACAATATAAAACCCCAAAGCCAGACCTTTTGTTTGGGCAGAGCTCATTAAAACCCTCCCGTCACGCTTTGTCCTATGTAAACAGATTGCTGGTTTTTGCAAAGTAGCTTTTTCGGGTTCGTTGAAGTCGGATATTCTTCTTTTTCTCTTTGATGTATTCTTTGCGAGTGGACACGGGGCCTTATTACCCGGACATGATGGAATCAAAGGGTCGTGGATTTTTTTTAATTTCTTTTTCCTCTTTGGTTTTCATTGGAATAGTTACTGACAGAGGCATTCCGTCGGGAATTTGTATTTTTTTATTCCTTTTGCTTAAAAAGTCCGTCAATGTAGTGAAATAAAGCGGGAATCAAAAATAGCATAATATTAAGCTCTAGGGAAAAAGGTCATTAATTTTGTGAAATAAAATAGTATCCATTTTTACTCACTGCCGTTGTTTGTAACGATTTGCTTTACAAAGGTGCTAGTTTCGATACACAGCTTGTGTATAATTAAAACTTTATTTATTAGGTTTATTCAAACTTAGCCGACGCAAACCTGTCTGGAAGACGGACGGAGTGAAGGTAGTAAAAAATATCAAATAAAAAAAACTAAATCGTAATTTAAATCAAAATATTCGTAACATAAAAGCGCTTCCTGATTGTACATTTTATTTTTTAAATCGAATGATCTACTCAAAAATACTGATGTTTTCCTTTTTTGGTAGGTACGTAATAAAACATAGAGGCTAGTTGTCGACTTCACTATGAAAAGACCAACTGAGTTTCGCAAATCTGGTAAAACAAGTGGTAGTTCAGCCATTTTCAGTTCCGTTTTGTGGGGGTGCTCTTGTTTTCATAACGATTTATATAAATGGTCGACACTCGCCGTTTGAAGTGCTGACCCAGTTCCCTGTGTACCATTTCGTATTATTTCATCCACTTTTGCCTAGTTCTATCATTTAATATGGTGTGGTGGATTTATTTACGTTTCTGTAAATGTTTTTTTTTAAATAATACTTCCTAGAGGAATTGTAAATATTTAATCAGCTATCACAGAAGAAGCAAGTCTGGTTTCATAACTTTATGCCTTAAATTTTGACGACCTCTGTGGCGCAATGGTAAGCGTGGTGGATTCATAAGACGGAGGTCCTGGGTTCGATTCCCGGTGGGGCAGATTGGGATTTTTCTTAATTTGTCTTGTTCTGGCTGGTGGGAGGCTTTCGCCGTGGCTAGTTACCACCCTACCGACAAAGACGTACCGCCAAGCGACTTAGCGTTCCGGTACAATGTCATGTAGGAAGGTAAGAGTGTGGATTTCATCGTACTCCTAACAAGTTAGCCCGCTTCCATCTTAGATTGCATCATCACTTGAATCAGGTGTGATAGCAGCCAAGGGCTAACTTGTAGTCAATAAAAAAAAAATCCTAGGGTATTTCAGTTTTAGAACTATAGTTAGCAGAAAGTTAAAAGGTTTTTACTATGAGGTAATGGTCTATTGATATTCCTCAAGCATGTCTTTAATTTTACATATCAGAAGAAATTTTATCTATCGGAATTTAATCTCTAACACTAGGGTCATTGGATCTATTATGCTCTGACATTAATAGTTGATACTCGAATACCGACGCTTGCAAACACGTACTAAATGCACTGATAGTAATCTTCAGGCCATTAATCTACGTATGTCAGGTTCTGTTTACCGTTGATGGATTTTAAAGCTTAGATAGCATCAGACCTAGTTCAGGTCGCCTAATATAGGTTACGGAGATAACTAGTCCAATCATAAATCATCAATAGCTTAATTAAAGCGTATGCCATAATTTATTACATGACACTTTGTGCTTTAAAAGTACAAATAACATGATTATCGGTGATTTGTGCCGTAATGAGAGTCAAAAAATGTTCAAAATTATTATATGGAATGAAAACCTGTGACGGTCAGACCTCTGTTTTATGAAAGGTTATTAGCTCAAGATAAGTAAATACTGTAACCAAGTATGGTGTTTTGAGCGTGACTTTTGGACGTAGCAAACTTAGAACCCAACCCAAGTATAAGGTGTATTTTTATTTTACTTGACATAATATCGAATAATAAAGAATCATTCGTCTTACCTAACTGGCAATCCTTTGCAGAACATCATATTCAACTTAAAAAAGAAAGCTTTGAGTGTCTCGAACGAATGTAATAAACACGAAAGATCCTTAGCTACCGCTTAACTTGATATAACTGTCATTCTATGATTCTATGCACTAACTAATATTGTTTAATCCTATGATTTTATTCAATCAAATACGTTAAGTAGATGGGTATCGAATTATAAATCAGTAGATATCTATATATCTACTGATTTATAATTCGATACCCATATACCCAAGGGATACGTTCCAGAAAAAATCGCGTTAACTGAAATTCGCGTATATCGAGGTTTATGATTAAACATAGAGAACTTTAGGTCCAAGCCCATTTCTGCCACAGTAGAATTTCACTTACAGACAAAAATTAGAATACCATTCTTGAAAAATTTCCGGTGAAACCCACGCTCTGTTTGATCGCCACACAACTTGTTTGTGCCTCGCATTAAACGCAGGTTTTCTGAAGCGGGGATTCTCGCAACCATAGAGAAGTTGATGACTACATTATGTTTATACATACTCTGTCGTGTAATGCGAGGCATTTGAGCGTGAAATTTGAAATTCGCGTTATAGTGAAACCGCACATAACGGGGTCGCGTTAAGCGGGGTTTTACTGTATTAGATTTTGTGTAGTTTTTCAGTCTTTACAATAACTTTGAATAAAAACTAAACCGAGTTATCATAGTAGCAGTGTTTGCGGAATGTCGCCCCACTTCCAGCGGCGTCGACAAAGGGGTATTACGTGTTGTCTTTGTATTGTTTGTTGGGCCGAGAACAATGTGCCTATATTGTTCTATAGTGCCCAAAGCTCATCATAATAGGAACAGAGTGAAAAAAATATTAATTTTCATCAACTTGGGTCATCTATGAAAATTACCCTTATAGAAAGTTTTTGTATGACATTCATATTGACAGAAACATTAATTTTTTTTTTTGGCAGTTTGGTCTGTTTCTTAATCAGTATGATAAAGTAAACCGAAAATATATTATATCGATTAAATCTTCATACTATAAAACATATCAAACTATCGTATCCTTTCTTCTTTTTACGAGATATGTTTTTCCAGAGGAGGATGTGTTTTTCCAGAGTCAAAAAATTAAAGGTACTCATCCAAGGTACACAATAAGTCAACTTATGTCGCGTAAAATCAATGACGCACTTCCGTCGTTTTATGGCTCTAATATATTTCACTTGAATGTATAAAAGTTCCGGATAGAGCACGCTTCATGTGACTTTCAATAACATCGAACAGCATTACATATCCCCTGTTATAGTCCATTATGTCTGTTCCGTTGTAAAATACACGAGCTAGCATTACGTGCGAATGATGCTGACTCTACATTAGGTACTGTCAACTTTTATGACTCTACCTAAATTTTGTACCAAAGTTTTGTATTTAACAATATAGAAATTCGTGGAACTAACAACTAAGATGAAGATGCTTCGATCTTAGTCGGTTGCGAAAATTTTTAAATTACTTACATTTACGTAAATTCGCAGTTCAGGCATTAAATTGACATTGGGACATTACGTTTATGCCTTATCCGTCGTGTATAGAGTTTTGCATTGTAGGACAAGTTGCGCGAGTTATTTTTATAGTTGATTGTTTTCTACTAACCATTAGCAAGTCCACATGCTTGATAGTAGGAGAAAATACAGTCAAATATATAAAGAATCCCATGTCGCAACACTGGAAAGCATTCCTTAACTTCGCAGTTAGGAAAAAAGAACGTCCAAGGAATAGAGGTGTATATCAGTGCGATGTTTTGATGTTCTGTGATAATAGAGTCTATTGAATGCACTCTCCGAAATAAGTCTTATAGAAAACCGACATGTGACGTTCAATGTTCGAAATTTTGCGTAAAACGAATAGTGGGTGACAAATGTGCGAACCCCATTATACCCATTATATCTGTTGAGCTGTAAAACAGGAGCAAGTATTACGGGCGGATAAATAACACCTCTCACGTGTAGACCGAATCTGTATAACTTGTTATTTATATCGCCACACCACACGCACTGCGCGGCGGCTCGTACACTAACATTATTGCGCTGGTTTGCTAGCTCGCGCGGAAACTTTAACACTCACGCGAAACAAAAGATCCGTGTCGTAAATTTTGTTATAGATTATGTTCTATTATCACATAAGATGTAATATAGTGTCTGCGATTTTGTATAATTTGTACCATGACAATCATATCTAGACGAGTTTTGGAACGAAGTTCCTTATCGCGCGTTGTGAAAGGGGGCTAGACGGAAAAAATTCGTACGAAAAGTTGTCACGACACTTTTTGATCAAAGGATCTTGCTGCCGCCTTTGATGTGTGTGCGCGTGAGCGGCGGGGGGCACCCGCGCTGTATGCTGTCTCGCGCTCTCGTGTCGCCCTTTACGAAAATTGAGCCTACTGATTAAGTTTACATAACATTATATTTGTTAATAATAAAAAAATATTATATACCCGTTCCATCCGGGTGTCCCTTGACACCTCTCAATTTTTTTAATTTTTTTATAAAATAGCCTATTTCTAAGCAAAATAATACTTTAAATTCATCAAAAAATATTTACTTACTGGAAATATGATACACCGTCTATTTTTTATAAATTGCTTTATCATAATAGAAAAACGCCAATATCGTTAAATTTGTTTAAAGATTTTATATCTTATAGGGACAGCGAAGCGAAAAGTAATTTCGATCACATCAGCTTTCGAAAACTGCATCATGCATAACTCGTTAAGAAGCTGTTTTGCCAATCATACCATACATACAGATAAAGATGTCAAACTTATAGCTCTTATAACTTATGTTGAAGACAGCTTGGCACAGACATTATCTTCACCATCATATGGTGATCGTTACAATCCGCATCCATTTCTTTCTGTTTCAAACTTATACATTTATTATTATTTATTATATTTTACTTTTGCTTTATTTTTAAGCTATTGCATAGCTTCTATCGCGGGCCTTGTGCGTGGAGACCGAATCCAGAAACTCCGTAACGAAAAAAACCTAACACCCCCCACCCTTTTTAGTTTTTTCAGATTGTCTTATTCACGTTTTTGTTCGCCAACGTCTATACTATGTTCAATACACCAGTTCTCGTCCGATCACCGCGTGATGTTGGCTTTTTTAAATAAAAATAAAAATTTAAAAAAGCCAACATCACGCGGTGTTCCCAGGCAGTCACCCATCCAAGTACTGACCGCACCCGACGTTGATTAACTTCTATGCAATAGCTCTACCGCATCAGTCTCCGAGTGCCACACGTCATTTTTTTTATTTCAATACTTTTCTATTTTATGTCTATGTATTCTATTTATGTATTTCTTTTAGCTAACATATGTTCGCTTATTCAAAAACTTCAGTACTTTGTTAGAAGTTCAAGTTATAAGTCGTTTCATGCATCGATACATCTCAAACTTTTGTTAAATTCTTAGAAGCACAAGTTATAAGTCATTCTATCCATTGATACATCCACTGCAAGTCGATGTTTTAGTTTTACAGTTACAAGATATCTTAGTACAGCTAAAACTAACTCCTCCAGAACTGTTTACGTTATCTTATGCTCTCGGTGCAAAGTTCTCGGTGTTAGCGTCAGAGTTACCAGATTAGGTTAGCGAATTTGATAATTGTTATTTCTGAGAACCCGGTCGGAAGCTTAGTGCTGACGTATTACACGTTTAGAGCTGATGATGTACTTAATTGGTTTTACCTTCTTCGTATCCAGATGCAAATTCCGCAGACGTAGACATTTACCCTAGTTGAAGTAAAAGACTAGATGGCAAAATCCTGATTGTTCTCGCTCTTTTTAACCCCCGACGCAAAAAAACGTCTGTGTAAATGTATGTGTATGTGTCTGTCTGTTGCATCGTAACTCCCAAACGGATGATCCTTTTTTTTATCGACAACAAGTTGGCCCTTGACTGCTATCACACCTGATGTTAAGTGATGATGCAATATAAGATGAAAGCAGGCTAACTTGTTAGGAGCAAGATGAAATCCACACTCCTATCGGTTTCTACACGACTTCGTACCCGAACGCTAAGTCGCTTGGCGGTACGTCTTTGTCGGTATTAATGCGGTTTTTTGATTGAAAGGTATATCAGTCGACAGTGTTCTTACCTATGTTTGGTGGAAATCGGTTCAGGTCTTTAAGGTCATCAGGTCGTTTGTTAGGTGTGTTAGAAATGTGACACGCTCAGTTTGCTTGAAAGCATGTGTGTGATCTGACATTTGAAAAACTAATATCTTCTGGAACCACTGAGCTGGTCTGATGATAAGGCTCGAAGGTAGGAGACGTAACCCTGGTCTACCTTTTTTGTAAACCCATCGAGTTTGGGCTCGTTGAATTTGTCTTGACTGGTCTTTTCATGTTTCTAATTTGGGTCGGGGTTTTATAAATTTTTAATTTAATACTCTATCCGTTTTTATACCTAACATTAAACTTTTATGTGGTCAAGAAATTCTCAGTCATAATTGTCAATCTTAAGTTAGAAATTTGTTGGTCTTACGCCATAGGAGACCTCGTGAATTCGTCGATCACAGACATGGTGACTAACGGCTGATAGTTACCGTTACTAAATCAATCATTATACTCGCCAACTCGCACTACTATAGCATGAGACCAGACTCCTATAGAGAAAGGTCTATCTATCTATCTCTGTAATGGACCGTTAAAGTGGCCTAATACTGACAACTTTCTTCATATCCGGATTTAAACTCCAGAGTGATTAGACTAGTACTGACTACCGTATCTACTAGAATGCAATACAATGCAAATTAATTATTTAAGGCATACTTACACTGTCTATTCACAACACTGTGTTTAAACAATGGCATCGTTTAATCAATATTCGAATCCAAGTAACAAAGTATTTGATAGTATCACCCCTAGTGTTACCAGTTTACATAATATAATAAAGGTCAGATGGTTATCACAGAATGTAAATCTTAGCATAATTGCAGGTTGGTCTAATAAGACCATAAATATGGGGTAAAACCCTAGCTGGATATCTTTTAAAAGATCTAGCGGTTAGGGCTAAGCGATGTCGAATGTGGAAAGTCTTTCTTTCAAAAGAAATAATAACTTTCTTTGTTTCAAGCGAAATAGCGTTTTTAAATCGCTTAATGGGAACATTGCCACTTAATAATTTCAGACGTGCATTAAAATTCAAACTATAAAGACACCATTCCTCTAGCTTAGTTTGAGAGAATGCGAAGCTAAATGCTGATGGTACTACTTTAAAAACAACATTTGAAATCTAATGATTAGATGTGTAAGTCAGTTGCATGAAGATGGCTCTGAGATAATAAAATAAAGAGGCAAAATTTAATAAAGCAATACTTTCTATTTATTTAGGGAGTAAACGACAAACATTTCATTCGATAAACCAAAGTAGATATCACACCTGATGTTAAGTAGACTGAAAAAAACCAAATTGCAGTTTATTTCTAAAATGATTTCATGAACATAACTGGTTATTAGTAACATGAAATTTTAAAATGCTTCTTTTTAGTTTCTTCTAAAAACGAATCGTAAGGAAAGCAAAATCGCTTGGCGATACGTTATTTTCAAAATGGTAGTAGCGTGGTAACTCCAGTCACCATCTGGTTAAAAGCCTGTCACCAAAAAATAGCCGACCAAGACAAATTAAAAAAAACTGTGTAATTTAGTTGCTCAATCTGTCCCGCCGAGGAACTTTATTTACCCAGGACCTCCGTCTTATAAATCCACCACGTATACCACTGCGCCAAATTTAATAATGCAATACTTTCTATTTATTTAGGGAATAAACGACAATAATTTTATTCGATAAACCAAACTAGAATATCAGAAGCGTTTATTTTATATTATGCTACTTGTAAAATAAAACCAAATTGCACCTTTATTTCTAAAATTATTTCATAAACATACCTGGAGTTATTAATAACATTAAAATTTTGGAAAATGGCTTCTTTTTAGTTTTTTATAAAAAACAGAATCGCTAATGAAAGGAAAATGTGATCAGTTCTAGCTATAATTTGTTTTACTAAAATGGTAGTAGCGTGTTACGTCCAGTCACCATTACTTGATTAAAAAGACATCTAAAGCATCGCCTCATCTACCAGCCCCGGCGGAAAGGCACCTTTACCTCTCTACATACTTTTCTCTTCCACACCTTTGGCTCTAAAAAGCATTCCATTTTCCAATATCCATTTTTTATAAGTACCCTCTTCCCGTTCGTATAAAATAATTTATGATGGAATGTCTGCTAAAGTTGAGAGTAGAATGATATTAATATGGCTTAAATTTTAGTAGATAGTTTTTTAGTACTTTTCACTGCAGATTCCTGCTTCTATTACAAGATTTTTCTATTTTTAGAAAGAAATAGCTTTGTATAAGAATTGTAAGTATCTAACAGCTGTTTCGATATAAGTATACATAAACATTATACCTCGTATTATTTGCTCATGCTTGCTTGCATTAAGCTGCCTCGTTGTTCTATTAGCTAGATAGTAGCTTTGGGTCGTGTGGTCCTGGGTTCGAATCCAAAGTTGGGTTATCAAATATTCATCTCATATTTTTCCCGAAAAATTCTCAACCCAGAGTTAAGTAGGAAGTTGATGACTAAAACTTCCGTTCCGTTAAAAAGGCTGATCCAGTAATAATCTTTACTATCATCACTTAATATAAGGTGTGATCGCATCCAAGGGTTAATTTGTGAAAAATGAATAAAAAAGACATGTGGCAGTCGGAGACTGCCGCGGTAGAGTTATTGCATAGCATTTTTTATCAACTTATGTTTAGCTACCGACGTCATCGGAACCGTGGCCGAACGGTAAGGCGCTCTAAGTCCCCGGATTGCCAGAGACACGCGGGTTCGAATCCCGTCGGTTCCGGATTTTTTTTTTTCAAGCGTGATATTTCAAAAAGGCATTAATTTTTTTTACAAGCGTGGTATTTCAAAAAGTTATTAAAAGTTCTGGTATTTATCGATAGATGGAAAAACTAAAAAGTAACCGTTTAGTGCTGCTTTTAATGACTTTTTGAAATATCACGCTTGTAAAAAAAAAATATTTTGAAATATCACGCTTGAAAAAAAAAATTGCCGAACCGACGGGATTCGAACCCACGTCTCTCTGGCAATATGGTCACTTAGAGCACCTTACCGCTAGGCCACGTTCCCCGATGACGTCGATGCCGAAATTGTGCTTTTGATATTATGTTTTTGATATTGGGAGGGTGTTAGGTTTTTCGTTACGGAATTTCTGGATTCGGTCTCCACGCTCAAGGCCCGCGATAAAAGCTATGCAATAGCTTAAAAAATAGGTACACCTGACAGTGATTATCCCCATTGGAGCAGCGTGGTGGGTCTAAGGCTTAACTCTTGTTGACGTCGTGACGTCGTGACGTCAGTTTTTACAACAACAAAAAACAAACAAACAGAGAGACAGACAAAAATTTAAAAATTGATTGCTGTACCTACTAAGTAAGTACCTATAACACATATCCATAGATTCATTTTCATTTAGTGAAAAGTTATTTTGAAATTAATGACAAACACGTCAATTTTATTTATTTGTATATATTATTGTAATTTGCATATATTACTTAGTATTCAAATTCGTTGTATCATTGATGCACTTCGCCTGTTTTGTGCCTCTAGCCTCATAGCTTATCTGCAGAGAGACTGCCACGTCAAAGCAACTATCCTTTGTAATGTTAATGTAATTTGTGATGTCTCGCTTCTAATAACGGCTTTTTAGTACTATAAGTCAGTTAAGTGATACTGTTAAATTAGGCTGTAATACTATCTGCATTATCGGTTCAAAAACATCTTAATCTGGGGTTCAAATAAATGATTTAAAGTATTAGTATGAATAAAAATGATGAAGGATGATTTTGTGACGATCATATCAGATATTAATAGTAATGACAATGATCGGAATCCGCAATATAAAGTTCTCTCCGAGGCACGGAATTTACACTCTGTGTATCAATAAGTCTGAGCAGAGGATAATCAATAATTTTTTTTGATAAAAAGCAAAATATTTTATAGCCCAGGATTTGTATATTACACTAATTAGATATATAATATAATATAGTGATATTAGAAGCAGAGCGGACATTATCCATGGAATTTGAAGTAGCCATTAAAGAAATAACTTAGAAGACCCACTTAACTGAAGTACGGTCATGTGCGCCTCTTAAGCAAAATATTATGTAAATACGCACTATCCGTACACTCAGCTTAACGTCTTCTGATATTTGATTTATAATAGAGTCCAAGTTCAAGAATTATAATAATGTCCCAAAAAAGTGACTGTTTTGACTTCACTTAAAATCTAATATAAAATAACTATACAGAATTCTATTCTAAAGATCGGCAACGCATTTGCTGTGCATATTGTGTTTCAAATGTACATGGGCGGCAGTAATCACTTATCATCAGGTGACCTGCATGCTCGTTTGCCCACATAAATAGCGATTAAAAAAACAATATCTCAAATATCAACGAAACTGCGTAACGAGTATATTGGGAGAGACGAAGTATATAATTTGAATGGGAAACTTTATTTAAATACAAATTATTATGAAAATTAAAACTCAAAATATACATGCTTGTATATTGAAGGCAATATACAACATAGATATATAAACATAATATAATATATAGTAGACAGTTAAACCGATAAGAGGAGCAAAAAGTTCGCTCATTAAGTAGAAAATGTAGGTTAATAATTTCAACCCCTTTTAAAGGCAATCAGAATTAATCTGAATTTTGATAGCAACATTAATATAGAAGGGTTTCCGCGGATCCCGAATCAGCGATAAAGATAACACAACTCCAGTTTTAATGTGGTAATATGGACACGTCCGGCCTTTTTCCCGGCATTGTCGGTATTTACGGCTGGATACACCCAGCTTACACTGTTTCGACTTTTTTGTACTGCCATTTTATATTTTCTGGTACACTTTTTAGTGCTAAATTGTTTGGAATACTTTTAAAGAAACGTAATAATAATAAGTATACTTACCAGAGATGTGTTTCAATTTCTTATTTCAATTTACACATTTACACCACCACATTATGAATATGTCCGGCCTGTTTTATGGCATTGTCGATATTTATGACTAGACTATACTTACTATTCATCCATCTTACACTTTTCTGATATTTCGAGCTACCTTTTTTTATTTTCTTGTACACTTTTTGGTGTGCAATTGTTTAAGTCTTGTTAATATTATATTTTGATACTAATATGATGAAAACGTAATAATTAAAAATAATTATTGATAAAGCTTTCAAATCATGCTTACCTTGCGCTGATGATTTTGTATCATCATCGTCATCATCATCTACGAGATGTTAAGTTCCTCAGACACTATCAATATATAAGTATGTGTTTGAGGTCAGAAAAAATATATTATGTAGATTGTAGTCTCTACAATCTTGTTAATCGTGTTATTATTTTTTTTTATTTTTTATTATCGACTACAAGTTGGCCCTTGACTGCTATCACACCTGATGTTAAGTGATGATGCAATCTAAGATGGAAGCGGGCTAATTTCTTAGGAGTGGGACGAAAATCCACACCCCTTTCGGTTTCTACACGACATCGTACCGGAACGCTAAATCGCTTGGCGATACGTCTTTATCGGTAGGGTGGTAACTAGTCATGGCGAAAGCCTCCCACCAGCCAGACCAAGACAAATTAAGAAAAATCTCAATTTGCCCCGCCGGGAATCGAACCCAGGACCTCCGTCTTATAAATTCACCGCGCATACCACTGCGCCATGGAGGTCGTCAAAACGTCGTCATCGTGTTGCTGCAACCAAGTACGCAATAGTTATAATTTAGAGACTGTTTGTGTTATAATCACTTAAAATTTAAATATAACAGTCGTACACTTATTTTGAAGGTTACTGTCTATTCTATAAAACTTAACTGTTCTTATGACCCAATTCTGATTTGATAGTTTTATATCGAGATTGATAGAGAGATCGTGAGCCCATTTTTAATGTAGCGCTGGAAATGGACATGGTAGGGTTTCGCCGGCAGCTGCATTTACGGCTGGATGCTTCCAACTCCCACTATTCCGGAGTTTTCGTCCAAACGTTTTACATTTACCGCTGTACTGTTTTTTCGAGTCAATGTCGGGTAAAAGTCTTTTTGTTTTACGAATATATGAACAGTTCAACACACGCTCGCACAAAGGTTGGTTGCGTCTAAACTTTAGTAGTTTCACAGCGTTCACTCCTAACCATCTATATAAATAAACGAACTATTTTATTTCTAATTCATTCAGATCTTGTCTAAAAATTTTGTTAGTTATATTTGATGGGATAACTGCGTCCAGTGGTTAGATTAGCTATTTTTTAAAATTAGGCTGATAATGATCTACATCTATGAACTTGCAGTGTTTCTGAGAAGTAATGAAAAACTATTTCAAAGAACCAAAGTTTAAGGATAAAGTTTTCCCTTACCATACGCTTTCCTAAATACAGTATCTGTATAATGGCAATACAAGTGTATAATAAGTTACCAAAGCAAATCAGACTGGAAAATAACCTTACAAAATTTAAAAATGCTCTATATAAATTTCTTACGGACAATACATTTTATGACATAAATGAATACTTTTCTTTTTAACATAAATATTAAGTCAAATGTGTAATTTAATTTAATTTTGTCTTTTGTTGAATGTATTTTTTGTGATTATATCAATCTTAAATGTTTATTTAATGTTTTTAAGAACTTATAATATTAATATTTTGCATGCCCAATGTGTGTGATACAGTAGGCTAAAAACTAGTTATTTAAGACCATTGTAAATACCCTGTATCAGCAAATAATAAATGATTATGATTATGATTATGATGAAAAATCTCGCTTGAAATAAAATGACGACGTAATCATTAAATCGACTAATGCCCCTTTGCAGTTATTTAGTTGGTAACGTTTCAGAACGCTGCATTGTTTGGTGAAACCAGTCTAGGTGTAAGTTTACTATCAAACGTATTTGAGCTGATTTTGAAAATGTAAAATGTTGGTACATTTCTTAGCACTTTTCCTACAACGAGACAGCTTTAAGATAGATGTATAGTAAATATTAATTTTTATAACTAAAATGTTTCTTCAAAGTTTAACAGAGCTAAATTTATTTATAGTTATTCAGGCACATAGTCTATTATTATAATAACTACCTCCTAACCTATAGTCAAGGAATGGCTCGCTATCTGCCCTTGGTAATATACCGTGAATAATTAATAGGTACATTAGGTGGAATAAATCAAAAATTTAATTACCTGTCCAAAGTTCAACCGGTGCCACAGCGTAACTAGCTTCACCAGTAGTCGAACTTTATAAGAGACATGTCTTAACAATTAATATGTTATTTGGCGCATATCAGCATTTATGTGCCTATAACTTTTAACCAACATACTGTATACATTTATGTTTTTTAATTGAAACAAATCTTGTCTATAGGTAATTACTGAAATATTTTAATTTAAAATGTGATCTGATAGTGATAATATTAAAATTAGTAGACGTTTTTGTGAATGTGAACTTAATAGGTAGAATATAATATATCGGTCTTTTTTATAAACGTCTTCTTCTTGGTCATGAGCTTGTTTATGTACCTACCTATGTATTGAAACGACAAATAACAATCGGATAAGTTTTGTAGTAGTTATTTGTAGTAGTAGTTAATCGGATAAGTTTAGTGTAGTTTCAGGTATGACTGACAGTTCTCTATGCAGAGCCTGCAAGGAGGAAAACGAAACACCGATACATGTTATGCTTAGATGCAGCAGTGTGTCGGAGCAACGAGCTACCTACATTGGTTCCACAGCGACACTCCATGAAGCGATCGCCGACCTGGGCGGCCTCCTAAGCTTCTGGAGCGAGCTCGGCTGGTTGGAATAAACCAGAGGGGACCTACACCGGAGGAATCACGTACAACGGCCAACATCGTGGCCAAGTGCGGAAAAAGCCCGGGAAGAAGAAGAAGAAGAAGAAGAAGTTTTGTAGTATAGTGCATACCGGGTTATCAGTACCGGTACCGGTTCTATACTCAAACTACACGAATTTATTGGAATATTCTAACAAATCGCTTTATTTGCATAACGGATTATGGCAAGATTTTACATGAAGATAAAGCTGTATCAAAGCAAAATATTGACAAATATCGAATGCATATGCAAGTTTTAGAAAACCAAGTGTATTTTATGCCGATGAAATAGTGGAAGATGTTTAATACTTTCTCAGTGCATAAAATATTCAGTATTTAAATGCTTTTACACTTATTTATTTTTAGATAAATAATTGCTGTCTATTAGCTGGTTATTTCTTTTACTCTGTGGTCACATGTGCAATAGATTTTCTCATTAATGTGTACTAATTGGTAAGTCCCGCCGGGCTAATTGTGTTTAAACATCAGCTTTAGCAGCGGTAATTGCAAGCTCCAAGCCGTTGTAGTCGAATTTACTACATTTTACTAAATATAGCTTCGTTTGTGTTAACACAGATTATAAAGCATTTCCAAAAGGTAATTATGTATGTTGTCCGGTGATTAATCTATTTGGTTACCTATCAAAACGTCCTATGTTCGAGTACTAATTCAATTTATAAAAATGTGAATATCGGTTGATGGGGGGATGTCGGTGGTTATACACATCTTCGAAGTGCAAGTTTAAGATATTGCTCCGGTTTTTTGGAGGTCTGGCTCATCTTTAAAAAAATAAGCTAAAAAATTGATGCTTACATTTCATTATCATTATTCCTGCTAGGACCGTCTCCCATAAAATAAATGCCCTATAGTGACCACGCTGGGCAGGCGGGTTGGTCACCACAGGAACAGTGCGTGTTGCCAGTGATGACCTACGGATCCGAGTCTTGGTCGCTGACTGCAGGTTTCATAAGAAGGCTCAGAGTCACTCAGCGGGCGATGGGAAGAGCAATGCTAAGAGAAAGCCAGTCGCAGACTGCTTACATTTCATTATCATTAAACTTGCTAGCAACTTGCCCCGGTACGTATATTTGAATTGATCAAATAAAAATTCAATAAAATTTATAATTAAAAATCAAAAACAGCAAAAACAATTTGTTACACGGTTGACGATCGACGAAAGAATGGCCCATTTTTGGAGCGCCTTTCATAGCAGATGGCGCTACTTTATTGGTGGGTAGTCCATTCATTCTAACAATACTAGTATTGTTATAGTAAGTGACGGCAAATTATTTCTATAATTTCTGAAAGCCTCATGGAAAGTGCCCACTAAACCATAACATTATCTTTGTTGGATGTAAGCCAAACTAAGTCACTAGTGGTAAGTGTTACACCTTGCTGAATAATGGATGAGGCGCTGATAAATGAGTTGTAAGAGCAGACGGTGTTTATGTTAAGATTTTTTTTTATTGTCACAGCATTACTTCGATTATAATAAATATCGCTAATAGTATAGAAATTAAAGTTTGTGTGTTACTCCTTCAGACCACAACAATTGACCCAATTTGACTGACATTTAGAATGAAGATAGAATATACACAGAGTTTATAGTTTTTATTACGATATTCCAAAGAAACCACGCTGGGTATACATAGCTTATATTTAAAAAAATATATTACAGGCTTGGACAAAATTCTTTACTACTTGGGCAAGAAAGATCTACCAAAACTATGTTTGTCCTCGCCTGCAACACCATAAAGTATTTAGAATTTTATATAGATATAGTGATCCTTTTTTTCTTTTTTCAGTTCTTAACTTCTAAGAGGTCGGGTTTTTTGTTTTTACGATAATAATTTTATTTGAGGCTTTTTGTTTTAATTTGTGGTAAAGAAATGAGAGTTGGTACACTTTTTGTCATTTTTTGTTGAAACAGTAATATAAACATGATATGACATTTATATTTTTGAAATGGTCTTTTTACGACCTTTCAATTGATACCCATATTGCTAAAAGTTATATAGCCTATGTCACTTCCACAATTTTGCCAAAGTCAACGACACCTCACATGTCAAAATCTGTTCAGCCGTTTAAGCTGTAGCGCGTGCCGAAGAAATGGGCATACATACATACATACATACGCTCGAAAAACATTACCCTCCTTCTGACGCAGTCGGGTAAAAAAAATATTACAATATATATAATTCAAAAATATTTTAATTATACCTAATTAAATAACTGTTAATTTTTTTCCATTAATTAGTAGATTTAATATGAAAATTATTACTTTAAATTAAAATTTTTCAATCATCGTGCCATTTTGATTGAATAAATAACACTAGAAATTAAATAAAATTAAATATTATGTAATTTCCGTTCGAAGAAACATACTAAAATTATTATCAATTTTAAAATTACATAAAGTCTTGAAGAGCTTTGGTTTTGATGGGTGCATCCCAATAGTAACCCATAATTTTAGTTCTATAGAACTGTTCATACACCATATTAGTGCTTAGTGTGGTGCACTAAACGTACAAACAAGATGTTGATATCGACATTTCTTTAATTTTGTCCCATTAGTTCTATATAGAACTAATGGGACAAAATTAAAGAAATGTCGATATCAACATCTTGTTTGTACGTTACATATAAAATATCTATAGTTTTTATATGCATAATATGTCTCTTTTGATTGCAATAATAAATGTCCACTTAAATTTGAGAGTATCTATAAACTTACTATATCGAATACAGCTTTGCTTAAATTGCACAAAACATCTTGAAAATGGTATTTAGGTTTTTAATATATTTTTTTTCTAAACTGAATAGTTTGCACGAAAGATACTTCCAAAGTGGTAAAACGTGTCCCCCCCCCTGTAACCTGTAAAATAAGAGAATATTTTTTAGACACGACAACTACTTGATTTTAAAAACTTACCTTTTGTCGCAAGGGACATTTTTTTGTTAAAAACAATATGAAATATCAATTAAAATAATATAAAGTTTATAACTTATATGCTATAAGCAAAGTGCTACAGTTCTATATAGAAATAGAGGGATATAATTTGACAGCCCGGAAAGTACCCCAACAGTTCTATAGAACTACGGTATGGGATACTACTGGGATGCACCCGTTTTGATTAACACATAAGTGTCATACAAATAAATTTTTGGATAATTTTCTGTTAACATTTTTCGTTTTATATAACGTCTTTCAATATACTGTGACTTTAAATTAATGATTTCTTAATACTAGTCCGCAAAGACGAAACATTAAAGTTATAATAAAACAGTTTCCGAGATATAGCACTTTTTGCCTAAAGCCCATAATACAGTCTTCTGCGTCGTAGTACAGATAACTTCTTATCGCCCGGTTTTAGCGTTTATAGCGAACAAGTTTTGTAACTTAGTTTAGCATTCCGTTTGCGTAAGCCGAAATACATAAGGTCGAGGTCTGTGAAGTTGTGTGCAGAGTTTAGCGGAATTTAGTTTGGAAGATAACAGCAATTTGGCGATATTTTGATGTAAATTATCGTCCCCTATCTTGTTTCTTGACGTATCAGAAAAATGAGATATTGAGGCACTTGGAACTAAATATCGATATGGCAATATCAAAAAATGACGAAACAAACACCAATACTAATAGTAATAGAGTTGTTGTTTGTATATAATATATAACAGTAAAAACAACACGACTCAAGTTTGACCTGAGGAATACCTAGGTGTTAGAGAAGAATTTGCAACTCATACGCACAGGATAGCTCTGAAGATCTTCATGAATTAAAACACCTACGTTAGGGAACATCGTGGCGCAGTGGTATGCGCGGTGGATTTATAAGACGGAGGTCCTGGGTTCGATTCCCGGCGGGGCAGATTGAAATTTTTCTTAATTTGTCTTGGTCTGGCTTGTGTGAGGCTTTCGCCGTGGCTAGTTACCACCCTACCGACAAAGACGTACCGCCAAGCGATTTAGCGTTCCGGTACGATGTAGAAACCGAAAGGGGGTGTGGATTTTCATTCTACTCCTAACAAGATAGCCCGCTTCCTTCTTAGATTGCATCATCACTTAACATGAGGTGCGTTAGCAATCAAGAGCCAACTTGTACTTAGTTGATAAAAAAAATCGTCTTTTACACGTAAGGTACGATATAATGGTTTCACATAAAGTTTCACCCATAACGTGCGATATCCGAACGATAAGACACATTAACGCCAAGAAGATGATAAATTAAACGCCTAATAACAAGTTAAGTATCCATAATGGACTCTGATATCGACAGATCTTCGATTGACACGTGCGATACGAAACTTTGATCTGCTTGCCAACAGCGTCCCATGATTTAGGTGCTAATTAAAGTTCCTTAAAAAAATGCATTGTAAAATAACTTCTAAGCAGTCGGGTTTTTTGTTTTTATAATAATAATTTTATTTGAGACTTTTTAGTTTTAGTTTATGGTATAGAAATGAGTACACTTTTTGCCATTTTTTGTTAAAAAAGTAATATGAACATGATATGATATTTATATTTTTGAAATGGTCTTTTTACGACCTTTCAATTGGTACCCATATTGCTAAGATAAGAGAAAAAAATACACACATCCCACCTTTTTTCCCCATTTACAGCCGCCATTTTGAAAATTTATATAGCCTATGTCACTAGCACAATTTTGACCAATTCAACGACACCTCACATGTCAAAATCCGTTTAGCCGTTTAGGCTGTAGCGCGTGCCGAAGAAATGGACATACATACATACGCTCGAAAAACATAACCCTCCTCCTGACGCAGTCGGGTAATAATATTTAATTTGGAATTTTTGTTGTTTATTAATTGTTGAATATAAAACTCCCACCACGCTGCTTTGCGAGCTACTTTTATATTAGTAGACAATTTCGTAAGAGGTCGTCCGGTAAAGTAATATTACCATGTTAATCATCTGTTAGGCCATCTGCTTGTTCGTCAACTAAAACTGTGAAAAACAAAGATTTTGTAAATATTTAACATTACTTTTCTAGTTTTTAAATAGGATTAGTGATTATTATTACTGTAATACAAAGCGTGTACTTAAAATGTGTCAGCGTCTTTATAAGAACTTAAAACATTTGCGACACAGCAATCGATTGATAAGCATAAAGTAATTTGATAGCAGAAGTTAAATAATTTGTTTGACCCAAAACCGGCTCGAGAAACTTTGGGATCTCTTAACGAAAAGCTTCCTGGAAGATAAACTTTGGAAATCGTTTTCGTGTTCTCTTAAAACGTATTTCTTAAAGACTTTTGCATTGTGTGATGTAAATAAAATGTTGTAAATAAAATCAGACCTTACTTTTCAGAAGTTATGACATCTACCTGTTAAATATAAAAAAATTTTAACAAAAAATAAAAACGCCTTCAAAACGCACTAAAAAGTAAAAAATAACTACGTCATTTACTTACTTTAATTTACTTAATAACATCTGTGAAGTCGGTGCCATCCAAGTTTAGGTAAAGTCTTTAAAGTAGAAAGCTCGGGTGGCACCGACTTCATAGATGTTATTAAGTAAATTAAAGTAAGTAAATGACGTAGTTATTTTTTACTTTTTAGTGCGTTTTGAAGGCGTTTTTATTTTTTGTTAAAATTTTTTTATTTCATACTTTTTAGTGATTTATCAACAACGAAAATATTAAAGAACCTACTCGAACTAAATCATAAGTACCAATATTCACTAGCTAGTTATAACATTCCAATATCCCTACAAATGTGCCTATAAAGTTTGAAGAGTTTCCTCGAGTTGTCGTAGATCTCATCATCATATCATGACTTAGTTAACATTAAACCAACTGGAATTTATAACATTACAAACTTCTCATTGATACATATTAATCGAGCCCAAACACAAGGTAGCTACTGTAAACCGTTAAAGAGCTCCCTTAACTGTCCTTCGTCTTCATCTGCAGACCCTCAATGACAGTCACAGCCCATCTAAATGTAAAGTTCTCATTGAGACAAATTAATCGAGCCCAAACACTAGGTAGTTACTGTAAACCGTTAAAGAGCTCCCTCAGCTGTCCTTCGTCTTCATCGCCAGACCCTTGATGACAGTCACAGCCCATCTAAATGTAAAGTTCTCATTGAGACAACTTAATTGAGCCCAAACACAAGGTAGCTACTGTAAACCGTTAAAGAGCTCCCTTAACTGTTCTTCGTCTTCATCTGCAGACCTTCAATGACAGTCACAGTCTATCTAAATGTAAATTTCTCATCGAGACAAATTAATCAAGCCTAAATACAAGGTAGCTACTGTAAGCCGTTACGGAGCTCCCTTAACTGTACTTCGTCTTCATCACCAGACCCTCAATGACAGTCACAGTCCATCTAAATGTAAATTTCTCATCGAGACAAATTAATCAAGCCCAAACACAAGGTAGCTACTGTAAGCCGTTACGGAGCTCCCTTAACTGTACTTCGTCTTCATCACCAAACCCTCAATGACAGTCACAGTCCATCTAAATGTAAATTTCTCACCGAGACAAATTAATCAAGCCCAAACACAAGGTAGCTACTGTAAGCCGTTACGGAGCTCCCTTAACTGTACTTTGTCTTCATCACCAGACCCTCAATGACAGTCACAGCCCATCTTAATATAAAGTTCTTATCAAGACAAATTAATCGAGCCCAAACACAAGGAAATGCAGTAAATCGTCAAGGAGTTCTCTTATATGTAGATCGGCTCCATCATCAGATCGACTCCAGACCTTCATCAAATTGTAGTGCTTTTAAATACTTATCAGAAAAATTAACAAACGTACTTGTTGTCCCTACAATTTTTGAAAGTTTCCCTCGGTTTCTCCAGGATTCCATCATCAGATCCTGGTTTCCTTATCATGGTACCACCACCGGACTATCTACTTTCCAACAAAAAAAGAATTATCAAAATCGGTTCATAAACGACGAAGTTATGCGCGAACACACATAAAAAAAAAAAAAAAAAAAATATATATACGGTCGAATTGAGAAACGCCTTTTTTTTTGAAGTCGTTTAAAAATATACGCACTCGAAATAATATCGCAACTTTTAAACATGACGCCAACTACTACAAAATGATTTATTTGTATAAAACTTGGATCCTTTTTTAACCGACGAAAAAAAACGGAGGAGGTTCTCAATTCGACACGTATATATATTTTTTTTTATGTATGACATCGCATAACTTTTTACAGAGTTGTTACTTCCAAGGTGGTCCCATCGTTATCATGTTAGGATCTGATGAGGATATCCTGGGGAAATTGAAGGAACTCTTCAAATTTTGGAGGCACGCCTACAGCGATTTCGGTTTTTGTCTCGATATCGGTAGTATTTTGGCTACTAGTGTCGTATAATATATTATGAGAGTATAGTACGAGCACGTAACGTAGCGATAAATCACTAAAAAGTAAGAAATGAAATTTTTTAACAAAAAATTTAACTGACTCAAAACGCTCTAAAAAGTAAAAAATAACTGTGTCATTTAGTTGCTTCAATTTACTTAAGCATATCTAGGAGTCGGTGCCAGCCAGTTTCTACTTTAAGGACGTTACAGTTATTTTTTACTTTTTAGTGTGTTTTGAGTCAGTTCTATTTTTTGTTAAAATTTTTCATGTATATATTTTTTCTACATATTGATACCTATATAATGAAAAGGAAAATAAAAGGAACATCAGAATTGACAAATATTTTAGCGTAATTTCTGCTACATAACCAATAGTTATAATGGTAGCTTGAAATTATTAGTTCTTCATTTTATTAAGCGTAACAGAAAATATCAAAATTAGCAGCGATTGTGTTCCAGATTTCAGCAGTTATAAAGGCAGTCAGATGGCCAGATGAATGGACAAAGTGGAAGTTCACTCAAGTAAATTGGGCTATTTCATTTGACCGAGCGATGTAAGGTCTTTGTGGTGAAGTGAAACGTATCCAACTCTGTTCCTCTAATAGGCTTCCCAATCAAATTCCAAGTCATTTGCTGAAAACTTGCGTGTCCGCTTAATTAAAAGATTAACCAAAAGGAAACGAAATAGATTAAATCCCTTGCGGCTTACAGTTTTGTCTTGTATTAAGTGTACTGAATGTTATAGAAGTGCTTTTTGAAGAGCTGGACCGCCTCTATTAAACAAATTTTTTCCAAGAAATTCGTTTTAAGTAGCAATACAATAGCAAAAGTCTAAACGTATAGATAGAATACCTACTTCATGTAAGCAACCGATATTTATCTAGGAAAGAAGTTGATATTATAATACTTTCCGAGGTTTGGTAAGTGTTGTCCTATTTAATTTTTATGGTGGATGAAAACAATGGTCTATAGCAAAACATCGCACAGCTGCTTGATAAGAACATCTACTACAATGTGTTGCCCTGCACTGGTCCTAATCTTAAAACAAAGATGTAGAGCATCTTATAACTGTGATTTCAGTAGCCAAAACAGCAGTGCTGCTTGGAGCCAGATATCACACCTCTAGATCTAAAGTGAACTAACTCAAAATTCTTAGTTTTTGAGTTATGAACACCTTTGAATTTGTCATTTCAATACCTACCGACCAATAAATCAGATTCAAAACTATTACCAATATTCGCCGCCAGATGTCTTTGTATACCTATATTGTTGAACGAGCGACCCCACCCTCCTCGCATCCAAAACAGCGACAACGTCAGTTGGGACCAAATTTACAAGTGGAATGCATGTACCGGGCTTAAACAAATTAGAGTTATTTTGGGTTACACCCATATTGTCAAAATTTGATTGAGCATTATTTCGAGTTGTCGCCATTTTGATTGTTAGTCCTGAGTTAATTAATGAAACATTTTGAGTTGAGTTGAACCAGTATTACTGGTAAAGTGAATACAAAGAGGGCCAACTTAAAACGAAAATCACCAAAATGGGTTCAACTCAAAATAATACAAAAATATATACACAAATTAATAAACTATACGGAAGCATCTATCAAAATGCATTATTAAGACCTAGCCCTTTATTAAAACCCAAGATTCTTAATATTTATCACATTCAGCTGTAAAATAAAGTTCATACATTTATACAGATAACTTCTGCAATGCACAGGGACTCGGCAATCAGTTTTTTGCCTCTCCTGTAAAATGAGCCTTTTTGAGTTTATACCTGTTTAGGTATAGAGGTGCGATATAAGAATGGCAATAGTACTAGACCGGCAAAAAAACTACAACTAAAAATCGGTTAAAACAAAATTTAAAAACACAAAATCCGTTACCAGCCGTCACAATATCAACTCGTACGTTTTAAAACAAAATGGTGGATAAAGTTAAAACGGGTATGTCTGTTTAATCGACAATCAATACGAAGGGATAGCGATTCATCACGGACTGACGCGATCGCTTTTATATTCCGACGGCTTTGGCTATTGTGTATCCACACGTGTACCAGTTAACTGCCTCGTTGCTCTAGTGTTTAACCTGTGGCAATGATCATGAGGATCTGGGTACGAAGCCTGGGTTGTGGAATAATTCAAAGATTTTCTTTTTTTTAATTTTCAGTTAAATTTTAACTCTGAATCGGGAAATTGATGGTATTACCGCTACGAATTCTTCAGAGCCCGCCATCTCGCATCGGAGCAGCAAAAATGGCTTAACGCAAACTTCACGTTGCACATGTAATCTTATCGGTATTTCCTAAGTAGTTAGTGCATAACCAAATATAAAACAATTATTATTTATACCAGCTCAATTATTCCATTGTTGGAAATATCCTCATTTTCGCCTGGGCGAGCATATCGAGCGCCTTCCACAGACGTTTCATTCCGCCTCGTCTTTTTATATTTTGTAAGGAATTCCAACATCATGGTAGGCCTCGCAATAAAAGCTTATTAAATTCCCGAACGGAATAGAACTAGTAACTGTGAAGAAGGGGGGTGAAAATATTTAGGGGACGCCTTTGTTCATCTTTACGCCGACATGAGGCGAACTAGATAGAAGTAATAAAAGATCGGATCATTTATACCACAAAGCCAATATAAAGCCATCATCATCAGTGCCGGATTAACATTTTCTAATAATTGTAGGCCACATAATTCCTCACGTACCTTCTGAATATATTATGGACTATTGACAAATCGAGGACTAATCATCGTCATAATATCAACCTTCTTTAACGACTCACTACAGGGTAGCACAGGGGCAGGCTGCTCCAATCCATCACGCTGCTTTCACGCGGGCTTGAGGTGGTTATGTTCAAATCACGTATTGATGACCAACTTCTCAGCACCGGGATTAGTATTTATAGGGACAGAGAGAGAAGCTTTTTTTTTTATCGACTACAAGTTGGCCCTTGACTGCTATCACACCAGATGTTAAGTGATGATGCAGTCTAAGATGGAAGAGGGCTAACTTGTTGGGAGTGGGACGAAAATCCACACTCCTTTCGGTTTCTACCTGACATCGTACCGGAACGCTAAATCGCTTGGCGATACGTCTTTATCGGTAGGGTGGTAACTAGCCACGGCGAAAGCCTCCCACCAGCCAGACCAAGACAAATTAAGAAAAATCTCAATCTGCCCCGCCGGGAATCGAACCCAGGACCTCCGTCTTATAAATCCACCGCGCATACCACTGCGCCACGGAGGTCGTTTATAGAGAGAGAAGCTCATTAATTTATAGCCTCATCCCAGGACCTCGTAAGCCACATCCAGAAACACTGTAACAACGTGGCCGTCGGCTATATAAAGTATTCCATTACAACTACAGTTTAAGCGCTAACTTCTCTAGAATTCTGGCACAAACGTGATATAAATCCATCAAGAAGTTTTCACATAAATTCAGACTACAAATCTAAGCAGTCTCTCTTGACGAAATTTCCCAGAAACCTTTTAATAAGATTCTCTAAACGTTTTAGAATTGCATCTCCTTTCAGAATTCCGACGTCCTCTTAAAAAGCAAAGTGAAGTTGAAGGAACATAGTTGGTAAAACACAAAATAATAAGACCGCTTATTTATTAATTTTATTTCATGATAACTACATTTTAACTTACTTTTTAACCGACGAAAAAACGGAGGAGGTTCTCAAATCGACACGTATTTTTTTTATGTATGACCACGCGTAACTTTTTACAGAGTTGTCCGATTTTGATAATTCTTTTTTTATTAGAAAGGGCACACTTTCAAGGCGGTGCCATTGTCATAATGTTAGGATCTGATGAAGGACCTGATGATGATATCGTGGGAAAATTGAAGGAACTCTTCAAATTGTACAGGCACACTTGCAGCGACTTCGGTTTTTGTGTAGGTATCGGTAGCTTTTTGGCTACAAGTGTCGTATAATATACTATGACAGTATACTACGAATACGTTACCTGGCACCGACTTCATAGATATGCTTAAGTAAATTAAAGCAACTAAATGATACAGTTATTTTTTACTTTTTAGTACGTTACGTGGCGATAAATCACTAGAAAGTAAGAAATAGAAATTTTTAACAAAAAATAGAACCGACTCAAAGCGCTCTATTTTTCTACGTTCTATTCTTTGTTAAAAACTTTTATTAACATGAACTATCCTGTACTATCAAAGCATACAACAGTATAAATAGTTCATATTGTGTATGTACCTACATGTGAACTTCCATGTTCTATAAGCGCTGAAAGCATCGCATAGCCGTCGCATTTCGTACGTTACAAAGCGCTGGTGAGCAAGAAGCCGACTTGTAAATAAAGTAATGAAATGAAAATCATTATAGCGGCGCGAAACGCTCACTGCGTTGAGTTTTAATACGAATTAGTCTAGGAGCTGGTGGATATAATTTAAAGAGGTATTAGATTGTATGTTGTTAAAACGAATCTTGTACCGGAAAGCACATGTAGGTAGTAGAATAACAATATAAAAAGTGCCACAATAAGTTACTGGCTACCATCGGAGCAAGGCTGCTACATTTATAAGTACCTGGAAACAGTGGCGTACAGTTACGAGTAGAACGATAATTATTATAGTGCACAGTATTATTAAGCAAATTAAGACCGATAACAAGAAGAATTAGATACGTGAGTGCCTAGTGTGAGTTTGTTACCGAGCGACTACGTAAAAACGTAACGTACGTTATATGGAATTGAAGAAGCGCCATCTAGTCATAGCTAGAGTAAACGCTTTTTTTATATATAATTTGACGATACGAGTGATTACGTTTTTACGCAGTCGCTCCGTGATAACTCGCACTTGCCTCACCTATAGACCTGACCAAATACCTTGTGCACAGCACTGCCTAAAAACTTCCAATAAACAGGAGTAGACGTCAATCGTTTGAAATGATGAAACTGATAAAATAATTATTCACTACAAGGAAAGTATGATATGCCAGTATATCAAAATTATTGATTGAGTGTTAAGTAGATGGATGTATTTTATGAGGTTAATATAAATTTTATTGACATCTAACAGGGTTACATGTACTAGGGGAGGGTTAGGTAGGGTGCTATTAAATGCATGTTTCAAATTTCACGCCAGCTCTTTGATTGTCGACTTTTAATACGAATGTAATTTGGTGTCTAGCGACATCTAGCGACATGTGTTGCGGAGCTGATTATGAATGGGCGTATTGTGATTTAGTGAGAATTTAATTTCTGTAATTACTCTAGTGTTAAGGATTGTGATAAATGGAATTGGAGTGTAATCAGGCTTACCGGGAATAGCAGTTGAAAAGGTTGTAATTTTTTATAATTTAACTTTGTATTGCATCCATAAAGAGTGACTATCAACATAATCATTTTATCTGAAACATGTTTTTGAAGTTAGTTGACGACCCGCGCAACGTCGCGGGTTTATAAGACAGAGGTCCTTGGGTCGATTCTCTGTTGCGCCGATTAAGATTTTGTTATTGGCCTAGCTCTGGTTGATAGGAGTAGCTAGTTTCTACATTACCGGCAAATAATTACCATTAAACGATTTAAAGTTACGGTACGATGTCGTATAAAAACCGAAAGGTGTGTTGATTTCATCCTAATTCTAACTAGTTAGCTCGCTTTCATCCTAAATAGTAAAATCACTTAGCATCAGGTGTGCCAGTCAAGAGCTAACTTGTAGTGAAAATGTTTTTACAGTGATTCTACTCTTTATATTGGCCCTTAGTTGAAATATAACCTTATGTTAAGTAACAATGCAATATCTGTAAATAGAAAGAAGCAAATCTCAAGAGTTCTACTGTTTAATGGCTAAAGCAGAAAATATCTGGATTCGCCTGTTGAACTACTGACGTATGCTCTGTTTAGTTGGAGGAAAAAGGGAATGTCAAAATGTAAAATCATCATCATCAAGTGGTGCCATCCTCTAAACGAAGTTTGGCGGTCAGTATGCGAAAAGTTTTCCTATTTTCTACAACTCTCTTTAGTAGCGGGTAATTGAGTTCGGTCCACTCTCTTATGTCATCCAACCATTTGCGCCTTTGACGACCAGGTGCTCTCTTGCCCTGTAGCTTTCCTCCCAAAATTAACCTTGAAAAGGAAAACTGAGTTCCTCTTTGAAGGTGTCCAAAGAAACTTAGCTTTCTCTGCATGATAGTGGATGAGAATGAAAGAAGAAGAAAGAAGTTATGAATAGTGCATGATAGAGATGAGTTTCCTCTTTTCATTCATCTTTTCCAGTACCCTATTATTAGGTGTGAAGCTGTTCTAGGAGATTTTAAGCATTGTAAGCATTAAATCTAAAATACATGGTTAAAATACTTGGAAATGTTTGTAGCCGTCGTATTGGGGCGGTAACGTAATCGTATATGATTACAAGATCAAACTAATAACAACCTAAAGAAAGTGTCAGAGGTATCCTACCGTTTTCATCATCGCACAATTGATATAAAAATATTTTTATTTGTAAGTACGCGTATATTGAAGTCAAGCAAACCACAAAAATATTAAATCAATTGACGAAGCTCACATTATATTACAAAAGTCTTTTATTGTGCCATGAGCACAACACATGGCGTAATAGTATTATTGCTGAGCTAATAATAGCCAATATCGAAACCAATAATAACTGTCTATAAATAGGACCATTATAATATTATTTAATAACATCTTGCATTGAAAAAGCCTTGAAAGCCGTGTAAAATATTACAGTGCGGCCATAGTGTTTATGTTCTTGCGGACAGCGTGAAATACGAGTGCACGCTTTTTTATTCTCAGCTGTTGCCTGCAATGCTGCTGTATTGAGCCATGGCGCGGTGACATTGCAAAATGTAGCGATATACGAGCGCGCGTTAATTACATGTGGTTTATTTCCATTAACTATTGCCAGGTTATGGTGAGCGCAGGTTTATGGCATTTTAGTAGTTGCCTAGCTGTGTCCTGCGATGGAGTTCGCTGTAAGGTTGTGTAAGCACCATAACCCGATATACGTTGATAAGTTTGTAACCCGATTTACGTCGTCGCTCCTTCTGGTGAGGGTGTCGACTGACGGTGCGCTTTTTACCATGGGGTCGCAGTTCTTTACCTTCTATACCGTACCTTGGCAATATTTATTGGATCTTCGAACTATGTGACCTCTCCATAGCTATTTTGCCTTGCCTTGTGTCTAATTGATCTTTACGCAAATCGCTTCAATTTTGTTTCGATCACGCTGAGATACTTCGAGCATAGCTCGCTCTACTAGGTCACTCTGGTTATGCTAAATGAGGCTCATAATTAACTACGCTTAAGTCTTGTATACCGTCGTACGAAATTATCTGCTACAAACTACAATTAATATATAAGAGCAGCTTCTATAAATCAGTCTGTCACAAAAATGTTTTGTTGAAAAACGTTATTGTCTAAAGTATCGCTCGTGTTATTATCAGAAAATTGCGATATTTTTATTTCAAAAACAAACGCTTGGTCAAGGTTGAACGTGACAGGCCATTTGATATATATGAGTGACAGACAAAAATTATTTGTCCCGAATATCATGGACACATTGTCACCCTTAACGTGAAGTGTACGCGATGTGTACAATAACGTGTACGTAATTACTTAGCGACCTATCGCACTGTCATGCCCTGTCATTTGCGCTAACAAAATCTGGTGAGAATTTAGCCTTGTTGTTTTATGGTTTGTGTTTAACTGAGATACGAGTAACTAATATTTGATAACAAAGTACAAAGTGGGGGTGTTGTGTGGGAATAATAAATGGACTTAGCCATATCTTTTAAACAAGGTTAAAATTTCTTTTCCTCTGCAACTTAGAAGTAGATGCATGCATAACGTCTAACGGATGGAAATTGAACTCTAGACATTTCGAGTAGGAGTTTGACCCTTTGTAGTTGAAACATTAATGTTTTGTATAATAACCATGACAAATTACTTATGTTTATAAGCTTTTGTATTTGAAGGCCTAAGCTTTACTTGAATTTGTTGAAGAAAGAACCCACAAATGATTTCGGAATTTTTTTGGAGTGGTAATGTACACTCCAAAAATTTCCATTAGAGGTAGACGTTATTATCCGTTTTTATATAGTTAGTTGTTTTACATCTTCCTTAGTTCTAGTAAATTAATATTTTGAGGTAAAAACTTTGATGTTACGTTTTGATGGATGGGCAAAAACTCATAGGTACAATCATTACCTCGTTGAGTACTGTAGTGACTATTGTCAGCTATTCACTTAATTTAGCATACAGCCAGTTAAATAATATATATTTAATAAGTACGTTCAGCAAAACTAACCAAGCGAATATGTAATAAAATTTGGAAAACAATGATCGATTGGAAAACAATGATCGATTATTATTATACGCGTTCCAAACGTGAGGTATAGCAAACTCTATACGTTGGCCAATATTTTCCAAATCTATTCACTTATTTGAGTGACGAAAATCAAATAAATTACATACCTACATACAAAAGTACAAAACTTAGACATTTATAATATCAGTGGGACTGTCCTGCGCATCACGCCAGCCTTGTCACCGCGACGTGAAGTGTGTTCAACGTGGAGTATGACGTGGACGTAATTACTTAGCGACGTATCGCACAGTCATGCCCTGTCATTTGCGCCACTACCAAGTCAGTTAAGGAGGGGGAAATGGATCGTTCGAAATTTAAGGTGATTCTTGAACAGGGATTAGGGCCGGTGCAGACAGTGATCTTTTTTTGACGAATTTTCGTAAACCAAAAATAAAATCTGTAAAAAAATAAAAGTGTTAACTAACGTTGAAATATTTTAAAAATTTTGAATAAAATTAACTTTGTTTTGTTAAGTGGTTGATGATGGGTAACATCATCACATATTTGCTGAGCTTATTCTATTTTGAAATCATTTTTCAATGACAAGCAAGAGATAGAGCCTGATTAACTGATCATTGTGATGCTATATCGATTATCTCTAGCTTGATTTTGAACACATCTATCTATCTATGTTACTATCAGGTAGTGGATCTGCTTTTATTGGTATGATGGTAACTATCAGTTGTAGTCTGATAGTAAGCACTATGATATATTGCTCACTACCAAAATACATCTGTTTCAATATACATGTAATATTATGATTGATTTTAAATTAACTTTTTTACAAACTCAATTTTAAGTTTTCAAAGTCATTGGTAATTCGTAACTCAGCCTAAACAGACAGTATACATTATATATGTACATATTTGGAATACTCAATAATGTTCTATGTTTACATATTATTATTATTATTTTCTCAGAAGATCAAAGGCAAACATTGAAAGTAAAGCTGAAAACAATATCAGAATCATTCGGCTCACCTGAAAAGACAAGTATTGAAAGCCTTAAGCTATCTCAAGACGTAATCTTGAAACCATTTCAACCCGACCTTGTTTTCACACTTTTTCAACATTATTCGTTTCTTCGCTACTTTTATAAAACAGATATAATATTATTCTTTGCACCGTTTTCGCGGCTTCCTTTGTTGTAGAATTTATCAATCAATTTTTAAAACGTTTGTAAGTTTATATTTTTAATAAAAAGCTTTTATTGCTCTTAATAAGAACTTTTTTTGTTTGGCAAAATATAAAGAAACTTAATGCATGTAATTAATTTTAGCACTGATTTAGGTTTAGTAAAATTAAACTTAAAATTCAGATAAGGCGTGTAAACAAACAGTGCATTATACCTAATATTCCTTATGCAGTATTATTTATAATTTGACATTGACTTTAAAGAGTATCTTCAATAGGTTTAAAACAGTTTAAAAAGGTAAACAAAAGTAAATTATTAATGTGTCCGTACCTTTATCCAACAAAAGCCCCGGAAATGTATAAATGGAATTCAGAAAATGGGCCGTGATTAGAGATTTCCACGGAATTATTATGGTTTTCGAAGGCATTTATTTACTTAGTTAGGTGTATTTTATTTTCCACACAACTCAAAACCTATTATTAAATGTGTGTTTAATTCATTCTTAAGGCATTCTATAATTAGGTATGATTTAATAATTATACAGAGTTACTTTTGAGATAATAAAATTCATTATTAGGAAAAGGTTTGACGTAAGAAGTAAAGTAGACTATACATAATGTTGGTGGTAGACAAAAAGCGCTAGACCAGCAGTTCACTTATAGTTTCATCTATAACATTCACTGGCACATTGTCTATGAATATTTATGAATATTCTACTCCTGAAAATAAGCCTTACATATCTACCAGCAAATATCGTTACTACGATTCGATCTGAAGCATATCGATGTCAGTGTAATATGTTATGTGTAATGTAATGTTAAGGCATTAAAGGCTAGCGGGTCCGCAATGGATAACTCCCCTAACGTGTAAAGTACTCTTTTACCTTACCAAGTATTACAAAATTATTCAAATTCAATCAAAAAAAATTTGCGAAATTATACCACATTATCTTCTCAGTAAAAAGATCATTTAACGTCCGCCTATTATCATTCATAATTTTAAGAATCACCAACGGTCTTTTAGAAATTGTGTAAAAGCTAAGAACTGAAACAATGTAGCGCCAACCCTATTCACTCACGAGAACATTATATAATGTGACGTAACAGCCTATTAATGTTCCACTGCAGTGGATGGGGCTCCCCTGAAAAAGGAAAGGTCTTGAGTTTATACTGCACTAAGAGGTTTTGGCCAGAATATATTATATATTAAAATCGCTTTAAGACACCGTGGGGAAGTCAAGTTTTATGTTATCGTTTGTCTTACCGACTCCGCCATTATGTCTGTGCACACTTCATTTCTTTACAGACATCTAATTTTCTTTGTTCAAATTTGGGTAATAGAGCATCTTGATACCATGTTTGTCCGGCTAAGTATTATCGCATGCTTAATTCCATACTTAAACAGCATTTTTAAGGTCTAAAAAAGCCGATATACTCAAAGGTACACTCAAAGGTACATGAGTTTTAAAACCTACTCCTCAGTTTGATAGATATGGGGCAGCTCTTTGTAAGACGTGTTCTCTACAAAACCTTTTCTGTTTATAGTCAATGGTTTGGCCATCACAGTACAGACTATCAGCTGCTTGGGCCGTTGGTCAATACTATAATAAGCAGTACATTTTGACTCGTTAAAATTCAAGGGCTAGTAACTTTACTTAATAAATTTCTCCTGAAGATGGTACAGTGTAAGATTAATGCAGACGTTCATTTTTGTCAGATTTGTATTGCGCTATCGAATGAATTTATTTAAAGTTCATTGTATTACATGGGTATTGAATCAATCATGAGTAAAACCAAAAAAACCTCAATCTTGTGTTCAATTTTCACCTTCGAACACTTTAATTTTCGAGTTAGGTTGTTTGATAAAACAAATAATTTTCATAGAAAAGTCGTAAAACTGCGTATATTGATAAATTTTGTTAATTAGTTTTAGTTGCTTTACAAAGCAAAGCATTCCTAACTTAGACAAATTACAGCGTCAAAAAAGCTTCACAATAATGACTCATGGGCTGAACTTAAAAAAGCCCTCTTGTTTCAACGAAGGTTCTTTTTTTATTGTTTTGGAGCTTTACGTTGACGCGACTGGCTAAACATGGAAAAACTATTCATTGTTACAAAGTGAAAAGGAGGGAGGTCAGCTGTCAACGTTTTACTAAAAATTCCCTTTGGCGTCACAGATCCCGCCGATAGTGGAAAACGGTTCGGACGGCGGGTGGAGTGTTTATACTAAGGCCACGAAAATATTATAGTGCTGACGGAAAAATATGCGCGTAAAATGTGAATATTTCAAAATATTTTTAAAAACTAGTTTTAGTGATATTGTTCGGACCTTTTTAAATTAAGAAGCTATAGTTTTATAAAATGGTAAATATTTCCCTTCCATTAATAATTATAAAATGGAGCGTAGGACAAGTGGGTACAGAGGGTGGAATCGAACCCATGAACTAAAAAGTTAATTTGTAATATTAAAAACCGATCTAAAAAGGTTACGACAAGTACCTACTCGTATATCAAATTCTGAGTGATATCTTCCACTGAAATAAGATGATAATCATTAAAACCTTTTTATTTGTCAAACTATTTTGTGGAAAGTCTTTTCAAGTACTAAGATAACTGAAATCCGAATTGTATTTATATATTTTATTGTTATAACAAAACCATCATCATTAGCCTTTTTAGTGATTGATTCATATATATCACAAGGATTGCTTCAACTGTTTTTTTTTTATTGAAATTGGCTCTTACTGTATCTCATATATATCATATTTGATGCAATCTCATATATCATACTGTTTCAACTGTTAGGTGGCCTTATGAACGTTTGAAAATCAAACGCTTATGATACTGAACGTGGCCAAGGTGTTCAAGACACACACAGACATTTACTACTAATTTAGGAGGAAGTCACATCACTAACTTCCTAATTCCGGTTTGCTACTAAGAATTTATCGGAAGAAAATACCTTACTTCAGAGCCCGACTCGACTTGAACCCGGCACTGTAACAACAATAATTATCAACTTACAACATATCAAAAATCTACGCGATTTACATACATAACCTAGTGGACAAAGTAAACAGTTTCGGTGTCAAAAGCTACACGCATACACTTCATCGCGTTGGCTGAACACAACACAACACAATTTTGTTTTGCATAATGTGTAATGTGTATGCTAAACTGAATTTTGTTATTAACACTACACATATCAGATTTTGTATTATGTAAGTTTTGGACTAAGTGAACTGAGAATGCAAACATGGCCTTACAGCTCAACTGAGACTGAAAGAGAAGAGACGCGTCAAGTCAGCTACAAATTATAAATTCATCTCTATTTTCAAATTTCTATTGATATTATAAATGGGAAAGTAACTCTATCTGTCTGTCTCGCTTTCAAAACTACTGAACCAATTTAAATTAAATTTGGTATACAGATAGTCTAGAATCTGAAAAAGGTCAAGGTCTACTTTTATTTGCGAAAAAAGGGTTGTTAAAGGGGAGATGAAATGTTGTATGAAAGTATCATCCTTTTTAAAGTTAAAAGCATAAAACGTATTTTAGGCAGTTGATTAAATATTATAAAATAAGACATTGAGAAAAATTAGGCTGCTTTGATAACTAATTCCACGCGGGTGGAGTTGCGTGCAAAGGCTAGTCTTATTGAATACGGAAGGAAGCGACGCGACGCGGTGTTTTGTCTCTGCGCCAGTATGACTTAAATCTTGAACCCGGCTCATATCTTCCAAAAAATAATATAGAGCATATTACCACTTCTATTTGTGTATTCATTTATCAAATATTATTATCGGTTCATGGACTGCCATGGACTGCCTTTGCTGGACGTAAGTGACGTAATGAACTTGAGCCAGTCGCCCGCATCCAGCAGCGCTCTGCAACCTGTTTACTAATTTATCAGACTACCCTCAGCTAAGGTGTCAACCAACACTGCCCTTTTCGGTGCTGTATCTACATTCTTGCATTAACCATTGACTGCAACCACACCTATGGTAAGTGATAATCTAAGATGGGAGCGCGCTAATTTGTTAGAAGTTGAATGAAATCCACACCCCTTTCAGTTTCTACACGGCACGGTATCGGAACGCTTAATCTTGGTTTGGCGGTACGTCTTTGTCGGTGGGATGGTAACTAGTCATAGTTAAAGCCTCCCATCAACCAGACCTGGTCCGATTAAGAAAATCTCAATCGGTCCCGCAGGCAATGATGATGACAACTATTCCCCGAGTAATATTTCTAGGGAATTCGTATAAAAAGATAACATTTATTTTATAATATCAGTAAGTTTCATAATGTTTAATTGTGGCAAATAATGCAGCCGCAGTATTTAGAACACGGCTACAAAGTAATTTCAATTGTTTTATTAAGCGCCCGTAATAACATCATCATGTATAATGATACTCGGAACGAGCGAGGAAATGATGCAGTAAACAACCGATTAACGTAAAACCGGGTTAGTGCCCTATAACCCCTTTTGAACGCTGCGGAAACGTCACGTAGTGTGGTGCGAGCTAGGGCTGCCAACTGTGACTTTATAGAGCATCACAAGTGCATCTAGATTATTTTATCTTGGCACCAGCACATTGACACAGTGTGCTTGTTCGCAATTTACAAATTAGCGTAAGGTGTCATTTTTAGATGATTATCTTTTTTACAAAACAATTAATTTATTTTTGGAAGATAGTTTGGGTTTAGAAAACCTATATAGTGCCCTATAACTACTTTTGAACGCTGCGCACACGTCACGTAGAATGTAGTTCGAGCTAGGGCTGCCAACTGCTTAGTTTATAAAAATTCCAACTAGATTTTTTTAACTTGACACTTTTAAATATTCACCTGGTGTAGCGTCTTTAAATAATTTTACGGATGAGAGTACACATCTTTTTATACTGCCAATTGACGAAACTAACAATTTAATATTCTACCAAGGATGTCAAGGGGAAAAACAGCCGCTGTAACTGATAACTAATACTTCGAGAAAGTTTAGGTGTTAAACCCCATCCAGTTCAGCACATAAGAATCCTTCTTGCATACAAGCAGTTTGCATTTGACTGTGTAAGCTAGCTATAATATAACATCTTGTTAATTTCTTATAACGTACTTGTATCTTTAGGGTACCAAGATTTCCTGAGGGTATTTTGTGGTTCTTGTGGCGGCTTATTATAACACCACGTATAGCTTCTAAATTATCACTCATTTAAAATTTAAAATATACGCTATCTTACAACGGCAGCAAAAAGATTATCCTAAATTCCATCTTAAGTTCACAGGCGTACAGGACATTGTAAGATATATTCTTGCTGTCATTGCCCTGTGAGGAGATACTCTATTATCAAAGTATGAAGTATAAAAAATATAATTATCTATCATATTTAATCAAAAACTTGCTTAATCAATTCTACCTATTTGTTTAATCTAGCCCCCAAGGGGTGGAATTGCATAACTTAATTCTAAAATCGCAAAATACCACCTAACTTTGATATGCTAATTTGCACCTCTCACATCAACAAAGCAGTATATCTCGGGTGATACAATCCAAGGTTGCCCTTTATAACGCCTTTGAGCCGTGTCGGAAGCTATCACGTAGACGGGTAATAACTGAGATTTCTTGTTAGAACAAGTAGGTAGGGACTTGTTAGTACATGCAGAAGTGTAATATTTTATCTATGTTAAATATATTTATGTATTTTTTAACTGATTGAAACAACTGTGTCCTTGATGCGTTGCAGCTTTGTAATGTGTCTTTGGTTAAAATGTGCAGCTATGTATAAGAAATTGGAATTTCTTTCTTCAGAGATTTTTAATGTTAAGGTTTCAGTTACGGTTATGCTTATACATGTCTGACATTGACCTTTATATAATAAATGCAAATAGTATCATACTGAATGCATAAGTCCCAATTTGGCCCCTATTCTACCAGCGTTTTGCGAGCGTAAGCGTTCCTTCAACGTCTGTGCAACGTTAATGCGACGTCGACGCTGCGTTTATTGACAACAGGTACAATCACGTACATATATTAACAAACTGTATGACAAATAAAAATGTATTTTTTTTCATACTTCAAAGTAATAACAAATCTTCTGGTGACACTGAAACTCTAAGATTATATGTCTAAATATTGTATGAAATTTTAAATAAATTTTATAAGTTCTTGTTGGAGTCTATTTTTCTCTGATTGTACGCGGAAACGCAACGTTGACGTCGACGCTGCGCAGACGTTGGAACGCTGATGCTCGCAAAACGCTGGTGGAACAGATATTTTAGGTTACAATTACAGTAATGGGGATGATGAAACTGTTCAAGTCAAAGATCTTTTAGTATACGCCAAAACATAATAGAGATTTGTTTTTTTTACACCGCTTTGCATAATTAACATTATAATTTTTTATATTTATTATAATCATAATATGATTTTTAATTCAGACCCAAGTCGAAAATAAATGTAAAAGATCTACAAGCAAAGCAACAGTACACCACTACGTCAAAGTTATTACTTATTACAAAAACATAACTTTTTCAGCCATTAAAAATTTTCCCAAACCGGCAATAGGTTTTCGTACACCTTTAACTCTACAAAGGGGTTCTTTTAACTAAGTCATGGAGCCCATTAAAACTTTGAGATGGAGACGTGAAAAATGAAAATACTTTCCGCTTTCACCGTCGCGATCTCTCTGCATTGTAATGCATATGACTTGCTTAAAGGAAATTTAATTTATTAAAGAATAATGAGTAACTAGTTAAATTTGTTATTTCGTTGTTGGTGTTATCAACTTGTCATAGACTTCACAGATCCTCTAAAATAGCAATATCCGGTTAACACAACATAACTTTCTGAAATTATTTTCTGTCTGCTTATGTGTTAATGCTCAAAAGTATCATTTTCTTTTTACAGGTACGTTCAGATAAGTCTGGAGCAAGTTAAAGGCTTTATTTGTATCATCTACTTATCATACATCGCTGGTAATGAAACTCATGTATTAGTCATTCGCGTGAAATCACTAAACTTTCCTCTTGAACCACTCTATATTTTTTGACGACCTCCGTGGCGCTGTGGTATGCGCGGTGGATTTATAAGACGGAGGTCCTGGGTTCGATTCCCGGAGGCTTTCGCCGTGGCTAGTTACCACCCTAGCGACATAGACGTACCGCCAAGCGATTTAGCATTCCGGTACGATGTCGTGTAGAAACCGATAGGGGTTTGGATTTCATCCTACTCCTAACAAGTTAGCCCGCTTTCATCTTAGATTGCATCATCACTTAACATCAGGTGTGATAGCAGTCAAGGGCCAACTTGTAGTCGATAAAAAAAAATATATTAGCATAATATATCGTGTGTACATGCTACGGACCGAACGACGGAAAGCGACTTTATACTATACTTTATGTAAGAAAAGTCAAATTTTGTAGCTTATTATAAAGTCTATAAAATAATGCAACAAGCGCGCGCCCGGCACGCTTACGCCATTTACTCGACGAACTCAACATAATCTGACGTACATTTTTACAATTGTAACAAATTCCACATAATCTTATAAAACGTTCTCACGCGATACGGTACCGTTTGCATGAAAATAATCATGCATGCAACGTTAAATAACGTTAAGAGGTTAATTTAAATACGGCTTAACTGTTGAGCGTTACTTTACATTTTACTTGCAATTTAAAATGAACGGTTTATAAAACATTTTTATAATGCTCGTTGCGTATCATATCAGAATTTTTATTTGAATTGGTGTAAGTCTTGGCTTTATTTGATAAGTTGGCTCCCTTACTTGATGGGTGTATTACGGTCGGCCAAGAAAGTATTCGAGCAAGTGGACGATTTACATAAAGGACTGTTTTCAAAGGAAATACATTATATTTTACATTAGCTTTGGAGGATGGTCATCTGAATATATTTTATTTAGTAATAAAAATATAAATCTTAATATAGTGGTGATATGTGGTGGTTTGTTCATTATATTATCTTGTGTATAATCTCTTGTTTATTCTAAGCTGAAGGACGTCTTCACCCGCGTAGATCCTGTTCCCTCAAAAATTTCGGGATTAAAAGTACCTTATTATAATATTCTGATTGATTTCATCAAAATATATTCAGTAGTTTTTGCGGTAAAGAGCAACAAACATACTTTTTTATTTGTAGATATCTATAAACGTTCTCCAAAAGTTTATTAAGAAATGCTTAGTAAATATGAATTTTTAATATTACTTTACTTTTTTTAAGAGTGCTTTATAAAACTGATTACAAAATTCTAATATACTCTCTGTAATTTATTCTAGCTAGGTTCTAGTCTTTATTTATCTCTCAAAAGAAACTTCGTGCTAGTCCGACGGCACCGTAGCAGCATTGTAGCAGTGTTGTAGCATTACTGTAGCACCGTTTTAGAATCACCGTAGCACAACATCAACCTATACTAGTGGTAAAAACATTGAGTGTCGTATTGTAATCAATTAAATTTAAAATGAAGCTGTAGAAAATGTAACAAATTTTATGTCTAATCAATGTAACTTTAAAATTATGTTATGTTTATTGATTAAGTCTTATTTTTTAGATATTATGAATGTATTGTATTAGATTTATGCCCATTACTTCGGCACAAAATAATTTACTGACATGAATTGCCCCGCTCAGATAAAGTATTTAAATTAATTAAAAAAAGTTTGGTGTTATCTTTCTTCGTAATTTCTACCGTTGGGTTTTTGATTTTATAAAAATATTTTTTTTATATATGACCACGCATAACTTTTTACAGAGTTGTTATCATTATGATATTTTTATACAAGAATATTTTCAATATGGTCTTAGAATCTAATGATAGGATTCCGGGAAAATCGAAGGAGCTCTTCAAACTTTATAGAGCACAGTTGCAGCAATTTCGGTAAATTTAAAAGTGACTGCTGCATAATTACTTCTACGAGTAGATTTTACTTATGTACCTAATTCTTACCTATGTTCCTTATCTTTAAATCACTTAAAAGTATGAAAAAAAAAATAATAAGAATATAACCACACTTCAACTGACTGCGTTTTGAAGTCGGTTTTAATTTTTATAAAAAAAAATCGTCTACAGTAAGAATACTACAGAAGTTTACCAGATAAAGATTATTAAACGCTACGAATGAACAATATGCCGTTGAGAAATATTCGATTCTAACATTTCAATGTAAAAACGAATATTTTCAATTACTAAAGTACACTACTACTACAAAACAAATTCACAATCATGCTTGATCAAAATATAATTATGATTTTGCATTACTTTATTGACAAGTTAGGCGTATGTGTAATTTTTTTGTAAACTCGTAACAATTGTTCGTCATACAGTCTTACAAAGATGTGACGGTGGCAAAATTGTTCGGTAAAATTTTTCAGAGGACATTCTCCCGGTAAATTTAACGAGTTCCTATCCGTCCTTCTTTGAGACTGCCCGAGGGCCGACGTCGGCCGGTGAAATCTTTTGTGTGATATTGCGAATTCTATTTAAAATTAGTTTGTCTTCCTGGACTATCTTCTCTTCTTTTTTCTAAATTGATTTTCAAAAAAGGAATACGCAAGATATTTTCAATTAAACGTTACTGCTACGTCAGAGAGCACAAAGCCCTCGATCACGGTCATTTATATAGAAAATTGACAGTGATTGCTAAAATAATCAAACATTATCACTCTGAGCCCGCCAACCCGTATTGAAGTAGCATGGTGAATCTAAGCTTTATTATTTTTCCAAAACAATCTCAGCCTGGCTTTAATAAGGTGCGATGTTAGACCCCAGTGCCTCTAAGAGTTAAGCCATCGGTTCTAAAATTTCTTCACTTTCTGCTAAGTGTTAATCCTTATTTATAAGCCAATGGAGGTCAAACATAAAAATAAATATTCACATTCATAAATAATAAAAGTGCTTAAAGCTATTATGCCATGTATAATATCCCAAATACTGAATAAGTTTTGTAGAAGTTACCGAAATAAAAATGTCGTAGTTTGGCAGCCAATTTCTTAGGCGGCGGCTCTGACATTTTGTTATGATTGGGGTCAGAACAGTATACGTTTGTATAGGTAAATTGTACTTTAACTCAGTGTGTAGACAGTCGCACGTTGTCCTCATACAATGCTTTGAATAAACGCAAGATGTAGCGCACTTATAATCAAAAAGTCCAATAAATTGACTGACTTTTTTAAATATAAAAACAATGTTAGTGAAAGTTAGAACAGAAATCGGAAAGTTAGTAGTTTTACATTGCGTCGTTGAGTACGTTAAGCTATTGGGCCCAGTGAAACCATGAACCCCTGATAGTAGTTCTTACAAGAGTAATCGTGATCATCTTAAGCTAACAACGCCGCGCTCGAGCACTGTGGTGGATTGAAGCTCTTCTGTAAAGAGAGGGAACTGGGTCTAAAGTACGCATTTAAAATCATCATTACATCATCATCATTACCAGCCTGTAGACGTCCACTGTTGGACATAGGCCTTTTTTAGGGACTTCCAAACACAACGATCCCGAGCCGCCTGTTGCCAGCGGCTCCCTGCGACAGGTTTAATGTCATCAGTGCACCTGGTTGGGGGTCAACCAACGCTGCGCTTTCCGGTGCGGGGTCACCAATCTACCACCATGGGCCCCCAACGTCCATCAGCTGTTCGAACTACGTGCCCCGCCCATTGCCACTTCAGTTCTCCGACTCGCTGAGCTATGTCGGTTACTTTGGTTCTTCTGCGGATCTCCTCATTTCTGATTCGATCACGCAGAGATACTCCAAGCATTGCTCTTTCCATCGCCCACTGAGTGACTCTGAGCCTTCTTATGAAGCCCGCAAAATAAATGCCCTGCGGGCGGGCGGGCATTTAAAATAATGATAGCTAATAATGATAAATTATAAAATTGTTTGAGGTGGAGTCCGGTTGTTACATATGTCATATTATTTTAAACTTAACATTTTAAACACAGACACGCAAAAAAGATGGTAATAGTAATTTGATACCCCTCCCTACCAAATCAAATTTTTTGATGCCGACCACAGACAACACCTGTAGGCGACATGTTGCAACGACACAACTAGGTTCAATGTATTTCTAAGAAATTACTTTCGTGGTCAGCGACATGTCGTTTTAATATAAACACAAATCATTCAGCAGTATCGCTGCGATATGTCGTCTGCAGTTGGCTACTAACGGGCACCCGTCTTTTAAAACGTCCAGAGGATCATATTTCACTGAGACACATTAATATAAATTCAAATAATCTTTAAACTATTGAGCTTAAAGATTATTTGGAAGCTATCAAGTATCCCGAGAACTCATTTTCCATTTGTTATACGAGTATTTGACTACAATAAACACTATTGCGAAGGAGCTAGAGCTAAATAAATAAATTTGTCTTGGCTGCCAGTCGCTGGGAGTCAAAGCTATTACAGATGTAGGTACTCGTACTACCTGTTCGATAGCTCAGACTTGTTAAGCAGATATAGCTCTAAGCATAAGGGGATAAGATTTAAAATCGCTTGAATGTTTCATGTACTGTGCTAAGCCGACTCGTGTAACAACCAAGTAGGGCTACCAAGTCATGAAAAAATTAAGTTAAATCGGGACATTTTTCGACCAGTCTTTGTTAGTAGATTAGGACAATTATAGTAGCATAATATAAACCCTATCGTGTATACCCTATCACACCTGGAGTTTATAAATTTAGATTATGTATATAAATAGAAGACAACTTAAAACATAATATATTATTAGAACTGCTAGCTGTTGTTCTTGTACGGTGATATGCAGCCCATGGCCTCTGTTGTCCCAAAAGGTAAATAGGTTTTAATCACTTTCTTTTGTTTTATATGTTATTTTAAATATCTAATTCTATGATATAAATACACATATGTCTTGCAATCACCGGGAAAACTGCGTTTCCGCTATAGGTATACATACGAGCTAATAATATAAAGTATAAACCTACAAATACTTTAAATAATATAAAATATTACGTTATATTTGTAAATGAGTGGTCTCGAACCACAAAAACCCAGCTATAATAGTACTGTATACAGTACCAGCAGCTGCCCGCGAGAAATTCTATTTTTTGATCATTAAACAAAAAGAAAAATGTCCTTTCTCGGGCTCTAGACTATCTCTGTACCAAATTTCATTTAAATCGGTACAGCAGTTTTAGCGTAAAAGCAAGAAAGACAGACAGAGTAACTTTCGCATTTATAATCTAATATATAAAATTTTCCTGTCACAATGTTAGTTACCGTACTCCTCCAAAACGGCTTTACCGATTTATACCAAATTTTGTATGCGTATTCAGCAGGTCTGAGAATCGGCTACTATCTAATTTTCATCTAATTTTTTTTTAAATTTTTAATGCAAAACAACGTTTGCCGGGTCAGCTAGTATTAGTATAGACACATACAGAAATTTTAAAATGTGTCTCTTTTGATCACGAAAACACATGATAAAGTTAGTAAGTGTCAGTGTGGACACACCAGCTAATGCGTATAAACCTGTCGCTTGGACGACAAAGCCGTGGCTCCGGCCAAGGGACACTGGGTAATTCGTATGCCAATGGTTTGATTATGCAGTCCAATTTGAGGGATAAAAGATGGTTTGACATGGAAAGTGACTTTTATGGCCGGGAAAATTTTGTGATAAATGGAAAGTGGGTGATTTATGTTCGATGATAAAATCGTATTGATCACATTGTTATTTATTCTATATTTTAATCATCTAATACATGTTCAAGCTCCCGTCCTTATTGCGTTCTTTCTGGATCTACCACGCTACTTCTATACCAAATAACGGGCTCAGAACTTTTAAGCTATTGTATAGCTTTTATCGCGGGCCTTGAGCGTGGAAACCGAATACAGAAATTCCGTAACGAAAAAACCTAACACCCCCTGAATATCAAAAACATAATACCAAAAGCACAATTTCGGCAAAGACGTCATCGGGGAACGTGGCTTAGCGGTAAGGCGCTCTAAGTGCCCGGATTGCCAGAGAGACACGAGTTCGAATCCCGTCGATTCCGAAATTTTTTTTTACAAGCGTGATATTTGAAAAAGTCATTTTTTTAAATTAATGACTTTTTGCATATCACGCTTAAAAAATAAAATTGCGGAACCGACGGGATTCGAACCCGCGTCTCTCTGGCAATCCGGGCACTTAGAGCGCCTTACCGCTCGGCCACGGTCCCGATGACGTCGGTAGGTAAACATAAGTTGATAAAAAATGCTATGCAATAGCTTTACCGCGGCAGTCTCCGAGTGCCACACGTCTTTTTTTATTTACTACAAGTTATTACTTGAGTGCAATCAAGCAAATAAAAGAAAGTGATGATGTTGTTTAAAATGGAAGCGGATTGATTTGTTAAGAGTAAGTAGGATTGTGCTTGGTGGCACGCCTTTAGCAGCATAAAACTAAGAAAATCTCAATCAGCCAAGCCGGGAATCGAACCCGGAACCACCGCGTATTCCGCTGCGTAACGGAGACCGTCAGTGCCAGTGTTTTGATTACTACGCCATGGGGAAAATAGTAAACGCCATCTTAATGCATCAATGCTGCCCAATTTTGTATTTAATTTAATATCTGAAAACACATATTTTATTATTTCATACAATACTACAAATATTAAATATTAATCAACATGTGAAAACACAAAACGTTAATTCGTACGTAACGTACTGTAAATTAATGGAATTATCTGGTCGCAGTAATTTATGGCAAAATGTTCCGATATTTATGTCCATAGCTTCATGTTTTCACGTTGTATTTTTACCCCGGGGGTAATTGCTCAATGGCTCAACCCAGTCCTAATCAGAATGTTAACAATAAAATGACTATATTCATGAAGGGTTTAATAATTTTTTGGTTTAAAAGAGAAACAAGTTAATTGTTTTAACGACCCAATTAGTTCAGAACCAATGCAGATGATACTACTATTGATTAAATGAGATAAATCCTTTGGTTAAATATTTTTAACGTTTTTCTTCAGACGCACCAGAACGCTTTTCGACTGAATATAATAATTAACAATAATAATCGCCGTGTGGCACCGGAAGAATAGAATGTTGCCACCCCCTGTCTTGACGCTGGACGTGGCAGCATGCGAACTGCCAGGCACACCTATCGACTGCCATTACTACCAGGCCAGTCGACGTTTCCATCATCCCCACCGGAGGGCTTGGCTCCGACAGGGCCCACTAGGATCCAATCTTCGGAGCCCGCCGCCGGTGGAGTACGGCGCATGAAATGGACAGATCAAATAAATAAAAACGTCATGCGCGTGTACTACAGGGCTACAGGGGGAGAAACCGTCCACTGGCTACCGAGCAGAAATTTATCGCGAGTTCCTGCTGCTTGAGCCGCATTTAACTGTCACGGAGCAGAACCTAGCAGATCGGGCTCGGCTTATTCAGCGTTCGAACATCTTTAACGCTACCGAGCTCGAACGATTACGACGTGAGGCTGTTCCCGAAGTTGCAACATCTTCCGCAGAGCAAATTGTCTCACATGCGGCACCTGCCCGCGAAGAGACTGAACCTTTGTCCCAAGATTTGCATGTGGAAGAGGACACCGAGGGAACAGTCGCCCTGGACTTAGAGCGGATGAGAAGGGTTTTACAAGAGACGATTACTGAAATCCGTATTGCTCCTCTTAAGGATCCTCCGTGGCTCTCCCGCATTACTTTATGATTATGGTTTAATTTATCGACAACGAACATACGTAAAACCTACTCGTTCTAAACTATGAGTACCAATATTCGCCAGCCACTTAGGGATTGCAGCGATGTCGGTAGTTTATAACTACGGAACCGATTTTGATGAAACTTACAGTATTCCCTAAGTTGAATAATACCTAGTACAACAAAAAATTATGACTTAAATGGGACATGTAGTTCCGGAGATATGCGAAAACTAATATAAAAACATAAAGATTTCCTATCTCAAAAACTACTGAACCGATTTTGATAAAACTTGCAGTGTACCCAAAGTTGTACAATACTTAGTACAACAAAAAAATTATTACTAGAATCGGACTTGTAGTTCCGCAGATATGCCTCTACAAACATAAATACATACATACATACATACATACATACATACATACATACATACATACACACATACATACATAAATACAATTGTTCAGACGCTGATATAGACTAACATATGTGAAAACTTGGCTGTTCTGGAAATATTACATACATACGGGTCGAATTGATAAGCTCCTTTTTTTAAGTCGGTTAAAAAAGCGCGACATCGTCTTGGGTAGCATCGTCACTTACCATTACGCGCTAACTTGTGACTGAAAAAATACTGATATATTTTCTTAGGTTGCAAAATCAGATAATAACGAAACAAGAGCTGTTTTAAATTCCCTATTTTCATATTTCCATATTTTTTCATCGCGTTGAGTTCACCCTTAAGCATAGCGTTTTCCTTTTCCATAAGTACCGCTTTTAATGAGTAAGGAATTTTATGATGCTCATAAATATTATCTCACTTTATAATATTGATATTTAATGTTTGCCTAATATAAGAGAAATATTAACATTTTCTTCAAAGTAAGACGAAAATATTTTTCTCGTTTCAAAATTTTCATTTTCATTATTACTATGGAAAATTGTAATAAAGCAGTAATAAGTCTTTAGATCTGCAGAAGAATATTAATATTAAGGACTCGTTGATATAGAAATACCAAGATAATGTTGCTCAGATATTAGTCGCTGATTTAAAAACGTGGAAAAAATTTAACCAAAAACACAAGATTAATTACGCTTTACAATAATTAAGGTTTTTGTAAAATTTCCACAGAAACGTACTATTTTGTAGGTGTTTTTGTTGTATATGTGATAAGCATTGCCTATCACAATCACTATTAACAATGAATCGCTGTCATAACTATCCCACCAAATACATTCTGTAAAATTTCCACAGAAACGTACTTCATCTTAGGAGGTTTTAAGCTATTGTATAGCTTTTATCGCGGGCCTTGAGCGTAGAGACCGAATACAGAAATTCCGTAAGGAAAAACCTAACACCCCCTGAGTATCAAAAACATAATATCAAAAGCACAATTTCGGCAACGACGTCATCGGGGAGCTTGGCTTAGCGGTAAGGCGCTCTAAGTGCCCGAATTGCCAGAGAGACACGGGTTCGAATCCCGTCGGTTCCGAATTTTTTTTTTTCAAACGTGATATTTCAAAAAGTCATTTTTTTTTTAATTTATGACGCTTAAAAAAAAGCAGAACCGACAAGATTCGAACGCGCGTCTCTCTCACAATCCGGGAACTTAGAGCGCCTTACCGCTAGGCCACGGACCCGATGTCGACGGTAGGTAAACATAAGTTGATAAAACATGCTATGCAATAGCTTTACCGCGGCAGTCTCCGAGTGCCACACGTCTTTTTTATTCGTAGGTATTTTTGTTGTATATGTGAGAAGCATTGGCTATCACAATCACTATTAACAATGAATCGCTGTCATAACTATCCCACCAAAAACATTCTGTAAAAAACTAGCTAAGTCTCGATGGAGCTGCTTGTTTATCTCTATAAAAGTAATGAAATATAGACAAAGTCGTGCCAAGTCTAAGGTTCCTTACTGCGATTTCTTATTATTTTAGTTAATGTTGTGTGACTTGGCCGTTGAACATTCTTTTTACGTTACTTTATACCCTTCAGCAGCTTTTCTAAAGGTTCTAAAAATAGGGCCTGAAAATGCGACTAAATGGTTCCTGTACAGGTATACAGGCAGTGCTTGCTTCGCGCTCGACTTAGCGGGGACACTGCCGTGCACCCTGATAAACTTCCTAAGGTACTTACTGATAATAAAAAAATCCAATACTCATCTACCTTGTTGTAGAATATGATCTGAAGTCGCTTAGATGTTTTGTCGATAGGATAAGAAAAGAGGATGGCTTATAAAAATCCGGTATTTAATTAGGCAAAAAGTGCAAATAGATAATAACAAAGTCAAATGCAAACGGAACGAGGCCGAGCGCACTTCGAGTTCACAAGAAAATTACACGCGGCGTAGTTTTTGCTCTTAGGTCTAAGTTAGAAGCAGACAAGACAATATTTAGCGTCTGTGATACAAAGTGTGCATCCATACGAGTCCAAGTAACGATATTAGGCGGTTGTTTTTACAAATTTTATATAGTTTTTACAAATTTTCCTAGATTAACAATTGGTTTTAGAGACTAATATGTAACCATAAAGCGCATTTTTTAATTAAGTAATGTTAAAGATTAAGAAATGTGTGAAATCAAATGAGAAAGATCAAATCAATGCATATCTTAACAAAAGTTTGACGTTATACGTAGCGGCACGTAAGGTTTAACTGGAGGTAGTTAAAGGCACTTACATAGCTGATGGCCGAGTGGCGCAGCGGGTAATGACCCTGCTTCTGCGTCCTAGGCTGTGCGTTGGATTCCCACATCTGGACAAATGTTTATGTGATGAGCATGGATGTTTTCCATTGTCTGGGTGTTTATCTATATGTTACTAGCTGACCCGCCAAACGTTGTCTTGCATTAAAAATAAAAAAAAAAATTAGATGAAAATTAGATAATAGCCGATTCTCAGACCTGCTGAATATGCATACAAAATTTGGTAAAAATCGGTAAAGACTAAAGTTTTGGAGGAGTACGGTAACTAACATTGTGACTGGGAAATTTTATATATTAGATAAGTATTTATGTATAATATATATAAAAATATTCATCAGTTAACATAGTACCCATAACACAAGCTACTAACGCTTACTTTGGGGCTATATAGTGATGTGTGTAACTGTCCTATAATATAATAATAATAATATTACCGATTTGCAATATATGTTTTGTACTTGACGATCTCTACTCTATTTCTAATCTAGGTCTAGAATATTTTTCTATTGAATGACGACTCTTATGTCAAAAAATTTGTTTTATCATAATCATAATATACTAATGTAAAGTACTTAACTGATTGATGCTCATAATTTATATAAAAACGCTTTGGGATGTCTTGTAATGAAGACGAGAGTCTTCAAACAGTGCGTGTTGCCAGTGATGACCTACGGATCCGAGTCTTGGTCGCTGACTGCAGGCTTCATAAGAAGGTTCAGAGTTACTCAGCGGACGATGGAAAGAGCAATGCTCGGAGTATCTCTGCGTGATCGAATCAGAAATGAGGAGATCCGCAGAAAAACCAAAGTTACCGACATACCTCAGCGAGTCGCAGAACTGAAGTGGCAATGGGCGGGGCACGTAGTTCGAACAGCTGATGGACGTTGGGGGACCAAGGTGGTAGATTGGCGACCCCGCACCGGAAAGCGCAGTGTTGGTCGACCCCCAACCAGATGGACTGACGACATCAAACATGTCGCAGGGAGCCGCTGGCAACAGGCGGCTCGAGATCGTTGTGTTTGGAAGTCCCTAAAAATGGCCTATGTCCAACAGTGGACGTCTACAGGCTGGTAATGATGATGATATGATGATGGCGTGTCATATCCTATAGCTACTTAGTATATACCTAGAAACCTTTTAAAAATTGTTTTCTTATAAATCTTTTTATTTTGAACACTACGATGCCACAGACAATATGTAACGGCCGTACCAATCGTAGACTGCGTAAACTATCAACAGTCGGCAGCGCGCAGTGTACCAAACACTTATGACTTGCACCAGATCGCTAGATCTTTGCAAGTAGCTCCAGGACGGGATGACCTACATTCGCTCGTTTTCATCTCACAGAAACAACGATATTTTTGTGTAGTAAAGCGCTACTTTGTTTTCCATCTGCGTTCGCGCTTTTAATTAATTAAAAACAGAAATCGCTTTATGGAACGTAAAATGTTTCATACGTAGAAACTAAACGTTGTTTGAATGTTTATAATTATATACGTTTGTGTAATTTAAATTGTGGTGTGATATTTAAATTGGCGTGAGGTGCAAATTCAAAAATTCATAAAAGCTAATTAGTTTATTTTAAGAACAGTATTTTAACAAACATTGATAAAGCGTCTACTTTATGTGTATGTTGTGACTGTACTATCAGTTTGGTTCAGATTCTCAGAATAAGAAACTCCAAGAAGGTCAAATAATATTTCCCTTAACTCCAGCAAATAGAAAAACTTACTGCAGTAGTTCATCTGGTTAAATTAAATCTTATCTAGATTTCACCCTCTAAATTGAGGCTTACGAAAAAAGAAACATTGTCGCAGAACGATATTGTCTCATTTACCTGTCATACCTATCATCGACAGACATACTCTTCGAAATTTTAGTACTATTCCGGGCTGATCTTCTGTTCTAAGTAATAATTCCGCCAAAAATAATTAATCTATTTTAGTTTGCAAAAACATTTTCCAACCGACCATAAACCATAAATTATAACAAAAACTGGTTTCGCACCACAAAAGAACAGGCAAAAATTAATAAACGACAAAGTGAAACGGCCAAGGATTTACGAGCCAACTCTCAAAAACGAGTTCAAAACAACTTTCGGAACTAAATTTCTGTAAATCGAACACTCAGATATAGCAGTATAATAACAACAGTATCCAATACTGAAGTTGCTCAGTCCGATTTATTGAATTGAAAACTATTTGTGGCGAATTCAAATAGTTCAATTGGTTGAAAACTCTATAGAGGATTGCATGAATTTGATGCTACTACACTATTACCCGGCTGTATCAAAGGGTACTAGATATTTTATTATTCGATTTGTATTAGTTCTTAAATCCAATTAAGTCGAAAGAGTTTTTCAATATCTTTACTTAAAATATGAGGCCAACGTATGATTTTTTGATATAGTCACGTGGATGCCTACCTAAACTATGTATATAACTTAAAAGGAATATAATATCCATATAATACGCACAACGACTACTTAATGTACCTACTCGCTAAATGCTGAAAAACCCAGAGAGAGAGAAAAGAATGTCCACAGGAAACAATGTAATGCATAAAAGTTCTTAAATTCATAGCATCCTTCGGCTACAAGAAATATATTTCTAAAGTATTTTTCGTAATATTTATTCCAAACTAATTTTTACAAATAGTTTTTAAAAGCAGCAAGAAACTAGAAAGAGCTATATCGACGTCGCAAGTTCAGCCCGCCTTACTATTGTTATTGAATCAGTACATCATTGTGTATTATGTATTGGAACGGCATGGCGGGACTTAGCTGTAAGCCTCCCATTATGTTAAATAAGCTGGTTATGATATTTTGATAGTAAAATATAGTTAGTACAATATAGTCGACAAGCTCAAAATATTCTACATCGAAGTGGGACAATAACAATTTATACAACTTAGTTATAAAGTAAACTTTCAAAGACTCATAAAGTAACTTATAAAGTAAACTGACTTAGATTCAATACTCGGCAACACTTGAAAGCAAAATTAAGACGCCGCTTTGAATATCGTCATTTTATATTCTGTTTCATTTAGTTACTCTTTTTGTTTAATCTACTAAATAATATAAATGTAAAAGTTTGGATGGATATTACTCACTTTAACACTATCAAAATGAATTGTATGTGTGTAAAGATAGATTATAATTTAGAATATGATAGTTTATTCTTATCTAAAAAGAACCCGGGGGATATTAAAAACTTTAAAATTTGTGCGTGACTGTGATCTTTATTATATATTTTTATTTAGGACAGGAAACATATTGGAATCTTTAATTTAAGATACATACACAAAGAGGGTTAAATAATAAACAGCAACACTATCCACGAATACAAAAGAAAATTATGATGTCACATAACATACCAACATAAATTAACAATAATCATAGTACAAATATGGAAAAACATAACAAAACATAAATAGAAACAAAAATTAATAAAATAAGTAAGCAAGTAAACAAAAATAAGTAAAATAAGTTAACGGAGTTAAATAAGAAAATAAGATTAATTGTCATATTATGAGGGTTTAAAATGATGGGTGCACTCCAGTAGTGCCCCCTAATTTTAGTTCTAAAGAACTGTTGATACACCATATTAGTTCCATATAGAACTAATGGGACAAAATTAAAGAAATGTCGATATCAACATCTTGTTTGTACGTTACATTATAAAATATCTATAGTTTTTATAAGTATAACATGGAATCTATTTTGATTGCAATAATAAATGTCCACTTAAATTTGAGAGTATCTATAAACATACTATATCGGTAGGTTGAAAAGATGGAAGAACATCTTACCTGTCAAAACTAAAATTTCTCTGGCTCAGTTTCTTCTTTTTCCCATACTGGACTATGCGGATTCCTGTTACTGTGATTTACCACAGATTCTGCTTAACAAGCTTGACCGCTTACAAAATTTAATTATTCGATTTATTTTTGGTTTGAGGAAATTTGACCACATTTCACTATTTCGTGTCCCACTCAAATGGCTCACCATGACTCAACGTCGAAATTTCCATATACTTTCTCTTCTATATTCTATACTCTTTCATCATCACACTCCTCCTTACCTTGAAGAAAGGTTCCATTTTCTTGGTTCCAGCCACTTTTTCAACCACCGATCCCGCAACGATAACAAGTTGTTATATCCACCCAGTAGGTCAAACCGCTAATGTGAATCGTTCACTGTAAAAGCCGTGAAACTGTGGAATGCCGTTCCGAGGGAGATACGGCACTCAAAGTCACTCTTTACGTTTAAGCGTCGTCTTAAAAACCATTATCTTAAATGTAATTAATTTATGTAATCGTATTTATGTAGATATTGTTTAAGTATGTCTAGTATAATATATATATATTATACAAATATTTATTAGTAGTATACTATTTATTATTATTTATGTTTTAGTATCTAACTTATTGTACATATTAGCATTGCTTGTGTCTGTTATTGTACACCAACCACCACTCTTCTTAATCGTGTTTCTCCTTATGCAATATTGTTATTTTTGTTCGATCTTATTTATCTTAATTATACAATTGTTTTATGTCCTTTGGTGTAATAAAGATTTTTAATATTATTATTATTATTAAATATACTCTCACGCCCGGATACACAATAAATACATATAAAAAAAAACAAAAAAAAAACCTGAAACTGTTATAATAAACTTACTTAAATACTAAATATAAATAAACTTAAATATACGTTACATAAATACATATATGCTCCGGGCGGAGGATTCGCCCCGGCAGGGAGACCAGACGGCCGGGGGTCAGGGCGACAGGTGGAGAAACCGGCGGACTATCCTAGCCGAATCCAGCAAGACCGCTCTCTGCATCCTTGCTGCGAGCGAACTGCCACGGAACCCCAGCCGCCTCAGATGGTGAGCGAGGCTGACTGGGACCAACCCATTGGCAGATATAACGATCGGGATGATTTCAGTGGACTCCACATGCCACATGGCGGTAACTTCGTGAGCCAGATCAAGATACTTTCGTTTTTTCTCCGTCTCAGCTCTCACAAGGTTCTCGTCATATGGAATTGTGATGTCCACCAAAAACACCCTCGACTGTGCCCGGTCTAACACCACGATGTCAGGCTTATTCGCTAGAATAGTCCTGTCCGTGATGATAGACCGGTCCCAATAGAGCCGGATTCCGTCGCGTTCTAGCACTGGCACCGGTGTATACTGGTAATAAGGCAGCCGCTGATCCAAGAGACCGTACATCAGAGCAAGCTCTTGGTGAAGGATTTTGGCTGCTTGGTTGTGTCTGTGCAAATACTCAGTGTTGGCAAGAGCCGAACAGCCCGAAAGTACATGTCTGAGTGACTCTCCGGGATGGCGGCAGGCTCGACAAATGTCGTGAGTGCCATCCTTCAGAATGTACTTTCGGTAGTTCCGCGTCTTAACCACCTGATCTTGTATCGCACAGACAAACCCTTCGGTTTCCCCAAAGAGGTCTCCGAAGCGCAACCACTGCACGGACGCTTTTCTATCAATATGGGGCTCATGAAGAGCCTTAAAAAAGCGTCCGTGCAGCTCCTTCCCCTTCCATACGGTCTCTCGGTCAGAGGTGCTCAGTACCACCGGTTTCTGCCAATCGCTCTTGGCCAAGGATAGGGGGGTGAGTCCTTTATCACATTCTATGACTTCCACATGCATCGGAGACTCCCTTTTCGTCTCGAAGTAGGTCCTGAGGCTGCATATCTCCCGATTGTGCATGGTTTTGGCGCTGAGTAGGCCTCTGCCACCGCACTTTCGGGGGATATACAACCTCATGACAGACGATTTTGGGTGATGCATACGGTGGAGAGTCATAGTCGTGCGGACTCTTGTATCCAGGGCATCAAGTTCGGTCTGAGTCCATTTGAGCACGCCAAAGGAGTACATGAGAACGGGCATGACCCAGCCGTTATAAGCTCGGACCTTATTGGCGCCTGACAAGTAACTTTTACAGATCTTTGTCAGACGTCGAAAAAAGTCCTCGCAAACTGACTGTTTCATGTCCGCTTCCTTCACCCCTATGGATTGTGACATGCCCAGATACCGGTATGTTTCAGTTTCAGAGAGGGTCTTGATGTTAATTGGCTCGGGATTGATCCCGGCCGTATGAGTAACCTTTCCCTTCTCAACATGCAAGACCGCACACTTGTCCAGCCCAAGCTCCATTCTGATGGAACTACTAAACCCCGTGGTGAGGTTCAGTAATTCCTTCAGACGAGTAGCATTGGGTGCCAGCAGTTTGAGGTCATCCATGTAGAGAAGGTGAGGCACTTTTGTCCCTCCTCTCCGAAACTGAAAGCCTGTCCCCGAATTCTCTAGTAATGTACTAAGAGGATTCAAGGCCAAGCAGAACCATAGTGGACTCAGACAATCGCCCTGGAAGATACCCCTCCGTATCCTTATCCGGTCATCGACAGCCGCCAGCCGCTCGCCATGGAGACAAAGGATCGTGCTCCATTGCCCCATACACGACCGGAGGAAGTCTTGAACTGTACTATCAATTTACAGTTCAAGGACCCTCAAGAGCCATGAATGAGGCACCGAGTCGAATGCCTTTTTATAGTCGATCCAGGCAGCGGCGAAGTTCCGGCGGTTGCGCTTGACCAGCTGGCCCGCAACGGAATCGATGAGAAGGAGCTCCTTAGTACCGCGGCTACCACCCCGGCATCCGTTCTGAGCTCCAGATATGATGTTATTTTCGTCAACGTATTATTATTATTATTATTATATCGAATACATCTTTGCTTAAATTACACAAAACGTCTTTAAAATGGTATTGAGGTTTTTAATATAATTTTTTTTCTAAACTGAATAGTTTGCGCGAAAGATACTTCCAAAGTGTTAAAATGTGTCCCCCCCTGTAACTTCTAAAATAAGAAAATACTTTTTTAGACACAACTACTGCTTGGTTTTAACAACTTAGTTTTTGTCGCAAGGGACATTTTTTTCTTAAAAACAAAATGAAATGTCCCAACAGTTCTATAGAACTACGGTATGGGATACTACTGGGATGCACCCAAAATGATACAATAGATACGTGGTAGTTCTTTTCCTGAAAATAGCGAGGCCGTATGTGAAAGTGTTATGGGTGATTTGTGCCGTGAGTTAATAAGTTTCTTTTAGCACGATTACGAGAAAATAAATTAATAAATAATGTTTAAAAATAAATAATTTTATGAATCATCTATACACGTAAAGTACGTATCCAGCACGCGTAATCTCATTTAATAAACTTGTTTGATTTGTTCCAATCCACTGAATTGATACCCACAAACCTTGATCGTGCAACCTCGCAAAATAACATCCTATTTTTTCCCCCAACGCGCGATAAAAGGAGCAGAGATAATAAAATAACGCCAAGGAAAAGCGTTCATTATGAGATGGGCATAATTTCTTGTGTGGGGTTTCCTTGTTGTCTTGACTCCATTATAGTCGAGATAAATACCACGGTAATGAGGAAAATTCTTTTATGGCCATTTCATAATTAAAAACAGAGGGAATGCCTTACCTTTATTGCTTTAATAGGTTTTTTAGGAGAATATTGTATAATAGCGTATTATTTAAAAGTCTCCCATCGTTTTAGAGGTCCCTGGTTGGAATGTAAAGAATATACTCCAGAAGAATGTATTTCAATTCTCTTTTCATAATTATTTGGAAAGTATCAAACCAGTCATAAAGTCAGTCATAAAGACCATGTATTCAAAGTGAATAAATATTATGACCTTACTAATGAACTAACTAAAAATGGCTATGTAGTTAGTTTATACGCGGTAGAAGTGGGTGCGAGGGGTGTACCAGCGAAGTCTCTCTACAACCTGCTAAAGGACCTTGGCCTTACTAGAAGTGCAGTAAGCTCCATATTGGAACGAGTGTCTAAAGCTGCTCTAGTAGGGGCCTTCCGAATTTGGCTGGGCAGGGAGAACAACTTGACCAGAGGAGGTGAGTGTTGACGTGCTTCACTAAGGGTACCCTTAAACCTACACCCGTGTCACAAGTCTCGGGCTCTGTTCGGAGTTTTTCTCTCAGCCACGCGATGGACCCGGCACCCGCACGGTGAATCCATGGAATGCTAAGATATTCGTCTCAGTTAAAAGTAACGCGCAGATTGATTTTTATGAAAATATGTAAAAATAATATTATTTTATTTTATGAAATTATTGAAATAAAACAACAAATATTTTGGGCCACATAGCCTAGGGTATTTATTATTTTGTTAACTGACATTATAAATTAAGGAGGTCCAATATTCGATATACAAAATTTTTAAATTCAGTTAGGTCTACAAATCAAAAGAGTATTGATATATGTTGTAGGACACACTTTAATTATGTACTTAAATATATTTTTACTAAGCTATTTAATAGAGGAACTAATGAGATATTGCCAGCTCTTTCCGGTACACTGCCTCCCAAACCATAGTAGAGTCACTAAAAAGTGCTTTTAAATTAAATGTACCTGAAATAAAATAAATCAAATTGAATTGTTTTTGCATTTATATTTAAACATTATTTAAGTTCACCCATTCGTAACACAAATAATTACAATTCTCGCGCGATAATCAAAGAGTAATTTGAATAACTAACTAACCGATTTTGATCGTTGTTGTTTCGTACCTAATGAAAAATTTGAATACTTTTAAAATAATTACAACGCTTTAGTCTTTTACATGGGTTTAATCGCGGCTTTCTTCATAAATATATTAAGCTAAAGCATTTTTGTCATCATTATTAATTACCGAAGCTAAACGAACGAAAGTGTCCACAAAAGATATTCTAGTATTAATTGCTAAGACTGGTGCTTCGGTACCATCTCGTACAATGTTATACGTATCTAAGTTTTGACAAGTTTATGCATATAAGGTACACGAGAAGCGGGCATTGTGAAAACTCCTATTTAATCATTTGAATGAAGGTGTCCCATTTTCACGCACTCACGTGTATAAAGGAGCCTTTATTATATTTAATCACAATTTTATGACAGAGTTAACCTAATAACATTTACTACGGGATATTTATGTAATGTTACTAACTACAGGATGCTTATGGTGTAAAGAAATATACCTCACATCGTGGAACTTCTTGTTTTTGTAACAACAGTTAAATGATGGAATTTAATATAAACAAACAGCTTTAAGAAGTCACAATTTTAGCATTTGACAGAGTATTACTATTTGTTATTACTACTACTAACCTCCTTAAACTGTATAACAACATTAATTGACTTTTGACTTTTAAAGACAACCAGTTATTAAATGTTTTTACTGGCTTGCCAATGTGGACAGTAACTAATGTTATATACAAATAATAATAAAAAAAAGACATGTGGCACTCGGAGACTGCCGCGGTAAAGCTATTGCATAGCATTTTTTATCAACTTATGTTTACCTACCGACGTCATCGGGACCGTAGCCTAGTGATAAGGCGCCGCGTCCCGTCGGTTCCGCAATTATTTTTTTTTAAGCGTGATATTACCTAAAGTCATTAATTTTTAAGAAAAAAATGACAGTTTGAAATATCACGTCCACTGCTGGACATTAGAGGCCTTGTGTAGGGTGCTTTTGATATTATGTTTTTGACACTCAGGGTGTGTTAGGTTTTTTCGTTACGGAATTTCTGTATTCGGTCTCTACGCTCAAGGCCCGCGATAAAAGCTATACAATAGCTTAAAAAATATTATCTGCAAAATAAATGCTTATTTAAAAACATGCTTCCGATCTGTACGAATGTAGAGGATTAGCCATGCTTTCAATCCAAATAAAATGCTATTCTTAATTGATAAAAAAAATGTTATGAAAAACTTTAGCGCATTTACCAAGGAAGTCATGCGTACCTACTATCCTTAGATCTCCCCGATATAACTATGTGATTCACCTATTACCTACTGGCAATCTCTACTCTGAAATGAAATCTGTATTTCGCAATTCTGCAAAATATTTTATTATAATCCATTTACCTATCAACATTGCAAAGGATTTTCGTAAATTAACTCAATCCGCACAAAGAAACCGAAAAAAGAGGAAATCCGAACAACAAAAAAGTATTTCTTTAATAAACAAAATTACGACAGCCAGCGTCGTAAGTAAAAAAACTGCCTATTTGCATGATTCGGTTAATTGATGCGTAAAACAAAAAGGGAAACTACGTTCGAAAATTTAAATTTTCGTGTAAAAATTGGGGCGAAATTTAAATAATAATGGCGGGCGACACGATAAATGACAGAGTAAAAGTGCGATCGTTACTGTCAGATGCATGTAGCCCTGGGAAAGAAAACCCGTTATTAATAGCCGGGGGGAGGAGGGGCACCTCGGGGCTTCCTCTGGGAAATAATATATCGTGACCTTTTGCTGCTATGGCCACTTGAAAATGTGGGCCGGCTGCATTGACATATTTAAAGGACCGACTAGAGAGCACGGCTGTAGCTCGCTTACGTATGAATGTCTGGGCAACTGAGCGACGCTTACTGTTCCTTTATTTATATTTTTATATTTATTTATATTTCAAAAACTTTTTTACTTGTAACCCGGTAAATGTATATCGGTAAATACATAAAAATCTATGAGATGGATTTTTATGTATTTACCGGTATACGACATAAATATAATAATACTATGTTACTTATGCCATTCAAATTTTACCAGATAGCACCTAGAAAACGTTTTCGAAAATATGTTTTATTTTTCTTACATTCTCATTTTCTGAAGTAAGGATGATGATGAGCAGATTTCAAAAATTAAAATCGTATCAACATACTATTTGATTCCAACTCGTGTTTTCGAACATTATTGACCTTAAAAACAGTCAAAAACGCAAGTGTATGATCGCCGTATTTCGTAATATTCTCTTTTTATAAATATCTCCAAGCGAAAGGGTCATAGACGAAATTGCGGTGCTCTAAAATCTCTTGTTAATAAGAAGGCACGGACTTCTGATCGTCTAAATTGCTACGCTCTTTGTTCGCCGCTAAGTCTCCAAATGCTCAACGTTTCTAAAAGGATCCCAATTTTATATACTCTGTTCTGTACAGTTGTGGTAAATAGGAACTTAAAATTTGTAGCTTTTGGTGCATGGAGATATTATACTCCGTCAAATTAATTTACAAAATGTGTAATCGTAAAAGCTCTTATATAAAAATTGTAGCATAATTTTGTACACAATTGACTTCTGCCAAGCTTCTGTGCGAAATGTATTTTATTGATCATTGGCTTCTACCTACATTACATACATACTACTACCATTTCAAAATAAACCATTGAACTATACGTGTCAACTTTCCTCTTCAATCAAGAAAACTGCCTTAAAATATTTTGCTTTGTTGATGGATGGTGGAAAGCGAATATTTTACACAATGCAAGTCTAATTTGAACTTTTTATGCTATAGATATAAATAGAAATTCTAAGTTATCGTGGCAGTTCATTGAACCAAATTGGAATGTATGAGAGCACCGTCGAGCTTCGGTATGCTTTGTGAAGCATGCTCGTCGAGTGTCATAGGTGATCGAGGGGTCCAGTTGCGCATTGAACTATGATTTTATCACGATATAGTCTATATCGATATCGATGCCCCGATAGCTTTAACTCAGTTTAAACTGAGTTACTTAATACTTTAATCATCACGTCTTAAGGTCTTAGTGTTATAATTGTTGAATTTTTCAGAAACATTTATTATTTATTTTATACATTGGTGCAGAGTCAAAGCGCCAGAATACGTCATGTTTTTCGAATACAAATTACAATGTCGACGCGTGGCGACGCTTGTCGCTCGATTCCAAATTACAACCTTAACTTTAATAAAGGGAATATTATTGAACGTTCATTGTTGCACATAGACCTCTTGTAAAGACTTCCAAACGTGTCTTAAGGGTCTTGCAAGAATTCTGTTACTGATTGGACTACGATAATATGATCACGATATATCGCGACGCAAACGATAGATATTGTAATTCATATTTACTTATGCCAATAAAGGGCCGAAAAAGGAACGTAGCTGGTGACAGCTTTGGCAGATGTCAAACTCAACTGACACATCTTTGAATAAAACGACTCCGAGGTCAACCGCTGAAGCGTCACCAGCTACTTTCCCGAATTAAGCCGTTTTTTACCTGGAAACCTATTACAAATATATACCTACCTTTAAAACTCGCTGTAGTAGCTCATACTACAATACGTTGGGGTCCCAATGTGTTGGAAGGCGACTCATATACGAAACCCCCCCTAGGTGGATCAAGCAGGTTAGAGTAAATGATCTTTATCGGGGTTGGAAAAAAATTTAGTGTAACATTTTTTCGTTACGCGTCACATTTTTCCGTTACGCGCCATCTTTGACTTATGGAAGTGACGTGATAAATATATATATATATATATATGTTATATTGAAGTGATCAGCAAAATCAAAGGGTTTATTTTAATTCTAATTCCAGTGAATTTCTAAAAAAAAGTAAGTAATTACATCACTTTTTCTAATACTTAGGTGTAATTATGGTATTTATTTTTCCACGTTATTTGAAATTAACCTCAGTTTTTGATTGTGTTTTTCAATACACTAACACGTGAGTGAAATTATGGTATCAGTTTTTTCTAATACTTGAATGTTGATAAGTTAGTTAGTTAGTTTCACTTCTTACGAGTATACGCTAGTACACGCACACATTTTTTATTTTTTTTTATTATCACGATTTTTAAAAACTATAGAACTAAGCACCCAGTTCTTTACAGCAATTCATTAAAACGCCTTTTTATCGTTTATAAATTCTTTTACACTATAATATGATGAAGTGAAGATGGAAGCGAGTCAACTTGTTAGGATTAGGATGGAAATCCACACCCCTATAGGTTTCTACACGACATCGTACCGGAACGCTAAATCGCTTGGCGGTACGTCTTTGTCGGTAAGGTGGTAACTAGCCACGTCGAAAAGCCTCCCACCAGCCAGACCAAGACAAAATTAAGAAAAATCTCAATCTGCACATCCGAGAATCGAACCTAGGACTCCCTCTTATAATTCCACCGCGCATACTACTGCGCCACAGAGGTCGTCGTTATTGTATTGGACGTAGCTACAGGCTCTAGTATTACCTACTAGAGTTAGTTACATCTATAAATAATAATTATTATTGTTGTTGTTGTTCTGACCAAGTTTCTAGACAATAACGATCGTGTAAACAACTGAATGGTTTCACGATAAACAATGAAGGGTATAAAAATGTTTTCTTGTCTATAAATTCGGGCATCAACAACAAATCGGTCAATTGCGTATCGAGGTTTTGCAGAGTTAAATCCTGTAGTTGTTGGCCAATTAAGGCGTATTTACATTAAATGAACAAAAGTTCTATTCACAAGTATCGAGATAGAACATTCTACAGAGAGAGGAGACTTCATGCGTTTGCTTCATTTATATAATACTACAGTGTATACGGTTGGTCAGATCGCTTTTTTAAAAGAAGAGTGTTCTAAAATTCTTGCTGCTGTTTGCTTGCTAGTTGATACTCTTTTGGTGTGTTTCAAGTTGTGTATCAAGAGTTCATTCAACGCATGAAAATCGCTTTAGTAGTCTTTAATCGCTGTCTAAAGTTGAAGATCAGGATGCGCTTAGTGCGATGTTTTGTCTTCCCTGTGCTGTTCTATGGTATGGAGGCTTGGACGCTCACTAATACTAGGTATGTGCAAGCGCTTAGAAGCTTCCGAAATGTGGGTGTATCGGCGCATGCTTAAAATATCATGGACAGACAAGGTACGAAACGAGACGGTCCTGCAGAGAATGGCGAACACGCTGGAAGTTCTCACGGAAGTCAAATGCAGAAAGCTACAATACCTAGGACATATCATGCGCCATGATAAATATCGGATATTGCGACGCATAATACAAGGCAAGATCCAAGGACGCCGAAGACGAACCGCCTGGCTTAAAAATTTACGCGAATGGTACGGGATGAGCTCAAAATCATTGTTCCGGGCTGCTCCATCCAAAATTAGAATAGCCATAATGTAATGTAGGTAGTACAATAATCAATGTAATGTAGGTAGCACAACCATCAATGCTTTGTTAATATATTTACTCTGCGATAGTCCGTTGTTTCATTCAGTACATTACATTTGGCGCAGTTCGGTTTTATTATTTAAAAAAGTTTTAAAACATGCCTTTTGGTAAAATCGAGCCTTTTGATGTGGGTTCCCACAACTGGGATGCATATTGTAGGCGAGTGAAGCAGTTCATCGCGTTAAATAGCATCAGTGAGAACTTACACGTGGCCACGTTGGTGACGCACGTCGGCGTTGCTTGTTACGAGCTCATGTGTGACCTCTGTTCGCCGGATTTACCTGAAGATAAGACCTTCGAACAGTTGGTAAAAATAGTAAAGGACCATTTAGAGCCTCAAAGGTCGGAGATCGCAGAGAGGCACATGTTCCGGCAGCGGAAACAACTGCAAGGCGAGGCGGTAAGCGACTATCTAAAAAGTCTCAAGCACCTCGCCAAGCACTGCAATTTTAAGGAGCACCTCGAGGTAAACCTGAGGGATCAGTTCGTTTCGGGTCTCCTCAGTGAAGAAATGAGGTCAAGGTTGTTTGCCGAGCGGAATATCGACTACAGCCGCGCAGTTGAATTGGCATTGGCGCTAGAAGCAGCAGAGAGGCATGCAGTCGAAGCGGCATCCGGGGCGAGCGCGAGCGTCATCCCGGAGGGACTGCACCGCATCAGACCTGCTGCAGCGCGCGGCGAGCGCGGGCGCACGGAGCAGCGAGCCGGGGTTGGCGCGAATGGCGTGCAAGCAGACGCGGTCGGTGCCGGGGCGCCGGGCCACGATGGCGCGCAGCGCGGTTGCTGGCGCTGTGGCCGCGGCCGGCATCCAGCGTCCAGATGTCGGTACAAGTCATACAGGTGCGACCTTTGTGGAGTCAGAGGTCACCTCCAGTCTACGTGTACAAAGGCAAATAAGTGTAGTGATCGTGATAAGTGCAGTGATTCGTTAAGCCCGCGTAATCATAAAGGTCAGTTTTTTTTAAATGATAGTGATGACAGTGATCTAGGATTTTATAATTTAATGTGCGATGGCAACGATGGTCCGTACTATCTAAATTTAAAGGTTGAAAACTCGGTTTTGAAGTTCGAAATCGACACAGGCAGTAAGATTTCCGCTATATCAGAACATTTGTATCGTAAGTACTTTGGTAATATTCGCTTACTAAATAAAAATTTAAGATTAAAATCATACACGGGCAACATCATAGAACCTCTCGGATATATTTTAGTGAATGTTAATTTTCAATCTCGTTCACACAAATTGCCTTTGTTTGTCATTGCAAACGGCGGTCCGCCTTTGTTGGGCCGAACGTGGATAAGACTTTTACAGATTAAGGTCACTAATTGTTATAATTTATCTGAAAGAACTGATGACAATAATTATTTGGTCGAGTCGCTTAAGAAAGAATTTCCTGAAGTATTCGCTGAGGGGCTTGGGACATTTAAAACTAGTATGAAATTGTATTTAGCTGATAAAACTCCGGTGTTTGTTAAGTCACGCCCGCTTCCCCTCGCACTCCACGCGCCCGTTGAGCGCGAGTTGGAGCGGTTGCAAAGGGATGACGTCATCTACAAAGTAGATCGCTCTGATTACGGTACACCTATCGTACCTATAATAAAAAAAAATGGGGATATCCGTATCTGCGGAGATTATAAGATAACTATAAATCCTTTGTTAAAAGATTTTCATTACCCGCTTCCACAGATCGAAGATATATTCGTCACTCTCGGGGGTGGCGAACAGTTTTCTAAGTTAGATTTGTCCCATGCTTATCAGCAAGTGTTATTGACAGAAGACTCGCAACCCCTTACGGTCATAACGACGCATGTAGGGAATTTTGCTTACAAAAGAGTTCCTTATGGAATCAAGTGTGTTCCAGAATATTTTGAAAAGTTAATTGAAGAAACGCTTTGTGGTTTATCCTCTACGGTAGCTTTCCAGGATGACATTTGTGTAACGGGTAAGGATCGAGAGACGCATTATAAAAACTTGCGTGCGGTTTTAGCGCGACTAAAGGAAGCCGGGTTGCGAGTCAACTGGTCTAAGTGCGAGTTCTTTAAAAACAGTGTAACTTATTTAGGATATAAAATTGACAAAGAGGGCTTACACACTGATACTAATAAAATAGAAGCCATGGTTTCGGCGCCGTCGCCCCAAAATGTAACGCAGTTAAAAGGATTTTTAGGTTTAGTTAATTTTTATAATAAATTTTGTGTTAATATGAGTTCTGTATTGAAACCTTAATATGATTTGCTTAAGAAAAATGTAAAATGGATTTGGAGTGCTGAATGTGAAAGTGCCTTTAGAAAAATTAAAAATATTCTCAGTAGGTCACCGGTATTAGCACATTACGACGCCAAACTGCCTTTGTTATTATCAGTCGATAGCAGCGCGTACGGGATCGGAGCCGTGTTAACCCATCGCTACCCCGACGGTACAGAGCGCCTTGTCAGCTGCGCCTCCCGCACGCTGAACGAGGCCGAGCGTAACTATTCGCAACTAGATAAAGAAGCTTTAGCTATTATTTTTGGAGTCAGTAGGCACCATAAGTACTTGTTTGGACGACATTTTATCTTACGCAGTGATCATAGGGCCCTAAGTTATATTTTTGGTAAAAATAAAGGAATACCACAAACGGCGGCGGGTCGTTTACAGCGGTATGCGTTACGCTTAGCGGCATATAATTTTGATATCGAATTTATTTCATCGTCAAGAAACTGTTTCGCAGACGCTTTATCACGTCTGCCATTGAAAGAAAGTACTAAAAGTAAAAATGCTCAGGATGACAGCAGTTATTTATTTTTCATTAAAGATAAATTACCTATAACTTTTCATGAAATTAAAAAGGAGACTGTTAAAGATCAAACTCTCAATAAAATAGCCAGCTACGTTAAGTTTGGATGGCCCGAACATGTAGACGAATTGTATAAACAATATTATATAAGGCGAGAAAATATATTTTTAGAACAAGGATGTTTAGTTTGGGGCTACCGAGTAATAATTCCTTCCAGTTTACATAGTGCCGTGTTGGATGAACTACATGCAGGCCACATAGGTGTGGTTAGAATGAAACAGTTGGCTAGGAACTACTTATGGTGGAGCGGGTTGGACGCAGCCATCGAGCGCGTGTGTCGCGAGTGCGCGGCGTGCAGCGCTGTGCGCGCGCAGCCGCCGCACGCGCCGCTGCACGCTTGGGAGTGGCCTTCGGAGCCTTGGTCGCGTCTAAATATTGATTTTTTGGGTCCGTTTCGTAATAAATTTTATTTAGTTATTGTTGATGCCCATTCGAAATGGTTGGAAGTGGAACAGGTATCAAACATCTCGGCGGCAACTGTGATATGTTGCCTACGCAAATTATTCGCGAGATTCGGATTATGTAGGTATATTGTCAGCGATAATGGTGGGGCATTCAATTCAGCTGAATACCTATCATATTTAAATAAGAATGGCATCAAACGAATTTTAGTAGCTCCTTACCATCCATCCAGCAACGGCGCAGCCGAAAATGCGGTCAAGACCGTTAAGTTAGTTCTTAAGAAGGCATTAATTGAAAACGACGATATAGATAAAGCATTATGTAGATTTTTATTTACCTATAGAAACACTGAACACTGTACTACTCAAAAAGAACCATCAGTAGCACTCCTAGGACATAGATTACGTGGTAGATTAGATTTGTTGCGCCCGAGCACGAAAGATGTTGTACGGGATAAGCAACTCAACCAAAAAGATTGTCGCGGCGGTTCGATGCTTATAGAAAAGAAATGGGGCTATCGGTTTAAAATCAACAATAAATATACAGAGTCCATTGTAGCTTTTGCAGATGACCTTGCTTTACTGACACGAAACCCAAAACACTGTCAGGAGCTATTGAATGTAGTGGATGAGTTCTGCTCATGGACTGGTGGGCTGAGGGTAAAGCCAAGCAAATGTCACTGTCTATGTCTGGGGAGACGAAATACTAAATTTACATCTTACGATCCGGGTCTCTCTATTAGTGGCCAAAGTGTAACCACCATTGCTGAAGCATTGCCTTTTAAGTTCCTCGGTAGAAAGATTGATTACAAAGGACGCACACCATCCCTTGAGGTAGTCGTCGATAACTTCATAAATGACCTCAATAAGGTAGACCAACAGCCCATTAACAATATAAAAAAAGCGTGGGTCTATGACAACTATCTCACTTCACGTCTGACTTGGCCATTCCTCGTTTATGATATTGGCAGAACCCATCTGGCAAAACTAGATGCAAATGTCATAAAAACATTGAAGTCTTGGTTTGGTCTAGCACTCTCGGCTGACCCTTCAACTCTATTCAGAGATTACAATAATTTTGGGTTAAAACTAAAAAGGCCATCGGAACTCTATAAACACCTCAGGGTTACCAGAACGCACATTCTAGTTAAGTCCCAGGACGAACTAGTTGCATCACTTCCTAAAGACGAGGGTGCCGGAAAACTTGACTCTAGGCTTCAATTTTACAAACAATTTATGGCAGGGGCTCAGGTAAATAGAACCGGGTTGGGTGCAAGACGTAAAAAGGAAGACCAAGACATAATAAAATCTTTCCTTAAACAAGATGAGGACGACAACTACAAAGTGCATGCCATGAACCTAGAAATGCAAAACGAGTGGTTAAACTTAGGCGAGTTCTGCATCCCTCTGGCTCTGAAGTGGCGCGCCTTGCTGTATGATTGGTCTCCTGCCTTATTGAAATTTTATCTTAATGCCTTTCAACTGACTCTCCCAGATCAGAGTAACCTAGTAAGATGGGGAAAAGCCTCGGAAAAATCTTGCTATACCTGTGGTGAGGCAGTGGGCACTGCAAGGCACTTATTGGTAGGATGCAAGGTGCTCCTGGACAGGGGTCTCTACTCACGCCGCCACGACAGAGTACTAGAAATCATACGTGAAGCTATAAGCCTTTCAGTAGCTAGGGCTCAAAAAGGGTTGACGACGAATAAAAGACAAACTAACTTCGTTAAAGCAGGCTCAAGTACAAATTCCACCAGCAAGCCTTATTCAATTCTGGGCTCTGCTCCTGATTGGACTATATTAATGGACACGTATGATAAGCACTATAAAATCCCGGAAGACTTAGCTATTACGACATCTAGACCGGACATATTTCTTTTTTCCAAACAAATTAAACGTATAGTACTTGTCGAGCTTACAGTGCCGTGGGAAACAAACATCCCTAAAGACCATGTATTCAAAGTGAATAAATACTATGACCTTACTAATGAACTAACCAAAAATGGCTATGTGGTTAGTTTATACGCGGTAGAAGTGGGTGCGAGGGGTATACCAGCGAAGTCTCTCTACAACCTGCTAAAAGACCTTGGCCTTACTAGAAGCGCAGTAAGCTCCATATTGGAACGAGTGTCCAAAGCTGCACTAGTAGGGTCCTTCCGAATATGGTTGGGCAGGGAGAATAACTTGAACAGAGGAGGTGAGTGTTGACGGCCGTCACTAAGGGTACCCTTAAACCTACACCCGAGTCACAAGTCTCGGGCTCTGTTCGGAGTTTTTCTCTCAGCCACGCGATGGACCCGGCACCCGCACGGTGAATCCATGGAATGCTAAGATATTCGTCTCGTTAAATGGAAGGAAGGTGTAGTGGTAGACAGGTCAGGGCCGGTTTCGTACGTGGTCAAAACTAGTGATGATCACACTTGTAGGAGACATGTCGATCAATTAATCGATAAACGGGCTCGAAAATCTAGGTACTCTTTGATTGGCACGGAAACGGAAACTCCGGTGGAGAGTGCTAGCAGCAATGAGAACAAAAGTCCAGATAAATCTGTAAAAGCCCCAACACCTACTAAAGATTTAGATAACAATTTAGAGGCACCTTCACTTTCACAAGAGTTACCTTATAATGATGTTAGTATTCCTATTCAAATGAAATTGAGACCGCGAGTTAAGAAGGTTTACAAATTGTAATTAGTTAAGTTTTCTTCATAAATATGTATCTGTTTGTATTGTGCTAATAAATATAAAAATAGTTTAAGGCTTAATTTAAGAGAGGAGCAGTGTAATGTAGGTAGTACAATAATCAATGTAATGTAGGTAGCACAACCATCAATGCTTTGTTAATATATTTACTCTGCGATAGTCCGTTGTTTCATTCAGTACATTACAGTCGCCAACCTCCGTAGAGGAGATGGCACATAAAGAAGAAGAAGTCTTTGAGTTCATCGTGAACGCGCAGGTAGACAAATAGACGCGATGGGAGACTTTATTTGTTAATATATAGCAATGCATAAAACTGTAACGTTACATGTCAAAAAAAATTTAATAAAAAATTTAATCAGCTTCAAAACCCACTGAAAAGTATGAAATAAATGCGTCCTTTAGTTACTTTAATTTACTTAATCGTATCTATAAACTCGATGCCATCCAAGTTGTAGGAAAGTTTATTCAACAAAGCAGCAAAAAATAGGTATCTTATTTTTAAAGTAGAAAGCTTACAGGTGGCACCGACTTCATAGATATAGTTAAGTAAATTAAAGTAACTAAATAACGCATTTATTTTATACTTTTCAGTGGGTTTTGAGGCCGGTTTAATTTTTTATGAAAAATGTTTTTCATACTTTTTAGTGGTTTATCGACAACGAACCTACATAAAAACTCGTTCTAAACTATGAGTACCAGTATTCGCCAGCCACTTATAAACTACCGACATCGCTGCAAATGTGCCTATGAAGTTTGAAGAGTTCCTTCGGTCTCATCATGTTAGGATCTGATGATGAAGATCTCATCTATGGGACTATTTTAGAAGTGTACCCTTTCTAATAAAAAAAGAATTTTCAAAATCGGACTATTCTGTGAAAAGTTATGCGTGGTCATGCATAAACTATCCCTATCTCAAAAACTATTGAATCGATTTTAATGAAACTTGCATTCCCTATTCCCTAAGTTAAACAATACCTAGTATAACAAAAAAAGAATCACTTAAATCGGACTTGTAGTTCCGGAGATATACGAACATAAAAACAGTAAATAATCTACTATCTCAAAAACTACTAAATCAATTTTGATAAAACTTACAGTGTACCTTAAGTTAAACAATACCTAGTACAACAAAAAAAGAATTACAGACTTGTAGTTCCGGAGATATGTATGGAGTACAAACATAAGTAAATAAATTCATACATACATACACTTATGAAATTTGGCACATTTGTTCAGACGCTGATATAGACTAACATATGCGAAAACTATTCTGGAAATATTACATACATACGGGTAGAATTGATAACCTCCTTTTTTGTAGTCAGTTAAAAATAAAACGTCACTTGAAATTTATTTCATCGAAGTTGTACGCCAGGAACAAAAAAGCTTACGCTCTTGATGGCCTATTTACTCTTGGCGATCGAAGTTTATTGACTCTAAACGGACATACGGCGATCGCCGGCTGTGGCTTCAGATCGATGCTAATGAAATCTCGTTTTGTAAAGCGGCAAATGGGTCAGGGTAAATAAGGGTAGGCTTTACAAGCGTTTAGGAAGACCTAGACACTTAGATAGAATGACGATCCCAATATTTAGCTACATATAAAAGGAGCACGCCTACTTTACTTAACTTATAAACTTTGTTTCTATTTTAATAAAATTAGTTGGTTTTTTCTCAGCAAGTACTAATCAACGTTCTCATATCTGTAATAAAAAGTCAGTGTTCGGTGTTTATGTATCAGTAGGTATATTTGTTGTGTGTTGTTACTTAAATTTATAGGAGACTAGCTTTTGCCCGCGACTTCGTCCGCGTGGAATTAGTTATTACGGCAGCCTAATTTTTCTAAGCTTTGAATGTCATATTTATTAATATCTAATCAACTGCCTAAGAAATAGGTCTTAAGCTTTCAAAATGACGATACTTTCATACAACATTTCATCCCCCCTTTAACCCCTTACAACCCTTTTTTCGCAATTAAAAGTAGCCTATGTCCTTTTTCAGGCTCTAGACTTACTGTGTACCATATTTCATTTAAATCGATTCAGTAGTTGTAGAGTGAAAGCAAGACAGACAGACAGACATACAGAGTTACTTTCGCATTAATAATATTAGTTAGGATTAATTTGGTATCCTGCATCGTTTGCGTAAACTGTAAAATAATAAACAAAAATTACAGGATTTAAAAATGTTTTCTAACATTCGTTACTCGGTATCTAATGAAATATTAGGACCAAAAGTTTTTAATACTTCGTATTCTCATACTCCAAAGTGCAACAAAATAGGACAGCCGATCGCCACAACAGGCAATATTCCAATTTTTATGCATTTTAAAACATATTTTTATTATTTCTTATATTACTTAGATATTCACCATACGTATTCACATCATACTCTAGCTTTTATGCATACGTTTTATTGGTTTTAATTAAAAATTAAAAGTAATTAAGCAGATTGGAAGCTTGTTAAGTGTTTTCGCTACAGAGTAATGAAACTTTAGGTATTTATTGTCCAAATACAAGAAAATAGGACAGTCGGTCGTTACTCCAGCCGATGATCCGATTTCCGGGCGGAACGTGCGTCGGGGGTTTAATAGTTAGCGATTTATACACTAGCGTGTGGACATTGGCAACTGTATTTCCTGATTGTGGATTTGTAGCTGAATACAAATTATGTGTGCGTTGTGCTCCACTGTAATACTACGACTGAGATCGCTTAGTATTTATAGTCGTACTGGAACGAGGTTTATTAAATGCTTTACATACTTTACATATCGAAGAGTGAGAGCAACTTTTACAATACAACACTAGTACCCCCTAATTTTAGGTCTATAGAACTGTTGATACACCATATTAGTGCTTAGTGTCCCATTAGTTCTAACTAATGGTCACAGTCACAGTCAGTATTTTATTTATTAGTGAGAATAAAAAAATTATTTATAAATATTATAAATACGGGGAATCAGAGTTCAATTTCGGAGAGGGAGCCTGAGAAACGGCTACCAGAACCAAGGAAGGCAGCAGACGCGCAGATTACTCACGGAGAGTTATATACTGACATACTGACATACTGACAAACTGACATACAAGTGAAGCGTGTAAAATGTTTTTTTTACACGCTTTTTATTAAAAAGCGTGTAAAAAAAACATTCGTAGAAATGGGTGTTCTCTTTTACAACAAGATGCCCATTTCAGGTTTAGATCTGCCAATGAGTAACAACTATGTGTTAAAACTCATTTATTGAGGCAAGGTTATTTTATACTATTAATGATTTTTTAATAACTAAGATGTTGAGAGGCAGATATGCTTTCAACTTCACAAAAGAAGTAGAATAAATAATTTTAGTAAAAATACAATTAATATTGTACCTAAGGATTAATTATTTAACGACAGCAAATGTTAAGTTCCTTGCCAGCTTTTCTCAGCAGAGTTTGCCTTCCGAGCCGGTGGTAGATTCACTAGAAATACTTTAACTTGACGTTCGAAATTGCTTTTAATAAGTATAATTAAAATAAACGACGACCTCCGTGGCGCAGTGGTATGCGCGGTGGAGTTATAAGACGGAGGTCCTGGGTTCGATTCCCGGCGGGGCAGATTGAGATTGCATTGCATTGACAAGTTTCTATATTATACAATCTGAACGTAGTCGGCGCTGTAATTACAAGCACATGAGCCCTAACACCTATGACTAAAGTTGTCGGGCGCCGAGCGACGCGCTGTAGGATTTGTTATTTGTATGTCTGCAAAGTGTTGCTCTATTCTATTCTTATATTTGCTGCCAGTAGCATCGAAATGATTCTATATTATACAATCTGAACCTAGTTGCCGCTGTAATTACAAGCACATGAGCCCTAACACCTATGACTAAAGTTGTCGGGCGCCGAGCGACGCGCTGTAGGATTTGTTATTTGTATGTCTGCAAAGTGTTGCTCTATTCTATTCTTATATTTGCTGCCAGTAGCATCGAAATGATTCTATATTATACAATCTGAACGTAGTTGCCGCTGTAATTACAAGCACATGAGCCCTAACACCTATGACTAAAGTTGTCGGGCGCCGAGCGACGCGCTGTAGGATTTGTTATTTGTATGTCTGCAAAGTGTTGCTCTATTCTATTCTTATATTTGCTGCCAGTAGCATCGAAATGATTCTATATTATACAATCTGAACCTAGTTGCCGCTGTAATTACAAGCACATGAGCCCTAACACCTATGACTAAAGTTGTCGGGCGCCGAGCGACGCGCTGTAGGATTTGTTATTTGTATGTCTGCAAAGTGTTGCTCTATTCTATTCTTATATTTGCTGCCAGTAGCATCGAAATGATTCTATATTATACAATCTGAACCTAGTTGCCGCTGTAATTACAAGCACATGAGCCCTAACACCTATGACTAAAGTTGTCGGGCGCCGAGCGACGCGCTGTAGGATTTGTTATTTGTATGTCTGCAAAGTGTTGCTCTATTCTATTCTTATATTTGCTGCCAGTAGCATCGAAATGATTCTATATTATACAATCTGAACCTAGTTGCCGCTGTAATTACAAGCACATGAGCCCTAACACCTATGACTAAAGTTGTCGGGCGCCGAGCGACGCGCTGTAGGATTTGTTATTTGTATGTCTGCAAAGTGTTGCTCTATTCTATTCTTATATTTGCTGCCAGTAGCATCGAAATGATTCTATATTATACAATCTGAACCTAGTTGCCGCTGTAATTACAAGCACATGAGCCCTAACACCTATGACTAAAGTTGTCGGGCGCCGAGCGACGCGCTGTAGGATTTGTTATTTGTATGTCTGCAAAGTGTTGCTCTATTCTATTCTTATATTTGCTGCCAGTAGCATCGAAATGATTCTATATTATACAATCTGAACCTAGTTGCCGCTGTAATTACAAGCACATGAGCCCTAACACCTATGACTAAAGTTGTCGGGCGCCGAGCGACGCGCTGTAGGATTTGTTATTTGTATGTCTGCAAAGTGTTGCTCTATTCTATTCTTATATTTGCTGCCAGTAGCATCGAAATGATTCTATATTATACAATCTGAACCTAGTTGCCGCTGTAATTACAAGCACATGAGCCCTAACACCTATGACTAAAGTTGTCGGGCGCCGAGCGACGCGCTGTAGGATTTGTTATTTGTATGTCTGCAAAGTGTTGCTCTATTCTATTCTTATATTTGCTGCCAGTAGCATCGAAATGATTCTATATTATACAATCTGAACCTAGTTGCCGCTGTAATTACAAGCACATGAGCCCTAACACCTATGACTAAAGTTGTCGGGCGCCGAGCGACGCGCTGTAGGATTTGTTATTTGTATGTCTGCAAAGTGTTGCTCTATTCTATTCTTATATTTGCTGCCAGTAGCATCGAAATGATTCTATATTATACAATCTGAACCTAGTTGCCGCTGTAATTACAAGCACATGAGCCCTAACACCTATGACTAAAGTTGTCGGGCGCCGAGCGACGCACTGTAGGATTTGTTATTTGTATGTCTGCAAAGTGTTACTCTATTCTATTCTTATATTTGCTGCCAGTAGCATCGAAATGACTCTATATTATACAATCTGAACGTAGTTGCCGCTGTAATTACAAGCACATGAGCCCTAACACCTATGACTAAAGTTGTCAGGCGCCGAGCGACGCGCTGTAGGATTTGTTATTTGTATGTCTGCAAAGTGTTGCTCTATTCTTTTCTTATATTTGCTGCCAGTAGCATTGACATGTTTCTATATTATACAATCTGAACGTAGTTGCCGCTGTAATTACAAGCACATGAGCCCTAACACCTATGACTCAAGTTGTCGGGCGTCGAGCGGCGCGCTATAGGATTTGTTATTTGTATGTCTGCAAAGTTTTGCTCTATCCTACTCAATTTCTATTTCAGATAAGACCTCTGCGTGCTCCGTTTTTATTACCTACTGTAAACCAGCAAGAATTAATAGGCATTCTCAAAGGCTTCTCCACTTACTCGGATAAGATCATCCGATTTCATTATTGCATTTCTTCTAAGTGCTTTACTTTCTTGTTCTATGTCTGTCTGACTGTTTGCACTATTTGTATGTTCCCTTACAACTCCTAAACCGCTTGGCCGATCCCTAATATGATGACATATCCTTAAAGGAAAAAATTTTAGAAGTGTACTACTTCGTGTAAATTGCAATAAACACCCTAACAATGCATATTTTTGATGATATTGTTGAAATGAAAATGGTGTCAGACATAAGAGTGTTTAAAATATGCACTACTGGTTCTAAATTTGGAAAGAAGAAAAACCAAGTAAAGTATATCTTTGGGTTCAATATCGGGCGTAGCAGCCGTTTTCCAACCCGAGCTTCATCATCATCATCATCATCATCATCATCATCATCATCATCATTACCAGCCTGTAGACGTCCACTGTTGGACATAGTCCTATTTTAGGGATTTCCAAACACAACGATCCCGAGCCGCCTGTTGCCAGCGGCTCCCTGCGACACGTTTGATGTCGTCAGTCCACCTGGTTGGGAGTCGACCAACGCTGCGCTTTCCGGTGCGGGGTCGCTAATCTACCACCTTGGGCCCCCAACGTCCATCAGCTGTTCGAACTACGTGCCCCGCCCATTGCCACTTCAGTTCTGCGACTCGCTGAGCTATGTCGGTTACTTTGGTTCTTCTGCGGATCTCCTCATTTCTGACTCGATCACGCAGAGATACTCCGAGCATTGCTCTTTCCATCGCCCGCTGAGTGACTCTGAGCCTTCTTATGAAGCCGAGCTTACTTTTTGTCAAATCTTGTTATTAAAATTACTCAAAACCGTAATCAAAGACAGTATGTGCAGTATACGCTATATACTGCGAATAGCGACATACTCCATAGATGTACAATTAATGTACTTGTTTAGCGCACAATATATTAAATTTTCCAAGGATGTGAAATTTTGTTAAGTTCCACAACACAATAGCCGGAGAGAATATGAAAGAAAAACCGCTCCTACAGTCGGTATTTGCTTAGTCGGCGCACATGAGAAACGGAAATTAAGTACTCATTGCAGTATGTTGGAATGCCTTTGAGGAGATACAGTGTTTTACTTTGCTGTGTAACTCGAATGAATGTAGAACTAACAAATTGGTTTTTATTAGTTCCATCCTTTATTCCAGTTCTAAGTGCGAAGGCGTTTATTCATTGTGAGCGTTTTACGATTACAAAGTAGAAAATGCTGTGAAATCTAATAATAATGTTTTAATTCTAGCATAATTATATAATTTGTTAGTTGGTACAGATTCCAAATCGAGGTTAATAATAATCCCTTTGTTTAATACACCTTATAAGAATAGGAAAAACTATTAGCGGTTTAAATTAGTGTCTTTTTATTTCTCTCAATTATATATTTTTTTTATCGACTACAAGTTGGCCCTTGACTGCTATCACACCGGATGTTAAGTGATGATGCAGTCTATGATGGAAGCGGGCTAACTTGTTAGAAGTGGGGCGAAAATCCACACCCCTTTCGGTTTCTACACGACATCGTACCGGAACGCTAAATCGCTTGGCGATACGTCTTTGTCGATAGGGTGGTAACTAGCCACGGCGAAAGCCTTATTCCAGCCAGATCAAGACAAATTATGAAAATCTCAATCTGCCCCGCCGGGAATCGAACCCAGGACCTCCGTCTCATAAATCCACCGCGCATACCACTGCGCCACGGAGGTCGTCAATTTCTTTATATTTTTATTAATTTTTAACAATGTGATACAAAAATATATATTATACCTTTATCATAATTACTAGTATCACCAGCTCATTAACCACTAGTAATTTAGCACTTATCACATAGACCTCCAACGAAGATGGCGAATGTGGAGTTTATAGAAATTTTTGAAATTATTGAAAAAAGGAAAGTATAACAATTTTATATCCCTACAACTGAACTCGAACACAAGAGCTCACAATACAAAGCCACAAACTAACCACCGCACCAATGAGGTATGTATAAGCAACGCTAACAGAGAACCAACATACAAAACATAGTACCTACATGTTGTTACTGCCTTCGCTTAGCCCGGTATGCCCTTTGGCACTGACAAAATGAAATATAAATAGCATGGGAGGGTTGGCTAGGGTTACAGTATCGAATTAAAAAATAATATAGCTCTTGGGACTTCTCGCGTGCAATTTACGATATAATTATTTTTACTTTATTAGATTGCAAAATGAAGATTCAATAGCTTCACGGTTAACAAAACAGATTATATATCGACGGGTTCTGGGTTCAATCTTACACGTTGCACTATAGTTGTACCTACTTTTTAAAGTCTACTTTAATACAGTTTTTTTTATGACAATGGGATTTTATGATGCAATAATGACGCACAGTTATTATTAGCTCAATTCAGAAGGCTAGAGTTTTGTACCTGTTTTATAATTTTACTTCAAAATAAATAATTCATACCGCAACACGTTTTTTCCATCAATAGCGTTTAAACTAAATTTACTATCCTACCATATTGTGAAACGCAGTTAAATAGTGATGCCTTGGCTCACAACAAAAAGGTCCCAGGTTCAATCAACGATGCTGCTTCAATGCGGGTTAGCCAGTATAGAAATAACAAGTTATTTACTGTATAATATTTACTTATTATAAGTAAGTAAACAGGCACATAGATATATATATTTTGAATTGTTATCTTAATATGAGTTTTCGTCAATCTCATTTGAATATCATGAAAAATAACAAGTCAGTGTTCACAAAACTTGCGCATACATTCGCGTTTAGCTACAGAAGGGTCGTATACTTCATTTCCTCCTTGAGAACGCAATCCTCTCTAGAGTCGCAGTAAAATCCCATACTCGTAGCTTCAAGGGTTTATATGCATGCCTTATCTCCGACAACAGCCATTGTAATCTTAACCCGGGCCTTTACTACCAGATTTGCCGCGGCACCGATACCGTTAAATTGCCAGTAAACATACACATTGCGTGTTGTAAACCACTCTGATAACACATGCAACGTGCATAGCGAGTAATGTACACGCGCTGCCATCTAGAGGAAATATTACAGACGCCGGGTCCCATATTAAACAGAGCTAAATGTGTCTACCTTGGATATTGTGGTGAGGGGTGTATTTGGCACAGTTGCGTAATTTCAAACTGTGTGTTAGAGTTCCTAATGTTCTGGAACATACTGTTTTCGAAGGTGGCATTCTATAGATATAAAACAAAGACGAATTAGGTACTCGTACACTATTTATAACATCAGAATGTCTTAAAGGATATGTGTTAAATTAAACACAGTGGTAGATTTAGTTTAGGAGAGATTATCAAAAATATAATACTTTTTACGTCGACATTTAACCAGCCGTTTTCGATGGGCATATTTAACATAAAATTTTTAACAAAAAATAGAACCGACTCACAGTTATCTTTTACTTTTAGCGCGTTTTGAGTCAAAAAAGTTTATTTCTTACTTTTTAGTGATTTATCGCCACGTAACGTACGTATATTATACGGCACTAGTAGCCAAAAAGCTACCTATACCGAGACAAAGACTGAAATCGCTGTAAGCGTACCTCCAAAAATTGAAGAGTTCTTTCAATTTCCCCAGGATATCATCATCAGATCCTAACATGATGACAATGGGACCACCTTGGAAGTATGCCCTTTCTAATAAAAAAGAATTATCAAAATCGGACTATGTAAAAAGTTATGCGTGATCATACGTAAAAAAATAATAAAAATAAAATATACGTGTCGAATTGAGAGCCTCGTCCGTTTTTTTTCGTCGGTTAAAAATTGGTTTCAGGGAAGTCCTCCATGTAGAAAAGCGGGCGAGCTGATAAATATTAGCTCATTTCCGTTACAATGAACTTTATGACACTTAAATTATCATCTGTTCAAGAAATCTATTTTGACTATTATTGACTCTTTTTAATATTAAAAATTTATATTTTTAACTTAAAGGTATAAACCTAGACCTGTAAACCTTACATAGCAGCTTAGAGATATCTCATTGAAAGACGTCTGTGCCAGTATCTACCTTCTGCATTGAAGGGATAAAGAGTTCGATTTCCGCTTTCATTTTGTATCGGCCAAGAGCATTTCTAAAGATTTGGGTTGGGTGTGCAAGTCCACTGATGACTTTTCATTTCCGTGTTCAGAAAATGCAATATATTTTCTTCAAATTTTTATCTTACTTTATGTTACAAGCTACGTAAGTTATAGAGTTGCTCAGCTATTGTCTTGTAATAGAAGTCAAATTTGTAGATCAAAGTTTAAAGTAATACTTAATAACCTTGAAATTTTTCTTTATTCTCTGATCATTAGATGTCAGTTTATTTTACCGCCATAGATTAAAGACTACTAGATGGAGTCATAACCTGGCTGTAGGTTCAAGAGCGTGACAGACTTATTTTATTCGGCCTTTATTAGAAAGTACACAAGATTATTTTTTGTCCCTTTCAGCGTGTTCGTTTTTATTGTTTGTCAAGAGTGGAGTTTGTGACAAGCAAGGGACATATCTGAGCAATTATTAGCTTTTTATTAAATTTGCTGATAAATAAAATAACTTTGCGGTTACGATATTAATTTAAACGTTATCATGCTATGGTGGGTTGTAATATTTTCGGCTGCAACAGTCGCAGCGAACAGAAAATCGAATGATTTACGTTTCATACTTAAGTAGGCATAAACTTCATTGATTGATGATTTAAAGCTCAGATATGTTATTTTTTAGCAAATTTCATGTATTATGCGTTTACTAAACTATCTTATATAAAGTAATATTTCATATTTTACGATATTTCAAAACATAACGTTTTATGATGTACTTTAAATGTTGACATGTTATGTCAATAAGGCTGATTTGCTGTCTCACGAGTGGACACGCTATGGGCTCTATCTACTTGTCTTTAATCTATGTTTACCGCCTACTAAATACGCGAGATTATAGGCGCAACATGTATACTTGTTTTATTTAGATATTTTAGAATATTTCATCGCCCGACCCAGTACTCAAATTTGCGATTGAAAGTTAAATAGGTTAGGCCAGTAGGGCAATTAAATAGAGTTAAAAAAATTTTTTAACAAAAAATAGTTAGAACCGACTCAAAACGCACTAAAAAGTAAAAAATAACTGTGTCATTTAGTTGCTTTAATTTACTTAAGCATATCTATGAAGTCGGTGCCAGCCAAGTTTAAGGAAAATTTATTTTACGTAGTAAAGCAGTTTGTGGGTTCTAGGTAACGTCCTTAAAGTAGCAACCTTGGCTTTTCCTTAAAGTAGAAAAGCAACTAAATGACACAGTTATTTTTTACTTTTCAGTGCGTTTTGAGTCGGTTGTATTTTTTGTTAAAAATCTATATTTCTTACTTTTTAGTGATTTATCGCCACGTAACATATTCGTACTACACTGTCATAGTATATTATACGGCACTAGTAGCCAAAAAGCTACCGATACCGAAACAAAAAACCGAAATCGCTGTAAGCCTGCCTCCAAAATTTGAAGAGTTCCTTCAATTTTTCCAGGATATCATCATCAGATCCTAACAGGATGAAAAAAAAATATATATATATATATATATATATACGTGTCGAATTGAGAACCTCCTCCGTTTTTTTTCGTCGGTTAAAAAATATCTATACATAATAACAGAATCACGATCATCTGGCGTAGGCTATGTCAAAGAAAAAATAATAAAAATGGAAATAAAATCGACAAAAACAGCGTTAAATATTCCCAGTACAGACACTCGGTCAAAAGGCGAACAATTATTCTTCCTAGAAAATAGCAGCAGCGGTTCCTTTCGTATTTTTCTGAGCACTTGACACGCAAGGCAATCACGCGCCAACAATGGTTCATACAAGCCGACTATTCTCGACTGCTGACCGGAAGACTTTATCAAATGTACCTCGCGTTCACCTCGTTAGGACGATACAGCCAGTTCTTGAATCCACTTTCAGACTTCAGTAGGACGACATGTTAAATGAGAAAATATGAAGGTACTATAATTGCTTGTTATTCCTTTTGTACCTACCTATAATCCTTGAAGCTTGTAGTGTAATGAGTTTATAAGTTTGATTTAATCTCTCATTTATTTTTATTTACATATTTTTATCAAATTTTTAACAATGTAATAGGTATAGAATACAAAAATATATAAAAAAACACTATCAAAAATGTATAAAAAAAATCTTCTCCATTTGCGGGGCCTTTGCGGGCCCAAGCAACCGGTGGTCAGGGCTCCAGAGTGAGAAACCTCCTCACAATACGCGCCGTTTCAAGGACTACTGCCTTCTGTATCCGACCCTTGATTCAACAATTAAGCGAAAACTTCTTAAGGTGTTGGTCAAAGTTTTTCGCAAAAAGACCATTGACCGAAATGACTATCGGAACAATAATAGTTGACTCAACATTCCACATGGCGGTAATCTCGTGAGCAAGGTCCAAGTATTTTGATACTATATTAAAAAGCTGTTCGACTGTTTATAATCTAAAACCTTATTTTGCTCTTATTTAACATTTAATTTGTTGCCCTAAGGTGGTGACTGTACCCACTAGAACAGAGCTTCCAACTTTACTCATTCAAAAGTTCATTAAACTCGACGAAATTAAATTCCCAGCTGTCTTCTATATATTATTTAGATGAATTCGAGTTAAGTAAACATACCTGACTGCGAGTTACTTTTGCGTTGGTGTTTCAGAGCACCAGACACAATCTCAGCAAAATATCACAACTTTATAACAGCACAGCTTAACAAAACATACCCCGTTTGTTCATATTTTGTTATTCTGAAACCTTAGAATTATTTCTATGTTAATATTTTAGAGTAGAAGACTTAAATTCTTAATTATGTATTTTAAAATAAAAAAAACAACTTTCAAACGCACTATGATAAAATAAATGGATTGTTTAGTTACTAAAATTTTTTGTAAACATAAATACGAAGTCAGTGCCATTCAAGGCTTGGTTGGCACCGATATCATAGATATGTTTAAATAAATTATAGTAACTAAACAATCTAATTATTTTTTTATTTCACTACATATAGATTTCAGCTTTCTTTTCATTATTTTTTATTTCTTACTTTTAATGAGGCTGTCAAACATTCGACTCAAGTGAAATCGATAGGCGCAGTTAGTGTATTATTAAAATAAGATAATACATTTAGGTAATTCAGAATTGGTAAAAAATCATAACTTTCACAAGTTTTACTAATTTTTGTCCGGACCCTTTCCAAAACATCCAAAAATGACTCGAGATCGTAATGACGCAGTTCCCGCTATCTTAGCTTGTCTATTTGACAGTTTATGTCATTGTCAAAATAGTCAAACACATACTGACATTGACGTTTCGTATTACTCAGAGTAAATAAAGCAAATTTGTTTAGAAAAATTCCTTATTCGGCCGTTCCTGATAAAGGGGTCGTCCCGACCCTGACCTCACGTGGACCGGGACCAGCGATACCAGTCTCTAACGGCTGGATCTGGAAATGCACCTCTCATACAAGCCTGCCTGACAGCCTCTACATACAGGCCTGTAGAGCTCGAAACATGACACTTGCACTGAGGGAGTTCAATGCACATTGTCATAATCACCGTCATCTTTTACCTCACCGAGGTAGCATACGAGCAGTCAGATGCGCCTCCAAAACAACGCTCGATGCATCGCTTCAGGAGCGCGCGCGGTATGCGCCATCACAGGCGTGCAGTATGCGCCGTCGTAGGAGCGCAGTATGTGCCTTCACAGGCCCGTAGCATGTACCTTCACAGGCACACAGCACGCGCAGCATGTTCAATCGTTGAGGCTTGAAGTTGAGCGTACTCACCGCAGGTTGGGCGGACTACCCGCATGGTGGGCGGACTGACCGCATGATGGGCGGTCTGACCGCATGATGGGCGGACTGACCGCATGATGGGCGGACTGACCGCATGATGGGCGGACTGACCGCATGATGGGCGGACTGACCGCATGATGGGCGGACTGACCGCATGATGGGCGGACTGACCGCATGATGGGCGGACTGACCGCATGATGGGCGGACTGACCGCATGATGGGCGGACTGACCGCATGTTGGGCGGACTAACCGCATGATGGGCGGACTAACCGCATAATGGGCGGACTAACCGCATGTTGGGCGGACAAACCGCATGATGGGCGGACTAACCGCATGATGGGCGGACGAACCGCAACATGGGCGGACTAACCGCAGGTAGATTGGACTAAACGAGGGATAACCGGACTAAGACTGTAGGCAAATTCGGACTAACCGCAGGTAAATCGGACTGACCGAAGAATAAGCGAAACAACCGCAGGTAGATCGGACTGACCGAAGAATAAACGGACTAAAACCTTAGGTAGATCAGACTAACCGAAGGATAAACAGACTACAACCGTAGGTAGATCGGACTAACCGCAGGTAGATCGGACTGACCGAAGAATAAGCGAAACAACCGCAGGTAGATCGAATTGACCAAAGAATGAACGAACTAAAACCGTAGTCAGTGCTTCTCAGCACTTCGCAGGAAACAGCTCGCAGTACGCATTTTTTTTTTTTTATTTTATTTTTTTTTTGAACACACCACGGCGAGCACTTCTCCTGAAACTAGCAGCGTTAACAGCACACGCAAACAATAGTTGACGCAGTATCAAGAGGCGGCATCTTGTCATTATGAAAACAGTACCAAAGTACAGTACACCGATACATGTTATGCTTAGATGCAGCAGTGTGTCGGAGCAACAAGCAACCTACATTGGTTCCTCAGCGACACTCCATGAAGCGATAGGCGACCTGGGCGGCCTCCTAAGCTTCTGGAACGAGCTCGGCTGCTTGGAATAAACCAGAGGGGACCAACACCGGAGGAATCACGCACAACGGCCAACATCGTGGCCAAGTGCGGGAAGAAAGAAGAAGAAGGCGGTACTTAGAACATGAATCTACTACTAGTAGTGTGTAGCGGAGACCATAACACTGTGTAAATACTTTTCCACTAATTGTTTTTACCAAAACTGCATTTAGTTAAACTTAACCACAAAAGATGTAAATTAGTATCGGCAAAAGTCCCAATCATCGCTCGGTCTATTCTGACCTCAACTTACAAATCTTTTTAATTTTATATCACAACTGTTATTAATTTTGCATATGTTTATTATTAACATTTTATTTTCCATTTAATAAGAAACCTGGGTGGATAACACTGCATCCAACAGATAACAAGTACCTCTAGCAACAGTCTAACAGATATATGCACGGGTGCCAGGAAACACACACCAGTGAAGCAGTATTGTTCAGAACTTCAACTAAGTGAACATTTTGTAATTTTTATAATGTGAATGATGCCGCTACACTACATGTGTGTCCTCCTCAACATATTTCAATCACACAAATTGCATTCACAAATTGCATTAGTAATTAATTTTTAAAATTGTTATCACCTTCAAGCCGGTGAGACCTTGTCACTTGGTACAAGTACAAAACTATAACACACTGAATACTGCAAACATTGATTGACATAACAAATTTACATGCACGTACATAAATGTAAATTGTTACTAGATTTCAATTATTACACATTGCATTAATTATTAATTTTAGAAATGATATAACTCACAGACAAGTGAGATCTGGTCACTTGGTAGAAACACAAAACTTTTTGTAACACACTGGATACATAGCAGCCAGTCAGTCAGAGAAATTAAGTTAAATAAAATATTTGTAAGTGTTTAACATTAAACTGTTCTTTCAATCTTTAACAATTATTTTTATTTAATTTTTTTTTGTTTTTACTATGACTAACTAACTGACAACCCTCGGACGCAAACACACATGATAGCAAGTGATCATGCAATACAATGAAAGCGGGGTAACTTATTATTGGACTAGGATGAACACACAGTACACAGAACACCCCTTTTGTCTTATACATGACGTTGCACTAGAATATCAAATCCCTTGGCAGTCTTGTTGCCTACCGAGCCACGAATGAAGCCTTCTACTAACTATACTTGGGCTAACAAAGTCTCAATCGGCCAAGACAGGAATCGACCCCCAAACCTCCTCTTATGAATCAAATGTGCATACCACTGCACTATGGAGGCTGATATTAACATTTGTAGAGTTAGTTTTACATGAGTAATGAATTTTATTTCAATAATTCAAAGATAGGAGTTACCTACTCGAATAGGAAATTGACGCGCAATTAAACAATTTATGCAATATCACATGAAATATCTGTTCTCTTACCAAACAATGACGAGAAGCTTATGAATCTGTTACCTCCAGTTAAACCACCTGAATAATCCACTTGAATTCGTTACTTTTTGGTTCACTTCATTCGTATCGGCGAAATACCATCTTTGTATTTTGCATTGAAAACACTCGCGATGACAAATTTTGCATGTGGGCATTAGGTTGAATCCCACTTCTGAATTTAGGTAATTCAGAATTGGTAAAAAATCATAACTTTCACAAGTTTTACTAATTTTTGTCCGGACCCTTTCCAAAACATCCAAAAATGACTCGAGATCGTAATGACGCAGTTCCCGCTATCTTAGCTTGTCTATTTGACAGTTTATGTCATTGTCAAAATAGTCAAACACATACTGACATTGACGTTTCGTATTACTCAGAGTAAATAAAGCAAATTTGTTTAGAAAAATTCCTTATTATACAATATATCGAAAACGTTGTAATATTGGTAGGCCAAACGTGTATCGACTGCATGTTTAACTTGAGCGTCCTCATGTTTATAAACTAACTAGCTCTGCCCCGAGGGATTTATTAGCTTGTTGTATGATGTTATAATAATAATTACTATCAATGATACTTTACTACTACTATACTGAATACAGTAGGTAATCCGTAATCCGAATAACAAATCACGTTGTGTCTAAAATGGGCTAATTCATATGTGTCTAATAACAAGGGGGGCAGTGAAAAGAAATACTTGGAGATTATTACTGGTTTTAATAGCACAATATATACAGTTATACATTAGGTCCGGAGTGTGGGGGCTGACTCAGCGCCACATTGTAAGCGTGCTAGGAACGGCAATCAGTGCCTACCCGACAGGCCGCGTGTCAACTTGTGACTTAGCAATAAATGTTGTGCTAATAGTTTACTGTTTTATTTCCACCCCTACGAGGCCGAACCCCGAACACCCTCCACCACCATTAACACCAATACCAACAGGAGCATGAAGCGCAGAGAACCGCCGGAAACGAGAAAGAGTACCATAGACTACAGAGAACCTGTACCAGGCCACAGACACACAACATAAGGGCAAAAACATACGGTTTACATTCTATAACATCTAAACCTGCCCATTGAGGCACACATTTCGCGATTTAGATACACATAAAGAACGGATTGTTTGAAACTTCACACAACAAGAAAGGTATTTGCGCGGGTGAAACCGCTGGGCACAGCTAGTTCATAAGAATGGATGTCTGAACTAGGGGGCCATTCAAAAGACGGATAATGATGACTGTTGTGTATCGCAACAAAGAATGTAGAGCCATTTTCATACGTCCCACTTAAATCTGTCAAAGAGGATCCCAAGAGCACTCGCAGTTACCGTACTAACGATGTGAGCGTCACATTTGGATAAATCTTCCGGTCAGCAGTTGAGTATAGTCAGCATTTGAGTGTAGTCAGATTGTGTGGCTGCTATGAACCATTGTCAGAACGTGATTGTGTCTCGAGTGTCAAGTGCTCGCTGGAATGTAACGGGAATTCTTATTCTCCAGCGAGAATTGTCCACTATTCCCAAATAATACGAGCAGTATTTTGTATGAAATATACTTCCTTTATAAATCATATTTTATTTTATCTTGCTGCCCGTTTGTCAGTGTTTAACAACAGTCAAAATAATTGAGAATGTCAGCTACTACGACGCGTGATTCAAGTGTTCTTCTTTTGAAAGATATTTTTATATTAACTTATTCGTTTGAGAAGAAGTTGATAGTGTTCCCTCATGGGCATGAGCATATTAATCAATGAATGAACTGTCAATGCGATTAACGTTTAACAATGAATCGTTAAAGAGACCGACGTCCATCACCACACCAACAAGCAGTTAAGTAGCGTGTTGGTCAAGGGTTCCGAATTATGCCCTATAAACGCCATGTCCTGTAGTGATTTAGTAAAATGCTTACATTGGTAATGCTATTCTTGAGTTACTGTTATGTTATGTTTTGTAACTCATTTAAAACTACATTATCTTCACTGTGAGTCTACTGAAGAAAACTGTAGTTCCCTTCAGTAGACTCACAGTGTCACGTTCTAAGGCTTTAGCCTTAGAACGTGATACCAGTAGATTAGTAGTAGATTAGGTTTACGGTATTTCGGTCAAACACCAGCCAGGGAGGGCTGGTGTTTTAGCAGGTTTTATACATTTCTTACCCGACATCAAAAAGGAGGCGGCAAGCAATTCTTCGGAATCTGTTTACATAACAAGTAGATCATGTTCAATAGGTCATCACGTCAAGTGCGATGGCTCTCTGTGTGTCTGTTTGATGCATTGATGATGATAATTCGATATTATCTTTAACATTATATCTTAAAGCTTTGAATTGCCATTCTGCCTGAAACTAAATAAAAATATACATTGTGAGAGAGTACGGATGGATACCATGTTACTTCTATGCAAAAATATATTATGATTGTAGAAAAATTGGAAACAGAATAGAAAATGAAATATCAAAACGGTTGCGATTGTAAAATGCTTTTACTTTTTTCATGTTTATTTAAAAATTCATCGTCATACATTTGTTGATTCTATTTTATATTTTTCGAATGATGGACGAAATTTTATTTCTGAATCGAGATTTAATATTTTATCGTGACTTTGACGAATCGTCAGTGCAATCACGTCTGGTTTGACAAACGCGACAAAAATATACCTACTTTCATTTTATCAAATCTACTTTTGCTTTATCAATGTCAGCTGATGAAATTTTAAGTGGAACTCCGATTTTTAGGTTGAGCTTTTTAAGCGCCGAGGATGAATTTAAATCAGCTCTCAACAACATTGACTCTGGGGTATTGCATACATATTAATGCTACCGAAAGTCTTACTTTAGATTAGTTGGCCCGGCAAAGGACAGGACGAGTTATTTCTGACTGTTAAATAAACATTTTCGTCTCTAACAGAAATAATGAGCATTTGTGCTATGAAATTATTATTTTCTTATAATATATCAACAACAATCAACAATGTTTCAGAGTGAATTAAATTCATATTAATAATCAAAGTGAATAAATTATTTAATGTACTTGGTACTATAGACTAATTATGTTGATATTATAATAGAAATTCACAACGTTCACATACCACAACGCCGCCTGTATATATTTAACTAAAAATAGTTAACGATTTTTTATTGCTATTGTCCACAAAAAATCGTGGATCTTAAATGAAACAGTTACAGGTCGGAAAACAGCAAAATAAATAATTATTAACTATTTATAATAAACAGCAAATAACGGCTGCTTCTATTCAATATTTAGAACACTGGCTCAAATTCAACTTCAAATGTTGGTAGTAGGATGACGGGATAGCAAATGTATACATTGGAATTATTTTAATATGAGACTAGCGACCCGCCCCTTCTTTGCAAGGGTGCAACGCTGGTACCGGCGGTGGCGCATGCATGGTTCGTAACGTCGTACTCCAGACAGCGCGCTGGTTGAGATCATTAGCACTTGAGAATGATTTTTATGGCTTTAAACATTATCTCCCTTACAACCGAATGCTCAAACGCAAATCAAAATCAACTTCTCGGGTCAATTTACATTGACAGTTCGCAATAAACATCTGTACTTAAATTTGATTTGCGTTTAAGTATTCGGGCCCCAGTCTAACCCACATAGGAATAGCATCTATCATCTAAATCCTTTATCGCTTATAAAACCATTATTCTTGTATTGACTTCAACATCGAGTTGGTCTATTATTATTGACACTTCCATTAATGTGCTGTCAGTCAAGTTAAATTGTTTTTGTTTACAAAAGTAAAAAGAACATTAAAAATCAATGTTGTTTACAATATAAACTCGCCAACCAACCACCTAATGTCTATTACGTAATGCCTTTAAGGGTTAATGGACAATGTAACACTACTGCCACCTTGAATAAAATACCGGCTATAAGAACACTTGACTTAGTTTATTGTGGGCTTTTTAGTTTGAACGCGTTTTTACTTCCATAACTAATTTTTAAATTAACGTTATTACTATTTGTCATCGTATCTAACAAAATGTGCTTTTAGGTTTTTTAACAAACTGATTTGATTCTTTTTAATTACTATTAGCCACTCCTTTGTGGCCGCAATATAATAAATCAAATTGTTCATCGAATGGCGAAGGTTCTTAGATACAATAATAATTAGCAATTGGGCAAATAATAGCTTGAGATTTTTACTGATTTGCTAAATGTATTGCATGTTAATGTTTTTGCCTGAATTGTATTTCGGCTACCACTTCTTGTCTAGTATTTTCAATTGCGTTTGACTAAATGAATAACTAGAAAGAAAAAGATTTTCCTTCTTTCTTTTCTTTTTTTCTAAATTAATAACTAATTTGTACTGCCACAACAAAGCTCAAGCTTTGATATCATACCCTACTTTATTTCTTTCTTATATTGAATCAGGTTATTAAAAGATTTGTAATATTTCTATCTACTCTCTCTTGCTGTAAATTGATTAAGAGATCGCAAAGGTTAAAAACGGAAATTTCCTCGCCGCCTACATTAATCTTTGGCTTAAATGTTCAACGTCCTATTAAAATACAAAAGTTTATTTATCGTTGTTATAATTACCAGTCAGTTATTTGTAATTATTTTGATTACGCTTCACTTGTTTAAATACAAAACATTTTGAACCAAAAACGCCCGAAGCAAAAGTACAATGAATTCTTGTTATTGTTGTAAAGATAACTAAAGTTTTGCGGGGTCAAAGTATTTGAACATTGAAACAAAGTTCGGAATAAACAATGGAGTTTCGTTTGTTACAGGATTTTACGCTGTGAAGATAGTGAAAGTAGATGTGCCAGAGACAATACAGTACGGGGTGCAGGACGCGGTGGTGTTAGACTGTGATTACACGTACGGGAACAATACGTCTGGGCTAGTGGTGAAATGGTTCTTCAAGAACAAAGCGCGGCCCGTGTACCAGTGGATAGTGACGCAGAAGCCACAGGACATGGGCATACTGCGGGGGCGCGTCGATCTGACGTACAGAGCGAGCGATGATCCGTTAAAAATGCATAGGGCGCTGCGTATAGTGAAACCGAACACGGACATTTCGGGGGACTACACGTGCGTTGTGTCCACGTTCATGGAAGAGGACTCACGGACCAAGCAAATGATTGTATTCGGTGAGTTATTCTTTAATTTATATTATAGATTCTTAATATCTGGGCGTGCGAGTAATGCCAAGTGTTTTTTCCCAATTTTTAAAAGTCAAACGTTAGTGTACTTTTTGTGTCTGTATTTTGTTCAACATTTATTTACCACTTAATCATTTAAGACCTCGACGTAAATTTACAAATAAAATTGTAAAAAAGTTAAAGGATGTAAAAACAAGATTGAGGTCGTGGGTTCGATTCGCGGCTGGGCTGATTAACATTTTATTAATTAGTCCAGATCTGGCTAATGAGAGGCTTCGGCCGTGGCTTGATACTACCCAAACACAAATACATACCACCAAGCGATTTAACGTTCCGGTACGATGTCATGTAAAACCTAAAGTGGTGTATTTCATACTCCTTCTAACAAGTTAGCCCGCGTTCATCTTAGATCACACTCGCATGCTCACTAACCGTCAGGTATAATTACAGTTTTAAGGGCAATTATACCTGACTGGCTATCTAGTAATGAATAAAAAAGACGTGTGGCACTCGGAGCCTGCCGCGGTAAAGCTATTGCATAGCATTTTTTATCAACTTATGTTTACCTACCGACGTCATCGGGACCGTGGCCTAGCGGTAAGGCGCTCTAAGTGCCCGGAATACCAGAGAGACGCGAGTTCGAATCCCGTCAGTTTCACAATTTTTTTTTCAAGCGTGATATTTCAAAAAATCATTATTTATTTTTACAAGCGTGATATTTCAAAGTCATTAAAACTTCTGGTATTTATCGATCATGAACCCGCGTCTCTCTGGCAATCCGGGCACTTAGAGTGCCTTACCGCTAGACCACGTTCCAGATGACGTCGGAGCCGAAATTATGCTTTTGATATTATGTTTTTGATATTCAGGGGGTGTTAGGTTTTTTCGTTACGGAATTTTCGGATTCGGTCTCCACGCTCAAGGCCCGCGATAGAAGCTATGCAATAGCTTAAAAAACTTTGACCGAGAAATGCGACGCATAACACATACTGTAGGAGGGTGCGGCCCAGTTTCGTATTCAAGTATAACACAGCCATGTCCAGTCCACCGCACTCCAATTACTTTTATTGTTTGGCGATATTTTATGTTTTAGTGTTACGTATAACTGATATTGATGTCGTAAAAGTGAATCGCTGTACGTTTTGTTCGATTTTCGCGATACGGGTTTTAAAGTTCTTTTAGATTTAAACTGTAGGTACTGTAGTAAAAAAGTATTTTTTAACTGCGATAGTATAGAGAAATCAAAAACTATTATTAAACTGGGGCGTTGAAATAATATTCCGATATCTTCAAAATTGTTTATTCTTTTGTAAACTACTGCCGCGTTGGAAAAGCAGTCCGTGACGAGAAGAGACGTTGCCAGAAAAACTCGACACATGCTCTTTTTAAATTAATTACAAAACCACTCGATTGCAATAATTCATATTAGTGTGATCTGACATTTGAAACACTAATGTCTTCTGGAACAACTGAGCTGGTCTGATGATAAAGCTAGAAGGTAGGAGACGTAACCCTGGTCTACTTTTAGTAAACCCATCGAGTTTGGGCTCGTTGAATTTGTCTTAACTGGTTTTATTCATGTTTCTAATTGACGAGGATTTGACATATGAAATGCCGGAATGAAACGGATAAATCGATTTATATTTTTGCTGGAGAATGACTAAAGTTTAATCTTTATAGCTAGATAGCATCCTGAACTATAATAATTCCTCTGTTTTAACAGATGTCATTGACAGACTTTCTCTATTTATGCAGTTTTTCTTGTAATTTCTTTTTTTATATTAATTCTTTTTTAAATCTAATCGATAACTTTGTTGCAAAATGTGTATCTTGTTATAATGTAAATATCTTTTTACGTCGTGAAAGGGCTTGAATAGTAGAATACTACACTATGAAAAGTTTAAAATCCAAGATGGCCACCCCAAAAAACATGGTAAATTTTGAATTTAATAGTTATTTTGTTTGGGGGTTGAAGATTATATAATTACATTTATTCAAACTAATAACTAAGCCAACCCGTGTAATCTACAGATTGTCAGGTTAAGCTGCACTCGTGATTAATATATGCACATTAGTGGAAATATTATATCGGTTATTAATGCTAAAATTATTAGTTCCAATATTTAATGTAGGTTTCAATTTAGTATCAAAACTTAATTATTAAATTTTGTCAACTCGACAATTAATGGAAGTTGGGTTGTCGATATCATTTTGCTAATATTGAAAGCATTTAATTAGTGCCTACTTGCTAGGTATTAACTGTGACTTTGCTTGGGTCTACTGAAATAAACAGAATCATACCTTAGAAAAGGTACGAATATGTACGAAAAATGATGTTAAATATTAATATTGTTATAAAATAATGTTAAATATTGTTCTAAATGTATTCTTAGATATATAAAGTTACTAGAGGACGCCCGCGGTTTCACCCGCGTAGTTCTCGTTCCCGTGGGAATTTCGGTATAAAATGTAGCCTATGTGTTATTCTGATGTATAAGCTATATTGTGGTAAAGTTTCATTCAAATCCATTCAGTAGTTTTTACGTGAAAGAGTAACAAACATCCATACATCCATACATCCATACATCCATACAAACTTTCGCCTTTATAATAGTAATAGGATTATATATCTAAGAATACACTTTCATTTCCAAAAAACAAATTCAGTCATAAGTCTTCAGCTCTATCGGCAGACTACACATTTCCGCAAAAACTCTACAAAGTTAAACGGAGGATGTAAGAGAGAGTTGAAAAAAATGAACCTTAAAAAATTCATAAGAAACCAAACTATCGTGAAGGCCGATGTTCAAACGATAACCCGTTTTGTTCCGTTCCGAAGCCTTACTACTGCTTCGGGCGCAAAAAGATGCGGAACGGATAACAGATGCTGGCAGAAATACAAGTTGTTTACTTCCCCAAACAACAAGCTTACGCGGTTTCTTTTTAACTAAAGCTTTTTTAGTCATTTTCAAACTTATTATCTGTATAGCTGAATTATTCGCTAAGTAGGTTTGGTTCCATTCAAAATAAGCCATCTTGTTTTGATAGTAATAGTAGGTAATTAGGTTTAACTCAGCCTGGCGGCCAAACGCGTATTCGTCTATACTAATATTATAAAGAGGTAAAGTTTTAAATAAATCTTTCACCAGTAGAATGCTACGTTATCGATGAGTGTCACAGGCTATATTTTATATTTGTATTGTAAATATTAACCGAGTTATCACAGTTTTTGTCGCGTAAGTCGGATCGCAAAAATCTGTTAAATCAGCTTTATGCGCGTACGCTGCCTTAACTATTGAGAATAATTGAAAGAAATGTATGGGGACTTTATGTATCGTAAAAAGTTCTACAAAAAAGACCGCGACAGCATATCCTACCGAGTCGGCAAGTTAGCCGTTGTGCGTGGGTCCCCTGGTGTAGGCTCCCGCTGACTCACTCCAGCCAGCCGAGCTCGCTCCAGAAGCTTAGCAGGCCTCCCAGGTCGCCGATTGCCTCTTGAAGTATCGCTCTGAAGCCAATGTATGTTTCACGTTGTTCCGATACTCCTCTGCAACTGAGCATAACGTGTATCGGTGTCTCGACGTTCCAGACAAGCCCTGCATATGTCGTGTTTTGTACTATGTAATGTTAATGATAATGATGAATGCTTACTAATATTAGAACGCCGAAAGTTAGTATGTATGGATATGTATGTTTGTTACTCTTTCACGTATACTGAACGGATTTTAATGTAACTTCACAATAATATAGTTTACATATCGAATAACACATAGAATAAATTTTATCCCAAATTTCCTACCAAATCGCATTGCAAGCGACCTCAACCGTTACTTCAAAGTACAGATTTGTAAACAAAGATTATTTTTGTCTAGATTTGTTTTGATTTTAGTATGTATTTCTATCAATAGTTTTAACCAAGGTATTTTTAACACAACAAGATTAGTTGAATTCGCCGTAAGTGTAACACTTGGACCGTAAGCCGTTTGTAGATGACGGTCGTAGTGGATACGTGTCATGTGGGGAGTAGGTAAACGTTTTACGAGGAGCTAGCCGGCGAAATATGAAATTCACGTTATGTAAACTGTGATACACATGTGTGAATGGGTTGTTGTTTGTGTGAGTGATCTCTAGACGCTTGATGATTGTTATTGCGTAGACTAGCTGACCTATGGCAAACTTAGTACATAACATCATGCCTCATTCCCATAGGGGTAGGCAGAGACCACTTCCTTCCATTTGCCACGGTCCTGGCATACTTCCTTAGCTTCTTCCACTCTAATTAATCATGTCATACAAGTTCGTTGGTTTAGGATACAATTGACTTAGCCATTCTTTAAAATGTCCTGAGTTTGGCCCATTCGCCAAGCTTTCCCCTTCCAAGATTTCCATTCACCCTCACCTCATGAATCTCTATTATTAATTATTGTTGTTAATAATTGCAAAAATAGCAACTGTTGAGTTTCTTGTCGGCTCTTCACAACAGGGCCTGCCTTCCCAGCTGGTGGTAGAGTCACTTCAAATAGTCTAATTTGACGTTTTAAAAGTGCTTGTAATAAGCCTACTTGAAATAAACGAATTTGAATTCGAATCAATTCTTTTTTCATCCATTTTCTCTACATGCCCAAACTATCTAAGTATCCCTTTCTTACATTTAGTCACTGTATCTTGTTTTACACCACACCGCTCTCTTATCTTACTATTGTTAATTTTGTCACTCAATTTTAATCTGTGCCTAGGCTACACGTAGTTACATTCAAGTTACTTCATTAAATAGTTTTTCATCTCTCAAGATCAAACATAGTCTTTTATGTTTAAAACATTAATCAAAATTTATCTCCGCTCAATCAGTCTGTTCGAACAGTGCGTGTTGCCAGTGATGACCTACGGATCCGAATCTTGGTCGCTGACTGCGGGCTTCATAAGAAGGCTCAGAGTCACTCAGCGGGCGATGGAAAGAGCAATGCTCGGAGTAGAGCGTGATCGAATCAGAAATGAGGAGATCCGCAGAAGAACCAAAGTAACCGACATAGCTCAGCGAGTCGCAGAACTGAAGTGGCAATGGGCGGGGCACGTAGTTCGAACAGCTGATGGACGTTGGGGGCCTAAGGTGGTAGATTGGCGACCGCGCACCGGAAAGCGCAGCGTTGGTCGACCCCCAACCAGGTGGACTGACGACATCAAACGTGTCGCAGGGAGCCGCTGGCAACAGGCGGCTCGGGATCGTTGTGTTTGGAAGTCCCTAAAAATGGCTTATGTCCCACAGTGGACGTCTACAGGCTGGTAATGATGATGATGATGATGATGAATCAGTGTGAAAAATGTTTTGAATTTAGAACCTCTCAATTTCATTGTCTCATGAAACGTTCGGTACTTTGGTGCTTGTTGGAGTTAGATCCTTAACAACTAATTAGAAAAATTTATTTAAGTTTTACACATCCCATACAATATATTTGGTCATATTTATTGCCTAGGCTTTTGATTGTTAGGACAGAAACTGAAATGATAAGGCCAAACATAGAATGACGTGACATTATACCCCTGTGTCTAGTTCCGCTCTCGACAAGTGTGACAGAGATAATAATTAAAATTTTTGGTTTATCATAATCCAAAAACACGTAGACTAAGCACAGTCTACGTGTGTTTGATTTAAGCTTTTTCTTCTATAATGCAATTCTCAATATAAAACCTGTTCAATGTATCAAAGAGCGGGTTTTGAAGTCGGTCCATCTGCTTATTTCATTAACTATTGCTACAAAAATGCCTGTATTATTAACAATCAATATTATACTATCCAAACCATATATAGTAACATGTACCTAGTCACAAATAGACACGTTAAAAGGTACATGTATTTATAAACTCAAAGTAAACGTTGGTGTTATTACAGTCATAAGGCGTACGATAACATTATCGGTAATCTATAAAATACGACTTCGTAGATGGGAATATTGTGTACGCCTGACTCCCACCTTCCAGAAAGTTTGCGACAGTTTGAAGATTTATGTAGGTATTTTTACGGGAAAGGTAATATTGCCCGCGGCAGATAGCAACAAATCAAGCGCACATTGTGAGCAAAAATATTATTATCTTCATCATGGGTGTTTACTATCTATCAGGGAAGATATTAAACACCCATGCGCGAGTATGTTTGCTGGCTAATTGTATGTTCCAATCATGGAAATTCTCGAGTATTTTAATCTCTACGGTGACAACTCTTGTTCATCTTTTTACGATTTTATTACATTTTACACTGAAAATTATTGCATTTCTGCGGAATGCAATAATAATGCGGAATATAAATTCTTCGTTGTATCTTCTTGTTGTATGTCCACACTATTTAAGCAAAGTATAAGGCCGGGCGCCCACTGGGCGGCTTTTCGCCATTGGGCTGCTGAAAGTTCCGATTAGACGTATGCTGCACATAAAAATTAATCACTTTTTGTTTGAAAGGAGATGCCTCAAAATGTTATAAAATTGTTCATATTTTTAAGCAGACTAAAAGTAATTTGTATAGATAAAGGAAACAAATGATTGTATGGAAATTTATTGGGTGCCCCACACCCAAAAAACTGATAATTATAAAATTAACAATTTGAACAAATGGCTTATAGACAAATGCTATTATGACATAAACGAGTATTTGACGTAAACCATTTGACAAATTATTATTATTAATTTATATTTAGACTTTAATATATATCTAATTTAATTGTAATTTTACTATAATTGGTTCTATGTATTAATATTAGTTTCTTAAGTTTATATAATAACAGATATATAAACTTAAGTTAAAATCACATATAAGTGGCAATGGGCGGGGCACGTAGTTCGAACAGCTGATGGACGCTGGGGGCCCAAGGTGGTAGATTGGCGACCCCGCACCGGAAAGCGCAGCGTTGGTCGACCCCCAACCAGGTGGACTGACGACATTAAACGTGTCGCAGGGAGCCGCTGGCAACAGGCGGCTCGGGATCGTTATGTTTGGAAGTCCCTAAAAAAGACCTATGTCCAACAGTGGACGTCTACAGGCTGGTAATGATGATGATGATGATGATGAAGTTTATATAATATTAGTAACGCCCTGACAGGGTCCATGACATGTAAAGTATGCTAAATAAATGAATTTGAATTTGAATTTATATAAATTAGTTAAATATTTAAATATTTTTTAATTAGTTAAATATATTTAATTAATTACTTAAATATTTTTTTTGCTTCTTATGTAATCCCTTGCCTACAATAAACCATATATAATTAAAAAAATGTATGCATAAATTTAAAGTGTTCAGTTTAATTCAGAATTAAAAAAAATATTTTAGTAATCTTTCAGTGTACATATAGGATGCACCCTTTAGCGTCTATTTCGTTTTATTTATTTTCGTGTATTCTGAGAGAACATATTACAGCAACCTAATTGAAATCGATCTAGAACTCAAATAAGCTCACTTTGTCACCCGGTGACAGTTACCTACAGTGGGCGCCTTGATGGTGACAGAGGGTGACGGCAACAAAAAATCACAATGGCCGCCCGCCTGACATTGGGTTCAATATCGGGCGTAGCAGAAATGCAGGAGTGTGAACGGTTGGAAACCGTTTTCGAACCCTAGCTTATTTGGTATGTAGTTATGCTCTGCGGTTAAACTCGCCTGTTACTATAGCGTATGAAGCCTAATGCTATTTAGGCTTATGTATGATAGATAGATTGAATTTATATTTAGGTAATTTATAGAAAAGGTAATATAGCCCGTGGTAGATAAGAATAAATCAAGCACACATTGTTATATACCATAAACTAAAACTAAAAAGTCTCAAATAAAATTATTATTATAAAAACAAAAAACCCGACTGCTTAGAAGTTATGAACTGAAAAGAGAAAAACAAGGATCACTATATCTGTATAAAATTCTAAATACTTTATGGTGTTGCAGGCGGGGACAAACGTAGTTTTGGTAGATCTTTCTTTCCCCGCAGGTTAAAGTATTTTGTCCCTGTTTGCAGCACCATAAAGTATTTAGAATTTTATACAGATATAGTGATCCTTGTTTTTCTCTTTTCAGTTCATAACTTCTAAGCAGTCGGGTTTTCTGTTTTTATAATAATAATTTTATTATCTTCATAATGGGTGTTTGCTTTCTTTCAAGGAGGCCTTTAGGCCTTATAGGAGAGGGGAAATGGCACGTAGATCCACCACGCCGCTCTAATGTGGGTTGTCAGGCTTAGAATGATATGGATTAATTATCGACGGTTTAACATGCTCGCTGAAGCACGGGGGTGCAATACCATCAACTTCTTAGAAGAAAGAAGAGTCATTTAAACCCAGGACCTCTTAATGAAGCCGAACCTTGGCTAATCACGAGAGGCTAACGAGGCAGCCGCGAATTGGTCTGCGGATTTTCTCGTGTGTAATTATCTCGTATATAGCCCAATGATAGATAGCCTTATAAAATGACATGACTGTTTGCAGATAGAAAAGATACGTACTTTTAGAAGGAGAAAGGTATACTGCCCACGCACAACATTGTGAAGAAAAATATTGTTTTCTATCAGGGAACATATCCGAGTATTTTATATGACGAATTGTATTTTTTAATTATAAAAATTACCTTTTTAACCCCCGACCTGATATTTGAAAGTTAAAAGTTTGCCGCGTCTATCTGTATGTATATGTATTTTCTATTGCAGTTTATAAATGTTACATTTGAAAACTATAGTGTTAAATAAATAAATAAATATTATATATATTATAGGACAATTACACACATCGCTATATAGCCCCAAAGTAAGCGTACACTTAAGTAGCTTGTGTTATGAGTGCTATGATAACTGATGAATATTTTTATATATATTATACATAAATACTTATAATATATAGATAAACACCCAGACACTGGACAACATCCATGCTCATCACACAAACATTTTCCAGATGTGGGAATCGAACCCACAGCCTAGGACGCAGAAGCAGGGTCACTACCCACTGCGCCACTGGGCCGTCAGTGTTAGAGATACTTAGATGAAGATCCGTTAAACGGATCTAAAGACATCGGCGTTTTACTATAAATAAATGTAATATAAATATTTACATAAAAAATAATTTTTTTTAATAGGAAAACACACAGGCTACTTTTTTCTTTAACACGGACGAAGTCGGGCTATTAGCTTGTAAACAAAAAATACAACATATTCTCCATTAGTCCATAACATGTACCTCAATAAAGTTTCAAAGTTATATTGCGCTGGAGAATTAAATTCCCCGACGGGAACGTAAAAATAAACATAGCAAGAAACAAGACCAGATGTTCACAACAAGGGAAAGCAAAGAAATTGCAATTTTATAAAACAAAACCATGCCGCCATTGCACACGACCACGGAATTTTAACAGCTCGTTACTTACAACTTCAAGCTGTTATTTACTGGGCCAGTTGTTACCGGCAAGCTGTTATGGAATTTAATTTAATTTTATGAGAACAGCCCATTTTTAATGGTCGATTACAGGCTTAGGCCTCGTTCCGGGAACTTTCTTGATTAGACCCGCTTCGCTGCTCCAATGCGAACCGAAGACCTTCGAAATCGCTATAGCTGATACTGTATCAGCGACAATTTAAATATTTTCATAAGTTTAGCTAGCCTAAGGTTGTCTTTGCAAACTTTACATTAGCAAATAATTCCAATACCAACTTCATGTAGCCACGTAAGACCTCCGTGGCGCAGTGGTATGCGCGGTGGATTTATAAGACGGAGGTCCTGGGTTCGATTCCCGGCGGAGAGAGAGATTAATTTGTCTTGGTCTGGCTGGTGGGAGGCTTTCGCCGTGGCTAGTTACCACCCTACTGACAAAGACGTACCGCCAAGCTATTTTGCGTTCCGGTACGATGTCGTGTAGAAACCGATAGGAGTGTGGATTTTCATTCTACTCCTAACAAGTTAGCCCGCTTCCATCTTAGATTGCATCATCACTTAACATCAGGTGATAGCAGTCAAGTCAAGGGCCAACTTGTAGTCATTAAAAAAAAAATTTAAACCCAATAATAAAATATTTCCTCTTCTACTAGGAGAGAGACCTGACCCAGTAGTTGGCTTTTAACAGCCTGATAAATACTGATTAAATGATGAAAAACAATCGCCGACATAAATTTTTATGGTATTTTAAGTTAACGTAATTAAAACTTACGTAAAAAAATCTGACTGAAGAAATGAAATTCTTATAATTTAATAATTTTAACTATGTCTTGTTAAACTAAGTACGTTAAATATTATAATCGTTTTATCATCAAACCGGCGATGTGAAACGACAGAAGGAAACAGGATAAGAGTAAGTTATTTGGGAACATTACATCTAATGAGGAAATTTGGGGAAATGTGACTTCTAAATGCCCATCGTAACTTATGTTAATGATGTCGTTTAGACCTTATATTTTGTGGTAAAGTGACGGAATATTGTTTAGAATATCTTGAGCATATTCTAAGAGTATTCGACCAAATATTTAATGCTGTATCGATGTCCTGTATGAAGAGGAAGTATAACCTTACTTATAATAAACCCAAATCTTTGTATAATGTCTGTTAGTCTTTAATGCAAAAACTACCGAAGTACTTATTACACACACCGGCATATTTAGCGGAACATAAAAAAGGTTTGGTATTTGTATATTCGTAAGGTTGCTGACTGGTTTTTATTTAAATACACCTTATCTGGAGTGAACTTCGAGTATTTCTTCCATCTGAAAGACTATCCCAGGAGACCATCGAGAAAATCATTCTCAGTATGCCTAGACGAGTAGAAACTTTAATAAGAGCACGTGGAGGAAATACGCAATATTAATCGCCATTTTTCTAATTTAATTAATTGTTTTTTTTAATATTAGTTTTCACTTTTCCCGGTTACATAAAAAGTTCAAAAATGTATTATTTTTCACAAATAGCCCTTACTCGCAAAGTCTGTTCTTAATGTCTCATTTAAAAGAAAACAAATTAAAGTTTAAATAACAAAAGAAGTGTAGCAAGCAGATTTTAAAATAAACCCATATTTTTTTAATTATGGACCTTTTATATGTTCTGCTAAATATGCCGGTGTGTTTATTATGTCAGATTAAAATAAAGTTTAACTTTGAGTGGTAAATCTCCATAGTCAGATCCGCATCATTACTATAGATTAAAAAATATATATATAAGCTCGGATCGGAGAACGGCTTCAAGCAGTTGACACTCCTGCATTTCTACTGTGCCCGATATCGTACCCAATTTTCTTCTTTCGGTTTGAAAATTTGAACCGGAAGTGCATATTCTAAACAATTTCGTCTAGAATTTTTTACGTTTATACAATAGGTACCATCAAAAATACGCATTGTTAGAGTGCACTTCCGGTTGCAATAATATAATATAATAAAGTCGTCCAGACTTAATCGGAAGCCGCATCATGTCGTGACCACCGTGTCGTGTTTCAGTGCCGGAGACGAACTTCCGCCTGATCCAGAACAAGACTGACGATGACACCGTCAACGTCATCTGCGCAGCGGACGGCGCATTCCCTGCGCCCAACCTCACGCTCGCCACGCCTAACAGGTGAGCACAATGTTTTTGCTTTACATCGGTTGCAGATACGAATATCATTAATTTAAGTTAAAAAAAATGTTTATGTTACTTCTATCGCATTACCGCTTCTGAGCATGCGTATATGGCTAACGCAGAAATTAATTTATTGCACACTGTTGTGCCGTACGAAACCTATTCGTACCTAGAATCAACATCTTTATGTGCTCTCTGAGGTAAGGAGGAGTAACAACCTACCAACTCTAGGCTACTTGTATGAATTTTCTTTCGACAAAACTTATTTTTAGTTCGCCTAATATTGGACTCGAATCCTGGACCTTATTATTATCTAAGGAAGCAGCTAATAACGGCACCATTTAGGAAGTTTAAATTAATTTAATACTTACCGAAATAAGTGGGCTAATGAGATTGGCTACTACGAACAGATTTCGATATTATTATTGTTATATTGCGATTAACAGTAAAATAATCCACCATTAATTAACCATAAACTTTCGAATGAAACTCGTTTAATGAATAAAATGTGTACACGCCAAAGTTAATTTCGATATAAAACGACCGCATTATATACTATAATGCGAATTAAACTGTATTAACATACAGTATTTAGTCGTAAATTGACGATTTTGAGCAAAATCTCCACATAGCGGGCAAAATTGATTATACAGTGTGCCGTTGAAACAAAAGCTATTGGACAAGCCAAATTGAGTGGATTATTTTATATTAATATAGGCTAAGAGCCGGTGAGAAAAAACCTTCATTATTTTATAAAAGCTAAAAGTTTCTCATTCCGTGCTCTAAAATCAATGTCAAAATGTCTTTATTCAGTGAAAACTTTGAATTATTTTGAATCGTCAATATGTATTTTTTAAGTCTTACAACAAAACAAAAACGTCAACCCTAATTGATAATTATTCACATAAAACTTATTTAAAAGTAAAATAAGCTTTATTTTAATTGCACAATGGTGGGTTTTCGTAACTAATATTCCCTTTTCACCTCCAATAAAATCTAGTTAAGAGTGCGTACTACAATAATCGAACAATGAGGAACGAACACAGGACTTCATGTACTAAAATCGGTTCTTAACCGTGAAGCTATAGTGGATTATATGTACTTACAATAAAACTTTAAGTTAAATCACCTTATGCGTAGCTTTTGTATATAGTTTTGTTTTATTGGATTTTATTTATTCTATAAAATTCGCGGTAAAATCAATGTGGATCACTATTCTGTGTAAGCATAACATCCACTAAACAAGAAAATTGGAAAAGAATTTACTCTACTAATTTTATCCATTATCTGAAAGCTATGAAGAATGAAGTGTTCAAACAAATCGGTATTCAGCTTTTAAATTCATGGAATAGGGTGATATCCAAATTACTTCGACCTCCCTCCCCCCTTTCATTTGTCCGATACATGGAGATGTCAGGGGGAGGAAATGGCAAATCCGCGTGTCATTCTAAGATAGTTAATGCGAGATGTATGAACCATAGACAGTAACCGCATTGCGGCATTGTATTGGTCGAATGCTCAAAAATTTCAAATTGTATTGCGAATTTTTCACCATTTTTATTTTGTTATTAGCAGTAAAGTTTTCCGCTTTCAATTTGATTCCATTTTCTTTATTTACAACCGTATGAGTGGGGTAATAAAGAAAAATGTGCGTTTTGTTAATTTAAAACTCACTTTAAAACGTAGGTCGTGTTGACATTATGAAGTACAGTTTTGTTTGATGTGCTATTTTAGACCACAAAAAAAGTGGTTCTATTTTTTGTTAAAAAAAATTTATTTCTTACTTTTTAGTGATTTATCGCCACGTAACGTACTCGTACTACACTGTCATAGTATATTATACGGCACTTGTAGCCAAAAAGCTACCGATACTTACACAAAAACCGAAATTGCTGCAAATGTGCCTATACAATTTGAAGAGTTCCTTCAATTTTCCCAGGATATCATCATCAGATCCTAACATGATGACAATGGGACCAATAATTATAAAAATCGGACAACACTGTAAAAAGTTATGCGTGGTCATACATAAAAAAAAAATAAACGTGTCGAATTGAGAACCTCCTCCGCTTTTTTTCGTCGGTTAAAAAGCAGTTAAAATTAAAATACTCTTTTATTTTAAAACATACAATTTTATTCAACATTTTCATAGAAATTGCTTAAAAATTATAGACCAACTGGCTTCGTAACAATCAATCAATCAATCAAATCTTTATTTGCTGAATACATTAATAACAATACATTAATATTATTAATAACAATATTCGACCATTTCTGGCATGCAAAAATATAAAATTCAAAATATAAAATAAAACATAATATTACAATTATATACTAAACTTATAAAAAATCGTTGACAGAATAAAAGCATTTATCTAATAACCATGAGTATAAACGTTTCTTAAACAGCTGTTTACGCAAGTCTGGTGGGAGTTTATTAAACAGCTTTATAGCCATCGCATAACTATTTATAAGATAAAATGCCGTATTTGGTTTTCGTATGCGATTGCGCTCTTTATTTATTATAAGAAAATTTTGTTTTTGACGTGACAACGTCTTATAATTCGATAGAGCCGGCTGCACGCACGAAAAACATGACTCATGCGGCGTTACCTCGCTTTGAGGCGTCCCATGTAAGGCTTGAAGTGCAAGCGAGAACGCGGAACGAGCGACAAAGAAGCACAATCGGCCTTTGCGTTCGGCAGCATTTGACATCCGTTTATTAAATATATTAATTTTAAATTAAAAATTAATATATTTATTATAAATTTATAAAATCAAAATCAATTATTTTATTAATTTAAATTAATATTTATAAAAATATACTTAAATTAAAATTTTTAATAACCAATTAAATGCTACCATTCCATCAGTATTTTCTTCAGACGTTGTCACGTTCAACTATCGTCAGTAAACCGACTTTACAGACAACCAATTTTTTTAGGAAACATGATCTTTTTAAATCTTTTTATTTAATTTTGTGTGTTATTTCAAACAGCGTACCAAAATCTGTTTCAATGAAATATAATTTTAAAAATACACGTTTCCGTTTTCGTATTTCTGTTTGAAATAATAATTCAATGTTCTTTTCTTCTTACAAAACACAGTGTTATTTTCCAATTCAGCAGCAATGTAATAAATTATACCAAACATATTTTGCTTGGTGTGATTCGCAATAAAAATTTGAATGAACTATAAATTTTTGAAGAACTTGGCAACATTCTGAAGGCAGAGATTAAATCCGGTCGCTTTTACCACCTGGTGCTACCTGCCAACTTTCTTGTACCTTTAAAATATGCTTGCTCCGCTATCCGCGACCCTCTAGCTTTAATAAAATATCTTAAATGCGCCGTTTCGCAAAGAAAGAAGGGAAATAAAATTCTGTTAAATCGACCCTAACCGCCGTGTTTTTTTGTAAATTAATGATAAGATCTCCTGGAGTGGAACGAGGTACGGAGGAAAAAATGAATTTTTCGAAATGAATTTTGTTTATCGACGACCCACGGAAGAGTGGGTTTTCTAAGCTCTCAAATCAATGCCCCGCATTAATCGTGGATCTTTTTAGGAATTGCCGAAAAAGAATTTTTGAAATGATTGTTGGGCAGGAATGTTGTATAAAAAGACCTCTTAGAGCATGCCCAATCAACTCCGTTCCAAGCACGGCTGCATGGCCGAAAATACTTCGCTTAGGCTTATTGCTCTAAATCGCGAGTGGTTTTATTGCGGAGGCCCTTATCGCTGGAGGATTTCCATAATCGTAGTCAAAATTCATGCCAAATTTCATTGCCTATAAATTCATATACTTACGTCTGTTCGAAGATTTTATGACAGTACCGTTGTCTGAGGCGTACGCCTTGCTTACCACTGGCAACCATATTTCGATGATTTATTATTCATTCTGCATTACAAAGTTTGTGATTCGTTTGAGTCAGAAGCTTAGGGAAAATATTTTCTTTTTACTGTTTATTAATCTGAGTGCTTTATCGTTTAACCGTTTATCACTGTCAATCTTTTGTTGAATGTTGCCAGTTGTTTAAAGATTTTTTTAACATTTTTAAGTATACTAGGCGTTTCCACACCGTTTTGTTGTTCTTCTCTAAAAGTACTAATAAAATACACATTGTACGGCCTCGTTAGTCCAGAGTCTATATAACTTCGGATAGGCCATTGGTCTTAGGTTTGAGTCCTGGATCGGACTGGAGAAGGATTCTTAACCCGAAATTGGGAAGTGGGTGGTGTTCCATCCCAGTGCCTCGGGAAGTATTTAAAGCTGGTAGTCATCATTGTCATTAACATTAGATAAAGATAATTATAAAATCATCATTAATCTACTAGAGCATTAATCAATTAAAGCTGCCCCAATGCGAGTTAATTCCATATCCTGTCTCTTACTATAGCGGGAGTATTCTTGTAGTGGGAGAACTAGATTGGTAGTTGGCCGTTAAAATAGGCTTATAAAGATGATTTTACTTTCTTCAATATGAAATTCTGCAAATAAACCTTTTCTTCTGGGTACTATTGAAGTAATTGTATGTATTTTTTACGCAGGAGGCTAGATGGCGTATCACACAAGCTGAAGCTGGTGAACGGCAGGTATTCCGCCGTGGCGTCTGTCACGCTGCAAGACGCGGACTTGCCTTCGCCCGCTGAATTTATTTGCACTTTGTGGATACCACTCGCAAAGTACACAGTGCGCAAAGAAGCCATTTACTATCCAGGTGAGGCTCTTTCTTATGCTTATATACTTAAGATAAAATAAAAGATAGACAGATTACCGCAAACATAATTATGAACTCAAAAAAATGTATTTATGTAATAATATAGTAGGTATCTTGAATATGGTACGCATTATTACTATTCAACGATGGTGTAGAAACGAGTCAGTTATTCAGGTATATCAGGTAATACAACCCTAGAAGCTTTCCTAGTTTATTGATACAATAGCGTATATATAGATTGCGCGACCAGTCAGGTATACAGTAAATAAACCCTTTCAGTCCAGTGCAATAACACAAAGTACGTAATAGTGTAAAGTACATCGCAGACTGTCGTCACTCAACATCAAGAGAGATTGCAATCAAGTGTTAACTTGTCGAAAAACAGAAAAATCTCCCAAAGGAATTCCAAACACAGACTCTCGTTAGGCATGGATAATAGTTTCGCTCTCTATGTAGAATCACTCTGGTTTTTGTAAGGGAATAAATGAACAAACGGTTTCCCAGTGACGTACACTGTCACAGTAAAACGCGAATTTTCCGTCACCGACGAAGTTTATTTGCACTTTGCGGACGCCGCAAAGAGCGCAGTGCGGAAAATGGCTATTTACTATCCAGGTCAGTTATTTTACATCTCATTATAATAAAGTGTATTTAGTTTTGCAAGTTATTATGTCCGCTTTTCCTCCTCGAGACGATGTAACGTCGGAAATTAGTAATTAGCGTTGGGAAGTGTTAATGGAACTATGTATTTGAACTGGTGCGGTATGTATAGACTTATTATAACTGGGTTTATTCTCCGTTGCATAAAATTATTTTAATCTTAATTTATCCATAAAATAAGTTGTTGTAATTTTTCAAATTAAATACGTTTATTTAAACTAGGTAGGTCTAGTAGCATTGTTGTAACAGACTATTTTAAGCGACTATACCACCAGTTTGGAAGCCAGATTCTGCTTATGATAGAAGTGCATACGACAACACTTTGATGGAATTGAACCCTAGACTTTTCGGATTGAAGTTTAGGTTCTTAACAGTTGACGCAATAGGAAATTATATAGAATAAGACTTTATTGAAAAAAAGTACAATTTACTTTGCAAAATTTTTGGGCTAATACATAATTGAAAAGACTCGAGCTCATAATCTTAAAATGTTAAGAAATGAAAAATCAGTGATTCATTTCAATTTTAAATAAAAGTAATTCAATATTTACAAGAAATGTAAAGATGAATAAAATAAGAGTATTCCGAAATCTTCACCGCTTTATCTCTCGACTGCGAATAGAT